>CAWUFW010009286.1:0-600000 GCA_963921515.1 Calotriton arnoldi
TAGCTGAAAAAATCACTTTTTCACACATTTTTGTGTGGGAAAGTGTGGCATCACTGGCCTCACACAAATTTCCTACCACCCAGCGTTCCCCCAGGTCTCCCGATAAAAATGGTGCCTCACTTGTGTGGGAGGCCCAAGTACCCGCGACAGGCAAGGGCCCACAACGTAGTGAGGCGACCTCAAAATGGCCTTTCTACAAAACCACCTGGTTTTGCAAGGGAGTCACCTGGGTTTTTGGCCCCGTGCTCGGCGGCCATCTAGGGAAACCTACCAAACCCACACATTTCTGAAAAGTAGACACCCGGGGGCTTCCAGGGAGGTATGGCTTGCGTGGATCCCCCAACGTTTCCTTACCCAGAATCCCCTGCAAACCTCACTTTTAGCTGAAAAAATCACTTTTTTCACACATTTTTGTGTGGGAAAGTGTGGCATCACTGGCCTCACACAAATTTCCTACCACCCAGCGTTCCCCCAGGTCTCCCGATAAAAATGGTGCCTCACTTGTGTGGGAGGCCCAAGTACCCGCGACAGGCAAGGGCCCACAACGTAGTGAGGCGACCTCAAAATTGCCTATCTCAAAACCACCTGGTTTTGCAAGGGAGTCACCTGGGTTTTGGCCCGTGCTCGGCGGCCATCTAGGAAACCTACCAAACCCACACATTTCTGAAAAGTAGACACCCGGGGGCTTCCAGGGAGGTATGGCTTGCGTGGATCCCCCAACGTTTCCTTACCCAGAATCCCCTGCAAACCTCACTTTTAGCTGAAAAAATCACTTTTTTCACACATTTTTGTGTGGGAAAGTGTGGCATCACTGGCCTCACACAAATTTCCTACCACCCAGCGTTCCCCCAGGTCTCCCGATAAAAATGGTGCCTCACTTGTGTGGGAGGCCCAAGTACCCGCGACAGGCAAGGGCCCACAACGTAGTGAGGCGACCTCAAAATTGCCTATCTCAAAACCACCTGGTTTTGCAAGGGAGTCACCTGGGTTTTGGCCCGTGCTCGGCGGCCATCTAGGGAAACCTACCAAACCCACACATTTCTGAAAAGTAGACACCCGGGGGCTTCCAGGGAGGTATGGCTTGCGTGGATCCCCCAACGTTTCCTTACCCAGAATCCCCTGCAAACCTCACTTTTAGCTGAAAAAATCACTTTTTTCACACATTTTTGTGTGGGAAAGTGTGGCATCACTGGCCTCACACAAATTTCCTACCACCCAGCGTTCCCCCAGGTCTCCCGATAAAAATGGTGCCTCACTTGTGTGGGAGGCCCAAGTACCCGCGACAGGCAAGGGCCCACAACGTAGTGAGCGACCTCAAATTGCCTATCTCAAAACCACCTGGTTTTGCAAGGGGAGTCACCTGGGTTTTTGGCCCCGTGCTCGGCGGCCATCTAGGAAACCTACCAAACCCACACATTTCTGAAAAGTAGACACCCGGGGCTTCCAGGGAGGTATGGCTTGCGTGGATCCCCCAACGTTTCCTTACCCAGAATCCCCTGCAAACCTCACTTTTAGCTGAAAAAATCACTTTTTCACACATTTTTGTGTGGGAAAGTGTGGCATCACTGGCCTCACACAAATTTCCTACCACCCAGCGTTCCCCCAGGTCTCCCGATAAAAATGGTGCCTCACTTGTGTGGGAGGCCCAAGTACCAGCGACAGGCAAGGGCCCACAACGTAGTGAGGCGACCTCAAAATTGCCTATGTCAAGACCACCTGGTTTTGCAAGTGGGGTCACCTGGGCTTTTGGCCCCGTGCTCGGCGGCCATCTGGGAAACCTACCAAACCCACACATTTCTGAAAAGTAGACACCCGGGGGCTTCCAGGGAGGTATGGCTTGCGTGGATCCTCCAACGTTTCCTTACCCAGAATCCCTTGCAAACCTCACTTTTAGCTGAAAAATCACTTTTTCACACATTTTTGTGTGGGAAAGTGTGGCATCACTGGCCTCACACAAATTTCCTACCACCCAGCGTTCCCCAGGTCTCCCGATAAAAATGGTGCCTCACTTGTGTGGGAGGCCCAAGTACCAGCGACAGGCAAGGGCCCACAACGTATTGAGGCGACCTCAAAATGGCCTTTCACAAAACCACCTGGTTTTGCAGGGAGTCACCTGGGTTTTGGCCCCGTGCTCTGCGGCCATCTAGGGAAACCTACCAAACCCACACATTTCTGAAAAGTAGACACCTGGGGCTTCAGGGAGGTATGGCTTGCGTGGATCCCCCAACGTTTCCTTGCCAGAATCCTGCAAACCTCACTTTTAGCTGAAAAAATCACTTTTTCACACATTTTTGTGTGGGAAAGTGTGGCATCACTGGCCTCACACAAATTTCCTACCACCAGCGTTCCCCAGGTCTCCCGATAAAAATGGTGCCTCACTTGTGTGGGAGGCCCAAGTACCCGCGACAGGCAAGGGCCCACAACGTAGTGGCGACCTCAAAATTGCCTATCTCAAAACCACCTGGTTTTGCAAGAAGTCACCTGGGTTTTGCCCGTGCTCAGCGGCCATCTAGGAAACCTACCAAACCACACATTTCTGAAAAGTAGACACCCGGGGCTTCCAGGGAGGTATGGCTTGCGTGGATCCCCAACGTTTCCTTACCCAGAATCCCCTGCAAACCTCACTTTTAGCTGAAAAAATCACTTTTTCACACATTTTTGTGTGGGAAAGTGTGGCATCACTGGCCTCACACAAATTTCCTACCACCAGCGTTCCCCCAGGTCTCCCGATAAAAATGGTGCCTCACTTGTGTGGGAGGCCCAAGTACCCGCGACAGGCAAGGGCCCACAACGTAGTGAGGCGACCTCAAAATTGCCTATCTCAAAACCACCTGGTTTTGCAAGGGAAGTCACCTGGGTTTTGGCCCGTGCTCAGGCGGCCATCTAGAAACCTACCAAACCCACACATTTCTGAAAAGTAGACACCCGGGGGCTTCCAGGGAGGTATGGCTTGCGTGGATCCCCAACGTTTCCTTGCAGAATCCCCTGCAAACCTCACTTTTAGCTGAAAAAATCACTTTTTCACACATTTTTGTGTGGGAAAGTGTGGCATCACTGGCCTCACACAAATTTCCTACCACCCAGCGTTCCCCCAGGTCTCCCGATAAAAATGGTGCCTCACTTGTGTGGGAGGCCCAAGTACCAGCGACAGGCAAGGACACAAAGCGTTTTGAGGCAACATCAACATTGCCTATCAAAAAATGTTTTGGGCCCTTGCCTGTCGCGAGTACTTGGGCCTCCCACACAAGTGAGGCACCATTTTTATCGGGAGACCTGGGGGAACGCTGGGTGGTAGGACATTTGTGTGAGGCCAGTGATGCCACACTTTCCCACACAAAATGTGTGAAAAAAGTGATTTTTTCAGCTAAAAGTGAGGTTTGCAGGGGATTCTGGGTAAGGAAACGTTGGGGGATCCACGCAAGCCATACCTCCCTGGAAGCCCCGGGTGTCTACTTTTCAGAAATGTGTGGGTTTGGTAGGTTTCCCTAGATGGCCGCCGAGCACGGGGCCAAAAACCCAGGTGACCCCCCTTGCAAAACCAGGTGGTTTTGTGAAAGGCCATTTGAGGTCGCCTCAATACGTTGTGGGCCCTTGCCTGTCGCGGGTACTTGGGCCTCCCACACAAGTGAGGCACCATTTTTATCGGGAGACCTGGGGGAACGCTGGGTGGTAGGAAATTTGTGTGAGGCCAGTGATGCCACACTTTCCCACACAAGATGTGTGAAAAAGTGATTTTTTCAGCTAAAAGTGAGGTTTGCAGGGGATTCTGGGTAGGAAACGTTGGGGGATCCACGCAAGCCATACCTCCTGGAAGCCCCCGGGTGTCTACTTTTCAGAAATGTGTGGGCTTGGTAGGTTTCCTAGATGGCCGCCGAGCACGGGGCCAAAACCCAGGTGACCTCTTGCAAAACCAGGTGGTTTTGAGATAGGCAATTTTGAGGTCGCCTCACTACGTTGTGGGCCCTTGCCTGTCGCGGGTACTTGGGCCTCCCACACAAGTGAGGCACCATTTTTATCGGGTGACCTGGGGAACGCTGGGTGGTAGGAAATTTGTGTGAGGCTAGTGATGCCACACTTTCCCACACAAAAATGTGTGAAAAAAGTGATTTTTTCAGCTAAAAGTGAGGTTTGCAGGGGATTCTGGGTAAGGAAACGTTGGGGGATCCACGCAAGCCATACCTCCCTGGAAGCCCCCGGGTGTCTACTTTTCAGAAATGTGTGGGTTTGGTAGGTTTCCTAGATGGCCGCCGAGCACGGGGCCAAAAATCCAGGTGACCCCCTTGCAAAACCAGGTGGTTTTGAGATAGGCAATTTTGAGGTCGCCTCACTACGTTGTGGGCCCTTGCCTGTCGCGGATACTTGGGCCTCCCACACAAGTGAGGCACCATTTTTATCGGGAGACCTGGGGGAACGCTGGGTGGTAGGAAATTTGTGTGAGGCCAGTGATGCCACACTTTCCACACACAAATGTGTGAAAAAAGTGATTTTTCAGCTAAAATTGAGGTTTGCAGGGGATTCTGGGTAAGGAAACGTTGGGGATCCACGCAAGCCATACCTCCCTGGAAGCCCCCGGGTGTCTACTTTTCAGAAATGTGTGGGTTTGGTAGGTTTCCCTAGATGGCCGCCGAGCACGGGGCCAAAACCCAGGTGACCCCACTTGCAAAACCAGGTGGTTTTGACATAGGCAATTTTGAGGTCGCCTCACTACGTTGTGGGCCCTTGCCTGTCGCGGGTACTTGGGCCTCCCACACAAGTGAGGCACCATTTTTATCGGGAGACCTGGGGGAACGCTGGGTGGTAGGAAATTTGTGTGAGGCCAGTGATGCCACACTTTCCCACACACAAATGTGTGAAAAAAGTGATTTTTTCAGCTAAAAGTGAGGTTTGCAGGGGATTCTGGGTAAGGAAACGTTGGGGATCCACGCAAGCCATACCTCCCTGGAAGCCCCCGGGTGTCTACTTTTCAGAAATGTGTGGGTTTGGTAGGTTTCCCTAGATGGCCGCCGAGCACGGGGCCAAAAACCCAGGTGACTCCCCTTGCAAAACCAGGTGGTTTTGTGAAAGGCCATTTTGAGGTCGCCTCAATACGTTGTGGGCCCTTGCCTGTCGCGGGTACTTGGGCCTCCCACACAAGTGAGGCACCATTTTATCGGGAGACCTGGGGGAACGCTGGGTGGTAGGAAATTTGTGTGAGGCCAGTGATGCCACACTTTCCCACACACAAATGTGTGAAAAAGTGATTTTTTCCAGCTAAAAGTGAGGTTTGCAGGGGATTCTGGGTAAGGAAACGTTGGGGGATCCACGCAAGCCATACCTCCCTGGAAGCCCCCGGGTGTCTACTTTTCAGAAATGTGTGTGTTTGGTAGGTTTCCCTAGGTGCCGGCAGAGCTAGGGTTCACAAACTACAGCTAGGCATTTTGCCAAAAAAGGGTCATTTTTCACTGCGAAATTGAGGTGTGACCACGTTGCGTTTTGCGCCGTTTCCTGTCGCAGGCACTAGGCCGACCCACACAAGTGAGGTACCATTTTTCTCGTTAGACTTTGGGGAACGCGGGGTGGGTGGAAATTTGTGGATCCACGCAGATTCCAGAACTTTCCACCACAGAAATGTGGGGAAAATGTGGTTTTTTTGACAATTTTTTATGTTTGCAAGGGATTCTGGGTAACAGAACCTGGTGGGAGGCAGTCAAGTCACCCCATCCTGGAGTCCCCTGGGTGTCTAGTTTTCAAAAATGTATAGGTTTGCTAGGTTTCCCTAGGTGCCGGCAGAGGTAGGGTTCAAAAACTACAGCTAGGCACTTTGCCAAAAAGGGTCATTTTTCACTGCGAAATTGAGGTGTGACCACGTTGCGTTTGCGCCGTTTCCTGTCGCAGGCACTAGGCCGACCCACACAAGTGAGGTACCATTTTTCTCGTAAGACTTTGGGGGACGCGGGGTGGGTGGAAATTTGTGGATCCACGCAGATTCCAGAACTTTCCACCACAGAAATGTGGGGAAAATGTGTTTTTTTGGACAATTTTTTATGTTTGCAAGGGATTCTGGGTAACAGAACCTGGTGGGAGGCAGTCAAGTCACCCCATCCTGGATTCCCCTGGGTGTCTAGTTTTCAAAAATGTATAGGTTTGCTAGGTTTCCCTAGGTGCCGGCAGAGGTAGGGTTCAAAAACTACAGCTAGGCACTTTGCCAAAAAAGGGTCATTTTTCACTGCGAAATTGAGGTGTGACCACGTTGCGTTTAGCGCCGTTTCCTGTCGCAGGCACTAGGCCGACCCACACAAGTGAGGTACCATTTTTCTCGTAAGACTTTGGGGGACGCGAGGTGGGTGGAAATTTGTGGATCCACGCAGATTCCAGAACTTTCCACCACAGAAATGTGGGGAAAATGTGTTTTTTGGACAATTTTTTATGTTTGCAAGGGATTCTGGGTAACAGAACCTGGTGGGAGGCAGTCAAGTCACCCCATCCTGGATTCCCCTGGTTGTCTAGTTTTCAAAAATGTATAGGTTTGCTAGGTTTCCCTAGGTGCCGGCAGAGGTAGGGTTCAAAAACTACAGCTAGGCACTTTGCCAAAAAAGGGTCATTTTTCACTGCGAAATTGAGGTGTGACCGCGTTGCGTTTTGCGCCGTTTCCTGTCGCAGGCACTAGGCCGACCCACACAAGTGAGGTACCATTTTTCTCGTAAGACTTTGGGGGACGCGGGGTGGGTGGAAATTTGTGGATCCACGCAGATTCCAGAACTTTCCACCACAGAAATGTGGGGAAAATGTGGTTTTTTGACAATTTTTTATGTTTGCAAGGGATTCTGGGTAACAGAACCTGGTGGGAGGCAGTCAAGTCACCCCATCCTGGATTCCCCTGGGTGTCTAGTTTTCAAAAATGTATAGGTTTGCTAGGTTTCCCTAGGTGCCGGCAGAGGTAGGGTTCAAAAACTACAGCTAGGCACTTTGCCAAAAAAGGGTCATTTTTCACTGCGAAATTGAGGTGTGACCACGTTGAGTTTTGCGCCGTTTCCTGTCGCAGGCACTAGGCCGACCCACACAAGTGAGGTACCATTTTCTCGTAAGACTTTGGGGGACGCGGGGTGGGTGGAAATTTGTGGATCCACGCAGATTCCAGAACTTTCCACCACAGAAATGTGGGGAAAATGTGTTTTTTTGACAATTTTTTATGTTTGCAAGGGATTCTGGGTAACAGAACCTGGTGGGAGGCAGTCAAGTCACCCCATCCTGGATTCCCCTGGGTGTCTAGTTTTCAAAAATGTATAGGTTTGCTAGGTTTCCCTAGGTGCCGGCAGAGGTAGGGTTCAAAAACTACAGCTAGGCACTTTGCCAAAAAAGGGTCATTTTTCACTGCGAAATTGAGGTGTGACCACGTTGCGTTTTGCGCCGTTTCCTGTCGCAGGCACTAGGCCGACCCACACAAGTGAGGTACCATTTTTCTCGTAAGACTTTGGGGGACGCGGGGTGGGTGGAAATTTGTGGATCCACGCAGATTCCAGAACTTTCCACCACAGAAATGTGGGGAAAATGTGTTTTTTGGACAATTTTGTATGTTTGCAAGGGATTCTGGGTAACAGAACCTGGTGGGAGGCAGTCAAGTCACCCCATCCTGGATTCCCCTGGGTGTCTAGTTTTCAAAAATGTATAGGTTTGCTAGGTTTCCCTAGGTGCCGGCAGAGGTAGGGTTCAAAAACTACAGCTAGGCACTTTGCCAAAAAAGGGTCATTTTTCACTGCGAAATTGAGGTGGGACCGCGTTGCGTTTTGCGCCGTTTCCTGTCGCAGGCACTAGGCCGACCCACACAAGTGAGGTACCATTTTTCTCGTAAGACTTTGGGGAACGCGGGGTGGGTGGAAATTTGTGGATCCACGCAGATTCCAGAACTTTCCACCACAGAAATGTGGGGAAAATGTGTTTTTTGACAATTTTTTATGTTTGCAAGGGATTCTGGGTAACAGAACCTGGTGGGAGGCAGTCAAGTCACCCCATCCTGGATTCCCCTGGGTGTCTAGTTTTCAAAAATGTATAGGTTTGCTAGGTTTCCCTAGGTGCCGGCAGAGGTAGGGTTCAAAAACTACAGCTAGGCACTTTGCCAAAAAAGGGTCATTTTTCACTGCGAAATTGAGGTGGGACCGCGTTGCGTTTTGCGCCGTTTCCTGTCGCAGGCACTAGGCCGACCCACACAAGTGAGGTACCATTTTCTCGTAAGACTTTGGGGAACGCGGGGTGGGTGGAAATTTGTGGATCCACGCAGATTCCAGAACTTTCCACCACAGAAATGTGGGGAAAATGTGTTTTTTTGACAATTTTTATGTTTGCAAGGGATTCTGGGTAACAGAACCTGGTGGGAGGCAGTCAAGTCACCCCATCCTGGATTCCCCTGGGTGTCTAGTTTTCAAAAATGTATAGGTTTGCTAGGTTTCCCTAGGTGCCGGCAGAGGTAGGGTTCAAAAACTACAGCTAGGCACTTTGCCAAAAAGGGTCATTTTTCACTGCGAAATTGAGGTGGGACCGCGTTGCGTTTTGCGCCGTTTCCTGTCGCAGGCACTAGGCCGACCCACACAAGTGAGGTACCATTTTCTCGTAAGACTTTGGGGAACGCGGGGTGGGTGGAAATTTGTGGATCCACGCAGATTCCAGAACTTTCCACCACAGAAATGTGGGGAAAATGTGTTTTTTGACAATTTTTATGTTTGCAAGGGATTCTGGGTAACAGAACCTGGTGGGAGGCAGTCAAGTCACCCCATCCTGGATTCCCCTGGGTGTCTAGTTTTCAAAAATGTATAGGTTTGCTAGGTTTCCCTAGGTGCCGGCAGAGGTAGGGTTCAAAAACTACAGCTAGGCACTTTGCCAAAAAGGGTCATTTTTCACTGCGAAATTGAGGTGTGACCACGTTGCGTTTTGCGCCGTTTCCTGTCGCAGGCACTAGGCCGACCCACACAAGTGAGGTACCATTTTTCTCGTAAGACTTTGGGGAACGCGGGGTGGGTGGAAATTTGTGGATCCACGCAGATTCCAGAACTTTCCACCACAGAAATGTGGGGAAAATGTGTTTTTTTGACAATTTTTATGTTTGCAAGGGATTCTGGGTAACAGAACCTGGTGGGAGGCAGTCAAGTCACCCCATCCTGGATTCCCCTGGGTGTCTAGTTTTCAAAAATGTATAGGTTTGCTAGGTTTCCCTAGGTGCCGGCAGAGCTAGGGTTCAAAAACTACAGCTAGGCACTTTGCCAAAAAAGGGTCATTTTTCACTGCGAAATTGAGGTGTGACCACGTTGCGTTTTGCGCCGTTTCCTGTCGCAGGCACTAGGCCGACCCACACAAGTGAGGTACCATTTTTCTCGTTAGACTTTGGGGAACGCGGGGTGGGTGGAAATTTGTGGATCCACGCAGATTCCAGAACTTTCCACCACAGAAATGTGGGGAAAATGTGATTTTTTGACAATTTTTATGTTTGCAAGGGATTCTGGGTAACAGAACCTGGTGGGAGGCAGTCAAGTCACCCCATCCTGGATTCCCCTGGGTGTCTAGTTTTCAAAAATGTATAGGTTTGCTAGGTTTCCCTAGGTGCCGGCAGAGCTAGGGTTCAAAAACTACACCTAGGCACTTTGCAAAAAAAGGGTAATTTTTCATTGTGAAAATGTGGTACGTCCACGTTGCATTTTGAGCCATTTCCTGTTGTGGGCACAAGGGCTACCCACACAAGTGAGGTACCATTTTTATCGGGAGACTTAGGGTAACACAGAATTGTAGAGCAACTGTTATTACCTATTGACTTTCGATGCATTTCTGCCTTCCAAATGAAAGACAATGTGTAAAAAATAAGTCATTTTGAAAAATGACCTATAATTCTCATGCTAGTATGGGTACTCCCAATTTCGGAAATGTGCAAATATCTACTGTTTCTAAAATCTACATTTTGTTCCCATTTCAGAAATACATAGGTGTCTTTCATAACAATTTTTCCATGTATACATTTTCCCAAAATAATTGCTATATACCCGGTACTTAAAAAAAATCATTGCAAGATGTTGCTCAATTATTGGCTCTGGGTTCGTCGGGTTCTTGGTGAACCTACAAGTCCTATATATCCCCACAACCAGAAAGGTCCAGCGGATATAACGGTATATTGCCTTCAAATAGCTGTCATAATTAGAAGAAGTTACAGGTGAAAACGTTGACACAAATGGCTGTTTTTTTCAACAAATTTTCAATTTTTCCTTTATTTAACTGTTAGTTTCTATAAGGAAAACTTTAAGGATCTACACAAATGACCCCTTGCTGAATTCAGAATTTTGTCTACTTTTCATAAATGTATGGCTTTCCAGGATCCATTATTGGTTTCATACCCATTTCTACCATTAACTGGAAGGAGGCTGAAAGCACAAAAAATAGCAAAAATAGGCTATGTCCCAGAAAAATGCCAAAACTGTGTAAAAAAGTTGGTTTTCTGACAAAAGTCTGCTTGTCCCTGAAAGCTGGGAAGATGGTGATTTTATCCCCACAACCCCTTTTTGATGCCATTTGCAGGGAAAAATCAAGACGCTTATATCTGTAGCCCTTTTTTTGCCTTTTTCCCAAAAAACCCAAAATTTAGCTGTATTTTGACTAATTTCTGGGTCCCCTCCAGGGGAATCCACAAACCCTGGGTACCTTTACAATCCCCATGATGTTAGAAAAAAAGGACGCACATTTGGCATGGATACCTTATGTGGTCAAAAAGTTACAGGGGCCTAAGCGCGCACTACCCCAAATAGCCAAAAAAAGGCTTAGCACAGGAGGGGAAAAGGCCTAGCAGCGAAGGGGTTAAACAAAAGACTACACAACTCATCAACCATTAGAGGGGTAGTCTCCAAGGCAACTACAGTCCAATCATATCACAGTCCATTGTATATAATATCGTGACGTCCCTTCCGCTTCCTCTTTCTTCACTGCTCGTCAGTTAAGTGCATTCCTTACATTCTTGGCTTAATCTGACGTTGTTGCTGTTTGTATAGCGGTTTCTTGTGCACGTTATTAGCATTATTGCCTTGGTATTGTTTCATATTCCCTGCGCAGCAGGCTCTTGCCCGAGCGCGTTCTCCCCCTCGCAGTTTCTCCCGCTGTGTGCTCTGCGCGCGGTGAGATCCTGTCAGGCGCGTCTGGTCCGAGCGAGGCAGCTCCGTCGAGCGCTCCCGCTGGTCTTTACGCGCGTTTGGGAATCCGGTCACTCCTTTAGTGTCCGCTTGATTCCCGACCAACCCTCGCCTAATTTTGACACCGCTACGCGGTGATTTTCCCACATGGCCACGTTAGTGACCGGCGCCACCTGGTGGTGGTAATTGGTATTGCGCCTCAGTCTATTCTTATAACAGCTTCTGGGAAAGCCCAGCTGTTGGAGCACCGGCGAGGGGGCTGTCTTAAGGATTTTAAGGGCATTTGTTCTGGCCTCACACCCTCTGCTATCATGTCTTCTCCAGAAGACCATTTTTACTCCTCCTACCAGGAAGTGGAGGAGGAATGGCCCCCCAACTTCTCCCTCCAGCAGTGGACCAAGCCCTCTCTCTGGCTATTTCTAGGGCGCTGGCTCCTCTTAGGGATCAGGTTGATAAGCTGGCGAAAAGAATCCCTGGGGTGTTCAGTGACCCAGATCTGATGGTGGCGGGTCCAAGTAGCTCCCAGATGGGGAATAAAAGGGCCGTTAAGCATAACGCGGGGCACTTGGAAGGATTTGATAAACTTACGGAGACCTTCCTCAAGAGTGCGCAAACGCTAAAACATGCACCTTGCCGGGAGGAGGAGGGGCCCGGAGAAAATTGCGACACTGTCACCACTATTGTAGACCCCGACGGCGGGTTTCCCTTAGAGGGAGAGGGTGTATCGGAGGACGATTTCTCCTCCGATGAGGATAAGGACTCAGGTGTCCCTGGCGTCCAGAGTCCCACTCCTCTCAGTCCCCGGTTGGGGACGGGGTCCACTCGGACATGTTCGAGCCTACCCAAATTTACCATCCTAGGTCGGCAGAGTGGACACCTGACGCCAAAGTGGCAGAGTATGTGGTGGGGAAAATCCATCAACCCCTTGAAAGGGAGGTCAGGAATAGGATGAGGGGAGAATGCCCCAGGCCCTCACTGAAGGGGAAGGTGGCACACATGCCTGAAATTGATGAGAAACTATGTACCTTTTTCTCCAAGTATATGAGGGATCCCAAGAAAGGAATTCATAGGTCTTGGATGTGGTAGGGCCCTTGACCCAAACTATTCAATTGACGGAGCGTTCCAAAGAGTCAGGATCCCCTTTGTCCACGGATATTGTGGCTGGTTGGGCGCACTACCCTAAACCCTAAAACACTACCCCCTCCACTACCCAAACACCACTGCACTACCCTAAACCCTAAAACACTACCTCCAGCACGACACCCTACACTACCCAAACATAACTGCACTACCCTAAACCCTAAAACACTACCACCAGCACGACTCCCTACACTACCCAAACACCACTGCACTACACTAAACCCTAAATATACCCCCAGCATGACCTCCCACACTACACAAACACCACTGCCCTACCCTAAACCCTAAAACACTACCCCCAGCACGACCCCCTATACTACCCAAACACCACTGCACTACCCTAAACCCTAAAACACTAACCCCAGCATGACCCCCTACACTACCCAAACACCACTGCACTACCCCATACCCTAAAACACGACCCCCTACACTACACAAACACGACTGCACTACCCTAAACCCTAAAACACTACCCACAGCACTACCCCCTACACTACCCAAACACCACAGCACTAACATAAACCCTAAAACACTACCCCCAGCACAACCCCCTACACTACACAAACACCACTGCACTACCCTAAACCCTAAAACACTACCCCCAGCACGACTCCCTACACTACCCAAACACCACTGCACTACCCTAAACCCTAAATCTACCCCCAGCACGACCCCCTACACTACCCAAACAACACTGCACTACCCTAAACCATAAAACACTACCCCCAAAATGACCCCCTACACTACACAAACACCACTGCACTACCCTAAACCCTAAAACACTACCACCAGCATGACCCCCTACACTACTCAAACACCACTGCACTACCCTAAACCCTAAAACACTACCCCAGCACTACCCCCTACACTACCCATACACCACTGCACTACCCTAAACCCTAAAACACTACCCCCAGCACGACCCCCTACACTACTGCACTACCCTAAACCCTAAAACACTACCCCCAGCACGACCCCCTACACTACCCAAACACCACTGCACTACCCTAAACCCTAAAACACTACCCCCAGCACGACCCCTACACCACCCAAACACCACTGCACTACCCTAAACCCTAGAAAAGAAACCCCCACCCCATGCCCAATCCCCCTTACCTCTCACTCCTCATGGTTCCTCTCTCCTCGTGGTTCCTGCTTCACGTCATCTCTGAGGGGCGGTGCACGTCGTTGTGAGGAAACGGAACAGCCTCTGTTTCCTTACAACGACATGGATCGTCTACATGTTTTTAGAACGCATGGTCATTTACCATACATACCTTTACAACTAAATTCGTTGTAAAGGCATGCATGGTAAATGACCATGCGTTCTAAAAATGCGTAGTAATGACTTCGTGATGTACAACACATGCGTGGTAATGCATGCGTTGTAATGGTATTGCAAAGTAAAAAAGTCGTTGTAACGGCTGTTTACCGATCGAAGCTGGCCCCTGTTCTTCAGTGAGACATTTATTTGATTAATTCGGAGGAAAGAATGTGTTTTTTTACCGAAAAGTGCATTCCCGGCTGTTGTATTGTGAAAGTGTCCGCGTGGCCTGGTTTCACTTCCGGTGAGAAAGTGGAAGAGTCTGTTTGGATCTAAAGGAGTTCTGTTGTTGGATGAGGCCGGCACGACATGTCATCAAAAAACATAGCTAATGGAAAGCGTCCTCCCTGAAGTGTGGAGCAGTGCCATGAGAGGTCAACGAGTGTGCGTCCCACCGCAGTATGATCGTACCGCGTGACCCATGTGCCGCCTCCAGGGTACGGGAGGCAGAAGCGGCATCGCAGGTCCTCTTGAAGACCGTTGTAGCACTAATTCTACATTTTGGTACTAGGGCATTTTAACTTCGTTGTTCCTGCCAAATACAAAGAGAAGATCCTGTGTTATTCAGTGCCCTCGTTACCTTTTTGTGGGTTGTGGTGCTTGTCACTTCGCTGCCCCGCCGGTGCACACGACTGGGCACCCCACCTCGTGTGCCATCTGCAGGGCCTCTGCCCTCGGATCACTGGTTTCGGTTTCTGGAGTGGCAACATAAACAGTTGCTCCCAAAGGACTAGCCTGAACACTTAGGTGAATATCCCCTGCACCAGCATTCCACGGAAATTCTTTCCTAGCTCTCCCACGTCAACGAGCACGGCTCCGCTCGCGACACCGTATGACGTCATCGGAGCCATAAGAGGACCTCGTCGGCGTGCTGACGTCAGCTCCACCCATTTTTCCGTGCCACCGAGGCAAACAGGGGACCGAGACATTTTCACATGTATACATAGTATAATAAATATATATATATTCACTGAAAAAACCATAGGTTTCAGGCACGTTATAGTTAGAAATTAGCATTTAAAAACCTTAGAAATTCCCTGAAAAAACCATAGGTTTCAGGCACGTTATAGTTAGAAATTAGCATTTAAAAAACCTTAGAAATTCACTGAAAAAACCATAGGTTTCAGGGGCGTTATAGTTAGTTGGACATTTCACTCGTACAAAACCATAGAAATTCCCCCGTTATAGTTAGTTCAGCTAACTATAACTCGTGCGCTTCGCAATGCACTGCTGATGACGTCACATATTACATCACTCATGACATGGTCAGTGACATCACTCATGACATCTCAAATGACATCACTGATGACATCACTGATGACATCATCCAGTGAATGTGTGTTTTTCTGAAAATTAAATATGTTTTATATATGTATATCTCAAGGTCGATGGAAGAATAAATGGGTATATAAGTGTCTAAATGGATAAAAAAAAATGTTAAATTGATTGTATAACTGACTAAGTGTATCTTAGTGAATACATGGGTTAGTGAGTAATGTTTAAATATGAAAAGATCTGTATCAGTCTCTCACTTTGTGTATAAGTGGCTGCATGGGTTGGTGAGTAGCTACATGAGTGTCTATATGGGTTATTAGTTGGTTTTTGAGTATCAGTATGAGTGTCTGAGTGTCTGTATGGTTCGGTGGGGGTGTTACTTAGTGCATAGATGCATGAATGAGTGACTCACTGTTTGTATGTGTTGAAGACAGCATGTGTGCAGGACTGTATAGGTGGATGAGTATGTGTATGGGTGTGTTAGTGAGTGAATGACTGTCTCAATAGTGTATTTATGAGTAACTACATATGTTTTAAACTAGTATATGTGAGAATTGGTGTATATAAGTGAGTATATGTGAGAGTGAGAGATTGGAAGAGTTCCTGTACAAATAAGTAGGTGTTTCTATAAGTGATTGTTTAAGAGAGTAAGTATGTGTAAGTTTCTGTAGAAGTAAGTGTGGTAGTGTGTGTATAACTGTATATGCAAGTAAATGGATGTTTGATACTCTGTTTGCATGTGTGACTATGTGTGTGAGTAACTCTATGGATGAGTGGCGGTGTGTAACAGGATGTATAGGTGTATGAGTACATATGATGAGTGAGTACATGTATGAGTGACTGTATAGGGACTGTTGGTGAATGAGTGGATGTGTGTGTAGATCTTGGAATTACTGAATAGGTGTGTTGTAACTGGTATTGGTATGTCCATTGTTTTGAAAATGTTAGTTTGTATTTTTGAGTGTGTGTATCAAAGGTTATATTAGGGTGAGAGGAGGTCTGCCACTCTATCACAAGGATGATGTCATCAGTGATGTCATTTGAGATGTCATCAGTGATGTCATGAGTGATGTCACTGACCATGTCATGAGTGATGTAATATGTGACGCCATCAGCAGTGCATTGCGGGCGCGTGAGTTATAGTTAGCTGAACTAACTATAACGGGGAATTTCTATGGTTTTGTACGAGTGAAATGTCCAACTAACTATAACGCCCTGAAACCTATGGTTTTTTCAGTGAATATATATATATATATATTCACTGAAAAAACCCTAGGTTTTAGGGACAGTTATAGTTAGTTGGACATAGCACTCGTACAAAACCCGTGAAATTCCCCGTTATAGTTAGTTCAGGTAACTATAACTCGCGCCCCGCAATGCACTGCTGATGACGTCACATATTACATCACTCATGACATGGTCAGTGACATCACTGATGACATCACTGATGACATCTCAAATGACATCACTGATGACATCATCCAGTGACTGTGTGTTTTTGTAAAGTTTAAATATGTTTAATATATATAGGGAAAGGTGTATTGAAGAATGAGTGGGTGTATAAGTGTCTGAATGGATGATTTAGTGCGTGCGTGACTGACTTTACAAGTGAGTGATTAAACGTATCTTACTGAATGCATGGGTTAGTGACTAAACTGTGTGAATGTCTGTATCCGTCTGTCTGTTGGTGTGTAAGTGGATGCATGGATTTGCGAATAGCTACATGAGTGTCTATATGGGTTATTGATTGGTTCTCTGAGTATCTGTATGGGTGCCTGAGTGTTTGTGTGGGTGGGGTGTGTGTGACTCTGTACATAGATGTGTGAGTGGGTGATTCACTGGGTGCATGATTTGAAGAGTGCATCTGTGATGGACTGCTTGGGTGGGTGAGTGTGTGTATGGGTGTGTTAGTGAGTGAATGTATATCTGAGTGGTACATGTGCGAGTAGCTACATATGTAAAAGGCAGTATATATGTGTGTAAGAGTATTTAAATGGCTATACGTGAGAGTGTGTGATTGTGAGAGTGGCTGTATGGATGCGTGTGTGCTTGTATCAGTTATTGTATAAGAGCGTAAGAATGTGCTAGTATTTGTATGAGTAAGTGAGCTGGTGTGTGTATAACTGTATAGGTGAGTAAATGGGTGTGTGATTAATTTTGTGCATGACTGACTAGGTGTGTGAGTACCTCTATGGATGAGTGGCGGTGTGTGAGTGTTTATATAGGTGTATGAGTGCATATGATAGTCCTGTACTGAGTGACTGTAAGTATGAGTGACTGTACGGGTGAGTGAGTAGATGTGTGTGTGTAGACCTAAGAATCAGTGAGTGGGTATGTAGTTATTGATATTGGAGTGTGTATGGTTTTGAGAATGGCAGTCTGTAATTTAGAGTGGGTGTATCAAAAGTTATATTAGGGTGTGAGAAGATGCATGAAATTATCACATGGATGATGTCATCAGTGATGTCATCAGTGATGTCATTTGAGATGTCATCAGTGATGTCATCAGTGATGTCACTGACCATGTCATGAGTGATGTAATATGTGACGTCATCAGCAGTGCATTGCGGGGGCGCGAGTTATAGTTACCTGAACTAACTATAACGGGGGAATTTCACGGGTTTTGTACGATTGCTATGTCCAACTAACTATAACATAGGGTTTTTTCAGTGAATTTCAAAGGTTTTTTAAATGCTAATTCCTAACTATAACATGTCTGAAACCTATGGTTTTTTTCAGTGAATTTCAAAGGTTTTGTAAATGACAATTTTTAAATGTATTAATTGTTATATTTATTTTTTTGATACTGATTTACTACATTTTTTTAAACTATTTAATTTTAGATATTTTATCTTTTAAATTACATTGTAATTACATTATACATTACATTACAAAATACACTTTCTCAGAATGAATTACTTTAGTTTAAATATTTTGCAAATAGGCAATATACTTTTAAGTACAGTAGTTACAGTTGTTGCAATGGGCAACACAATTTCAAACACAATGCAACATTGAGCTCAATGTGAATTTCTACTTAAATGCAATTAGTTACTTTATGGATTACTTTTCTAACCACAGGACTGGATCCTAGATTCAGTCCTGGCACATCTCCTGTAAACAGTTGAGTAAAAGCGTTTTGGTTACAGTAGTGATTTTTAAGGAATATTATTGTATTTTAAAAGTTGACACTTAGAAACTTTTTCACATAGAATCACCAATGTTATCCTATGGGAGGAAATTCACTTAGCAGGTAAGTAGTGTTATCGTTACTTTTTCTTACTCAGTGGTAGATCCTGGATCCAGCACTGGTGCATCTCCTGTAAACAGTTGAAAGAATGCGTTTAAGTCATACAGGCGATTTTTAAGGAATATTTGTAGTTTGTGAAAATCGACACAAACTTTTCTGCTGAAAACCAGACAATGGATTCCTATGGACGGAAATACAAGTTACTGGTAAGTATGGTTAGAATTACCTTTCAGGATCAGTACTGGGCTCAAAGATGCAGCACTGAGGTCTCTCCTGATAACAGGTGAGTAAATCGGAATTCAGTAGTTCTGCTGATTTTAGAGGAATATTTCTAAGTTTCAAAATCGACACTTAGAAACTTTTTCAGCAAAAAGCAGGCAATGATATCCTATGGAAGGAAATTCAAGTTACTGGTAAGTACGGTTAAAATTACTTTTCAGGATTAGTACTGGGCTCAAAGATGCAGCACTGTGGTCTCTCCTGATAACAGGTGAGTAAATCGGAATTCGTAGTTCAGCTGATTTTAGAGGAATATTTGCACAATGGTGAAGGAAGGGGGTGACATGTCTGCAAACACGCCCTGTGGCGCGTTTTAAGTTGGAGAATTAATTCCTCCTCAATCCTGAGGGTCCCTAGGGGCCAACTAGCCCACCAGGAACCTCCAGTATGCGCCAGGGGGCTGCGTTGCAGAGAGGTGTACAGAGGCCATGCCCCTTTTTACAACACTCTGCAACGCAGCTCTGTGGCGCTACTGGAGGTACCTGGTGGGCTAGTTGGCTCAGACCCTCAGGATTGAAGAGGATTTAATTCCCCATCTTAAAATGCGCCACGGGCTGTTTGCACACATGTCACCTGAAGCCCCGCCCCCTCCCTTCACCACTGTGCAAACGTGCCACGTGGCGCATTTTAAGTTGGGGGATTAAGTCCCTTGAATCCTGAGGGTCCCTGGAGTCCAACTAGCCCACCATGAACCTCCAAAGCGCCACAGAGCTGCGTTGCAGAGAGGTGTAAAAGGGGCGTGGCCTCTGTACACCTCTCTGCAACGCAGCCCCTGGCGCATACTGGAGGTTCCTGGTGGGCTAGTTGGCCCCAGGGACCCCCAGTATTCAAGGGGGTCGTTCCCCATCTGCAAACGCGCCAGGGGACGCGTTTGCAGACTGCTGCAGGAGTGGGGCGGGGGCTCCGGCACGATGCCGGTCTTTTTTTTTTTTTTTGCATGGGAGGGGGGCTGCGTGGCCCCCCTTCCCTTGGCCTCTTTTGGCCCCGGGGACCCCATCCCCCGGGGCATGAGGATTTTCATTTTTTTTAAAAATTAAAATAAAACGGGGAAGGGGCTGCGTGGCCCCCTTCCTGGGCCTATATTGGCCCGGGGACCCCATCCCCGGGCATGCCCTCTTTTTTACATTTTAAATATTTGGAGGGGGGCTGCGTGGCCCCCCTCCTCAGGCCATTTAAGGCCCCGGGGACCCCATCCCCCGGGGCCGGCCTTTTCGTTTTTTTTTTTATTCAAAGTTTATTTTTTATTTTTGGGGAGGGGGCCGCGTGGCCCCCCTCCCGGGCCACTGCGTGCCCCGGGGACCCCATCCCCGGGGCTGGCCCTCTCCGTTGGGGACTGTGGGGGTCCCCAATCCCCCACAGTCCCGCCGGCTCCCGCGTCCTCGGGAGCCGGCATTGCACTTCCACATGGGGAGCTGCTGAGATGCAGCTCCCCGTGTGGAAAAGCAATCTGCTTTGAATTTTGGAAGAGAGAGCAGGTTTCCTGCTCTCTCTTCCAAAATCCAAAGCAGTTGGCTATGACAGGACGGGAGCCGCGAGGCTCCCGCCCTGCCATAGCAAACTACAGTGTCCCGGCGGTAGGCACCCCGGGACACTGCAGGAGCCGGCCCTGGGGGGTGGCGGTCCCCAGGGCCATCAAGGGCTCCAGGAGGGGGGCCGCGCGGCCCCCCTCCCTTCAATTGCACAGGTGGTGGTGGTGGTCCCCGGGGCTCTGGGGGTCCGTAACGGACCCCCACATTTATTTTTAAGTGCCCGGGGAGGTGGTGGTCCCGGGCGTGTGGGGGCTGGAGCCCCCACACAGGTTGTTAAAATTTAAAAAAGAAGCCCTGGGGGTGGCGGTCCCCGGGGCTGCGGGGAGGCGGAGAGCCCTCCCGCACCATTTTTTTTATAAAGCCCCGGGGGGTGGCGGTCCCTGGGGCTTGGGGGCCCTTAGAGGGCCCCCATATAAAACATAAACCCACCCCCGCATGCCCCCGGGACTTGGCCCACCCAGGGGCAAAATACAATCGAAGCGCAGGAGACCGCGCTTCGATTTTTTTTTTTATCGGCGGGATCCGCGCATCCCGCTGATTTTTTTTTTTTTAAATGCTTTTTTCTGATCAGGGGGTCCTTGTGGGACCCCCTGAGCAGACCTAGGGGGTCAGGGTGTTTCTACCCTGCCCCCTTTGTGCGTTTTGCGCACTTGTTTCTTGTGTTTTTCTTTTTAATCGGCGGGATCCGCGCACCCTAAGCGCATCCCGCCGTTTAAAAAAAAAATGCTTTTTTCTGCCCAGGGGGTCCTTGTGGGACCCCCTGAACAGACCTAGGGGGTCAGGGTGTTTCTACCCTGCCCCCTTTTTGCGCTTTGCGCACTTGTTTCTTTCCCTCGGTTCTACCGAGGGACAAAATGGCTGCCAACACTTCCTGATTTGGAGTGTTGACAGCCACTTGACAGCCAATTAGCATGCAGCTCGTGATCGGGAGGGTACGCGGATCCTACTCGGCCATAGATATATATGTGACTTTACTTTTGATTTTCTCACGAACTACTGAACGGATTTACACCATTTAAGCAAAAGGCACAACACTGAACCAAGGGCTACCTCTTTGCCAAATTTGGTGTCATTCCGTTCAGCAGTTCGGGCTGTAGCTGCGACTAAAGGTTCCTATGGAAAAATGAATGGGGAAAACGCGTTGTGGGACCCCCCTTTTTTCTCGGCCCCCGCTTGACGTATCACCCCGAGACTTTCAGGATAGGAGCGGACCGGAGCGCCCCAACAAGTTGGAAGCTTTCGCGAAGATTCGTCAACCGGCACCAACGTAATTGCAAATAGAATGTTGCGGATTTCCTATGGAAAATAGCTCCTAACTATAACTATCTACTGGCGACCGCCAGTAGATAATATATACATACACACACATATATCAAAATATAGACTACATTTGAATACTATTACACATTATTTGTAACATATAAAATCAGAAATAAACATTATTTACTTAGAAAATAATTAACTTTATGTTAAAAAAAACCTCTTGAAATTCCCTGACAAAACCCCAAAGGTTAAAGGAATGTTATAGTTAGGTAAATATATCAGTCATTTTCGATGTTTCAAACTCAAAAAACCACAGAAATTCACCACTTATAGTTTAGTGAGCTAATTAGAACTTACGGACCCGTCATGCACAGCTTAAGATGTTACATATTACATCACTCATGAAATGATCAATGACACTATTGATGACATCTCAAATTACATAATTGATGACATCACTGATGACACTTATGACATCATCCACCCTACTGCTGTTCAATTTACTCTACAAAGAAAGACATCCTTTGAAAAATGTAAATAAGTACCAAATGGTGCAGAATCATGTAAACTATAAATTACATAAACATATATGGTTATATAAAAAAATAATTGTACTATAGCCCAATCCCACTAGCCACATAAGCCCAATTCGGTGGCCAAGCCGTAACTACACACAGCCTTTGCAATGTGCACACATTTTCACAGAGAGCTCACTACTTTCAGACTACCAAACCCTATTATGAGCCAGAGTTTCTACTACACGCAGCTTTCTCCCTGAGCAAAGCACATCACAGACAGCCTACTGCCTTCAGACACCCAAGTCACATCAGGTGGTCAAACTCATACTATTTACAGTGGCCAGCATGTGCAGAGCTCTTCATGGAGAGACCACTTACTACACAGAACAAAGCCCCATGGGTGGCCAAGAGTCTATTACACACACCCTTCACCCTGTGCACAAACCCTCACACACTGTTATGTGGCCAAGCCCATATTACGCACAGTCTTCGCTCTGTGAACAACTGTTCACTGAGAGACCACTCTCTCCACACATCCAGGCACTATTTGGAAGCTTAGCCTTTACTACGCAAAGCCTGTATCCTGTGCACAACTCATCAAAATGGCTCACTCACTCCTGAAACTCAAGCCCCATTAGGAGATCAATTCCCTACTATGCACAGACTTTACCTTCTGCACAGCTCTTAACAGAGGGGACACTCTCACCAGATACGTAAGACCGATTTGGTGGCCAAGCTCCTACTGCGCCCAGCCTTTTTCCTATGCACAACTCTTCATAGATAAACTACACGCTCTACACAAGCAACCCCATTACTAGGCAAAGCATGTTGCATACGCTTATAATCATTAGCAGTACAGAACCTACAGAAAATTTGTACTAGATATAGCTTACTAAGTAACATTTAGTGTCAGAAGGGTACAGCAAACTCTCTCATGCCATCAGTGATGTCACATTGGGGCGGGGGAGTGGCCAGCGAGCCAACATGGCGGACGCAACTTGCTGAAACTCCGCTGCGAATCCCTCTGTTCTCCTGAGTTCCACCCTGCATCTGCCCCATCCACACACATGTGAAGTGGGGATTTGTTGCCGCCAGACTGCGGTCCCCGCCGAGGCCCTTCAATCGACACATTTGTTGGGGCAGACCCTGCTATCAGCGAGAAACAATCTGCGGCCTACCTGGCGGAGACGCGAAATCGAGACCACGGCTCCAGCCGCTGAAAACTGGTGAGAGCTGCAGCGGCCCCGGGCGATTGGGTGCGACGTGGCTGCACCTGCCATGATCTCTAGGACTCTGGGCCGTGGCCGCCGAGAAGTAAGTACGGGTCCCCTGCCTGAGGTAACTGACCCAGGGACCGCCAGGTCTCGTGCTCCGGACCCCGAGGTGCTTGCGTGGAGGGCCCGGACTACACGGCACCGCAGGAGAAGCTCACAGCCGGCCCCGCTGGGCGGTGGCACTGCGTGCAGGGTGCCCGCCCAGATAACATCCTGAGGCACTCCTGCGACGGCATACCCCATGGCCCCTTGAAGCGGGGCACACAGCAGACCCGGCTACTGTCGCATTGGAGGCAGCGGCCCGAGGACCGTTGCGGCCTGTACTCGATCCCGGAGGGCCTGGCTGCTGTGCTTGCTGGTGGCTGTGCAGTGTAATTAAGACTGCAGATGCACTGCACCGAGACGACGGACTATGTGACTGCCCGGGAGAGTACCAACTCACTCGGCGTTTCAGGCAGCGTATGTCAAGCTCCTACCGGCGCTGCTCTGACTGGGAGACTCCGCCTGGAGCCTGCTGCGATCTGGGCCTGGCCCCGGAAGACCCCGTAAGGTAGGCCCTCCCCGAGAAACACTGGAAAGGGCGCGGGCGGTCTCGATTGCAGGGGCAGGACTGCTGATGCAACACTGTGGAGTGGCTCCGAGGCAGCAGACACAACCGGAGCTGCGCGAGCTGGGACACCATGTGCATACTGGCCTTGACTCGTCTGAGATAGTGGCCTGGGGGTGGATGCGGCCTGCACCCTGCTCCCTGTGGGCCATGACTGCTGAGGCTCTGGCAGAGCGGTCTGCTGCATGGGTAACTGCAGTGAAGTAACATGATACGCCCTGGGAGTTGCATCTGATGAGACAACCATAGCATGCGCTACACCCTGCATCCTACGCTCGTCCTACATCTGCCTGAGGCCGAACCGGCCTAGCTAGCCTATCACCCTAAGTGCGGAGACCTTGCATCGGCTGCCCTACGTCGCGGGACTGGAACAACTGCTGTTGGGGCCGAGACCTCGCCTGTCAAGACACGTGTTTTCTCCCCACCTGTGGCTGCGTTGTGCGGCAACAGGCTTTTGGAGACTGCACACATACGGTGATCTCCGTGGTGAGATGAATTGGAGAGCCACCCCTTGACTGTGAGTTGCCCATCCTATCACTGGGCTCACGCGTAGGGAACTGGTACAGTGAGCAATTTGGTGCTAATTCACATCCTTGATTACGTGGCTGCATAGTTGGAGGTGGACCGCGTGCAGATGTGCACTAATACTAGGATTCTGGTCCCACTAAACCTTGCATGAGACGTCAATAGTGTCACACTACGCTAGGACATTGCACGTTGCTCACACTGAGGCGCGCGCAGATAACGGGAGCAGCAGCGCACCTACAGCTTGCCTTGGTGTATATTGCCGCACAGTCACTCCGTACCTAAGGTCAATGCTCTACGCACAAATACTGGCAATGGGCCGCCTCCGCACCAATGCACAACAGAATGCAGCGCGCGATACTACCCTGGAACCACCAACTGTGGAAGGTGGTACGGCTAGCGACGCTCCAAATGCAACACTGGTGGCAAAACTGGACTCGGTGCTGGCAGTGGTCGAGAAAATTGGAACCACATTGTAACAAACGCGAACGTCACTTGAAGCCAGGATTGACAAGGTAGCATCGGACTTCACTCTTTTAAAGGCTGATCATCACAATTTGGCGGAGAAGGTCCAGTCGCAAGCCCAGTCACTATCAGAACTGAAGCCTGTTGCCCACAGTCACGCTGCGGCCCTACAAGACATCCTGGACCGCGTTCACACCTTGGAAGACAGAGTTGAAGATGCGGAGCAACGCTCTTGCCGCAACAATGTCCGCGTGGTGGGCCTTCCGGAAGGAGAAGAGGGCCGGGCCCCGGAACGATATGTAGAGCGTTGGCTTCAAGACATTCTGCCCCCGGGAACATTGTAGTAGAAAGGGCGCACCGTGTTCCAGCCCACAAGCCCCCTCCAGGGGCTCGGCCGAGACCGTTGCTCTTCAAGCTCTTAAATTATAGAGACAGGGACACAGTCTTACGTGAAACTCGTAAGCTCTCCGATCTCAGAGTCGGTGGCAGTTCGATCATGGTGTTCCCGGATTACACATCGCAGGTACAGAGACGAAGAAGCACTTTCACTGTTGTGAAGCGCCAGCTGCGCGAGCTGGAACTCCCCTACTCCCTGCTGTTCCCTGCCAGGCTGAGGGTGATAGCCAAGGGTACTACTCGCTTCTTTGATTCGCCTGATGAGGGGGCAGACTGGCTGGAGGAGACAGGCTTGTGGACGGGGACTCGTCCTTCGAGTGAGGAATCAGCCCGGCCAGTCAATAGGAGATCCCGTCGTCGGGGGAATCGGGGCAGAATGGGCAACATGTCCTTGAGGGCAGCGGCACTGCGTCCGGAACAGAGCAAGATGCGCCGGAACGCCCTGGAAGCAGCTGCAACACTAGGGACCCAGGTGTACCGAGAAGCTCGAGAAATCAGTTCTTCTGGATCGACGACTACCAGTGGTTCGTCCACCCCTAGGCCTGAAGACTTTGATGGGGTACGGCTGCCTGATGTCACCCCGCAGACTGCTGACGACATCATGTGAGAGACTTCCATCGCCTAGAGCAATGAAAGAGGCTGGACACGCAAGTAGAGACTAATTTTGCATTGGTTGATACTGATGCTGATCATTTACTGCTATATGATACGGCACACCTACCTTCACGGGAAATATATGCATGTGCTACACACAGGCCACAGACACCATAGCACGTATTTAGCGCACCGTGTCCATAGACACACAGGTGGGGGATGCGGGTGACAACCCTTTGACACAGAGGGACAAGTCGTATACGTAGTTAGCCGCATACTGCCCATACCCCCATCAGTCTTCGTACTGGAATAGTCACTGTCCCGTTGGGCACAAGAGTAGTTTGGACGAACGTTGCCACAGAGTTCGCCCCAATTGTTGGCATGGTTAAGGTTCATGTTCCAAGTTCTAGTTCAACAGAGTCAGCCCGTAACCCCCGTTACCAGCACTTGCCAGATGCTCCAACGCTCACCCCACATCCCTGGGGGGGGGGAAAAACTATGCTAGCCAAACATGACGCAGGTTAAAGTGACAACATGGAATATACGTGGTATACACACACCCACACGCAGGTACTCTATATTTTCATACCTGCAGAGACACATGACAAGTGTTGCCCTGCTCCAAGAGACGCACATGACACAAGCTGAGCTGGAGCGCCTGCGCAGCAGATGGAGGGTGTGTGAAGTTGGCCTGGTATATGCTGTCCACTAATTATAGTGGGCACCTTGCACCAGTCCAAACAACCCCTTATTGGAGATAGGTTAAAGACAACCTTATTGAAAGCTATCCTAGTGGTAGCTATGGAGAGCAGCCTTCAGGCTAAGTCTTGAAGGAATGTAAAGCAGCTTGTTTTACCAGTCTATAATCTCTTGAGTGATCAAATGAAAGAGCACCACACCAGGTATATATTCAAAATATATGTATTTATTGCTAAACACACCCCTCTAGTCTCTTTATGAGGCTAGAGTTCGAAGTACATAAGTTAGAAGTTATTTAAACACAGTAATAGCACAAACACACGTTTGGGCCCTAAGGGCGTACCAAACCATATACCAATAAAGTGGTATAAGAACCACGACTGAACTAGACACTAGGCCTAGAGCCTCTAGAAGTGCTTGGACCACAAGGAACCACCCAAGGTAGTGACACAGGGGACCCACGGGAGACGCGTGCAGTGTAAAAACACACCCGCGATACGCCGTTGACTTCTATGGAGAAAGTCGTGATCGGGAAATTAGAGAATAGGAACACTTAAAAGAGGACTTGGAACAAACCCTTTGAGATCTAGGACTTTGAAGAGTCTCTACCCATGGGAGCACCGGAGTACTCGTGTTACCTCACCCAGGGAAGCCGGGTACGTAGGTGCCTTTCGGGGTCGGGTTTCGTCGTCGATTTGAATGGCGATCTGCTGCAAAGTGCTGCTGGCGACCAAGTGAAAAGTGTCCGGGTGGATCCAAGAGTGGATCGGAGTTCTGAAGAACCTGAAAGCAGAGGGGACAGAGTCTGGGTCACTAGCCAGTGACCAGGAAGGCGATGGACAGATGCCCACCGATGTCGAGTGCTTCAGGTGCATTGATGGTCGTCTTGACTCTTCAGCCATGAGGTCTAGGAGGCGTTGTCGGCGACCAGGAGCAGGATTCGGGCTGGTACACAATGTCTGTCGAGTGCTGAGGTGTCGGCGACCGGTTTGGACCCAACAAGCCTTGGCAACGGCAAGTCTCGATGCAGAGGAAGATCGTCGATGGTGCAGACCAGCAAGGTCTGGGGAACTCACCCAGCGAGGGTAAGTGAGGGCAGGCCTGGAGCAACCAGGATGCCAAGTTAGAAAAAGATTGGCCTTCGTTAAGGGCTACTAGCCAACGGGCTAGCGACCGCGAAGGAGCCTTGTGACGCCGCACGTGGATCTGGCTTACAGGACACTCGTGGAGTGGGGGCCAATGATCTTCGGTGCAGGTGGTGCTGGAGGCTAGGGCTACTCGAAGCCCAAAGCACGACTTCTTGGGAGACCCAGAAGAGGATGCACTTGCAAATGCGCTCGGTGTCCAGGGGTCACGGTCTCAAGTCACCCACGATAGCCACGGGCCTCAGCTTTGCTGGGGACTCAGGGTAGCCTTGGGGAAGTCTGAGAATCCACCTCTGGTGATGCGATGACTTCGGCGTCCGACAGGAGCTTCAGAAATGCGAACCGGACAGATGCTTCTTTGGTGCCTGCCAAGCAGGGAGTCACTCCTTGACCCCAAGGGAGATTCTTCTGTCCTCTAATCGTGAGTAGAGCGTCAAAGGTCCAGGATTCAGTTTCAGAGTTTCGTCCAGGGATAATCTAAAGTCCTAAGGACTGGGTTCCTATACTTATACTAAGGATAAGGGTTGGACTACTCTGTGGCCCCACCTATGGGTGGGTCAGGGGCAGAGGGTGGCTACACCCCTTTCCCTTTGTCCAGTTTGCGCCAAAGCAGGGGCTGCAAGCCCCTGATCCGGTTTGAACTGGGGTATGCACAGGGACACCAAATGTGCCCCCAGTGCAGGACTTCAAAGCACCCGAAAGTGCTCCCGCCCAGCCCCAATACACATTATCCTGTCTGGGGAGGTGGTCACACCTCCCTGGGACAGGAAACCTATTGTCCAGGCCTCCCCTGCCGGAGTTTCGTCCAGCAGCAGGAGGCCAGACTCGTGTCTGTGGCAGCAGCATCCATTTTGTGATGCCAGGGCTTTGGAAAGAAGTTACCGGGCTAGCCAGAGTTAACATGTCTTTCCCTCTAGAAGGGTGGAATGCTAGCCCCGCCGCCAGAATTGCCGGGGGGGGTAGTATTCCAAGATGTTTGACACCAAACACGACATGTTTAGGTGCCGCCATTCCAAAGTTAGCATTTAACGCGAGGTTATAATGCGCTTAAGAGTATATGGTCAGGCTGCACTACAAACAGCATCAGAGAAGGGTCTCCAGAACGCTGCAGAGGGGCCCTGCTCATGCAGGGGCACCCTCTCACATAGGAACCATGCACTCTGCCTTTAGGATTGATAAGGCCTGCCTTAGGAGTGACTTATAGGTTTATATGTGTGTATGTATTTAGTGATATAGGTAACCTATATCACAGTAAGAGGTGCATGCACCACCTTACCCAGGCTGCAGTAGCAGACCTGTGGTGTCAGTTTGGATGGCCTTCCAGGGGTGGCATAATACATGCTGCAGCCCCTGGCAGGCCTCTGAGGTACCTATGCCCTTGGTACATAGTATACCATATACTAGGGACTTATAAGGGCACTCCAGATCCCAATCAGTGATGTGCCTAAGGCACATGGAAACCATTTTAGAGAGGAAGCAGCTAGGCTGGGGTTCTGATTAGCAGGGCCCCAGCCAGACTAATGTCGAAAAACTGTGAAGCATCAGCAAAAAGTGGGGGTACCCATGTGAAGCAGATCCTACTCTCCTACACAACCCCCCAAACGTAGGGACATTAAACTAACCTTGCCCAGTTAAGTCTTCATGTTCTAAGTGGAAGTACCTAGAGAGTCCATCTGCATTGGCATGGTTACTCCCATGTCTATGTTCCACTGTAAAGTCCATCCCCTGTAGGGAAATGGACCACCTAAGCAGTTTGGGGTTTTCACCCTTCATTTGTTTTAGCCATAAGAGGGGCTTATGGTCTGTCTGAACCAGGAAGTGTGTACCAAACAAGTATGGCCTCAACTTCTTCAGAGCCCAGACCACAGCAAAGGCCTCCTCTCTATGGCTGACCAACGTTTCTCTCTAGGGGTCAGCCTTCTGCTAATGAAAGCTACTGGCTGATCCTGACCTTCTTCATTCAATTGTGACAGTACAGCCCCTACCCCCAATTCAGATGCATCAGTTTGAACAATAAACTTCTTGGAGTAATCAGGACTCTGTAGAATGGGAGCAGTGCACATGGCCTGCTTCAGGTCATCAAATGCCTTTTGACAGCTAACTGTCCACTGAACCTTTTTGGGCATTTTCTTAGAAGTTAAGTCATTCAGGGGTGTCACTATTGATCCATACCCCTTGACAAATCTCCTATAGTACCCAGTCAGGCCTAAGAAGGCTCTCACCTGAGTCTGGGTAGTGGGAGCAGTCCAGTCCATGATGGTCTGGATCTTGCTCTGCAAAGGTTGAACCTGGCCTCCACCCACAAGGTGGCCCAGGTACACAACCTGACTCTGCCCTATCTGGCACTTAGTGGCCTTGATAGTCAGGCCTGCCTTTTGCAGGGCCTGTAAACATTCCTGAGGTGGACCAGGTGATCCTCCCAGGTGGAGCTAAAGACAGCAATATCATCTAGATATGCTGCACTATAGGCTTCAGACCTGTGAGAACTGTATTCACCAGCCTCTGGAAAGTGGCAGGTGCATTCTTCAGACCAAAGGGCATTACCACAAATTGATAATGCCCACTAGGGGTTGAGAATGCTGTTTTGGGCTTTGCAGTATCAGCTAGTCTGATCTGCCAGTAGCCAGCTGTTAGGTCAAATGTGCTGAGATATTTGGCAGAGGCCAAAGTATCTATGAGCTCATCTGCCCTGGGTATTGGATGGGCATCAGTCCTAGTGACTGCATTGAGACCCCTGTAGTCCACACAAAACCTCATCTCTCTTTTTCCACCACTGGTGTGAGGTTTTGGTACAAGGACCACTGGACTAGCCCAAGGGCTATCTGAGGGTTCAATAACTCCCAATTCCAACATTTTCTGGACTTCAGTCCTGATACAGTCCCTGACATGGTCAGGTTGCCTATAAATCTTGTTTTTAATAGGCAGACTGTCCCCAGTGTCCACTTCATGAGTGCACCAGGTGGTCTGACTGGGTGTCAGTGAAAACATATGTCTAAACTGATTGAGAACTTGCCTGCAATCAGTTTGTTTCTTGGGTTGTGAGGCTGCCTGCCAAGGCAACACCATCAACTGACCCATCGTCAGGGTTCTGTGAGAGCAGGTCAGGGAGTGGGTCACTCTCTTCCTCCTGCCCTTCATCAGTAGCCATGAGCAAGCCCATGTCTGCCCTGTCCACATATGGTTTTAACCTGTTGACATGGAGAACCCTGTGGGGACTCCTGGGTGTTTCTAGGTCTACTAAGTAAGTGACCTCACCCTTCTGCTCAACAATAGTGTGGGGTCCACTCCATTTGTCTTGGAGAGCTGCTGGGGCCACTGGCTCCAACACCCACACCTTCTGTCCTGGCTGGTAAACAGTCAGACAGCCTTTTGGTCATGCCAGGCCTTTTGAAGTTCCTGGCTAGCCTCAAGGTTTTTGGTTGCCTTTTTCATGTACTCAGCCATCCTGGAGCGGAGACCAAGTACATAGTCCACTATATCTTGCTTTGGGGGCTTGAGAGGTAACTCCCATCCTTCCTTCACCAAGCACAGTGGACCCCTCACAGGGTGGCCAAACAGAAGTTCAAAGGGCTGTAACCAACCCCCTTCTGAGGCACCTCCCTATATGCGAATAAAAGGCAGGGCAAGAGTATGTCCCATCTATGCCTAAGCTTTTCTGGGAGCCCTTTAATCATGCCCTTCAAGGTTTTGTTGAATCTCTCAACTAAACCATTGCATTGTGGGTGATAGGGTGTGGTGAACTTATAAGTCACTCCACACTCCTTCCACATTGCTTTTAAGTACCCAGACATGAAGTTAGCACCCCTGTCTGATACTACCTCCTTAGGAAAGCCCACTCTTGAGAAAATTCCCAGGAGGGCCCTTGCCACCACAGGTGCTGTAGTGGTCCTGAGGGGAATAGCTTCTGGGTACCTGGTGGCATGATCCACTACCACCAGGATAAACCTGTTCCCAGAGGCTGTTTGGGGATCCATGGGACCAACAATGTCAATCCCTACCCTTTCAAAGGGCACCCCCACCACAGGTAGTGGTATCAGGGGGCCTTTGTAGTGCCACCTGCCTTGCCACTGGCTTGGAAGGTTACACAGGAGCGACAAAACTCCTTGCTGTCTTCAGACATGTGGGGCCAGTGAAAGTGAGGGACAAGTCTGTCCCAAGTCTTATTCTGGCCCAGGTGACCTGCTAAGGGAATATCATGGGCTAGGGTCAATAGGAAGCCCCTGAACTTCAGAGGTATAACCAACCTCCTGGTAGCAGCAGGCTTGGGGTCTCTACTCTCTGAGTACAGGAGTCCATCATCCCAATACACTGTATGGGGACCACTAGCTTTCCCAGCAGCCTCAGCAGCAGCTTGCTGTCTGAGGGGTTCAAGGGAGGGGCAGCTCTGCTGCTCCTGGCTCAGATCTGCCCTAGAAGGTCCCCCTGTCCCCAAGAACTCAACCTGGTCAGGTTCAAGTTCCTCTGGGACAGTTCCTTCTTCAGGGCTGAGATCATCCCCCTCAAGGGACTGATCTTCCTCCTGAGCCAAGGGGAAGGCACTGCCTTAACCCTACTACTCCTCCTCTTGGAAGGCACTTGGTCCATTCTTCCAGAATCCAAGGCCTGTTCAGTGCTAGACATTTTGGCTTGTGACCTGGTCACAGCAAACACATCTGCAGGGATCCCCAGCATTTCTGCATGGGTCCTGAGCTCCACTTCTGCCCAAGCAGAAGTCTCTAAGTCATTGCCAAGCAAGCATTCGACTGGTAGGTTTGCACTTACCACAACCTTCTTAAGGCCAGTTACCCCTCCCCAGGAGAAGTTAACAACTGCCAGAGTATGGTCTGTTCTGACATTGCTAGCATTGGTCACTGGGTACATCTCACCAAGTATAACTTGCCCAGGATTCACAAGGTCTTATGTCACCATTGTGACACTTGCCCCTGTGTCCCTAAATGCCAAAGCCTCACGTCCATTGATTAAAGGCTGTTGTCTGTACTTGCCCAGATTACTGGGACTCACAGTGGAGGTCACATCCATGCCTCCCTCACAGACTAACACAGCCTGAGTCAGTTCTCTGACTAGGTCAGAGCCCAACTCAGTACCCAGGGTGAACCCTACTAAACACTTGGCTGGAGCACTCCCACCAACTGTACTAGGGGGAACAGGTGCCTTAGGGGCATTGGTGGGTGCTGGACTGGAGTCTTTGGACTTGGTGCAATCACTGGTCCAGTGGGTCTTTTGCTTACAGACCTTGCACCATGGTTTTCTTTGGCCTTTCCCTTTGGTAGACTGTGAATCCCCACCAGAAGAAGATTTTTGGGGGCCTGATGAAGACTTTTGATCTTTACCCTTCTCCCCACCCTTTTCAGAGTTCTTAGCATCTTGCTTCTTGGTTTCCCCACCTTGGTTCTGTACCTTCTGCTTCACCCTGGTTCTGACCCATTTGTCTGCCTTCTTTCCCAATTCTTGGGGAGAGGTCAGATCAGAGTCTACCAGGTATTGATGCAACAGCTGATTTTGACAGTTATTAAGAATCTGCTCCCTCATTATCAGATTGTACAATCCTGAGAAGTCACACACCTTACTGCCCATCAACCAGCCTTCCAAAGCCTTGGCAGAACAATCCACATAGTCTACCCAGTCTTGAGTCTGTGCTTTTGGGTATCTCTGAACTTCAACCTGTACTGTTCAGTGGTTAGGCCAAACCCATCAATAAGAGCACTCTTCAAGATCTTGTAATTATCAGCATCCTCCTCTCTAACAGTGAGGAGCTTATCTCTACCTTTGTCAGCAAAGGAGAGCCACACGATTGCTGCCCACTGCTCCTGAGGGACCTTCTGTACCTTACAGGCCCTCTCTAGAGCAGTTATCCACTTGTGGATGTCATCCCCATTCTGATAGGGAGGGACAATATTGCTCAGGTTCCTATGGTCATAGGACCTTTCCCTATCTCTAGGGATTGTAAACTTGATTTAGATGAGAGGCAATATATTAGCATAAACAATTCAAGCAGAATCAGTAACAGAGACCACATCAAAGACAGACATTTGTATAATAACGTTTTCTGATCTGTTTATTCTCTGATGTGCTTCATAAGATACAACCAGCCAACGCGTTTCGCCCACACTTGGGCTTCTTCAGGGCTGTAAAAGCATACAACACGAATATAGATAAGACCAATGATATACAAACATAATTGAAAATGAGAAATTACATGTGAAAAATAGAAAGAGTAAGTAAAGAGAAGAGACAATAAAGAGGAAAGAAAAACATGAGAAAAGAAAAATAAGAGTAGAAACCACAAGCAGTGAGAAAAATAGAGAGAGAAATTTCATGTATATTCAAGAAAAGCAAAGAAAATAGTGTGTACACCAAAGTGCAAAGAACTAGAGTGCAATGCCTGAGTCCAAAAAACATATATAAAAATGAGTGGTCAGTGATATTCCCTATCAAGACGTGTCCCATAGAAGAAGCTCTATTCAACCCATGCCGATATTCCAAACGATCTGATACAGCTAGATAAGTACCAGCTTACCAGATAAAAACACAACGAGGAAAGAGGTGTATCCTCAAACGTTGGAACGAAAAAGGTTAGATCAAGTCCTAAAGAAATGTCAAAAAGAAAACATGAGCATGCATACAACCAACTTAGTAGGTAAGAGCAAACCCTAGTTGAAAAATAAAGCCATAGCATACCTAAAACATATCGATGAAGATCATGGTAGAGAAATAGTCCAAAAGTATACGTAAAATTAAAGTACCTGTAAAACAAGATAATGTTGGACTTCATGAATAGAGAAGTTTCCTCTTACCTAGTAAGACCAACAATAACTAAACCACCATGACACCAACGGTAATACAAAAGCAACATGGGGGACCGCCAAGAAGTCAGAAAGCGTATAATATAAAATGAACCACCCAAATAACAGTGCATTTAAAAACAACAACAGCGCTCATTACTAACAGAAAAAAATTACGCATAACAGCAACGTCACAAGGTATTAAATGTGAAAAGTCCACGTGAGCCATGTAATGCACAAAGCAAGTAAGAGGCACGAGACTTTATAGCTCCAGTACCACAGTGAGTAGCAGGCTATGGACCGGGACAAAGTGCGCTAGGGCCAGAGCTTCTTTGCCGAAAAACACAAAAATAAAAACGCGCTACAACTCAAGCGAAAAGATAGGGAGAGCGGCGGCGATTACTCACATCAGACGGTATTAGCCGTATATGTATGCGGAGCCGTGTCCGGGAAATGTTCGATAGGCAGCAAAAAGTTGGAAAACTAGAAACCACCCGCAAATGCTTTTATAAAGCTTCGGTCCATTACGGGTGGACTGAAAGACTAGACCGCGCTACCGGAAGTAAAGTATGTACTAACTTCCGGATGCAGCCAGGGCGGGAGGTGAGAGATGCATTCCAAACTAGTCCGTAGTTTTTGAAGTAAAAACAAAATCCTCACTTCCGGTATCGGTTACGCCCAATAGCTCTATAACAGGCTGAATGTTAAATATTACGGAGTATAGCCCTAACCTTTACATACAAAAGCGAAAATGCCAACAGTTAACTAAAAGCATGTTAAGTTATATACAAGAAGTTCTACCATACGAAGATAATGTCAGACAGCAGCCAAAGTCCACAGAAGGGTTCAATGATAAAAGCCAAACGTTTGAATGCTTGGCAGCAACGATTTCATAGTCAACGCACACCGAAAAATAAAAAAATTCTTTATATAGTTTCGATTATTATTACTAGTGTTCAGTTCAGTTTCTATGGTCATAAGACCTGTCCCTATCTCTAGGGATATGGCTGCCACCATGGGACTCTAGTCCCAACTTTCTTCTCTCTCTAAAGAGATCTAGGGACTCCCTGTCTATGGCTAGTTGCTTCTTTTTGAGTTCAAGCTGAGCTTCCTCATATTGAACCAGCCTCTTTCTTCTCTCATGAGAGGATTCCCTCCTATGAGATGAGACAGAGCTCCCTATTGAGGTGCCAGAGTGGTTAGACTCCTGAGAAGAAGATCTAGACCTTCTGGGCACACTCACAATCCTTCCTGGGGGACAAAGGGGGCATCATTCTGATCCTCCTCTTCATCTTCCTCAGGAGGGGTGGATTATCCAGGTCAGGGCCATTGTCGCCCTCCTGGTCAGTTTCAGAGGGGGCTGGGGGTACTGGTACCCCTGGTCCCATCCTCATCTTCTGCCCCACCCTCAGCTCCTACCCCTTCAGTCCCCAAGGGCTTACTAAGGTCATAAGCCACCAACAACTCCTTGAGGTGTTGGGTGGTGGGGCTTTGGCCTGTCCTTATTTTTCTCAAGTTGCATAAAGCTCTCAATTCCAAGAATGGGAGTGTATCATACTTGGAGGGTGGAAGCTCAATGGCTTCCTGCAAGGATTCTTTAGATCCTACCCTTAAAGACATTACTAGTGTGGTGTGGTGTATGCACTACCTACTCTAGTGTGGCCTACTAAACTCTCTTGAGTTGTAGAAAGGGTTGTGCTATCCCTTAACACACAACTCTAAGTTCAGTAGAACTTACTGTATTCTAAGCTTAAATTATATGTACCTTAGGTACCTTTAGTGGTTTTCAGTTGATCAATTCAATTGAGATTATCTGGTAAAACAATAGCAAGCTGGAATCCCACACGCTGCACACCAATGTGAGAAGTTGGCCTGGTATATGCTGTCCACTAATTATAGTGGGCACCTTGCACCAGTCCAAACAACCCCTTATTGGAGATAGGTTAAAGACAACCTTATTGAAAGCTATCCTAGTGGTAGCTATGGAGAGTAACCTTCAGGCTAAGTCTTGAAGGAATGTAAAGCAGCTTGTTTTACCAGTCTATAATCTCTTGAGTGATCAAATGAAAGAGCACCACACCAGGTATATATTCAAAATATATGTATTTATTGCTAAACACACCCCTCTAGTCTCTTTATGAGGCTAGAGTTCAAAGTACATAAGTTAGAAGTTATTTAAACACAGTAATAGCACAAATACACGTTTGGGCCCTAGGGGCGTACCAAACCATATACCAATAAAGTGGTATAAGAACCACGACTGAACTAGACACTAGGCCTAGAGCCTCTAGAAGTGCTTGGACCACAAGGAACCACCCAAGGTAGTGACACAGGGGACCCACGGGAGACGCGTGCAGTGTAAATACACAACCGCGATACGCCGTTGACTTCTATGGAGAAAGTCGTGATCGGGAAATTAGAGAAAAGGGACACTTAAAAGAGGACTTGGAACAAACCCTTTGAGATCTAGGACTTTGAAGAGTCTCTACCCACGGGAGCACAGGAGTACTCGTGTTACCTCACCCAGGGAAGCCGGGTGCATAGGTGCCTTTCGGGGTCGGGTTTCGTCGTCGATTTGAATGGCGATCTGCTGCAAAGTGCTGCTGGCGACCAAGTGAAAAGTGTCCGGGTGGATCCAAGAGTGGATCGGAGTTCTGAAGAACCTGAAAGCAGAGGGGACAGAGTCTGGGTCACTAGCCAGTGACCAGGAAGGCGATGGACAGATGCCCACCGATGTCGAGTGCTTCAGGTGCGTTGACGGTCGTCTTGACTCTTCAGCCACGAGATCCAGGAGGCGTTGTCAGTGACCAGGAGCAGGATTCGGGCTGGTACACGATGTCTGTCGAGTGCTGAGGTGTCGGCGACCGGATTGGACCCAACAAGCCTTGGCAACGGCAAGTCTCAATGCAGAGGAAGATCGTCGATGGTGCAAACCAGCAAGGTCTGGGGAACTCACCCAGCGAGGGTAAGTGAGGGCAGGCCTGGAGCAACCAGGATGCCAAGTTAGAAAAAGATTGGCCTTCGTTAAGGGCTACTAGCCAACGGGCTAGCGACCGCGAAGGAGCCTCGTGACGCCGCACGTGGATCTGGCTTACAGGACACTCGTGGAGTGGGGGCCAGTGATCTTCGGTGCAGGTGGTGCTGGAGGCTAGGGCTACTCGGAGCCCAAAGCACGACTTTTTGGGATACCCAGAAGAGGATGCACTTGCAAATGTGCTCGGTGTCCAGGGGTCACGGTCTCAAGTCACCCATGATAGCCACGGGCCTCAGCTTTGCTGGGGACTCAGGAGTAGCCTCGGGGAAGTCTGAGAATCCACCTCTGGTGATGCGATGACTTCGGCGTCCGACGGGAGCTTCAGAAATGCGAACCGGACAGATGCTTCTTTGGTGCCTGCCAAGCAGGGAGTCACTCCTTGACCCCAAGGGAGATTCTTCTGTCCTCTAATCGTGAGTAGAGCGTCGAAGGTCCAGGATTCAGTTTCAGAGTTTCGTCCAGGGATAATCTAAAGTCCTAAGGACTGGGTTCCTATACTTATACTAAGGATAGGGGTTGGACTACTCTGTGGCCCCACCTATGGGTGGGTCAGGGCAGAGGGGTGGCTACACCCCTTTCCCTTTGTCCAGTTCGCGCCAAAGCAGGGGCTGCAAGCCCCTGATCCGGTTTGAACTGGGGTATGCACAGGGACACCAAATGTGCCCCCAGTGCAGGACTTCAAAGCACCCGAAAGTGCTCCCGCCCAGCCCCAATACACATTATCCTGTCTGGGGAGGTGGTCACACCTCCCTGGGACAGGAAACCTATTGTCCAGGCCTCCCCTGCCGGAGTTTCGTCCAGCAGCAGGAGGCCAGACTCGTGTCTGTGGCAGCAGCATCCATTTTGTGATGCCAGGGCTTTGGAAAGAAGTTACCGGGCTAGCCAGAGCTAACATGTCTTTCCCTCTAGAAGGGTGGAATGCTACCCCCGCCGCCAGAATTGGCGGGGGGGTAGTATTCCAAGATGTTTGACACCAAACACGACATGTTTAGGTGCAGCCATTCCAAAGTTAGCATTTAACGCGAGGTTATAATGCGCTTAAGAGTATATGGTCAGGCTGCACTACAAACAGCATCAGAGAAGGGTCTCCGAACGCTGCAGAGGGGCCCTGCTCATGCAGGGGCACCCTCTGACATAGGAACCATGCACTCTGCCTTTAGGATTAATAAGGCCTGCCTTAGGAGTGACTTATAGGTTTATATGTGTGTATGTATTTAGTGATATAGGTAACCTATATCACAGTAAGGGGTGCATGCACCACCTTACCCAGGCTGCAGTAGCAGACCTGTGGTGTCAGTTTGGATGGCCTTCCAGGGGTGGCATAATACATGCTGCAGCCCCTGGCAGGCCTCTGAGGTACCTATGCCCTTGGTACATAGTATACCATATACTAGGGACTTATAAGGGCACTCCAGATCCCAATCAGTGATGTGCCTAAGGCACATGGAAACCATTTTAGAGAGGAAGCAGCTAGGCTGGGGTTCTGATTAGCAGGGCCCCAGCCAGACTAATGTCGAAAAACAGTGAAGCATCAGCAAAAAGTGGGGGTACCCATGTGAAGCAGATCCTACTCTCCTACAGAGGGGTCAAGTATTCGGCACCACCTACTCAGCACATGCACGAGGCACACTGATATGGGTCAGAGCGGGAGTCCCGTTTGTCCGAGACGAGGAGGTGAATGACATGGAGGGCAGATACACCTTTGTGAATGGGCGCCTAAATGGTCAAACTATATTGGTGGGCTCCATCTATGTTCCCAACACAGACCAAGCCTCCTTTCTTGAACGCATTTCTGGGGTACTAGCCCGGTGGAACGGGATCCCTTGGTTACTGGGTGGATTTTTTAATTCGGTGCTTAATGTCGAGCTAGACAGGTCATTTCCGCCCCTCAACAAAACCCCTTCTGCATCTAGCGCAAAGGCCCTTTCAAATTGGCTTACACACTGGGCTCTTCTTGACATATAGCGCTTCCTTAATCCCACTGCTTGTGTTTACTCTCATTACTCCGCGGTACATGGACTGCATGTGCGGTTGGATAGGTTGGTGGGGTCACAGGCACTGCTCCCTTTGGTCCAAGACATTGAGTATCTAGGGCGAACCCACTCTGATCATAATCCCTTATTACTACACCTTAGCTGGGAGATGCAGTGCCCTTCGGTCCCTACATGGCGCCTCCAATCCAGTGCACAGGAAGACTGGGAGTTCCGTGCATCGCTGGGGACGGCAATTCTAGCATATTTTGAATTAAATGAAGGTACGGCCAGCGATGCGATTATTGAATGAGAGGCATTCAAAGTATCGATTAGGGGGCATTGCATGGGGGCCACATGGAATATCCTCAAGCAGCTATCTGACTCCCTTACAAAAATAGAAACACAGCTATTACAATATGAACAAGAAGGCGAAGGGACAGGCAGGGGCTCACGGCGCCTTGAAGCGTTGCGCTCTGATCATGCGGAGCAATTGGAGCGCCTTCGTTGTCATAATTACACGGCGCACACAGCCCGTACACATACCACTGCCGACAGAGCAGGCAGACTGTTAGCCTGGCTGATAAGACAGGATTATACCCGTGCCCCGATCGGGACGCTGCGGGGAGTTACAGGACAGATGCTATGCACACAGCGTGAAATACATGAAGCCTTGACACAACACTATGCCCGTCTATACCAATCCCGCAGAAGATGCAATGAGCGAGCCCTAGAAGAGTTCCTAAGCCCTTTACAGTTACCCACGGTAAGGAGGGAACACAGGGAAGCCCTCAACAAACGCATTTCACTGGAAGAGATTGGGGAGGCCATACAATCCCTGGCTTCCGGGAAGTCGCCGGGAAGTCGCCGGGCCCGGATGGGTTGCCGGCAGAGTACTATAAGGCATATTGTGTCTCTATTGTACGTCTTCACACTGTATACACCACTGCCTTAGAGAACCAACAACTCCCACCTTCTATGCGTGAAGCGCACCTGATATCGCTGTTGAAACCAGATAAGGATCCCGCGGAGATGGGCTCCTATAGGCCCCTGGCCCTGCTCAACACCGATTATAAGATACTTGCGAAAGTGTTGGCGGATAGGTTGGCACAAGTTGTCCCAACTCTGGTCCATGCAGACCAAAACGGGTTTGTGCCGGCCCGCAGTACCTCTCCTAATCTATGGCGCTTCTTTAGTGTGTCCACATACGCGGTGAGGGAGTGGCCACGAGCGGGGTACCTTGTATTAGACCTGGAAAAGGCCTTCGATTCCCTAGAGTGGGACTATCTGTTTGCAGTGCTCGAGAAATTTGAACTGGGCCTAGCTTTTATCCAATTAACACGTCTGCTCAACACTAACCCTATGGTCAGGGTTAAAGTGGGGCCCTACATTTCGGATTCACTTCCAATACAGAGAGGTACGCAACAGGGGTGTCCATTATCGTCGCTTCTGTTTGCACTTGCAATAGAGCCACTAGCGGAAGCACTGCGCGCCCAATTGGGTGATGGGGTGCCCTTGGGAGATGCCACACATCAGGTGTCACTGTACGCCGACGATCTTCTTATTTACATTAGGGCCATTGACCGAGTCCCTGTTCAGTTAGCGCAACTGCTGGAAGAATTTGCTATGCTCTCCGCACTAATTGTAAATATAGATAAGTCCTGCATTTACTGGTTCAAGGAAGGCCTCCAAGACCCCGGCCTTGCTATGAGTGGCAAGCGAGTGCGGTGAACGGCGGATAAGTTCCGCTACCTAGGCATCCAGATCTACCGCCACCCAGATGATCTCTTTGACAGGAACCTAGGACAAGCGGTGACATCCCTAAAATCACAGATGCGATTCTGGAGTACATTACCATTGGCTGTACCGGGCAGGGTTGCGCTCACTCAAATGGTGGTACTCCTGAGGCTTTTATACAATTTTACGAATTTGCCAATATATATCCCGGCTTCCTTCTTTACCTCTATCGAAAAACAGATCCGAGATTTTATATGGGGCAACGCCAGACATAGAGTGGCGCTGAATAAGTTATATTTACCGATGGACCAAGGAGGGTTAGCGGCACCTTGTCTCGAACATTATTATCTGGCTTCTCAGCTGCAGTGGGTGGTGCGATGGCTGTCAGACCATCATGGAGCGGACACTGCAACTACGAGGCCGCCCTACTCACTGGAACACATAGTTAGCCTTTTTCATCCGGGAGCGCGGTCACGGCTGCCTGAGCCCTTGCTGCTCTCTGTTGCCTATAGATGCTTTCGTAGAAGCCTCTACATAACCTGTAAGGTGATTCCTTATGCGCCAGCGATACCTTTGGAGGGAACTCCGAGTAGACAGGTAGTAATCTCCGGGCCAGCAATTCGGAGATGGCAGGAGAGTGGCGTTCAGATGCTCAGTGACCTGTACCGCGAGGGGGTACTCAAACCATATACATCGCTAGTAGAAGAGGAAGGGCTTCCACCGGGTCACTTTCTAGTCCACCGCTCACTAGTGGCCTCACTCACGGCCAAATGGGGGGACATCACTGCAGAACAACAAACGCATCTCACCATGCAGTATTTACATGTCATGGGGCCGGGTAAGCACTTAACGCGCTCGTTCGCAGCCTCACTAAGAACTCATGCTGCGATTAGCTTGGAAACACTCCATCATAAATGGGAACTGGACCTGGGACACCAACTCACAGACACGGATTGGGCCTGAGTGTTGGAGAGTCCGATCCGCATAACTAGGAATGTACGCTTCCGGCAAATACAGCTCTATGTAGTCCACAGGGCATACCTTACACCTGCTAAAATCAACCAGTATTTCAATCGCGTGGATGCAGAGTGTCTGAGGTGCGCTGAAATTGGAGCTGACCTCGTACACATGCTTTGGAGCTGTGCCCGGATGGGTACATACTGGAATGAAGTGGCAGAAGTATTATACACCTGTACTGGTCACAGGCTGTCTTTCGATTGGCCAACCTACCTGCTACACAAATTCCACAGGACACCCAGCATGAAGGTCACTTCTAGATTTCTGGACCTAGGGCTGATAGTAGTCAAAAGGCTGATCACTAAGAAATGGAAATCACCAGACCCTCCTCCTAATATAGCTGCCTGGCGAGGCTCAATGCTTGCGTGGGCCAAAGAGGAAAGCCTCGCCATTGGGCGTGAAGAAACTCTGGGGCTGCGCAGAACTCCCATTGCAGCAAGCTGGGATGCTCTTTATACCGCTTTACAGCTCGGTACAGACATGGCAAATGGGGGTTCCACTGATACACACTCTGTGGGTAACTAACACGCTAGCGAGTTGGGTAGTGGATATGCCACAACACTTTTGGCTGACGGAATACCAACTACTTGTGTAAGTGTACTAATACACACCTCGGGAGCAAAGGGGTAGCTGGTGACCACTGGCGATAAGAGCAACACAAGAATGTTTACCTGAAACGATGGAGCACTATGGGCTGAGCATCTGTTCCACATGTTTATGTGTTCATTTTGTTAGTTCATGCAATTCTCTCTTTATTGTTTGCCTTAGCTAACTATTCTATGGACAATCAATCAATCAATCACAGAATTTGTAAAGCGCACTACTTACCCGTGAGGGTCTCAAGGCGCTAGGAAAAAAAGAAAAAGGGGGGGGGTGCTGCTACTGGTCGAACAACCAGGTCTTGAGTAGCCTTCTGAAGGTCAGCAGATCTTGGGTCTGTCGTAGGCTTAGTGGAAGGGTGTTCCAGGTCTTGGCGGCGAGGTGGGAGAAGGATCTGCCGCCGGTGGTAGTTCTTCGAATGCGAGGGACGGTGGCGAGGGAGAGGTCGGCGGAGCGGAGTTGGCGGTTGGGGACGTAGAAGAGGAGTCGTCTGTTGAGGTAGGCTGGGCCGGTCTTGTGGAGTGCCTTGTGTGCGTGGATGAGGAGTTTGAAGGAGATTCTCCTGGCGACGGGGAGCCAGTGCAGGTTCCTCAGGTGGGGGGTGATGTGGCTGTGGCGTGGTACATCGAGGATCAGGCGTGCGGAGGCGTTTTGTATGCGTTGCAGCCGCTTGATGAGCTTGGCCGGGGCTCCCGCGTAGAGGGCGTTCCCATAGTCAAGTCTGCTATTGACGAGGGCCTGGGTGACTGTTCTTCTTGTGTCTGTCGGGATCCACCTGTAGATCTTGCGAAGCATGCGGAGGGTGTTGAAGCAGGAGGATGAGACTGCGTTGACTTGCTTGTCCATGGAGAGCGTTGAGTCGAGGATGACTCCCAGGTTGCGTGCGTGGTCGGTGGGTGTCGGGGCTGCTCCCAGCGTCGTTGGCCACCAGGAGTCGTCCCAGGCTGAGGGTTGGAGCCGAGGATGAGGACCTCTGTCTTCTCCGTGTTCAGTTTTAGTCGGCTGATCTTCATCCAATCGGCGACGGCCTTCATTCCTTCATGGAGGTTGGATTTGGCGGCGAGGGGTCCTTGGTGAGGGAGAGGATCAGTTGAGTGTCGTCGGCGTAGGAGATTATGTTGAGGTCGTGTTGTCTGGCGATGCGTGCGAGCGGGGTCATGTAGATGTTGAACAGTGTTGGGCTGAGGGACGATCCCTGGGGTATGCCGCAGATGATCTCGGAGGCTTCGGATCGGAATTGTGGGAGGCGGACTCTCTGGGTTCTGCCGGCGAGGAAGGAGGTGGCCCATTCCAGGGCCTTGTCTCGGATCCCTGCGTCGTGGAGGCGTGTGCGTAGAGTGCGGTGGCAGACAGTGTCGAAGGCGGCGGAGAGGTCCAGCAGGATGAGGGCTGCGGTCTCACCATTGTCCAGCAGGATCCTGATGTCGTCGGTGGCGGCGATGAGGGTAGTCTCAGTGCTGTGGTTGCTGCGGAACCCCGATTGGGATGGGTCCAGGATGCTGTTTTCTTCGAGGTATCGGGTTAGCTGTTTGTTGACGATCTTCTTGATGACCTTGGCTGGGAACGGAAGCAGGGAGATGGGCCGGAAGTTCTTGAGGTCTCTCGGGTCCGCCTTGGGTTTTTGAGTAGGGCGTTGATCTCTGCGTGTTTCCAGCTCTCTGGGAAGGTCGCGGTCTCGAAGGAGAGATTGATGACGTTGCACAGGTGGGGTGCGATGGAGCTGCTGGCTTTGTTGAAGATGTGGTGCGGGAAAGGGTCTGACGGGGAGCCGGAGTGTATTGTGCTCATGGTCTTGATGGTGTCCTCGATGTTCACGCTGGCCCAGGCTGGCAGGGGGTCGTGGTCGATGGTGTGCGGCGGGTCTGGTGCATCGATCTTAGTTGGGGCTGTCTGGGTGTTGAAGCTGTCGTGGATGTCGGCGATCTTGCGGTGAAAGAAGGCGGCGAGGGAATCGCACAGGGGTTGCGACGGCGGGATGTCGTTGGTGTTGGAGCTGGGGTTGGAGAGTTCCTTCACTATGTTGAAAAGCTCCTTGCTGTTGTGTGCGTTGTTGTCGAGGCGGTCTTTGAAGGAGATTCTCTTGGCGGACCTGATGAGGTGGTGGTGGTTACGGATGGCGTCTTTGTAGGCTGTGTGGCTGTCCGGTGTCTTATCACTGTGCCATTTCTTCTCTAGTTTCCGGCAGGTACGCTTGGAAGCTAGGAGTTCCGAGGTGAACCAGCTGGCTCTTTTGGTGGTGTCACTGTAGGTGAGCTTTTTCAGCGGGGCGAGGGTGTTGGCACATTCGTCCATCCATCGTCTGAGGTTGCAGGCAGCGTCGTCGGTGTTGGATGGGTCGGAGGGAGGGCTGAGAGCGAGGGTTGCCCGAAGTTGGTCTTCGGTGACTTTGCTCTAGCAGCGGCGTGGGATCTGTTGGGTGCGGTGGTGTGTGGTGGGTTTCTGAAAGGTGAAATGGATGCAGCGGTGGTCGGTCCAGAGGAGTTCCGTGGTGTGGCTGAAGGAGACGTGGGAGCTTGAGGAGAAGATGGGGTCAAGCGTGTGGCCGGCGGAATGGGTCGGTGTTGTGACGAGCTGGCTCAGACCGAGGTTGGCGAGGCTGTCGATCAGGGTGGTGGAGTTGCTGTCGTTGTTGTTCTCCAGGTGAAAGGTCAGATCTCCGAGGAGGATGTAGTCGGTAGAGGTCAGGGCGTGCGTGCTGATGAAGTCGGCGATGGAGTCGCTGAACTGGGGTCGGGGCCCAGGGGTCTGTAGACAAGGGTGCCTCTAAGGGTGGTGTTGGGGTCCGTGTGGATCTGGAAGTGCATGTGTTCGGCGGTGCTGAGAGTGTCGTCGGTGCTGGTCGAGACCCTGATGGTGTTCTTGTGGACGATGGCGATTCCTCCTCCTACTGCGTTGATGCGGTCTCTGCGGGTGATCTTATAGCCGTCTGGGATGGCTATGGCGATGTCGGGGGCGGAGGAGTCGTTCATCCAGGTCTCAGTCAGGAAGGCGACGTCTGGTGATGATGTGTCGAGCAGGTCCCAGAGCTCGATGGCGTGTTTGCGTGCGGAGCGGGTGTTCAGTAGGATGCACCGGAGGTGGTTGGGGTCCTTCTTGGCGGGCGCCTCGGTGGCTCTGAGGCTGGTGTAGCTGCAGTTCCGGCAGGTGAAGGGACCATGGGTGCGTTTCGGGGCGGCCTTGAAGCAGTTGTGCGTCCGTCCGGGGTTGAGAGCGTGGAGTGTGGTGGCATCGTATCGGCGTCGGTCCTCGAGGCTGGAGCGGGGGGCGCGCGGCCCAGGGGTTCTGGCGCTGGGCGCGGTCCAGTCGCGGACGGGCGCAGACGGGCTTGCCTTAGGCGCGCCCGCGCAGCGGCCGCCATATATGGGGAGGTGGGAGGGAGGAGCAGCTGGGAGGCAGGGGCAGCGAATGGGCAGTCAGGGGGGCGGGGCCGCAGGGGACGCAGTGGCGGGAATGGAGAGAGGCAGCGAGGGGCACAGAAGGCAAAGTGGACACAAGGGAGGTGGGGGCAGCGAGGGAAAACAGAAGAAAAACACGGGCACAGTACAGTGGGGGCAGCGAGGGCACAGAAGGCAAAATGGACACAAGGGAGGTGGGGGCAGCGAGGGAAAACAGAAGAAAAACACGGGCACAGTACAGTGGGGGCAACGAGGGCACAGAAGGCAAAATGGGCACAAGGGAGGTGGGGGCAGCGAGGGAAAACAGAAGAAAAACACAGGCACAGTACAGTGGGGGCAGCGAGGGCACAGAAGGCAAAATGGACACAAGGGAGGTGGGGCAGCGAGGGAAAACAGAAGAAAAACACGGGCACAGTACAGTGGGGGCAGCGAGGGCACAGAAGGCAAAATGGGCACAAGGGAGGTGGGGGCAGCGAGGGAAAACAGAAGAAAAACACGGGCACAGTACAGTGGGGGCAGCGAGGGCACAGAAGGCAAAATGGACACAAGGGAGGTGGGGGCAGCGAGGGAAAACAGAAGAAAAACACGGGCACAGTACAGTGGGGGCAGCGAGGGCACAGAAGGCAAAATGGACACAAGGGAGGTGGGGGCAGCGAGGGAAAACAGAAGAAAAACACGGGCACAGTACAGTGGGGGCAGCGAGGGCACAGAAGGCAAAATGGACACAAGGGAGGTGGGGGCAGCGAGGGAAAACAGAGGAAAACACGGGCACCGAGGCCACAAGCGGAGGGGCGAGCTTACCAGCAGCAGCAGCGGGCGGACAGCACAGGCGGAGCTGTGTGGTGGGGGAGCGACCTACCTGGCAAGGACACCAACTGGCCATCTGCAGATACTGATGTTATCACCTCGTCTATATGCTATTACATGTAAAGGCAAACAGTAATAGACGTGCAATAACATATTTGATGTACAAGATAACTAGAACTATATGGTCATGATGATTGTCCTGCTTCTATGTCCCTCGCTTCCTCTCTCGCTTAATTAATGGATATGAGTTGTGGTTACATTCAAGAGTCTGTACTTAATCATATTCCTACTGTTTAGATACGGCAATTGGGACATAAATGCATACATGTACCATATCCATGATACAAACCAAAGTCCGATACTGCTTGCATGCAGGAATTGTGTATATTGAAAATATAAAATCAATAAAGAGATTTGCAAAAAAAATCAGTGATGTCACATTGTGCCAGAAGACATTGGTGAACATGCAACTTAAAAATAACAGAGAACTCTCATAACATGTTTGGTTAAGCTAGGTCTTAGTGCTTGTGCACCTTAGCACCTCATTTATTTAACTATAGATGGGCAAAAGAAGTTGGATCTTGATATGGTCTTTTCAAAAAAGGCAATCCTTTGAGGACAAATAATATGGATTTCAATATGCTAATTTACAAACAGGCGACTCTGCTCCTTAACAGAGTCCCAATAATTCTGGAAATGTAAGCAAATAATGTAAATATAATGATAACAACAAGTTAGATATATAAGCAGAGAGAGAGGGAGTTGGTAAAAGATGCAGGCTCAATGGCACCGACACATCAGGCTGGGAAATGGAGCCCTTCTGCCCTTGTCAATCAATAAAAATCAAAATAAACCAAAATGTCCGGCATCACACAGTTTCACAAAATATGCTGCAATCATTGGGATGACCAGACATAACTTATTTATCCCATGAAACAAGCATGAGCCACCACCAAACACTACTTTGAAGATTCTAATGTTCACTTTTAAGGATAACATACCTCCATGACATTAATAAGTGAGAAATCCCACAACCATTTGAAAAAGTCGTCCATAATACAGTAATTAAATGGCCACACAAATGGCAAAACATAACGTAACATAGCATAGCATAACATAACAGAACATAATCCTTTCGGTAGATAACATAAAGTTACTTTGAATCTATGCCAATAATGTCTAGCAGTGGGGTATTCGATAAGGAGTTGTCAGTACTCAAAATCTGCTGATATCACATCAGACGACTCCATTATTCCGAGCAGGGAGAAGTTTTAATGCTGAATGTGGATCTTTGAACTTATTGGCAAATGAAACACATCTCAATTTGTAACAGTGCAGGGTTACAAAAGCAAATATCTTCTCAAAACCATTCAGGTTCAATTTCATTATTTTTTTTAGCTTTTTGTAGTTTTAAGAGACAGTGCAGACTACATCACACCAATGTGTAAAGGAGCACAGGATAATATAAACAAGCATTTGCAATGCAAAAGGTCTCGCATCTTCGTAACTTTGACCTATTGGTATTGTAAATGACAATGCCTTTTATTATTGCAGGTTTTTTAAACACATAAATAAAGGCATTGTCATTTACAATGTAAAAAGCCAAAATCTCGCAAATGCGAGACCTATTGCATTGCAAATGCTTGTTGTCTTGTTTAAGGGAGTTGTTATTGCAGCGTACCCTCCCACAAAGTTGTCGGCCTCTTATTTCTGAGGTGCACAAGATATGAAACACTTCTGCTTCCTTCACAGGGCTGGTGGGATCACCTCCTGACATCCATAATCTTTTCTTAGGTGACTTATGTTGCAATCACTGAGTAACCAAATCCTGAGATGTAGTGTCGCTCCATGGCTGAGTTATGTATTGCCTTTGTAGTGATTGCTGTGACTGTATTGCTAGTTTATATTTTTTGTATTCCGAGGTGACATTTCAATGGGGGGGAAGGGGTCTTTAAATAATGAAAATCCCAAATCATTATCTGAATAAAGTAAAAATATACAAAACTGGCACTGCTTTCACTAATCGTTAGAAAACCAAACATCAGATGAGAAGGAGAGGTATTGTTCAGCCCCAGACGAATGCAAAAAGCTACTTTTAGTTTTAAGTTTCTTGCGAGATTTCCTATGCTCCCCTAGGCAATGGTTTCTGTGTATCAGACTGGTCCTCCAAAGAGGGATTTCAGCTTTGGCCCACATTGAGTTCACTGTGGTGCATGCTGAGTTCGTCATGGTCCGTGTTCATCAGAAAGTCACAGATGTCCGTGGTTGTATCTTGTTTGAGAGACCCACGTGCTACCTGGAGCCTGACAGCGACCCTGGCTTCTTAGGAAATGGCGGCACCCATACTCAGACTATGCGTGTTACAGTGAGTCTCAAACGAGGCTGGCAATACTATGATTTAAATGTCTATAGTGTGCATTTTCCCTTCAAGACGTTATCTGCGAAGGTATATACATATATAGTTAGTTTGCTGGCTAGCTAAGCACTCTGCATAGTTTGTTCATGCTAATAGTTGCTGGTTAGAAATGAATACTGAAATGTACACCATTGGCAAAGGACATAAAATGATGTAGTCATCGGGCACATGCTCACGCTTGCCCATGCCCCCATAAGACACGCACTTTCATTCCGTTTCCCTGCCTTTCTCTCTGCTGTTCTCGTGTCTCTTGAGAACGCTGCGTGACGGGAGATGTGTCCAGTGACTCTTAGATTGATGTGCGAGGCAGGAGTCCGCGAGCTGGCCAGCTGCCTGCAGCTGGGAAGAGCAGGCAGCAAGTCCCCACGATGCGCGAGGCAGGAGTCCGCGAGCTGGCTAGCTGCCTGGAGCTGGGAAGAGCAGGCAGCAAGAGCATGCAGCAAGTCCGCACGATGTGCGAGGCAGGAGTCCGCCAGCTGCCTGGAGCTGGGAAGAGCAGGCAGCAAGTCTGCACGATGCACGAGGCAGGAGTCCGCGAGCTGGCCAGCTGCCTGCAGCTGGGAAGAGCAGGCAGCAAGTCCGCACGATGCGCGAGGCAGGAGTCCGCGAGCTGGCCAGCTGCCTGCAGCTGGGAAGAGCAGGCAGCAAGTCCGCACGATACGCGAGGCAGGATTCCGCGAGCTGGCCAGCTGCCTGGAGCTGGGAAGAGCAGGCAGCAAGTCCACACGATGCGCGAGGCAGGAGTCCACGAGCTGGCCAGCTGCCTGCAGCTGGGAAGAGCAGGCAGCAAGTCCGCACGATGCGCGAGGCAGGAGTCCGCGAGCTGGCCAGCTGCCTGGAGCTGGGAAGAGCAGGCAGCAAGTCCGCAGCGAAGAAGCGACGGCACCCCCTCTGCTGGCGTTATGGCGTCTCACAGAGGCCCAAGACGTGAAGCTGGAACCATCTGATGCCCTGACCTTGTCAGTTCTCATGAGCAGCGGGTACAGGCTGTTCGCTGTCAGCCCGGCGCTGGCAGGATGCGATTAGCGGCTAATGGGTGCAAACGCGCCTCTCCCGGGCGTTGGCGTGGAGTGGGAGGCGTCGTAATGATCTGACAGGCTTCCACTGCACAGTCCCCTCACAGTCGGACCCGCGTGGCTTCACACATGTGGGCAGCTCGCCGTGGCACTCTAGTGGGCATCAAGTCATTGTTTCATCGTTAGAGCCCCGGTTCGTCCCGGCTAATGAGCCAGTAGGCCCATTGCACACCCCAAGCCTCTTGGATACTTTTCGCAGTGGAAAGGTTAAAAAAAAATATCTCCGCCTTCACCCCACACACACAAGGTTTCCGTGCAGTAGCTCTGAAGAAAAACAAAACAATTAAAGCGTTAAGAGACATTTTAGGAGCTCGCGCCAGCGGCAGCAGCCTTCCCGCGCTCTGCAGCAGGACGACTCTAATTGTTTCATTAGAAATACTTGACGCGGCCTGAAGCATCAGAAAGGCTTCAGTGTAGGCAAGAGGAAAACTGCGGGCAAACGCCACACTCGGAGTACACGAAACACTGTGCTGGATCCGCCCTTAGCAAAGCCAGGGCCGCTTTGTGCGCTTAGGGCCACCTCAGAAGAATCCTTCCTCCTCAGGAAACAAGCGCGCGGGCACGCCTCGCGCGGCAGCAAGGGGAGAAAGGAGGGGGCCTGCGCGATTCCCTTGTGGGAGCGAGCAGCTGGCGCCATATGGTAGCAATTATCGCGCCTTGCTGCTCGCTCCCGCAAGTGAATCGCCAAACGTGCACGCGTTGCCATTGAAGGCAATGGAACGCGTGCACGTTTTTGGCTGAAAAGCCGAAGCGATCCCAAAAGGTCTTTTTGCCTATGCAGCGCATGCGCGCTGCTAGGCGAGACTTAATAAAGGAAGGATGCTTTAGGATAAACCTTCCTGCACATAGAGACATGGCATACAAGCCTAGAATCAATAATTGAAACAGCAACACTATGTTTATAAGAGGAGGTGTGAATATCAGGCCCACTCAAATTGTTTACATAAGATCCAATCTCGGGCTGCATACCCACTGGTCGATGTATTGAGTCAAATACTTCACAGAAAGAATCCTCTGTGTTACTGAAGTAAACCATACCAGCCATCGTTCTCTGACTAGAGAAGGTCTAAGCATCATCCAGTGTTGCAGAGGCTCTCCTGCAACAGTGAAGGAGGCACCTCCACAAACATGGCATATTTAGGCAGCCCCATTTCCAAGTCGCCAAGTAAAAATGTAAGATGAGATAGCAACACGAAAGCAAAATACATTAAAGAACACCTCAGTGAACCCCTCCCTGCAGGTGTGGACCACGAGGGTGTATCTGGGACATAAGCTTTAGTTCCTGTAACATAGATGGACAGTATCTTCTACAGCTATCTCTGTTTCCAAGTCAGCAGCCCATCAGAGGTTGCCCTAGCTGTCCATCACAGTTTCTCCCGTCTGTATCTTGAAATGTATCCTTTCTACACCAAAACGTTCTTCTGCCTGAGTTATGTAATATGCCAGAAAGGAGTCGTGGAGTAGGCTGGGATAACACAGACAGGTCTTCTTCATTATGGTGGTTCTAGAATATTTTAACACACATGCTCAGTTCTCATTCTTCACAAGATTGTTTATAAGAATACATTTGGCATCTGTCATGAGAGCTTTCCAATAAATAAAGTGGAATTGCTTCAAATCATGCTGAATTCATTTTCAAAGTCGGTATGACTATAAACAGGCATGTTTTGATACTGTAATACATTTTAAATTAGTCCCTGGCCGGCCAAATTAGAAACTGTAAAGAGAGTAACGAGCACAAAAGAGGGTAGATGAGTGAGTCCTAAACACAATGTAGCATTTACTTGGGATGTAGTAGCTTAGGTTTAATGTGCATGCATGTGTTTGTAGAATAAGTAAACCTCTTAATGGAACTACCAGTGGAAAAAGCATACCTGTACACAGCACACCGGCAAAGTCCCAGCTCTGTCCATATTTGACTGGTGTGTATCCTCCAATCCACCATTTCTGTAAGATCTCAGCACTTCCTTTCCAGTTGGTTGTTATCTCATCACCAGAATGATGTTTGCTCCAGGTATCAATCAGCACTCCATTGTCATCCCTGCTGTTGACCTGTGATTATTAATTTATTCAATTAGGGGAATTAAGTGCATATAAAAAAGTTAAAAGACAAAAAGAATTGAAAGAAGTAGAGTTTTACACTGTAAAATCAGCAATGAAGAGCTCTCTCTACATCCATGAGAAATATCTTTGGTATGGCACTTGTGTTTTCACCAGGTATTATGACTAGGAAGGTGTGAAATTATAATGACACCAGGTAATATGACTAAGCATGTGCGAAATTATAATTATACTTAAGAACACGTAGTTCATGGAAGGGACTCACAGTTGACACACACATTTTTCGAAGCTGACAAGCTTTAAGTAGTGGATGTCTTTTCACTTTGCATACCCTGGCTGGGGTGCTCCACCATGTCCTGGGTACTGTGAGGGAATGTGGCACTGGCCAGTGGCTGCATCCCTGGCCTGGGGGCCTGGAATGTCAAGGTGAAAGTGTCAGCTTCACATGCCTCTCACTGGGGATTCTTGGAGCCAGTAGGCCTAGAGGCGACCCATACTCCTCCCTGGTCCAGTGCCACCCAGCCCTGGTAGGGAATATGCCCTTGGCAGGTGCCTGGAGCCCTGGCTTGGAGAACCATGCCTCCCAAGCAAAAGCCCTGGCTTCAAGCGCCTCTCACTGGGGATGGTTGGAGCTGATCGACCTAGAGAAGCCCCAGACTCCTCCACAGTCCTGCACCACCATGCCCTGGGTAAGGAGGGTGGCTCTGACAGGTGCCTGGAGCCCTGGCAGCTGTGCCAGGCAGCTCATGGAAAGCACTTTTCCCCCCATCACTCACTGAGGATTTTTGGAGCTCCTCCCTGGTTTGACACCACTCTGCTCTGGGTAGGCAAGGTCACACCTTGTCCCTGACTGATGTCTGCCAACTACATCATTAGGCCCTGAATGACATGGGCTGCTTTTCACCCTTAACTGTAACCCAGCCCTATTTACTTATTTTAAGCCCCATGTGCACTCTCTGAGCCTACCAGAGAAGTCATTTTCCTCAACTATTCAACCCCACGAAGTGGGGGGCTGCTGGAGCCTAAGGGAAACAAAAAATTGGAGATAACCTCCCTCTGACCAGCTTATCCCCCAGCTGCTGACCAGATGGCCCAAGCCAGTTTCAGATCAGATGGCCCAGGTGGCCACTAATCAAATGGCCCTGCCCAACTGGTGGCCAGATGGCCCAGGCCAACCCCCCGCCAGATGACACATGAGAGCTACCAACCAGAGTGGCCAGATGTGCTGAGGCCAGCGCTAAGAAGGTTATTTCTAGAACCACTGACTGGCTGGCCTCCCCATGTCCCAGTGCCTCCGCTGGTGCCCGCTTGAGTCATCTGGTCATCCAGAAGACCTGCAAGTGCCCATGCCATTGGCCCTGTCTGGGATACAGGAGCCCCCCTAGCCAGTCGTCTCACCCAAGTGCCCAGTGGCAATGGGCCACTCTGAGAGCTAGTGTGTGAGGAGAGGGCATGTGGGGGTGATAAATGTTGTACAGCTGTAATTTTGCATACCCCTAATTATGACACCACATCGAGTCATCACGGAAGTTAGAATAGTTCTGTGAATGACACACAAGGGCTGTATTGCTGGACTGATGACTATGTCAAATACTGAAAACATTATTCATCCTCGAAATATTTTTGTAATAGAACGTGGGCCCTGGTTGGGAACTTTTCTGAAAAATATTGTAGATATAACTAATCCAATATTAACAAACCGCGCAGCTAATTCTGTAGTATATAGAAGCCAGGAGATTTTGGCGTAGTAACTGGCAGAAACATTGTTTCTGATCGTAGTCCCACAGTTCTCCAACAGCAACAGGCTGCCAGAGATATTTTGAATTAATTCCAAGAAGTCTGCAGGATTAGGAGACACGTTTCAGTATTATCTTCCTGCTCATGATAATTCCCAGAGCAGTTTCTAATGTCCCAGACGTTTCCATACATTTTCCCCTCTAAAGTGGTAACAGGAGGTTTAAAATTAGTTCTTCATTAAATCTAGTTTTGATCTCAAACGATTTTAATATATGAATGTCCGTGTGATAAATCAGGTTAAAAATGGAAAGGTGTTGGGGCGTGGCTTTGAGCCGGAGCAGGGTGGCGGCTCTTTGTTTGACTTCCGTCGAGCCGGCGGTCTCTTCACGGCCTGTTGGTCGTTTTTCCGCAGTGTTGACGGCTCCTGCAACTCCGGAGCTGAGAGGATGACGGGGGCGCCTAACAAACGCTCGTTGCGGCTTTCCGGCTGCTTCTGCAGCAAGTTGATTTCCCTCTCTCCCTGATGCAGTAAATCTACAACATGGCAGCCCTGAAGTCTGCGCTTCTTAGAGGTTCCGTAAGGATGGCGGAGTTCTCTGAACAGGTGTTTTGCTGTTGCTGAGAGACAGAGATCTATTCCAGTCTCCCAACATTCTGGGTAAGCGTCTAGAAGCTTGCCGCTTTGCCTGCCACTACACAGTTTTCCTGCTTAATTTGGTGCATCAGTGACCTCAAAATGGCGCAGTCCTTTGTCTCCTCAGCCAGTGGCCTGGCTTTCCTGACACTATAATAACCACCTGCGGGGTGTTTCTTCTCTGCTAATCATTCTTGAGGTACTTTGATGAGCATATAGTGAGGCAAGGATTCTAATGTGTATTAAACTGACTGATGGAAATATACATGAGGTCTTACTGGTATGGAGGCGCTGATTACATTTGATTGATGGGTGTAAAATCGCAATGTGGCAAAGGAGGTACTGTTTACATAACCGGCTGCTTCGGAGATCTTTTGGATGAAACATCTGACCAAGCACTGTATCTCCCTTCTCCTTGGTAACTAAGCGGTGCGCACGTATACATCGAAGTCACCTTGCCTAAACATCCCTGTGCTGCTTTGGGAGTGTGAGGGGGCAGAAGAAGGTGTGCCTTTTGGTGTTGCGCTCAGTGTCCAGATACTAGCTAGCCTCATTACTTCTTCAGGAGCTCGATAAAAGCAGTTTCATTTCTCTGATCTCCCTAGATAACAAAATAGTTTTTTGACTCAGCAAGGTTCAAAATGGCTGATACTAAGGAACTTATTCAGAAAGAAAAAGACACTAAAGCGAATTTGAAGCGTGCTAAACAGTTTCCTCCGATCCCGAAATCCCCCCAAAAAAGTAGTCCAGACTCTTCCACGTTAGAGGCAATAATACTGAAACTAAACTCTGTACATGATATTGCGCAGAGTACCAAAACGAACACTGACATGCTTCAGGTAGAAGTGGAGGGGATACCCAATGATTTAAAAGATTTAAACATCAGATTGTCTAGTGCTGAAACGAGGAGTAGTACTGTGGAGGACTTTACTAAGGCTCAGGATAAGAGGATACACTACCTAGAACGCTCTCTCTCAGTGCTAATAAGAGATCTCACTGATCAAGAAGATCGCAACAGATGCAGCAATCTGCGCATTTTTGGTCTACCTGAGGACATTGAAAAGACTGGTAGTTCGGTTATTGACTTTCTAATATCCTGGATCCCAGAATTTCTTCAAATACATTATGTTAAAGATTTTGAGATCGAGAGAGCTCATAGGATACCAACATTCAGAAACAAGAACGTGATGGTTCCTCGTCCTCTCATTTTCAAACCTCTACGCCACCAACATTCTGAACAAATTCTGGCACGTATGAGGAGGATCAGATTCATCATCTGGGGGGTCATAGAATTGCAATCTCACAGGACTTTGCAAGAGATACTGTAATTCATCTTAAAGGTTTTGTTGGCGCTTCGGCAAAGGCTTACAGAGATGCACATTCCTTTTTCTTTTTCAGGTCCCTCCAAATTCAGAATCACCTGCAAGGGTCAACCACACGTCTTCTCAGAGCCTTCCGATCTTTCCACATTTTTGGATAACAAATCTGAAACTCTAATGGATTCAGGCCATCTACCTCCTGTTTAGCATATGGAATTTATACATTCTATGTCAGCTGTTTGCTCGCTAATTGCTGGCTGTTTGTATAGCGGGCGTAAGTTTGGAAGTTGTGTCTTACCTTTATTTGTTTGGATGAAATGCCAATTTTTTCCAGGTTCCAGACACTGAGGGCCTATACCCTCTACTTGATTCTCTTGGTACCTCTGTTTCATCTTTAATATAGAATTTGAATATGTTTTATTCTTGATATTGCGCTTCCTATACCCGTTTTTGCTGACATACCTTTCTTCGCCCTTACAAAAGGGTATAGGTTTGATGTTTTCTCTTTAATCGTCATGAAGATCTGACTGTTCTATGGTTGAGTTGTTATCTTGTGATCTAATGGGGTAACAATTTAACCCTTAATGTTGTGTGTTTTGGATCTCTTCGATGCTGCACATACTTTGTGTTCATGGGTGCTGTCTCTTAGATCTACTGCATTTGTTTCTAAATTTGTTGGATCAACTTTATGCACATTTTGATTTCCTTTTAGGTTGCTTCCATAATATGTCTTCTTTTTCAATGTAGGACCAATAGGCACAGACTACCTCCCATTCACACGCTGCTGAGAGTCCATTACATATACATAAGACCCCATTACAAATAGATAAGATTCCAATTGATATCTTACTCTTCCCTAGGGTGTTCTTGCTTCAGTCCTTTCTTATTTTTTTTTGATTTTCACAAAAAAGGGACTCTTTCTACCCTAATCACTGAGTCACATTTGGCTGTTGTTGGGGTTGTGTGACTGGGAGTTGGTCTCAAACTTACAAAGATTTATATGTCATACATTGCGTCATGTTCTTCCTCTTTCCTGGCAGTTGCTGGCCGCACATTTTAGGTCATATTTTTGATATTTATGCTGTGGGGCCCGCCGGCCCCTGCACTGTCTTCTCTGTACTCCTACACAATTTCACACATGGCTTCTGTCTCCTACAGACTTCCCGTGGTGGGTATATGTCTTGAGGGGCCCTTGGTTTTTCTTGGGACTCTCAAGATCTCAATTTGTTTTTTGCTTCTCCCATATTCCTTCCCTTGGCCCTTACTTCCACCTCTGTTCAGCACTAATATGTATAGTAACAATAATACTACTCCTTTTTGGCTTGCTCTGTTTATTGGCAGGTGCACTCCCTCGTGGCTACAATATCTGGGTTGGACACCAGGCTCTAATACCTCTACATAATGGCTTCTCTCAATATAATATCCCTTAATACTAAGGGTTTAAATCATCCAGTGAAGAGAACGAAAATGTTGGATTATGGTAAAAGTCTCAGTGGGGACATTGTACTTTTGCAGGAAACCAAAATTGGCTTTAAGGAAGCCCTCCTTATGAGAAAGGGATGGGTTTCTGATGTTGCATGTTTGGAAGCACAATCGAAGAAGAATGGTGTCCTCACTCTTATTTCCAGAAAGTCGGGTCTCTCAATTGTCACAGCGGAGCACAATTCAAATGGCCGTTGGCTTCGATCCAGGCTGAATATTAAAGGGGAAGATCTATATGTAATGAACATATATGCTCCTAATATAGATGACCCAAATTTCTGGCTCTCTGTTAATAAAAGACTTACTGATATTCCCCAGGGTACTCAATTGATCCTAGGTGGTGATTTTAATCTTCCGCTAGACCCAATTCTTGATCGGCACTGTGCTTTTCACTTCAGACCCTCTAGAGCTCACAAGCAATTGATTAATCTTTTTACATCACACCACTTACATTATGTTTGGAGACTCCATAATCCCAAAGGCAATGAGTTCACCTTTTTCCCTCCTCCCCAGTCTAGCTTTTCTCGCATCGATTATCTTCTAGTTGATGCAGCTCTGCTCAAATCTACTGCTGATCCTAACATAACATTTTATCTCGGATCATGCTGTCATATCCGTGTCTATTCAAACTGGATCAGAAAACACGGGTCCCCGGATATGGTGACTGAATTCGGAGATTCTGGAGAGTGAGTCTGATGTTTCAGACATTAGAAATGAGGTTGAATTATTTTTTAAAGAAAATGAGGCTTTGGTTACCTCCCCGGTGATCCTCTGGGACGCGTTTAAATGTGTGATTATAGGGAAAATTATCAAACGTGTGGCAAAAAAGAACTGTGATATTAAGGACCAATTACTTGCCCTGGGGTCCGAAATAAAACAGAAGGAAAACAATTTCAGACACTCTAAAGATAAATCCTTACTAGCTGAAATTAAACAACTTAAATATACATGTAATACTATTGTTATCAAAAGGACTTATATTCAAGTTCAAGCACAAAAATCAAGAAATCTCCTCTTCAGAAATAGAGCTGGGAAACACTAGCTAATACTCCGAAATTTAAATCTTGTAGCAGTCAGATCTCTTCAATTAAAGATACTGATGGAACACAGATTTAGGACTACTGAAATTTTAGAGATATTTAGGAAATTTTATAAGACTGTATAAGCCTCTGAGTCCTATGGATAAATCTGCCTGTTTAGACTTTCTTAAACCTATTCCTATGTGTTCAATCTCTGAGCTGGAGTGAGAACGCCTGAATGATCCTATTTCTTTAGATGAGATTACTAGCGCAATCAAATCAATTCGGTCAGGCATAGCTCCGGGTCCTGACGGGTTCTCCATTGATTTTTATAAGACCTTTCAGCACACTTTAGCGGTAAGTTTGAAAAGTGTACTGTATCACTTTGCTATCACTGGGGAAGTCTCAGGTACACCAACTGAAGCCACAATAGTGGTCATCCTGAAGGAGGATAAGGATCACTCTGATCCAAAACATTTTCAGCCCATATCACTACTGAACATGGAGGCAAAAATTCTCGCAAAAATTCTTGCCAAGAGATTGGAGCCTTTTATATAATCCCTAATACATGAGTCACAAACGGGGTTTGTTAAGGGACAACTTGCAAGGATCTACAAATCTTTTGCCATGTTATTGAAAAATCCCCTCTCGCCTCTACCCCTTCTGCTACTATTGCACTTGATGTCGAAAAGGCTTTTGACAAAGTATCCTGGCCTTTTCTTCATGCAGTACTGGAATCACATCATATGGGTCATTAATTCATAACTATGATTATGGCACTATACCCCAATCCCAAAGTTATTATTAGGATCAATGGTGTCACCTCCTCGTTTTTTAATCTCCATCAAGGCATGCGAGAGGGCTGTCCTCTCTTGACTTTATTTATTCTCGCCATTAGCCCTCTTCTCAATTTACTCAATTCATCCCGAGAGATAAAGGGGATAAATTTCGGGTCCAAATTGTACAAAATCCCAGCACATGCAGACAATATTTTAATTTTCAGTGAGGATATTGAAAAGGCAATCCCTAGCATCTCTGGCGGTATTCAAGAGTTTGCTCGAATCTCAGGTTACTCCTTAAACAAGGACAAGACTGAAGTCTTCCCACTTAATCCACTTTACTTCTCTTTTCATTTAGGTGATTCTGGCCTTAAATGTCATCCATATTGGCTTAAATATCGGGGAATCTGGTTTGGTAGAGACTTAGCCGACACCCTTGCATTGAATGAAACTGAGTCTTTCTCCAAAATCAAGGATTTACTAACTTCATGGTCTCCTAAATTCATCTTGTGGTGGGGGAGAATCCAAACCCTCAAGATGATGGTCACACTGATAGTTAACTTTGTTTCAAGCATGCTCCCCTTTAATTTGTCACCCTCATTCTTTCACGACATTGATAGATTAACCTTTAAATTTCTCTGAAGAGATAAGAACCGGATTTCATACAAAGTCCTTTAGAAGGATATCTCTTTAGGGGGCTGCAACCATCCCAATTGGTGTTTATACCTGTCATCTTTTTTAGCTGCTCAAGGTGCTCTCTGGTTCGCTCCTCATTCGCCAGACCCTCCACGATGGGTTGAAATAGAAGCAGCTCTGTGTGCTCCATTTACTCTCCCAACCATCATCACAATGCCTAAATTTAAACCTCCTCAATCACATATGATATTTTCTAACACTATAGGGCCTCTTCAAAGATTAGATAAGTATATGCAGATACCGTTACAAAATTCCACGCTTGCAGCACTGTGGTATAATCCCCAACCTAGGATAGTTACACCTAACTTTACTCCGGAAACATGGGTATCCAAGGGCATTTTACAGTTCAAAGATCTTTTGGATGATAATAATTGTCCCTTACCTTTCTCTAGTTTAGCTCATACTTACAATCTTTCAGCACTAGACTTCTACAGTTTTTTAAAGTTAAAAGTCAAACTATCCAAACTAAGGGCGTAATAGGCCCCTAAGGGGCCTATTACGATGGCGGTCGGGAAACCTCCCCGACCGCCATGGTAGCGGGAAAAGACCGCCCGAATGTACCGCGACATCACCGCCGGTCGAATTACGATGACCCGCTGTCGAAATCCGACCGCGGCGGTCGGATCGCGGGCTTTTAACATTGCGGCAGTTGCTGCTGCCCGCAGCACCACCGCGATGCCAAAAGGAGCATGTCGTGCATTTCCCTGCACTGCGTGGCAGGCACTGCACAGTGCCTGCCACCTGGCACAGGGAAATGTAGGGGGGGCCATGGGTACCCCCCCAGTGCACCCGCACCCCCCCAACACATTGGGGGCCCACAACGGGCCCCCGGAAGAGAATCACTGCATGCGTTTCAATGGCGGTCTGACCGCTGAGGAAAGGCTGGCTTCCGCCGGCATCATAATCCTGCCGGCGGAGCCTGCTCTGCACCGCCACCATTATCCCGGTCCTACTCCGCCCGCCAGGCAGTATTGTGGATGGCAACCGGCGGTAAAGCGGCGGTCGGAATTTCCCACCGCCACGGTCACCACCGCCATCCTAATTTGACCAGCGGTTCGCCTGGTCGCGATGGCGGTTGGATGTCCACCGCCGGTACATCCGACCGCCATCGTAATAGACCCCTTAGTAAACCAAACCCTCCTTCCTTACCAGGTCACCTATTAAGTTGGCTTGAGTCTGGTCACATCGCTTCTAAAATATATAGGATACTCTCTAGTCCTCCCACGTCCCAACTGTCTTCCCTTGCCATTAAATGGGCCAATCATTTTGACAATGAAATAATTGGACACATCTCGGACGAAGGATGGCAGAACGTTAACAAAATGGCCTTGAGGGACAAAATTGCCCCATCTATTTTTCAGATGAAATTCTTTACTACGCACCTTCTACACTTGACACAAGCTAGGCTTCAAAAACTGAAGCTTCGTGAGGATAAAAAATATTGGAACTGTGGAGACAAGACTGGTTCCATTAACATATGTTTTTTCACTACCGACTTCTCAAATCCTACTGGGACCAAGTAATTTTCCACTTCTCAATAGTTTTAGATTACCCTACAGTATTATTAGGACCCAGAGCATCCAAATCTTTGACTATCTTAAGCTGTAATGATGTGGCTCTTCTAGACCTACTCCTCTCGGTTGCTGAGATGGTTATTTTATCGAAATGGAAATCTTTACTCCACATTTCATTTCATACTTGGTGGGTGTGGGTCTCATTTTTAAGAAGTGGCCATAATTCACACTCAAAAAGAAGGTCCTTCCCTCAGATATCCCCTACTATCTGGTGCTCCTTAGATGGATTTTCTTCATTACAAGGGTAATGTAAACATTATGGTCTATACACTTGCCTTTATTTTTACTCTACATATGGGACTTAGCTGTGCACTCCTTCCCCCTCTCCTCTCCTTCCCCTTTCATTACATTCATTGTTTGCGTGACTAGGTCGGGTGCTACACCTTGCTACATTCCATGCCATTCTTTAGACATGTTCTCAGATTCTCTATTGTCTTACTTCAATTAGCTCTATTATAAGGAATCATTAAAGGCACACAACCCTATACCTTATTGCTTTACAGGATTTCTGTATTTATTTTTTTGTGCCACTTATGTCTGTCTTACATGTTTTACGCAATATGTTGTCCTTTGGCAAGATGATGTACTATTACACATATTTTATTCTATGTACTGTAATACAATGAATCATTGTGTACTATGATTATATCTTGTTTGACAAGGCCTATGCATCTGTGTACTGTGCTTTGGTTATTTAAATGCCAATAAAAATTATTGAACACTAAAAATGAATTAGAAGTAGGCATATTCTTACAGTCTTTCAAAATAGCTTTTTTATTTCCGGCATCACTAAGGAAACCTGATAGCTTTCAATGAACCTGAGGGGGTTGTCATTGAACTTAAGATGAAAGCAGGTTAGAACTGTTGTGTTTAGTTAAGTTACCTTACTGTTATGTTTAAATAACTTAACTAAACATAACAGTTCTATCCTCATTACCTCTAAGTTCAATAACAACACCCTCAGGTTCATTGAAAAATATTGTGTTTCCTAAGTTAAAGTTTGCAAAGCATAGTTACGTTTTTGTGCTTAGTTATGGCTGTGCTTAGTTATTGTTAGTTAAATTATGTTTGACTATCATTACATTCATTCATGATTATGCTTAGTAATGTTCAGTCTTATTTAGCAATGTTCGGTTTAGTTGCATTTAGCTGTTTTTAATTATGTTATGTTACTTCATGTTATTTTATGTTATTGGTTATTTCAAAATATTGGTGTCGACTCTCAACCGCAACAAAACCTATCAACTGCAACCGTGTGTGATGAACACTGCATGTTCTTGAATGTTTTCCTATAAGATAACATTTTTTCGTTGTTAGAAGCACTTGTGGAAATTTGTTATAAAGATCAGCACACTGCAACTATATAGACAATGCTGCTATCTTCACCCTACTGCACGTAGAGATGCATTTGGTACATAGTGTTTCACCTTTTTGATAAATAAACAGGATCTCTGTTGCTAGGATACTTGGTGAACAATGCAAAGGGACCATAATATGATCCCCCTGCCTGGCAACCAATTCAATAGGTGGAGAGTTCGTCAATTACTATCTCGTAATTTCAGAAGATCAAGTGCTAAGTATCAGGATTTCGTAGGCATTGACAAAGATACACCAGATGTTTTGTGAGACCAAGATACTGACAGTTCTAATTATTAATCCCCGCTGCGATATTTTAAATATGGTGAGACCCAAAAATCATTCAGTTTGACATGCTTATCCAGGGAGGAGCATCCCTACATTACTAGAGGTGAGTGCAAATTGGTAGTATGAACAATATGCTCACCGAGAGCTCATTATTCAGTATTTTATGCCCTCAGTCAGAAGATTATATTTTAACCTACCCCTGCAGCAAATTAATGAAGCAAGATTTTACCTCACTGACTAAATCTTACCCATTCAGGTCAGGTTCTGCTTCTAATTGACCATCCAGCAGCTCAATCTGTTGCATCGAATGGACTACATAAATAAATCTGGTCAGGTACACAATAAATAAAGACAAATTTAAATAAATGACAGTAAAATTGTTCTCACCGTAGCAGAAAGCACCCGACAGATGTAGACTGGGTCGCTTCTGAGGGAGACATCCTCAGCTGGATTCCGACGGTGGTTGATGCTACGGTCTAGGATGCTAAGACAGATGTCAAGGATGTTTTTGCCAAACTGTTGAAAGAAAGACAAAATACATATCATACAAATGAAACCTCTCTGTATGCATTCCTCACCTATTACATTTTCTAATGGGAAGTCACTATTTTGCCGTAGGGAAAAATAGGTTTCTGTGACGGTGAAAAAGGATATCAAGCGCTTTTGAAATGGATGAGAGTAGATCTAGATTTGAAAGTTATTTCTCTTTGTACTCACTGTGCTACAGATATATAAGGTTCTAATGTTCAACTTCCACTGCTGCGTCGTGGCAGAATTCAGCTAAACATTGTATGTAGCGTGAGAAAGTGTAATATCCAATTACTAATAAGCAGTCATGCCAGCAAAGATCTAGGATAAGCTCTCTGACTTGAAGCTGGAGAGGTTCCACTCTCACCGCTCCATGGATGTTTAATCAGTCTGTTTTATTATTGAGAGCGACTTCACTTTCAAAACTCATATTGTCAGGAAAACCAGGAGAGTCTGGTCTTACTCTCATTTCGGTAGTTTTTAAAATTCCATCTTCCTATTTCAAGCTTCAGAACTGCCAGCTAATCACCGGTTCACTTGCAACTGGTTAGTGGCAGACTCCTAAGCACCAGCATGCAGAAATGTTCAGTGGCCTCAATTAAATGCTTCTTACTTGCCACAGCCCAGCCAATCAAAGATCTTAAGAAAATTCCCACCCTTATGAACCTGCGCTGGATGCCTCTTAAGACCCATGTCTTCATTATGTCCTGCGGCATCACCTACAAGAAAAGCAGTAAATACTGGTGAACTAGTTTACCTTGGTACACAAATATACCAAATACAACATCAGCTAATCAAAGTTAAGAAAAGAAATAAAAGAGTAGCCAACAAGCCTTGGCAATCCATGCTTCTCTTTTCTTCAGTAATCACAACATCCTTGCCTCTTACTCATTGTGCAAAGTCCTGAATTGGCACCTACCTCAGCACTGGCCACATACTTACAATCATTCTTCACTCTGCCATTAGACACAGTGGTCCATTCCACACCAGAAAGACTACCTATATACACTCACAGAATGGATACAGGACAGTTAAGAATGCATGATGGGGCTGAACAAATGTGATTGTTCTGTAAACCCATTTAAAACAGAAGCAATTAAATTAGAACTTCTTGATTGCTGGCATTTCCTGCTTAATCGTAAGTGTATCACACCTCTTGTTGCGGCTCTGAAAACGAATTCCTTTGTCTGAAAAGAAATTACATCACTATTGTGGAGTAACCATATCATGAGAATTAAACAATGATTCCCACTGTGAAGGCTCACAGGTCTAACATCACATATCCATAATTTTTTTATAAATCAACTTTATTGATTATTGTATATGGTAAGGAAACAGGTGAACAAAACAATTGGTTCTGGCAACTTGCATTGAGACATCTTGAATCAAGAATCTACACTGTATACCTTGAGTAACCTTACAGTCGCCTTCAACTCACAGTACACCCACAATTACCCCAAAATGTTTTTGGGGGCAAACCCTGACTTGATAGGGAGGTCATATCGGTCGGTTTCAACGGTGATGCAAGCTCGTTATTATACGTACATGACGTGCATCAATATCGTATTTTCCAATATTAACAAGATCAGTCCAAGAAACCAATTAACTCCTTTCAGTAACCATCTTGCGCCCAAAGATTGAAGTGTTTAAATGAATGTTGCCTGTCTCCAATCTTCTATTCTGTTGAGGCCATGTGTGATTGACTACAGCTTGTCCATGCAAAACAATTCTTTCCTGGACAGTAGACTTGATTTGTCTCCACCTTGTGGTCCAAGTGAGATCTGTTTCACCACCTGCCACCTTATATCCTTGCAGGTGTGGCTGAACATCTGAAAATGTTCTATGAGTGGTGCGCCTGTTGTTCCGCATTTGATTCTGCTTCTGTGCTGCGGGAGCCTACATTTCACCTTCTATGTTGTCTGGCCTACATATATAACATCACATGGACACTATATCACAGAGATAACATACTGAGTGTTACAGTTAGAAAAATCAGTCAATGAAGTCTTATTATTTTTGTGAATGAACACATTTGTGTTAATGCTGTACTTACAGGCCACTCATTGACCACATTTATAATGGCCTACTATTGCTAGGAGTCCCCATAGGGTATTGAAGGTAGGCTTGGGTGGCTGCGGCAACACGGTCTCCACAAGGACATCAATTTAAAGAAGAATAGGGATTCTTCTTTGTTTGTCAGGTGATCTTTCACTAGCTCCCAGTGTTGTTTTATAATCCTTTCTACATCACTGCTGGCTGGGTTCAAAGTGTTCACACATTTTATTGTTGAACTTGGAGATTGCCATGACCAAAAACGTTGTCCAATTGACGGTTGGTTTTGTTTGCAAACGAAGGGAGTAGCTATGGGAGCAAGCTTTGCGCCAGATCTGACAAATCTCTCTATGGCGAACTATGAAACACACAAAATCTTTAAACCGGATAACCCATTCGATGATAACGTACTCACAAGCATCCTTAATTTAGAAGGACTATCCCTCTCATCCACGGCCCTAAGATGCTTAAGGAGCTCGAAACGCTACGCACAGAATATCATGACCTAGCTCAAGACAATATTATTTTCAAAAAGGAGGGACAGGGAGCCGAGTTAGGAGGTCCTGCACACAGACTCCCGGGTATAGCTAAGTAACTAAAAAAGGTGTGCAGTTCCTGTCTGGACGAGTGGGAAAGACAGGTCTTTCTTCGTGCTGCCCTCACACACCCCGGAAGGTGTCATGCTTCATCATAGGGCGTTTGCCCCTCGTCAGGCCGGCGCTGCAATGCCTGACGGGCTCCCGAAACCGGGGCTCTTTGCCGGGGATCTTTTGAAGAAGAAGCCGTAGGGTGCGTGCGGGTGTGAGGGTTGGGTAGTGCACAAGGTGGTAGAATAATTTAAATAAGTATGGAGTAATCCTATTGAGTCAAATTTTAATAAACTAGGTAACTCCAGCCTAATTAAAAACTGTGTGTGTACCCGTGTGGAAATAATGTTCCGCAAGGGCAGACTAAGTGCGAGTGGTCAACATGTTTTGTGCTCCAACTCGCCCCTAACGGGTCGGTTGGCACTTCGTCAGGACCGATAGAGAGAAGAAGGGTGATAAAGTGCACTACCGTCTGGTATTCAGTACAATAACATAAATTACCAGGACCGGTAGGAATGCCCTTGTAGACGTGTACTGGGGAGTACTGTAGACCCCTAGTCACAACGTCTAAGGCTGACGGGGATAGCCAGAGTACGTCGTTGCATTGGTAATAAGCGTAGACAAGCAACTAGCCGTCGTCCTACCCTTGCTCCGGACCCCGTTCAAGACAATGCCAGAAAGCACATGATGGCCGCACTACTTCGATTATATGAAGTGGGTGATAAAGCAGGAAAACTCCTTGCATGGCTTAGTAAAAAAGAAATGGAAGCACGTTGGGTGCAGACCATACTAGATGATGAGGGGGTTCCACATGACTCTGATTCACAGATTGCTCAATCATTTGCCAAATATTACAAGCCCTTCCATGCAGTGCGTCCTCTCAGTGATCCCTCAGAAATTGCCCAATATTTGGCAGCCATCCCTACTCCAGTATTAGGGGCAGATGCGGTAGAAACACTGGACTCCGACCTTACCCTTAATGAGGTGCTGGCTACCATCTCCAAGTTGCGGACAGGGAAAACTCTGGGACCAAATAGAATATCGGCCGAGTTCTATAAACAATACTCATACGTTCTGGGAGGTCATTTACTAAACCTATATAGAGAGGTGAGTAAATCGGGTACCCTCCCCCCGGATCTCCGGAAGGCCATGATTACGGTCATACATAAAGAGGGTAAGCCCAAAGAAAGATGCAGATCCTATTGCCCAATTTCATTACCAAACAAGTAAGTTAAACTACTGGTGACTGCCCTGGCATCTCGCTTACTGCAGGTGATAGCCCTCTCATCCACAGTGACCAGTCTGGCTTCATTCCAGGTCATGCCACTCGGCTGAACCTACATCGCACACACAATTGGAAGGCAGTGGTGAAATATCGAGTGTCTCCTCACGTTTTCTTGTCCCTGGATAATGAGAAAGTGTTTGATGCGGTCCACGGGCTATTTTTGGAACACACACTGATTAAGTTTGGATTTAGACCCAAATTCAGGAACTGGGTGGCGGTCTTGTACCGTGACCAGGTTGCGGCCATGAAGATAAACGGGATGCTGTCCTCAGAATTCGCAATCAGAAGAGGGACGCAGCAGGGGTGCCTTCTGTCTCCCCTCCTCTTTACCCTCACTGTTGAATCCCGGGCTAATAAGATACATACTCACCCTGGTATTAAAGGCTTCTGAATCTCCCCTAGCAATGCCGCAGAGGAAAAGATTTCCCTCTACGTGGATGACATTCTTTTATACATGACTGAACCCTCGATAACTATCCCACCCATATTTCAGACATTAGAAGAGTATGGGAGACATTCGGGATACAAAATTAACTGAGACAAATCTCTAATTTTCTCCTCAGAGTCAACCAGGAACTTGCCACCACTGCCAGGAAACTTATCTATAGCACCTGATGGTTTTAAATACCTTGGAATATTCATGACACAAAATAGGGAAGTGTGCCACACTTGTAATGTAGGGAAGGTACTGTCTAATTTCCAGAAAGATGCTGAACGATGAAGAGACCTCCCCCTCTCACTGTTGGGGTGGACTGCCCTATTTAAAATGATTACTCTCCCAGTTGTTATATGACCTTCAAAACACACATTACCCACTCCCCAGGGCCACATCCACCTGCCTCAACGGTGATATAAGATCTTTACTATGGAAGAGTGGACATCTTAGAATAGCTCTTCCCTCTAAAACGCAATCAATATAATGGTGGGATTGCCCTCCCTTATATTGAAGCCTATTATTGGGCAGCACACTTAATCCTCATTAATGACTGGATCCATGCATCCCAGGATCACCCAACCTATAGATTGGAAAGGGCTACCTTAGAGCCCCGTTCGCACCTACACTACCTATTTGGCAGCAAGGGAACTAGGAAAATGCTTCCTGCAACACAGGTGACCCTGGAGACATGGGCTAGAGTATCAAGAGCAATCGGCTGGTTCCGTAAAATTACTAGAGAAACACCATTGTGGAGGGGCTACTGGTGTAAAGAAATAGGCAAACTACGAGGGTCTGAGTCGTGGTACTCGATTGGGATCTCGACATTAGGAGATGTCTTGGAACACGAAGAGTTCAAACCCTTAGCAACTTTTCAAGCACAATCCAATCCGCTGATGGAGCAAGGTTTCATAAGTGAAACTTGCTTGTACTCAATCCTCCTCAAAGTATTAATTTATTAAAACTTGTATTGTTAATACTAACCTTTGCATTCACAAACACAAGAGGGATAGAAGCTTGCCTATGTGTTTTACTAATGAATAACGCTTGTCTGTAATCCAAAATGGCCGCTAAAGCGCGGGAAATTCACTGCGCATGTCGCAACCAGATCACATGGTGTGACGTCTTTCTTTGCTTGGTGGGAAACTTCTGCTTCTGCGCAGTGTGCATTAAAATGGCTGCTTGATGTTTTCACATGCTTCAGCTTGCTCTCATGTCATTACTAAATTGTCGTTTCTTAACGCTACTAATGCGGGATAGAATTTATAATTAAATGGGAACAGAGTAGAAAAAGTGGGCATACAGTGAAACCTTTTATTCTGTGATTTTAATATTTTCTTCTTGCATTTTATTAGCTCGTAAAACTTGGGCCTGGGTTGGTGACTTGAAACTCGAGAGACAGATGGTTCTGCGCATGTGTCCTGTATGCCTGCCAAGTGAAGTCAACTTGGACGTCTCCCAAGGCCACGACCCATTGGCCGAAGATGCTGTACTTTATGTTTCCTATTGACAAATCTGATACTTTTTCCATCTAAAATGTACAATATTTGTCGTGAGACGGGTGGGAAATAAAGTGAATGTATTAATTTGAAGGGGTGGGAACCTAAAAACAATAGGCTTCACAATTTAGGCCAAATTTGACATGGTACGAGAATCCACCCCCTGTCCCTGTCCAATCAGAAGTAGTGGTCCCATATTTTAGCAACATTAATGGGAGGTACATGGTGTAGAAGGGTATAATAGAATATAGCATTAGCTAATTAGTCAGAGCAGGAATCCACAAGCTACGAGCTCCAGACTGCCATGCTGATCGGTTGCTGACTGAATCCCTGTCCTGAAGAGGTCCTGAGGAGGGGGCGGCGGAGTTCATTAGACGGGAGAATTGAGGAGAAGCCGAGTACCAGAGAGGGGAACGGCGCAAGCGTCGTTATAGAGAGGTCACCAGTCCTGTCCTGATCCTGAAGGAGGTCTTTGCTCTTCATCCTTCCTGGGTCCTATTCTTTCCAACTCCTCGGCTAAGGGGTTTGGTTCTCGCATTTAGGTAAATATAATGCAACCTTTAGTTGCGCTGCTGTCTCTATCTTCTTCTTTTTCTTAAAACCGACATTTATTAGCAATAATTATTCTATGCTTTTACTTGGGTATTGCGATCAAGTACCGTGTTTTCTGTATTTTACTCTGCTAAAATTTTAGATAAACATTTTAAAATTTCCTGACTCAGTGGTTATTTCAGGATTATGTACTGTAATGAATGTCACTCATTTTAAACTTCCCAATTAGCAAAGGATTCATTGGTAAGTCATTACTCTTCAATCAGAAGGTAATTGGTAGCAGGGATTTTGATAAAAGAGTACATCTGACACCCAGCGTAAGTATTAGCGTAGTATGAATGTATGGGCCCAAGTGAGTGTTATGTGTATGAATGCGGTTTGCTGATATTGCGCTGGATCACCGCCCAAGTCCCAATTTCTTAAATATGCCCAACTGAGACATGCCTGGTTGGCGGAAGGACTGTTAGGCTCTGAAATACCTGAGTATGCCGCATTGGAAGGGGGACTATTGCAGGAGGAGCTGACAAGGGGAGCTGTGTCCCTTACATGCAGAACATTAAACATTAACTTGCCTGACAACTTGGTTCAACTTAGAGGGAGATGGGAATGAGACATAGAACAACTTCAGGACATTGACAGGGAGGCCATCTTCATGCAGCCCAGAGAGGTAGCCATTAAGTCCCAACTGCGACTGATCCAGTATAAAATCTTGCATAGGGTTTACTACGAAAGATGCAAATTACACACCATGGGGAAGGCAGCAGCTCCGACATGCTTTCGTTGCCATACAGCAAGGGGTGATTTTTAACACACATTGTGCTTACTGCTGCTGCTTGAATAACTGTGTACGATGCAAATGTCCTCCACCTATTTGTTGTCACTGTTTGCAACACCAAATGGGTGTTATTGTTAATGACAATAAAATAAAATAAAAATGTTAAAAAAAAATATTTTAAAAAAAATGATAGCATACTCAAATGGGTGAGGTACATAGACAATGTCTTTTTAATCTGGAGGGGATCATCATAGGTTCTCTATCATTCCATACTTGACTGAATACTAGGTCTACAGTCATACAGTTCGCATGGCAGTTCAGATAGCATTCCGTTCATGATCTAAATGCCGCCATAGGCCTAGATGAGATCTTTTTATTGTTCTATAGAAAACCCACAGAGAGAAACTCCCTACTGCATTATACCAGCAGTCACCCCAGAAGTCTGAGGGACAATTTGCACTTTGAGCAATTCTTACGCATTCGTAGGAATTGCACCAGAAGACAAGACTTGTTCAGAGAATCAGACATTCTCATTAAAAAACTTATAGAAAGAGGATACCCACTATGATTAGTGAGATAGGCTAGGAAAAGAGCCTGGTTTAACCATAGAGATGACCTGTTGGAAATACGATCTAGGGAGGACAGCCAAGAACATATAGTATGTGTGAACACTTTGAAGCCAGCCAGCAGTGATGTAAAAAAGATCATAAAACGACACTGAGAGCTAGTGAAAGATCACCTGACAAACAAAGAAGAATCCCTATTCTTCTTTAAATGGATTTCCTTGTGAAGACTGTGTTGCCGCAGCCACCCAGGCCTACGGGGACTCCTAGCAATAGAAGGCCATTATAAATGTGGTCAATGAGTGGCCTGTAAGTATAGCATTAACACAAATGTGTTCATTCACAAAAATAATAAGACTTCATTGATTGATTTTTCTAACTGTAACACTCAGGATGTATCTCTGTGATATAGTGTCCATGCGATCTTATATATGTAAGCCAGACAACATAGAAGGTGAAATGTAGGATCCCGCAACACAGAAGCAGAATCAAATGCGGAACAACAGGCGCACCACTCATAGAACATTTTCAGATGTTCAGCCACACCTGCAAGGACACAAGGTGGCAGGTGGTGAAACAGATCTCACTTGGACCACAAGGTGGAGACAAATCAAGTCTACTGTCCAGGAAAGAATTGTTTTTCATGGACAAGCTGGAGTCAATCACACATGGCCTCAACAGAATAGAAGATTGGAGACAGGCAACATTCATTTGAACACCTCAATCTTTGGGCGCAAGATGGTTACTGAAAGGAGTTAATTGGTTTCTTGGACTGATCTTGTTAATAATGGAAAATACGATATTGATGCACGTCATGATATATGTACGTATAATACGAGCTTGCATCACCGTTGAAACCGACCGATATGACCTCCCCCTCAACCCACGATCAGAAGTACGTGGGCAGGCAGGCCCTGCGACCTAGGCCTGAAGCAACTGATGGACAGATCACAGGTGGGGTGACACGTAACCCTTAGACAAATGCACGAACCAGAAAACCCAGATCGATCCCACAGATATGCCACAACACCACAATGGCCTTAGGAGATTGGCCCCAATAAAACATGTTTAATCGGAGGGGTACACATTCCCAAAACACCATAAAGTCAGATGCCACGCTTAGGGCCCGATTACGACCGACATCGCAGCGGGATTGGGACAAACCGACAAGTAGTCAGTGGTCCCACCCGCCAAATTATGATGCGATGACCGTGTAGGCAGTCAGAATCATGGCTTTTCCGATTGCGGCTTCTGCTGTGGCTCGAAAAAGGCCACAGCACAAGCTGCAATGGAAAAATTGATGTTTTTAAACATCCATGCACCGTGTACCAGGCACCATGTGCCCCACGGTCCTCATAACAAAGGCCCATGGGAGCCCTGCTAGGGGGCCCTAAAAGTCCCTTTCCGACAGCCTTTCCATGGCAGTCCGAAAGGGACATCGTACTCCTTATGGCACTGCCTACGCAGGCACCGCCCCTCTTGTAGGGATAGCGACCTGACCAACGGCCTGACGGGCTCCTAGAGCCTGCCGGCAGCATCGGTCGGGCCTTCCGACTGATGCGGTCCGACCACATCATAATGCAGTGGTCAGACCGCTCTGCTGGATGTCGGTCCAACTACCATCCTAATGAGGCCCTAAGTTAGGAACACTCAGAACACAACATACAACTACATGCAGTGATTACATGTTCCCCATGAACTTCTCATCAAGTGACCAGATTTATGGCCCTGTGACTAGGCCCAGAGTTCTGTCTTCAAAAGAATGTACAAGTTACTTTATGACGCTTCATGTAATGTATAAAATGATGGCCGAAACTAATGTGCTTTGAGACAGTCTTCACACCCCAACTCTGTTGCCTGCTCTCACGGCCACTGCGTTTAATTAAACCAACTGTTCCTGTTTTGCAAAACACCTCTTGTCTTTTATTTTTTCAAAGTAAATTCACATCTTGGCGAGCCAGCCAGGATAGGTTGGTTCTTCGAGCCCAACTGCAGTAGAAGGAACAGGACCCCGCCCGTATGGATTTACATCCACGCAGCAAGAACGGTGAGTAGGCAGCGCAAATATTTGGAAGTTCTGCTGAATCCGCGGGGAGGAGGTCCTGCCTGGAGCTGCCGTTAGTGACCAAGAGACTACATCTGAACCTTAGTCCCAGAATTTGGTGTATGGCAAACTAGGAAGAAGTGCACAAACCTAACCCGAGTGCCCTGCTGCTAACAGAAACCTGACATGTTGCCTATTTTATGTGTACAGGCTGAGTAATCACAGGGCAGCCTTTGAGGCGATCATGCGGAGGTCACCTTTTTTTGATAGTCAGCACATGAGGAAAGATGAGGGTTGTTTAGTCGCTTGGACTGCTGGGCATGATACAGATGGTACGCTTGTCTCTGGGTGTGATATAGGGATCGCTTGGACCGCTGAGCATGATACAGATGGTAAGCTTGATCCCTGGGTGTGATATAAAGCCAGCATCTTGATCTTAATTTTTTAGTCTAAAGGAGTTTTCTTAGTGCTATCGGCTTATTAACACTGGTAGTATTTGAAAGAAGTGAGAAGTGTTTTTTGCTTGGACTGCTGGGCGTGACACAGGTGGTACGCATGACTCCTGGCTGTGACATATGGTGTAATTCAGATGTTAGGGAAAAATTTGGACCTTGGAGAATAAGGTGTAGCTTGTGCTTGGCCAAGGTGGGCCTGTAATTATCGAGTTATTCCTTCTTATTGGTGTAAATTGTTGCTATGTTTGTTCCAGAGCCAATATTGACAGACTATCAGGCTCACTTAGCCCTGTGTACCGTGCAGAGCCTACCCTCATCATCGGGCAGCATGCGCTCGGAGCAGGTCAAGATTTTTTGACCAAGTCATCAGTTTTTCTTCTCTGTTGAATTTTCTCTTTCTTCACATTTTGCTGTACGTTGCTAAAAAACAATGTGTTTGATGCATCTTTGTCCTAAGCTGAGCTCATAGTAAAAGTAATTATTGCTGTCATAACCCCATGTACATAGTCTTTCCCCACAAACAGAGTAGAATTTAAGTTTATTTAAAAACCCAAGAAGTCTAAAAGTGCACTAAATCCCTTTAACAAGTTTCCAACCCATCATAAAGTTGCCTTTAAATCACATGCAAACTACATTCCCCATGCAGACTAAAAAGCTAGATAAATTTAGCTGTAAATGACATGCACACTCTAAGACACACGTTTTCCCCTGGCCAGAGGGGGGAACTTTCGACACCAACATAATCGAAAAGAGGAGGGCGCACATTCAGACCAAATACGTAGGACAGGAAAAGAGTAAAAGAGAGGCACTGTTAGAACTGTGAGCCATCTTCAAGGTGGCCCGACTTACAATTCTGTCCCAGAATCCCAAAGCAAGGCATCCACACATCCCCCACATACACAGGCACGGAGGTGCTCTCTCTGATGCCGGCCATCCCAGCCGTTTCTCCACTAGGTTACACCAACCCGCTGGTCGAGGGGGCCAGAGTGCCCCCTACCGGGCAGCGATCCACCAGATTTAGGATTGGAAGATAGCCAGATCAAAAAACCTCGGCAATTCAAGCCACACCCCAGCTCAGTGCTAGACTTCCCCGAAATTGAACCCCCCATCCGCCACATTTAGCCCACAAAACATACACTCCACAAGCGGCAGGGAACCTCATAGCAGGTCTAAACAATAACACAACTAGCGATAGCGAGGAAGGGGACACCAGTCCCCCAGGATCCGACAGCCAGGGTGAGGATGCAGGAATAGTCACTCCAGACACTGACAGAACACCCAAAGACACACACCTGCTATTGTCTGCCCCAGGCTGCCCTGAGGAGGACCCCGTGGTCATGATGCTGATAAACGGGACACCTTACCACTTTCTGCTAGACTCAGGTGCAAAGAGGTCGTGCCTACGGGAGGGGACAATCCCCCTATCAAAGAGCACTGCAACCATACAAGGGGTTTCAGGCATGGTGACAGGGATCTCCTCCACAGAACCCCTTGAGCTGGAGATGGGGGGGGGGGGGTGAGAAGCAGTTGTTGTACTTTCCCACCTCCCCTTCTAATATCTTGGGATGGGACCTAAAGACCAAACGGAAAATGTCAATCCAGTTTGCTGAGAACGGGGCCATAGCCGGCTCCTCCCCTGAGGTTCCCCCTCAGGGCACCAACCAGCAATACACCCCCACGTCACATGGATCCCAGCCAGGGTGGCCCCAGCCAATCAGACCCCTTCTTGGGGGCGGTCCTAGAGTATACAGGAAATCTGCTCGAGCTATGCAAATTAGCTCGGCGGTGGGCATGCCGCGCACACCACCTTTTAGTGGAAACCGCAAAAAGCGCAAACGTTCTTAGTAAGGTGGACAAGGAGCAAGAGATCTGGTACCTCGACTTGCACATGCCCACTGAGTCCCCCAAGGCTTGGTGAGGAGCCAGCGAAGGTGTATAGGGGCTAGGGCAGTGACAAACGGATCAGACATAGCTGCGGGATTACTGAGCTCAGCCTGTGTTGCCACTCTGGCACCTCCCAGAGTGAGGAAGTGGTACAGACAAGGTTGCCCGGCACTATGCCGTGCATGCCTCAAGCCCGAATCCCCCTACACGCTGCCGAATATGGTGCCCAAGTGAGTGACCATTGGAGGGAACTTGGCACACCCAGCAAATGATACACCACCCTAATGAAGTGCCCCCACTGGCCACATGGGAAAAGTCCTAGAGCCGGAGGGGGGCAGGCCACCACATGCATGCCACACACAATGGCCCACTAGGAAGGGCCAAAAATGGGAGCATTCCTGAAAAATCTCTACTAAGCTGGGCCCCCACACGCTGAGTAAGACCACCCCCAAGGGTGCCACATTGGCAGGAAGAGTGCAAATAGCACCAGTCCTGAAGGGAGCTCCACCTCCAAACCCCAGAGGGTTTTCACCCAGTCCTAAAGGCAGAGGTCAGAAAGGCTGAAAGGAGCCAGACCTCAGAGAGTGCTACTACTGTCACCGAATGAATCACATGACCGACCATTGCTGCCTGAAAGCTTATCATGAGCAAAAAAGATCAATATGCCTGAGTCATGCCTCGCAAAATCCCCATGTACAAAACCAAGCCCAGATCAATGCGAGAGCACAGCACATGCAGCCACAAGGAAACCAGTCAACAAACACACATCCGCAACAAGGAACAGGTGGTTGGCCAAAAACATGGCCACAGCAGCAGGCAGGGAACCCAGCCCAGTAAGGACCGGAGCCACAGCCACGGCAGAGAGGGGTGACTGTCTGGAGATAGGGGGGGATCACAATCACCCAATCCAAATGCGCAGTAAACCTGGAAAAAAAATCACCAATACGACACATCCACTTCAAACACACTTCAGAAAACTCACCCCAATAATAAAGACTAGTGACACAACAACTGGAAGAAAAACTGAAGCCTTTACTTGCAATCAGGAAGGACTTTGGGCTGCCATATAGCATGTCAACTTGGAATCCACACTAGAGTCCGCCATTCGGGTGCCTGCAGGGGTCTAGGCCCCACACTGCTGCTGGTCCCACAGGGCAGGGTTCGCTGGCAAGGCCTTGGGGGAGGACTGTCTGACGAGGGAGTGGGGCACCCCCTGACCTGTGCATAAAAACAAGCACACAGGTCCTCTCATTCAAGTCCAATTGAGATGGGTTCCGATCACTTAATCGAATGGACCCCATTCTTCAACAACAGGCCTCCAACTAATGCAGGCGCCCTTTTAGTTCCAAAATGAGGCAACATTCCAAGTTTCGGAAACCAGGTTTTCCTCACAGGTGGGATGTCGAGATGACCCATAGAACTCAGAGTCCACGCACGAATAAGCAGCAATTTGGCACCAAGTCAGCAAGGAAATACACCAGGGGAATTGGCCGTCCCAGTTTGTTACCCGCAGCATGTCAAATCCCAGCCGCGCACCTGACTCACGTCATAAGCAAGTTATCTTGCCTCCTCCTCTCCTCCTTCCAAACATCCAAAGTCGGCTCATTGGATCATGTCCCTCCAAAACAGTGAGAATAGCATGTCACTGGGAAAGAAGTCCCTGATCCTCGCCGAGGGCGGCAGACCCAAAGCATCCTGGATCCGAGGGAGTGAGGGGCACAGGGGTGGGAATGGATTCTGTGGATGACGATCGCAGATCCCATACAAGGTACACAGATACACTCACAACTGCAACCAGCTTGTCAAAGCAAATAACACAGTGCCTCACAAACATTGTCCAAGGGAGCAATATGCCCGATCCCAGTCATTGCCACATCCGAACCACATGGGGCCGCAGAGCAGCTCCTCATCCCCTACTGGTGTGCCACAATAAAACCAACAATACATGAGACCTTAGGAAAGGCGCCCAATGACCTGCAGGAAGCAGCCCAAAAGTAGCCCATAAACTAAGCTTCCAGAAAAAGGGTGTAGTCAAAAACACCCAACTCCATTAGGGAAAGCCTCGTTACACGCCAGGTGCAGGGACCAGAGAAGCATACAAGTGTCTCCAGGACACATTGCAATTACCCACAGCCCCCAAAATTGCGTCCCCCCCCTTCCTTTCACGGCACATCAGGCATGTGTAAGTCGAAAGCACCATCTGCATCGATAAAACTACACACATGCACACGTTAGGGAAAGTAGGGTTTTAGAGGGCCGACAACGCCCATAAACCGATAGCTAGGTAAAAAGAGTCATCCACACATCCATGAAGATCACCCCACTAAAACACTCACTTCTGTCATGGCGAGGGGGGAGGAACAAAGGACCCACAAAATAAACTCACTGATTCCTAAAGTGACACCCAAAACTGGGCCCTCCCCATCCAATACCTCGCCAAAGACTATGCAAAATGGATGCACAGCAATGCCCTAAATTGGAAAGGCACAGGAATTTCCGAGACTGAATAATGAGGTTTGTTTCTCTAAAAAGCTAACCTACAACCCACAGCTTTTATCCAACAGGTCTGCAACCGAGCCATAAGTGCACCACCTTTACTGCGGCCCACCACCTCTTCAGTAGCAACCTCCGAAGTCTCGACAAGGCCTAAGTGTTCAAGCCAAATACCGTAGACTGTTTTTAAGGACATTTTTTACAACAGACTCTTTACACTGTGCCAGGTAAAGACATCTCGGGACGCCAGAAAGCTACAGACGACCCCTCCAAACACCATCCCAAGACCTGCAATGTTCCAAAAGTTATCTATTATTGCACCTTTGTACACCATCTGCTTAGCATGGGTGTGGGCGCATCCGTCCATAGCAAGAAATCTGCCTAGTCATCTGGAGCCTACCTCGACATTTCTGCAGCGCTTGCGTAGGGACCTCTCCCACCTCACTTACACTTACACTGCAACAAACATTAGTATTTCACATGCACTGCAGAGTGCGCTCTTGCACAACACTTGGTACCAGCACATGACCGCCGTGCACACCCAGACGTCGGCTAGATCGTGCTATGTCTGCTCGCTAATACCCACGCTGTGGGCGCAGACGTTAGTGATCCCAAGAAAGCAACATGTCTCATCCACCTGTACCTATGTAGGATTAGGACCAAGATGCAACCCAGTAGAGTTGAACCCCAGAGAGTAGTGGCAAACATCACCCGGTATGAAACCAACCCCACAGCACTACACTTTTTTTCCAAGCCTAGCAACATTCAAACTGAGCTAGACAGGATGAGCAGGCGAGGCAATATAGGAGAGGACACTGTTTGGCCCCGAGTTTTTCCAGAGAAGAGGTTCTTGGAGGTAGCAAGCACACTGCACCAGTGCACAAACATGCCCACTACTGCCTCTGTCTGTGGTTCCAGGGTGGCCTTTAGCATATCTGGGGCAGTAATCTTTAATAACAAATGGACCCCAGACCTGGAGTTCCAGTACAGGGCCATTCACCTTGATGATACAAAGGGAAATGAGTCTAGAAGGGAAGGGTGGAATGCCAGCATAGATACTCCATGTCAGGAAATCTGGGACACTGAGATAGATAGGTGCACGGCTAGACGGGAAGGGGCAACCCCTAATTTTATGGAAACTTACACTGTATTCCTTGTGTTTCAGAGGCAAAGGAATGATACCGCTTGGCACAAATGAGAATTGTGAAGCAATACTGCATGTACCAGATATTCAATGGGGCAATTCCATGTTGATGGATACCTGCTGGCAATGTGGGGCGTTTGCCTACACCCAGCTCGTCCCCGGATGGCGGGGCCTCTGCACCCTCATAACCATACACACCCCGGCCCTGATCATTCCTGGAGAAGATCTGTCCCAGTTATTCCAACATTCGCTACAGAAGAAAACAACTCTTTTGCATCAGGCTCGAGAAAAAAGAGCTGCTTATTACTTTGGCTGGGCTCAGTACAAAGACATTCTGGAAGAATTCAGACTGTTTTCTGATACTCAGGTACATGTGGGAGGGTCCATACTCTTCTTTACCTTGCAAACAAAGGCAAACACCCGCTTGTTGCAGATAAGCAGGTGGGAAATGCTGAAGATGATCAATGATACTGAGCTCTGCCTAAACGCTATCAAGGAAGAACTAAGAGCCATCCGCCTTATGATGATGCAACATCGTATGTGTTGGACTTGAGGACCATGATGGAGAGTGGGGTGTGTTCCAAAATCAGTGCATCCTGCTGTACTTTCATCCCTGGAAAAGACCTACACAATGGGACTCTAACCCTTGCCATCCATCAACTGCATCGTCTACAAGCTGACATGAAGAAGGAGGGAGGTGCGCCAGAGCAGAACTGGTTTATAGACTTATTTTCTGGTTGTCTCGATGGGTGACCATACTGGGCCTGTCATTGCTTCCAATTGCTCTTCTTGTGCTAATTTTGTGTGGTTTAATACAAGTGGGTGCATCCTGCGGTAAAAACGCAGTTCTCAAGTTAGGTAGAATGCAAGTAACTAGGGAATTAGTAATAGACACAACAGAAACACATCAAACCTCGAATAATGTGACTGTCATGAAGTATGGGATAAATGACGTGGTTGAAAATTCAACTAGAGGGGGGAATGTCAATATTGGAAAATACGATATTGATGCGCATCATGATATATGCACATATAATAAAAGCTTGGATCACCGTTGTTGAGATCACCCGATATAACCTCCCCCTCAACCTTGAGTCAGACGTACGTGGTCAGGAACACCCTGTGACCTAGGTCTGATGCAAACGATGGACAGATCACAGGTGGGGTGACATGTAACCCTTAGACAAGCCCGCGAACAGGAAAACCCAGATTGATCCCACAGATAAGCAGCAACACCACAACAGTCTTAAGAGACTGGCCCCAATAAAAAACAGTTGGCCGGAAGGGGCGCACGATCCCAAAACACCATAAAGTCAGATTCCACACTTAGTTAGGAACACTTAGCCAATCAGAACACAGCATGCACACTACACGCAGAGATCATGCGCTGCCCCTGCCCAACATCTGGACACTTACCCACTGGACCCCCCTTTGTGTCCACGCAAGGTCAAGACACACCTGCGCTTCTTAATAAGTGACCAGATTTATGGCCCGTGAATACCCCTAGATATCTGTCTCCATAGGAATGTACAAATTACTTTATGATGCTTCATGTAATGTATAAAATGACGGCTGAAACCAATGTGCTTTGAGACAGTCTTCAGACCCCGTCTCTGTTGCCTGCTCTCCCGGCCGCTGCGTTTAATTAAAGCAACTGTTCCTGTTTTGCAAAATGCCTGTCTTTTATTTTTTCAAAGTAAATTCACATTCAAGCAACAATCTCTTGCTGCTAGTGTCTTAGGGATTCTGCCCATATGCAGAGCTATGCCCAGGATGATAGGACCTCGGAATATAGTGGTGAGACAACCATAAACCTTAGCACCTAAAACCCCAACCCAACTAGCTGTAGCGTCTCATCAGCACCAATGTTACCAATGATTAGCCAACCCAGAACACGGTATCTCTCTCTCAGGACTCGCAGTAGCAAGAACACCCTTTCGTTACTCACTCATACCTGTCCACAACGCGCGTAATAAGAGACACTGTTTAGTTTAAAATGTTTATTTCGACTAACGTGCTCTAAGATACAGTACACGTGTCAGTACTATCAGCATAATGCATAAGAATAATATAGTCAGCATAGTTACCACACCATAGAATACAAACGGGGAAAGCATTTCATAAAGCAGTGGATATAGGGCTAAATGACCTTACCACCCTCCCTGTGCTAGTAGCTAGTTTATTATAAAAATAGAAGACCTCTGGGCTTTGACTAGCGAACCCCCATACCTCAGTCTCTAGATGCAAAATCTACATCGGCAGACAATCACAGCTCTTCTCCCTGGAAAGGTTTTCTCCAAGTGTGTCTAAAGCGGGCAAACCGCAATATTAAAAGCACACAAATTTCTCCATGGCAGCTGTAGATAGTGTTATGTCTAGGTGCGAGGGACTGGCCAAATCAGCAAGAACAAGGAGACATTGTTTTTCGACCTTGTACATGTTGTGCAGACGGAGCCCAAAGTGAACAGGAGGAAAGGTGAGAGACAGAAAATGCAGACAGTTCTAAAATAATTTGGCAAGAGCAGAGGTCGATAGAACAACGGCTCAGAGTAACGTGCGCAAAAAGTCATCATGGCAGCCAGGCCTATGCCAACGTAGCAAGGCAGGCCAGGAGGCCACAAACCACAAGACACCCTCCCCTGGGCAGTCCATCAGCCAAGACAAAGGACGAAGACAGAGTTCAAGTCGATCGAGCAGAACAGAAACGCCAGTTGTGGACGCAGTCCCCATGAAGGACAATGAATGGGAGAGGGGCAAAGAAAAAGTCGCCGAGGTGAAAAAAGAAAAAAATACACCCAGCACGGCAGAGCACAGAGGGCGAAGGCCTTGTCAATCCAACAGTGTGTAAGCGCAGAAAAACGCCACACCCTCCAAGAGGACATCATTGGAATCGTCAAAAAACATAGACGCCATCCAGTCCATTAAATCAAAGCAGCAGGAATGCTCCTCGCAGGAGGGAGCATCCAAAAGCAATGCGGGACAACTTGCGTGATACTCAATATAACTTTGTTGCAGGAGATTCTGAGCAGCCGCCCAGATATCCCATTGCGCCAAAATCCCCAGTGCAGCCGCACGCGCCATGTAACCTGCAGTGGAACAGTCCCGTTCATGGGCCTCTAAGGGACCCACCAACTGAACAAAATCCGGAACAGACAAAGACGCATTGGAGAGGCAATATTCCATGGTCCAGGAGAAAGGACAGCGGATGCAAGACATCACAGGTTGCACGCAAGTGAAATACGCAAAGCGAAAAGAAAGTGTATAGGACACACTCAGGGTCGCCAACGGCAGGACGCCGAAGCCAGCGAGGATGCGCTCACGGAGCAGCTGGAGCCGACCGGGGTCGAGAAGGGCCCATCGGGGAGCAGCCATTGCGTAGAAAACAGACCAACAGCAGTACACCAGCCGCCAAGGCGAGGATCAATGGGAAGCCACCAAAGACGCTGGAAAAAATGGAATGAATAAAAGCTGGTATCACACCAAAAATAGTTTGAAAGGAGGTCACAAGGCCGGAGCCCACAACCTTAAAAAAGTGTACCAGACCTTCAGTGCGAGATGCATTTAAAACACGGTGAATTAGTTCACCGAAATGTTGTGGGAGGTTAGTGTTCAGAAGGGCCTGAATCTCACTGTGCGCACTTGCCACCTGGAGAATGAATGTCTCCCGGGCGGATGTGAGCATAACCTCCTGGTTCAATAATAGCGCCTTTATTCTGCTCAATTTATTGAAATCCGCCTTCAGGGTAGGAATGGAAGGCCAAATAGAACTATCTATGATGTCGTGAGGGGGAGGAAAAAGCACATTCTTGCAGCAGACAACCCTGTGGGAAACAGTTACAATATAGGGTATGCCGGCCTGCATGCCACAGCAGTTTTCGTTATTCAAAAGCAAATAGCTACCATTAGAAAGCAAAGTAAAAGTAGGAGAAATAGCAGGAGCAGGAATACCCTTCAACACACAGGCAAGATTCGGAGCAGAAACGTTACAAGCTCCGTGCAATTGAATGTGTTTGCAAATCAGGGAGTGACCTACAGTAGAATCGCATGACTCCCCCGTGAGAAAAACTTCCTTTCCGTCTCTAAGGCATCTGTATATAAAAGGCAGAGACCAAAGTTCATGCAGGAAGGCACTACCCAAGGGCTGGAAATGGCCCACAGGATAATGTTTCATGCACGAACTAAATTCAAACAAAGAAAAAGGCAAAGCGATAACCCCATGAACTAGCCACACAGCAGAATCCAATTCCGCTACAGAGAACGGCAAGGGCTCTATCTTTTCAATATGTAACAGTGTGTAAGCTGCATCTTTCATGGACATGAACTGCTGTTTGTCAGTTAAATTAAAAGGCAGAAATAAAGCTGATGTATTCAAAAAATGCCACGGAACTTTACCTAACTTAAGAGTCTGCAAAGTCCATGCAAATTGCATAACTGAACGCAATTGATTCTGACCATGATACAACACAGAAACATCATCTTGTACAATATCGACAACAGAGGACACAATATTCTCCAACGTGTAAATGCGGGAAGACAGGGTATTAATACTATTGTCAACAACAGCAAGCACCTTTTCTAAATTTGCTTGGTCTATTTCCCGTAGACAGGAAGCAGCTTCAATTTGCGATAGCTTCCAGAATTCATTATAAGCTTCATAAATGAATCTCTTAGGTCGCGGACCGCGAGGCCCCAGAATAAAGTCGGACAAATCAATGTTGCCTGATAGGAGGGACAAATGTTGTTTAACAGAGTCAAGGGAAGAGTGCTGCAACCACTGTTTACATAATTTACCAACAGAATATGTGGTGACAGTACGGGAGTCAGAAAACCTTGGATCTGGCCTATCCTGTTTGTAGCCAGGTACTGAGTCGTGAAAACGCAGTTGGCATGCATTAGACGATATGGGCCAAGCCAACCAGGGTGACTGAACAAGCGTAGAAACGTTAAACGAATTAGTCTGGAATAATGCTTGCAAATTCGCAAGGGACATATTAAAGTGCAAGCTTTTGTTGGGAGTGGAAGACAAGGAGGGAATGGAAGGCGCATTCAATTGTTTGGCAGTAGCCAAACCCCAACACGTAGTTTGATAAATGGAATTATTCAGAAATACAATTTGGGCCGGGATAAGGCAAGCACGGTGAAGGGCTTCGGTGCCCTGCACCTGCCATGGCTTTGAGCCCCAGATGGATTTCAAATCCACGGCGTCCTTCCAGTATTCATAACCACCCACAGCTAAGGCGTTTAAAAAGGAACCCAAATAAAGTAATTTGGTGTGGGTCAACATGATTTTTTGGGTGGATGATGCATTTAATTTAAAATAATAGGCCCCAGGGTTCGATCTATTAAAATCCGTAAGATAAGTGAATTTATTGAGGAGTCTGGGAGCTACCAGGTAAAGGTGTTGGACAATGCTCCCATTGGGTGTAGTTGAAAGGGCCACGCAGCGCACTTGGTTTGTGGAGAAAGTGATTTCCCCAATGCTGGTAACAATACAAGTCAGCATAATTAGCAGAATTCATGTACAAGTCTTCAGCATTAAAGGCAGCATAATATTTCAAATCAGTAAATAATGCTTCAACTGCATGCACATCCCAATCATCAGAATGAATATTGCTTTTTACGACATCACCCATTGAAACTCGAAGGACATTTGGTACATTAATAATTTCTGTTGGTCCATGAATTTGAAAATTTACCGCATCCCATACGATGCCATCAGCAACTGGAAAAGCTGAAATGTTCACAAATGCATGATCACGCTTCATGATGTGAGAGGAAGAATGTGGAGCCAAAGTTCCAGCGACATTGTTCACAGCAGAGCGTTCTGGTAAATAGTGACCATTGATAAGTAGAAAAAACACTGTGACAAATCCAATGGACATGAACAAAAAAACCAGGAACAGCACCAACCAGATGTAAGTCCAGGGGGGAATCAAAAAATTGTCTCTGAACCAGGATACAAAAACACTGAACTTGGACGGGACAAGTGATGAGGTGGAATCCGAGTCAAGGGAATAACGTGTTGGGCTCAGTGGCGTTGTTGGAAGGTGTGCCACCGACTCGGTATCGGGATAGGTATACTCATTCTCGTCGATGCAGGGGGTGACTGGGTTTTCAAGTATACTTTCAGGCAAATCAACCATCTCAATTGCAACATCAGTGACCATTCGGGCAAGAGGGCCACGAACACAAGTCCGATAAATGGCAGGACAAGAGACCGCTGGTGTAACACTATTCAGGATCGGCCAGATGTTGTAGCTTGACATTTTCCACTGAGATGTATCTGTTCTCCTTGCGACCAGGAAGCGGTGGTAAGATGACTGTACGAGTTCCCTTCAAGCCAAGGACTGGAACCGGTGCACGATAAGAGGGGCCAAATTCTTTTTTGTTCTCCACCTTCTCTCGAACCAGATTTCCAATCTTCGGAAGCCAGCCGGCAACCGGAATCTGCAACGCAGGGTCTGTGGCTGAAGGTAAATGTGCAATCGCAAGTTTGTCTCGGGCTTCTTGTAAGTCCTGTAACATAGTAGAATGGTTATCTACATCAAACTTGGCGGTTTGCGCCGCCATGTCTAGACCATCAAGGTCAGGCACAAACATTCTTATGCCAAAGAGCATTTCGTATGGGGTCCACCCACCCAGAGGTCTTCTAGGGAGATTATTAAGTGCACGTTGTACAGTATACAAGTGGGCCAGCCAGTTCCTGCCAGTACCTAAGACTCTAGCTGTCAAGGATTGCTTTAAGTCACAGTTCATTCGTTCAACGATCGAGTTGCCCTCAGGCCGATACGGAGATGAAAATTTCACCCGCACCCCCAGTGAACCCATTGCGTCCTTGTAAGCCTTAGAGGCAAACGCTGGACCTTGGTCAGAATGGAAGGTGCCACAGGCGAGAATTCCCACAAAGACACGCAAATCCCTGATGACATTTCGAGCATCAGCACTCCGTTGTTGCCAGACCCAGATGAAACGTGTGCACGAATCCACCGCCACTAAGATATATTTATAGGCGGTGTCTGAAGAAAATGGACCGCAGTGATCCAAGTAAACACACCCAAAGGGTCTGTTAGAAATGCAGAGCGGGGTCTGTGGTGGTCGTGTAACCGTGGAAGGCTTAATCTGTTGACAAACGTCGCAAGAAAGCACATAAGCACAGGTGTCTTTGTATAAACCACGCCACCAGTAACGCTGCTGCAAGATGGAAACCGTCGCAGACACTCCAGCATGTGCCGAAGCCATGCCTTCATGTGCTGCCATTATCAAGGAAACCCTGCGGTCCGCGTTGGGAATCAGCCGATCACCAACGTCGGGTATTTTTACATAAGGTGCCTGTTCGGGACCTAACTGATAAGAGTATTTGGAAGGAAAACCCCTAGGGTAGTTAGCACCTTCCTTTGTTGCAGCAATAGCGGCTAGAATATCAGTATCAATTTTTGACATGGATCTGGTAACTGCTGCGACTGAACACGTGACTACTACTGATCTGGCAGCCTCATCTGCCAGACCGTTACCAACAGCGTGTGCGCCCACCCGCTGATGGCCAAGTGTGTGAACCACCTGTGTGAGTGGCAGACGTTGTTTCAAATCTGCCACCCGAACCCAAAGCATTTTATGCTTAATTGTGCTGCCTTTAGCGTCCCTATAGTCGTTTTGCGACCAAAAGAACAGATTGTCATTGTAAGACTGAACACAGTAGTAAGAATCGCATACTATGAGAGTGGTCACATCTGGATTAGCGAACTCAAGCGCAAGCACCAAGGCTCGCAGCTCGGCCAATTGTGCAGTACTGTCCCCGAGTGCCTGAGTGTGCACTACAGTAGACTTAAACTTACCGTTCACAAAATTTCCTGCAACAATAGCACATGCGGCCGAATAAGCATGCTTGGAACCCGTGGCCGGTTGAGCCGAACCATCGGTATAAATCACGCAGTCGTAATCCTCAAGCGGTAGCATAGACAGAGGAGGAGGATGAACAAATTCATACTGTAAAAACTCCTGAGTCTGAAGTGAAGAATCAAAAATAAAGGTGACGTCCGGAGACGTCAAAGAGGTTGCCCATTGAATCCAACGGGGGTGCAAAGCTTTAGAGTTCGGTACACTTGCCTTTGTCACTGCCTCTAGGGCAGGATATGGTGTTACCACCAGAATGCGTTTTCCCTGTGCCAGTGCGCGTTCCTTTAGAATCGCCATTTGTACTGCAGTTAGAACTTTCTCCACAGAGGAAAAGCGTATCTCCGCGGAAGTGTAAAGATGTGACTTGTATGCGATGGGTACTGTGTCACCTTCATTAAAGGTTAAGTAAGTGAAACCCACTGCCCCTGGAATTATTCTAATCACCAGGTTTGTGTGGTTATCACGAGTCAACAGATATTTCGACTCAAGAAGGTCGTTCTGCCAAGACTGCAGAATGGAGGTATGCTCCGGAAGCTAGCATGACTTCGAAAAGTTAGGTTGTATCAAGGCATACAGTGGCTTGATACGCTGGGCATATTCGGGAATGTAAGTACGCCCGAAGTTCAGAAAACCCAGCAGAGATTGAAGTTTCTTCAAAGTAGAAGGAGGGCACAAGAGTGCACATTTCTCCAAGAAATGGGGGGCTAAGCCCTTACCTTCATTGTTGAGCTCATAGCCCAAGAACAAAACGGTAAATTCAGCAATGTGGGACTTGGCAAAATTAAATTTGTATCTCATGACCGCAAACTCTAGGATAATGCGGTCCACTCGGGAAAGATGCAGGAAAAGTTTGTCGTCTGTCAGATAAATGTCATCGACGTACAAACAAGCATCTGGGTCTATGCCGTCTAACAAAGAGACAACACGAGCTGCGAATACTCCAGGACTGTTCTTGTAGCCCATAGGTAAACGCCGGAATTTGAATAATTTACCACCGGATGTAAAAGCGCTCCATTGGCTGCTCTCCGGGGGCTAAGTTGTGCGTGTAGAATCCATTGGAGAGGTCAAGCGTCGTTTTATATTTTTTACGAACAAGACTGTCTACAAGCGCAGAACTGTGTGTATTTTGCACTGCAAAGGTCCGACAATGAGAGTTCAAATGCCGGTAATCTAAAACTAAGCGTTACGATCCATCGGGTTTAGAAACCGCGAAAAGGGGATTGTTCATAGGTGACACGCATGTTTCAATTACTCCCTGATATTCTAACTGAGTCAGAATGTCAGAAACGGGGCCTTTGGCTTCCCGGTTAATGGGATATTGGGGTTGTGGCTGTGGAAGGGACCGCAAAGGTATTTCATGGGGGGGAGAGTCTTCATCCCAGCCCACGTGATTGCGGTATAACGCTGGAGCCAGGGACACAGCCCATTCGGCTGCAAGAGCCTCCGCTTTGTCCTTTGGGACATGTCAAGAAAAGCTCGGAAGGATTACCTCCTCCCCTTGACGCGCAGCAAGTACGAATGGGGGCGGCCAATCCGCCTCCGCCAACAAAATGTCGTACGAAGAGGTCAGATTCTCCCAAAAAATCCCTTTAATTACACGCTGAATGTCACCTTTAATTTGAAGAACAATATTATATAGTCTGTCAGGGGGTGCCACTCTGGTGTCTGCTGTCTCGACAGTAATGAATGTCTCAGTTGCTGTCGCCTCCACATGAGGACGTAGCGCCTCCCGCACTATGGTAACTTCCGCGGCGCTGTCTAGGAGGGTCACTGCCCACGTCCAATTCAGGAGTCTCGTTCTCACCGTCTGTGGCATATCTCGCTGTTACAGCGGCAACCTTCTTCTTCTGAAACTGTGGGCGAGAACATTGAAAGTCTTCTGCTTTCCCTCTAACTTGTTGTCGAGGTTGGTCTCGTCCCTGGGGAGCCTCTCGGCCCCTTCCTCTATCCTGGCGCTCTCCTCCACTGGCCTGTGAAGATGTCGGTGCCTGTGAAGAACGAGGAGAACGCGTATCAGGGATCTGAAACCTATCCGGAGATTTAATTCTTGCCCTGTCTCGCAAATCATAAGTGCGTTCAGAAGAGACTGAAACCAGGGATGCGCCTCGCGACCCCGGTCTCTTTTGTTGCTTACCCTGTTTTTTCAACCTCCAGCTCTTCTTAGTAAAGACTGGTTTCTCATCTTTCTCAGATTGAGTTTTTGGTTGTTGTTGCGATTGTGTTTGTGATTTGGCAAAAGGCTTAACGCCCAGGCTATTTCTGCCAATAGTTTTGTAAGCTTGGGCAATAATTTTCGGTAATTCGCGCGGCCTGTCCGGTTCTGGGACTAAAGCCAAAGCATTAGCTACTTGAAAGTTCACTGCGTCGCCCTTGACATTCGCAAGGATTAAATCAGCTACTACGTCGAACACTCCCACCAGTCTCATCCCTAATTCCACAGCCGCTTCAGGGCCATGTTCATCCTGTACACGTTTAATTACAGAGGGGAGAACAGTCATGGAAGGAGTGCCGAAACATTTCGCATATACTGCTGCGAATACCCTTCCCCAGTTGTTGCAATCTGCCAACTCGGGGACTAAGTCTTTTGGCAAACTAATCGTAAGAATTCTGTGTTTTTCCATGGGAGAGGTATTTGGAAAAACTGCCTCCAGCTGGTCAAATTTTTCTGCAAGCCAATAAGGAAAATCATCCTTATTTTGTGGGCGCTTGCCCATCACTGAATTCACCATGACAGGACTTATGGTCACACCGCCTGCACCAGCTGGCTGGGCTGCACCTCCAGGTGGGGATCTCTGGAGGTTGCCTGTAACATACTGCACTAAGGCTCTATGCACTCGCACTCAAAGCCGAATACATGTTGCGCAGTTCCGCGACTGTTACCGTCATATATCGCGGATGTGGGGTGTACCCGGCCAAAACAGGCCAAGTGGCCCCTTCAATTGATAAGGGGCCTAAACAAACCGTGGTGACCGGTTGGGGGAGGGCGCCATCAAACCAAACACGGTGTTGCCAAGCCGTGAGCGGTACTTCAATATTCCTATAAGGTCTATAAATATTAGGAACAACGGTGGCTTCATATTCATGGAACAAATTATCGTTCGCATCCACCGCCGGAAAGGTGATCCAAGAATAAAACACCTCAAAGTGGTAAGCTGGATCTGCTTGTACCACAAAGATTAGTTCGACACCCGCGTCAGGCACTCCATACACGGTTAAGTGTGCCCGGAGTGCTGCGCGGCTATGTGCCGGAATTTGAACAGCCATTGCAGGCTAAATTTGTCGACAACCTAATTTGAGGCAGCACAATTTAGCGGTTTAGTTTAGAACCTTTTAACAACTTCAAGCTTGAAAGAACCTATAAAAACGACAATATAGGAGGTATCACCGACACAGACGCTTCCGGAAGCGGCTGCGAAGGGAGGTGTGGACAAGCACAAGTACTACTCAAGCGTCTCGCAGATAATCTGCCCCACTCGTTGGTCGCGCCATGTCTTAGGGATTCTGCCCATATGCAGAGCTATGCCCAGGATGATAGGACCTCGGAATATAGTGGTGAGACAACCATAAACCTTAGCACCTAAAACCCCAACCCAACTAGCTGTAGCGTCTCATCAGCACCAATATTACCAATGATTAGACAACCCAGAACACGGTATCTCTCTCTCTCTCAGGACTCGCAGTAGCAAGAACACCCTTTCGTTACTCACTCATACCTGTCCACAACGCGCGTAATAAGAGACACTGTTTAGTTTAAAATGTTTATTTCGACTAACGTGCTCTAAGATACAGTACACGTGTCAGTACTATCAGCATAATGCATAAGAATAATATAGTCAGCATAGTTACCACACCATAGAATACAAACGGGGAAAGCATTTCATAAAGCAGTGGATATAGGGCTAAATTACCTTACCACCCTCCCCGTGCTAGTAGCTAGTTTATTATAAAAATAGAAGACCTCTGGGCTTTGACTAGCGAACCCCCATACCTCAGTCTCTAGATGCAAAATCTACATCGGCAGACAATCACAGCTCTTCTCCCTGGAAAGGTTTTCTCCAAGTGTGTCTAAAGCAAGCAAACCGCAATATTAAAAGCACACAAATTTCTCCATGGCAGCTGTACATAGTGTTATGTCTAGGTGCGAGGGACTGGCCAAATCAGCAAGAACAAGGAGACGTTGTTTTTCGACCTTGTACATGTTGTGCAGACAGAGCCCAAAGTGAACAGGAGAAAAGGTGAGAGACAGAAAATGCAGACAGTTCTAAAATAATTTGGCAAGAGCAGAGGTCGATAGAACAACGGCTCAGAGTAACGTGCGCAAAAAGTCATCATGGCAGCCATGCCTATGCCAACGTAGCAAGGCAGGCCAGGAGGCCACAAACCACAAGACACTAGGTGACTGAATGTGGATGCAAAGACACCTGTATAACTAAATAGTATTTGTTGTTGTTATTACAGCCTGCATCCCTTCAAATATTGAATGCAATCTTTTGAAAAAGTGTGCCACTTGGTGACCACATGCATTGTGTTCCTTCCTCCGACTATTTTGTAACTTGTGGAATATGTAAGAGAACACCTATTTCAAATGTTTCTCCTGAGTATTACTTGTGTCAAGATTGCCAAATGAGATTTTTTTTTTTTTAAATAAGCTCATTTTTAAAAGGTTATAAATGAATGACATTTCAGGTAGGGGTTACCCATAATGCTTCGGTTATTTTTAAATGTGAAAAACAACATTACATCTCCCTTTCAGGACTCTCTTTTTGTGGGAATGGAGGTGATAGTACTTTTTCAGTGTACATGCATTTCCATGACATTCTCTATAGAGCCTTGTGCACCAACATTTATTTATTTTTATTTATTTTGTTCTTTTTTTGGTGCTTATTACATTCATAAAGGCACCATGAATTTATTCTTGGACAATTAATCTAGAGATGACATTAACAAAAGGAGACTCTGCTCCTGCCACGTTGATCGCATGCACGTCACCACGAGTGGTGCTTTAAATAAACAGGTTTCTCACACACACGCTTTTTGGCCTTGGAATCACACTTTCCAGCGCATTTGACTTCTTGCTTGAGGCCTTTGCATTGTGGAATCTATGCACAGCCGTCAGCCCTTGACAGATTTATGCTCAACGCTCGTTGGTTAATGAAGGTGAGCCCATTTGCAACATTGTTTCTAATCGATAGCACCTTTAGGCATTCACTGCGAGGCATACCATGATGCAGATTCCTTGTTGTTTATTCTTGAGTACCAGCCCACTGGTCCCAGGCAAATGAGTTCAAAGAACTCTGATGACATTGTTTCCCCTTTTGTTTGAGCTGCCTGTGTTTACTTTTGTCAGCAGACTGCCCCTGATGTATGATGTTAAAGGACACTGGCAACTTTGTTTCCTTCTGGAATGAGCTACCAGCACATTTGTTGGTGAGAAGCAAACCTTATGGGCAGTGTTCTATTTCTGGCACCACTTGTTCCTCCAGGTTGTTTTGGAGGTGAAAGCAGTAATTATAATTGTTACGTTACCCCACATTTTCATTATCATTAATACATGTTAGGCACGTGCTTTGTGGCAGCTGATTGATTATTGAGGCTTTTTTAATTTAGTTTAATTTAAAACAGCATTTGAGTGCATAGCTACCCTAAGACATGCCCACGTCTAGCAGCAAGACAGGGAAGAGCTAAATGGTTTATAGAGAGGCATTTTGGAACAGCCATGTTTTTAGAAGCTTTCGAAAAGGAAGATGTCCAGACTCTGACCAAAGATGTAAAGGAAGAGTATTCCAGAGTCTAGCTACGTTGTACGCGAAGGACTTGACTCCACATCTCACCCTTTTAACTTTAGGGATTAAGGCTAAATTTAAGTTAGTCGAGCGAAGGCATTTTGTGGGGTGATAGAAGGTGATAAGAGAGTCATTGATTGACGGGCCCTTCCCCCATAAGGTTTTATGGGCTTTACACAGAGATTTGAACTTTATTCTATCTGAGATTGGAAGCCAATGTAAAGCCTTCAAGGCTGGCTTAGCCGACTGAGTTTTAGGCGTGCCAAGCAGCAACCAAGCAGCACAGTTCTGAACGACTTGGAGTTTCCTTATTGTTGAATTAGGAGCTCCCAAATAAAGGGAGTTCCCGTAGTCCAGACAAGAAAGAACCAAGGCCTAGACCATGATTCTTCTTGCCCTCATGGGAAGGAGGGGTAGGACTTTCCGCAGGAGTCTGAGAATACCATAGCAGGCTCCTGCCAGCATCACTGCTTGGTGGTCAAATTTAAAGGATTTGTCCAACCAAACCCCTAGACTTTTGATTTTAGTATTAGGAGTCGGGGCAGGGCCAAGACAGGTTGTCCAAGCTTGATTAAGATCCATCCTCAGAGAGTTGCCCAGGAGCATTAACTCTGTTTTACCTCCATTAAGTTTAAGACAGGAGTGCTCCATCTGAAGGAAGTGACCCGGTTAGGGCCACCCGGGTCACTCGCGACCACCTCTCAGCCTTCCATATAAATGAAGAGTCGGTCAGACAGTAGAGAATACAAACCAAGTATATTTATTCAGGTACACTCGAGCAGAGTCCAGTCTGATCAGCCTCCTGGGATTGCTGCAGAGGGACTGACTTCAGCAAACATTGTGATACATTATATACAATTCAGAACCAATGAAGACACGCCCTGACTGGAAATTTCCAGTTGGAGGCAGCTAGACAAAGAAGGTACAGAAGGATGAGTTTCGATCCTGAGACCGGGCACACGCTATCTTAATGCCAAGGTAGTTCTGCCTGTGCCCGACGCTCTAAAGGTGGGAGCAGGCCTCTATCTAGTGGGAAAGGTATGCGCTAATAAAAACAGTGTATTCATTAGTACAGCAAGGCCCAACCTTGGAGAAACAAAAACTACCACAGCTGCTTTCAGCAGAGGCAGAGACAAAAATTAGTTTCGATCATGCTCAAAATGGCGGCCAAACATAAAATGGTGCAGCGAATGCTAACTTAAGACGTACAATACATAAACAGCACAGCTAAAACATTTTTATTCCAACACATCCATGATGCCACTTTCTCTAAGCATGCTTCCAGGTCTGATGGAGTGCTCTGAGAGCGGTTTCATGTACACATTGAATAGTGTGGGGCTCAAGGACGACCCCTGAGGCACTCCACAACTGAGCGATTGGCTCTTGGCTATGGAGTCTACTGCAAATACCTGGAATGATCTACCATCTAAATAAGACCTGAGCCAGGTGATAGCGCCACCAAAAACTCCAACCGTGCTAAGGCTGTTTAAAAGAACATCAAAATTGACCGTGTCGAATGCAGAACTTAGATTGAGGAGGATGATAGCTAATGCTCCTTCCTGATCAAGAATTCTCTTAGATTCTTCAACCACGGCCAGCAGAGCAGTTTCTGTTCCATGTTGAGGGCAAGACCCAGTCTGTAAGTAGTGCAGGAGTTTGTGAGTTTCTAAGAAATCAGAAACGATCGTATTAACCTATTACAGATCCCAGGGAGCAGGGAGATGGGACGGTAATTACCCAGGAAATCAGGGTTTAGGTTTGGCTTTTTAAGCAGAGCCTTCACCATGGCATGCTTCCAAGGGGCTGGGATTAGGCCAGAAGAAATAGATAAGTTTATCACCTCTAATATGACTGGAAGCACTACTCCTCTAACTTTACGTAGGAAGTGTGGGGATGCTGGGTCGAGAGGAGAGCCATATTTTATTTGGGAGAAAATTTCCGATAAAGTATCCAAATTCATGGCAGGAAATTCCTCCAGTGAGTGCTCAATGGGAGAAAGGGACTTATCCATTACTAGATGATCACTGGGACAAGGTGAACCAGAAAATGCATTATAAATATCTTGAATTTTTCCACGGAAGAATTCTGCAAGTTCGTTGCAGCGGGCAGATGAGACAACTTGTTGTGTGTCTGAGGGCGGAAGCTCTAGGAGATTCTTCGCTATGCAGAAGATTTCCCGGGGAGTGTTAGCTGCTGAATTAATTTTTCCTGAATAGCAAAGTGCTTGTGCTTTTTTATTTCCGTTTGGTAAAGTTTTATAGATTCTCTATATTTTAGTTTACTCAGTTCATTGTAATCTATCCTCCATTTCCTCTCCAGTCTTTTACAAATTTGTTTTAGTGATCAGAGTTTGGGCGAATACCATGGTGACATTCTCTCTCTCACCTTTTTGTAGCTAGAAATAACAGGGATGACTGTGTTGAGTGAGGACTCTATCCAGTGAGTCAAATGTCTCGTGGCCAAGACAGGGCTGGGATCTAACTTAGGATTAGAGTTTTCAAGAGCAGTGATCCAGGATTCTACAGAAAGCTTGGACCATGGGCGATCTCTCCTATTAATGGGATCAGTAGTGGTGGGTTGAGGTAACGACTTCAGAGAGATAGGGATTAAATAGTGATCAGACCAAGGCAGAGGAAGAGGGTCACCCACTGACAGCTCATTGTTGTTGAAGAAAACAGGGTCTAAGGTATGGCCTTTCTTATATGTAGGGCCTTTCACCTTTTGTGAAAGCTGAATGGCTAATAGGTCTTGGGAAAGATTCAAGGCATCTGCATTTTTTGGGTCATCAAAGTGTAAATTGAAATCACCCAGAAGAGTGATATTAGGGGAGGAGCTTGCTAAAGTAGCCGATATTTAAGGGAGAGAGTTAAGAAATTTGTCCGCAGACACCCGGGCAGCGATAGATTAGAAACCCTGAGAAAGTCTGGGTGGCAGAGAGTAGAATAGAAAAGAATAGACTTTCACAACCTGGGATAAGATTAGGCTTGACACGACAATTGAAGGAGTTTTTAAAAATGATAGCAATACCTCCACCTTTCCTATTTTCACGGTCTTTACGCTGGATATTATAATCAGGGGGGAGGATTTGCACCAGGTCAGGTTCAGACTCCTTATGGAGCCAAGTTTCCGTTAAAAATAACACATCTGGTTGTTCGTCCTCTAAAAATATGTTAAGTTCAGCGGAGTGTTTGATAGCGATCTACAGTTCAATAAAAACATTCTATAGGCATACGGTGATGGGTTTCTGTATTTGGGTCAGATTCAATGTTGCATATGTATGCAATCTTGGGTGACATTATCAACAGAACTCTTTATGCCTCATGAGAGTGTTCTAGCAGTGGGTTAAATGGTTAGCAGTAGTTGAGTTATGGTATATACACTGCCCTTTTGATCATAGATGATTTCATTTATGTGTTGGCAATGCTGCTACTTAACATATCACTGTTGAAACATCATATGAGGGTTGATACAACGATGTATTCCTATTTCATCACAGCCTCACTGGAACGACTAATTGGGAATAGACCTGTGGTCTTTTCATAAGCGGATCGAGCTTCTGCAAGTGTTTCCTGCTCCGCGTATTGGATTTAATTCCAACAACACCATACCATAGCGTCAAGGGAAATGCGCCTTACCACACTGATCTTTGGATGGTAATGGTGACTTACCTCAGTTGGAAAGTCTTATTAAGCAGTGAATTACATCACAACATACAGGCTCATTAATGCAACAGGTCTTTTTCTTTTTATTCTTTGATTGATAGATGATTCTTTCATCCTCAGCTGTCTCCTGCATATATTTTCATCCAGATGATGACCCTTGTTTAAGTTATTGTGTATTGTGGGTCGAAACATCAACAATCTTTGCAGTGGACTGGTTTTTAAATTTGATTGAGGATTTCAACACTCCTATTTTGATGGCTGTTTGCTCCATCCATATGTCCCTATCAGTCACATGTACATATCTGCATCTTGTATAGCACTTCTGCATGATTTATTCACTTAATCATTGCACTGTGCCATTACACCTTTAGGAGCACCTGCTATATGTTTGATATGCAGAACCAAATTAAGTTCCAGATCTGAATAAGAATTTGTTTAAGTGTAAACTATCTACTGAAGGTTTATTGATAACTTTTGACATGGAAGTTTAAGGTTATTCTTCACACTTAAGGACCATTTGTGTTTTTGAAATATGTCTGCTCTTTGCCAGTTTGACCAAGGCTGCTTTGAGAAGTATACATTTGCTGTCCTGTGTTGTTCAAGGTTCTAGTCACTTTTTTGTTTCTTAACATCCAGTTGCAGTGCAAAGCTGGAACCAGAGGCCAGGCGGGGCTCCATGAGGCTATATGCATTTACCACAAAGTACAGCTAAATCAGTTTTATGGAAGGCAGAAAAAGCTCTAATGAGACAAAGCTGTTTTTCTCCCTTCGTTAAAGGTGCTCCAATCCTGGAGAAGCTTCAGCACCTTGTACTGGTCTTCTAAAGGTGGAAAAATTGATTACAACCCAGTTTTCTCCAACTGCTGGGAAACTTTCCCCTGTCACTCCTACAGCCGACAGATCCTCAGGGCAGAGTTCTAGTCACAGGTCTCTCTTCTGTCTGGGTCAGTCCTCAGTGATCAGCTGGGCATTCTCAGAGTCAGGAGCTATTCTGGCTTTTGTGTCCTTGTAGCAGGATCACTTGGCCCTTGTAGAGCAGTTCTAGTCCTTGAGTGCCCGCTGGAGTCAGAAGTCCTTGAGGTCAATTTTAAGTTGGTGTTCATTGTGTGGTTCTTGAGTGTTTGTTCGCAAAACCTTGACAGCAGCAAATTATATGAGCCAGGGATTTCTTCCAATAGGGTTGTCATGGTTATCTCAAGTCAAATATGCCAAATCATAATCTTGCCATGTCATGTTTTAGTTTAAATGATGTGACCTTCATACGATAAGATAGCAGTAGCTCTTGAGCAAAAAAGCTCAGTAGGGTGAAGGTGTGGCTTATAGGGTGACAGTATGAATTATCAAGGGCAAAATGGCATAAGCGGTGTTGTTTCTTTACTGACAGTTGAAATTGGGACCAAAACAGCACCTCATTCCATGCTTCGGTCATTTGTTGGCTTATGATTGATTTGGTCATTATCTCATAGTGTGCGGTTCTTACCAGCTGGCAGACCTGTAATTCATTCCATAGGCGAGATCTTAACAAACCCAGCTGAGCCCTTATGCAATTTTGCCAAAAGCGTAATATTTGTCTGGCCTGGTATACAGACTGATTTATTAGGTTAATTTCTAGATGCATAATTTCTAACTGCAATAACCAGTGAAAAAGATTGCATTGGGCAGTTTCCAATTGTTTGATCAAGGAGGCAGGAAATACTTCACACTCTTAATGTAATGAGGGCATATATTTTGCTTTAATTATGTTGAACAGTAGCTTTAGCAAAAGGCCAGATTGTTAGCCACATCATACTGCGTTCTTTAGATTATATTTCTTTTTGTCTGGGAAGGAGCTGTTCTTGTTAATCCATGTCCCTAAGTATTTATAGGAATCGAGTGTCTTGAATTTGTCTTTATTTGTGCACCCACAGCTCTTTCTTCTCACGCTGTTGCCGCTGTGCAATACAATGGCCTTGTCATAATTTACAGTGAGTTGATTTATTCCACAATACATATGGGGTTTAAGGAGTGATGCAAACCACAAAACATAACTGATCGAATATAACAGTATCGTCCACTTATATTAGTAGACGGATTGGCTTGCTGCCAAGTTTTGGAGGGTAGGCTCTGTTGCTATACAAATTGATAATAGCGTCGGTCACATAAAGATTAAAAAGAAGTGGGCCAGGAACACAGCCTTGTTTCAGGCCTCTATGATGAGAATATTGCCAGTTAATGGAGAACCATCTCTCACTTTTACCCGGACCCGGTTGCACGTATATGGTGCATGGATTTCAGTCAACAGGATCATATTAATGCCCCAACCATGTTTTGGTCTGTTGTGTCGAAGGCTGTCTGGAGTGGAAGGGGCCCTATGCTTGGTAGTTAACATCGAAAAGATCTATCTCTAAAACCTGCTTGGTAACAAGGAATTAGCTAGAAGTCTCTGAGTATTGTCTTCCAGTAGTCAGGCAGAGTCTTATTCCTTCAAGAGTTTTTTCTCTCAGGTCCAGGAATGTTCTGATGATGTGGTGGTGAGGTGCAAGCCATATCGTTTGCACTAGCCAGTGACTGGAGAATTTCCTGCACCCAATCTTGGCTACTTTGCTTTAATTCCCACCACCTTTTCCACACTACTTTCACAGATTGCTGCAGATCTTACCAGAGTTCATCAGTCAAGGCAGCCCCATCCTTCCTTTACCGTCAAAGATTATGGCTCTCTCCTTAGCCACCCACTCCCCCCCACCTCATGAAGATGAGGTATCCCCACTTCTGTCAGTGCTAGAGCTTGTTTCCTTATTGCTGATGCAAGCGAAAAAGAGAGTCTAGAGTAGTTTTGGGAATAAATGGTTGCAATTCATGACAGCCCTATTTGAAATTTAGAAATTTAAGGAAGAGCTGGGTAAACTGTCCATTGTTCTGCCAGCTGGATTTGTACCAATCCCAAATGGTCAATCCTTGTTAAGTGACCGCTTGTTGACACCATCCCTGCCTTCCAGCTGCCATAGGCTATGCTATTGTCTTCCAGGAGGAGAGTCATCAACAGGTCATCCAACAATGTGTATTCAGTCTCTGAAGCAGCGCTAAGAGGTTAATCAGATTAAAACCTGCTTACTCCTAAGCAGCACAAAGTACAATTTGTTTAAGTTGCTGTTTTACCAAAGTTATCAAACTTTTCTTTTACCAATGAATTAGATTTTTAAAAGTAATAGAAAATTGATTTTAATGAATACTGTAAAAGTTTCACTACTTGGTGGCGGGGGTTATTCATAACTAGGCCTATTACTGAAAAATGTAGCTTTACATACATAGAGAAAAGAGCTTTTTCCAAGTGTTCACTGTCAGGGCATACTTTTCTCAATATCTATTATGTCCCATTCGTATATATATGTAAAACACACAGCACTGTAGGCCTAAATGGCACATTTTAGGAGTGCTGCTGCTAGTGTATAAAATAGAGGGGCATATTATCAAGGAATAGCGATATTTATCGCTAACCGCGCTTAGCGCGAATTGTTTTAACGCCGCCTATCGCTGGAAAATATCGCTGAGATAACACCCTATCAACAAGGTTCATCTCCATAGCGATAATATTTCCAGCGATAGCGGCAAAATGTGAGAATATCGCTGGAAAAGCAGCGATATTCTCGCATTAACGCAAGGATGGATTTAGCCTGACAATCCACCTCCTATACTTTAAACAGGTAAGTCATACTCAGTAGCAGGTGTTAGAATCTAGCGATAAACGCGCTTAGCGCGATTTATTTTATTGCTTCGCCTGCCTTGTTAATAGGGGTTATTGTGTTAGCGACTGTTTTCAGTCGCTTTTAGTGGGGAACGCCTACCTTGCATGTCATTAGCGATAATTATCGCTGGCATGCAAGGCGATGGTAAAACCGGCCGCTAACGCATGAAAGCTGTCGCTAACGCCTGTTAGCGACAGCTTGCTGATAGGGCGATGAAATTATCGCCGCATTAGCGGCAAAAAGTGCCGCTAAAGCGGCGATAAAGCCCTTGATAATATGCCCCAGAATTTTTACATAGCAAAGGCTCTTTTCCTTGCCATTTGACACTGCAGCCAAGCCAAACCACAAAGAAGCTTTCTGGAGCCAATACATTTGTCTTATATGTTTGTGGTGTAAACTGTAGCCCTGATTCGCCATTTAATTCCCATGCCTTTTGTGTAGTTTTTACCATGGCCAGAGTGGGAAGTTATATAGGCCAGGAAGATGAAACCAACATACATGGTTTATAGGGGGAAGGACATGTCCTGTGTCAATGTTTAGCAGTGGCATATCCCACAGAGAAACAATAAACAAAACAAATGGGGGGCAACATGTCAAAAAGTCAGTTTTTTCTCACAAAATAAAGTGTCTAAATCAGTGAATGGATAAAAGAGGGAGAGAGTGTGTAACTAAGTGAATATGTAAATGAGCTAATGGGCGAGTTAATCAGCGAAAACTACTGTGGAAACTGAATACGTTTATAAAATGCAGATAGACCTTATAATTCCATTACCCTTATTGGGTTAGGTACTGCGAGAGTGTTCATAGAATATGACTTCCTCTGGGTACATTGGAGATCTATGGAGCATTCATTGTGACTGTGGGTGTACCTATAATAAAGATTGCAGGTTTTTATTGAAAACTTTGATCCATTGTTTTCCATTGAGTTGGTCATGATTCAGAACATAAGCAAATTTTGAATGCCGCCCCTCTGTTTTTGATTGCTGGTGCTCTAAGGGGAGTTGACTCCATAAAAGGAGACTTGCTACCCTGTCAAGTTGGCTGCAGAAACATGTATATCTGATTTCGGAGGAATCCAACATCCTGTTAGTACTACAGCCACTTCTGCTGTTTATTTGATCACTTAAATGTTTAAATTTCATCAGTCAGTTCTGTCTCCTTAGAGGAGTAAAGAAAAATCAATAAAATAAGCATTCAATCTCTCACCTGACCATAGGCCCACTTTTGACACTCAACTTGATACTCTGTTCCCACAAACAGTATTCCAAGGTCATTGAGCACATACTCGATCCTTGCAGCATCTTCAGCCATGTAGACATCATCTCCTACAAAGAGAGAGCAGTGTTTAACTGAAGATAAACTGGACCATTATTTCCTATCAAAACCACCAACATTTTTCCCTTTTTGTTCTGAAAAAGACTAGAAATTAATTTTTGAAAAACATGTTTGAGAACAGGGCATCCATATTATTGGTAATATATTTCAATCAATATCTTTTTTTTAAAAACATTTTTTTTTTGAACAAGCATAAATCATACATTAGTCAAGAATCAAATGCATGTCAAGTATGACAACCTCAAAATCAATTCATCAAGCCTAATACTATGTTCCATAATATATAAATTAAACAGCCTACCTAAAAATACAGCCTTAATTTCTTCATAGCAGCAACAATAATATGAAAGTGCACAGATGTAATAGTCAATGCAATCGACATGCCACAATAAAAAAGTTTTACTACGTAGCAGCATTGATACTAGTAAAATACATAACCAGCATTTATGCTAAAACATAAGATGTCAACCATATCAAAAATTCCTTCAACTAGGTCATATACAGATCATTCCATATTCATTGATGATGAAGAAAAACATGACCAGGTTGCCTTAAACTTACGAAGAGCACCCAATCGTTTGGCATATGCCTCCTCAAAAGTGTGGGTCCTAGCCATCTTGTTTAGCCATTGCCTTATTGTCGGTAGCGTTGTTGTTTTCCAATTCTGCAAAATTAATGACCTGGCCACTGCTACTGATATTGAAATGAAGTACTGTTGATATTTCTTTAACTGATACACCTTATGTGAGGAACCAAATAAGACCAACATGGGTGATGGACAAATCACTGTAGACATGCAATGAATAATAATCTCAAATACATCCTCCCAAAATCGCTGCAAGCAGGTACATGCAAAGAAAGTATGAACCCATCCCCTGCACCATTCGTCCTACACCTATAACATTGAACAGGGAGCGATGGGAGCTTAGTATGCCATCCACCTTGATAAAAAAGGCCATCCTCTTGAAGTTTGCTGCTCTTAATGCTCTCTACCCTATCTCACTAAGTAGCTGCTATTCTCTAATATTAAATCTGCATCCTGTTTTGTCAAAAACTTTTGGAAGTAATTCATCCAAACGTTTCTTTTTGACACTCTGACGTAACAAGCAGTACCAATTTCCCACGCCAACCAACTTATTTTCATTCATTCGCCCCATTATCACTCATGCAGACTTACTCACTGTCACATAGTTGTTTTTAAGAAAGCTAGTCACCTGGTTAAAGCTTAAACATAAAGCTGCATTTTGCCTACTGAATTGCTGTACTATTGATTCCCTTACTATCAAACTTGTGTGATTATAAAAATCCCCCAGTTGTTCGAAGCAAATTTCTCTCCACGACTGAAAGACTCCTCGAGAAAGCTGTATACCCCAAATTTCGCAGTCTTGCATTGGAGTAAATGCATGGCATACAGGTATATCTCGTTCTTTAAAAAAACAGATGAATACGAGATGCTGAAGCCAATAAAACCTTATATCTCGTTCTCTTAGGAAGATTTGCATATCGCAAAAAAACTGGCAATCTTATTGCACTTACAGTTAACATACAATTTAAAAGAAATTGTCATACTTAGAGGAAGCTGCTATTAATTGTACCATTAAATTAACCACGTAAGCCTGGTAATATGTTGGAAAATGTGGTAAAGGTAAACCCACCTGTATTGTATCTAAAATGAAGATTAGACGTTTTTACCCTGGGTTGTTTATTGGCCCAGATAAACTTCTGACTAATCCTATCTAATTTGTCCAAATATGAGTTAGATATTTTTAACGCAAGATTAAGAAATAAAAATAAAAAAAGAGGAAGAATTGACACTTTAATTAATGAAACTCATCCCACTAATGACAAAGGTAGCAGAGTCCATCTATCTAATAACCTTTTTACTTTTATAAGGGTATTACCATAATTTATTTGGAACAATTGTGTGTAATAAATTGTTAGAAAGATACCTAATGGGCCATTGCGGTGTGAACTGTAGACCAGCCGGAAGCTGAGAAATCACTGAATTAATTAAAAGCATTTCTGTTTTGGCCTGATTTACTCTATATCCCCCTACACGTGTGAAACCCTGGATTTCTTCCAACACATGTTATATGCTAGAACCTTCAGCCTTCAAATATAGAATAATATAGTCTGTCAATACTTTAATTTTTGCCATCCCACTTATAGGGGATAAATCATTGGATTAGAGTGGATTTTGACTGTCAGGGGTTCAATAAAAAGAGAAAACAAAAGTGGGGATACTGGGCATCCCTGCCGTATGCCTCACTTAATATTGACCACTCCCATCTCTTCCATATCAATGTTGATTTTAGCTTCTGCCTCATTATAGAAGTCCTTTAGCAACGTGAAAAATTGGAATGGAAACCCAAATTTCTCCAAAATAAAAAACAAAGCTTGCCAGTCAACAAGGTCAAAGTCATTTTCCTCATCCATCATAAGTATTGCAGCTTTGTCCTTGTTGACTGAGAAGTAGTCAATGGCTTGATTTAGATAATAAGTATTGGCAGACATTGATCTTTATGGCAAAAACCCATTTTGGTTGACATGGACCACCTGTTGTGTACATGGAGCAATCCTAGTCACCCAAATTTTCATAAATAATTTGTAATCCGCGCTTAGTAAACTTATGGGACAATAAGAATTGGAATCCCTTTGATCCTTGTCCTTCTTAAGAAAGGTTATTACTACTGACTCTTTAAATCTCTTGGAGATGGGAATCCTACCCTTAATTTGATTAAAAAGTATTGTTAAAAACAGGAGGAGCTCAGCTTGGAAAACCTTATACACCTCTGTAGGAATATCATCATTTCCTCTAGCCTTAGTGCTAGCCATATGTTTAAGAGCGTCAGCCACTTCCAGGACTTCTATTTGCTTATTAAAGGTATTGCTATGATCCCTGGTATTCTGTGGTACATGGAAGGACTCAAAATAACTTTCCAGCTCTTTTGTATCTATTACCTGCACTTCTGCATAGATTGTCTTAAAAGGATTAAGAAATATTTCCGCTATCCTCTCCTTTTTCTCCTCAATAATTCCTGTGCTTGGGTCTCTTGCTTGGATAATTATTTGCCTACTTTTCTGAGTTTAAGTGGTCCATGCCAAATATTTACCTATATGCTGACTCTCTTCATACAACTTTTGTTGATAAGCCTTACTCCCAGCAATATCCTCTAATAAAAATAATCTCTTAATTGTTCCTTAGCCCTCAACCACTCTTTTTTTTTTTAAATCTTTTTATTAAAAACAAGGTTATACAGTGTAGACATTGTACAAACATAGGTGCCCAAGGGTGTTTCGCTGGCACAAATTAAACAACAGACCAGGGTTCATAGCATGTTGCAGACAGTTTTGTATTTGACCAAAATATGGCTATTCTACCCCGGATCATGTCCCCGTCTAGGCTGCGGGGGTTCACAAATTCTTCCTCTATACTCATTCCATTTTTCCCAAATCTGTGTCCACTTATTGGGACACCCTCTGGACTCGTACACTGTCATCTCCGTCATCATGCACCAGTCCATGTCTTTTTCCCATGCTATCAGTGATGGTCGTTCCTGCGCCCTCCACAATCTCGCAATGTTCCTCTTAGCAATTATCATTCCAGGTGTCACCCATATTCTCTCTTTACTATTTAAATCTGTAGGGCCCCATATATTCAGGAGACACAGTTTTATACTATAATCAATCTTATTGCCTATTACTTCCTCCATACACTTCGTCAATTCAGACCAGTACCTCTGGATACCCATACATTCCCAGAGTACATGCACAAAAGTGCCTTCCTGCCTACATCTCCTCATGCATCCTGCTTCGGTTCTATAGCCCATTCTTACCAACGTCGGTCCCGCAAGGTATATTCTGTGGAGTATCTTCAGCTGTATAAGTCTAAGCCTCTGGGAGAAGCTAGCGCCTCAAGCCATTCCTCGTCCTCCAGTCCCGCTACATCATGTTCCATGTAGCTCTGAGTCGGAGGAGAGGGTCAGACAAGTTATTGATAAGTTTTTTGTATATATACGAAATGGACTTCTCCGGGAGGTATCTGTCTAAGACCCTGTCCTCTAACTGGAAGGATTCTGGTGGCGTCTCTCCCTTTGTTATCACCGCTTGCAGTGCGTGTCTGATCTGTAGGTATCTAAAGTGCTTTGTGTTAGCGAGATCGTATTCCACCTGCAGTTGGGCAAAGGAGACTACCCCTCCCGCCTTCCATAGATCTCCAACCTTGGAAATGCCTATTAAATCCCACCGGCCGAAACCCTTAGTGTGTCTTAAATTATCAAGCAGTTCAGTGTCCCAGAGTGGGGTGGCCAGCGTGATCTTACCCTCCGCCACACTTGGACCGCATGCCCAGTGGGCCCCGACAATTTCAATTTAGTGGGGTTAGCATAAAATGCCCCTGTGAAACCTCCCCCTGGAAGCAGCCATCTATCCATGTGATATCCAGGGTCTCCCTGTGGCCTATACGTACACTGATTTATGGCGGTAAATTGCGCCACCCAGTAATATCTCTTGATATCTGGGAGGCCGATTCCTCCATCATACCACCCTCGTGTGAGCTTCTGAACAGATATTCTGGGTGGTTTTCCCTCCCACAAAAGCTCTCTTTGGGTGCCTTCTATAGATCTAAAGTATTCTGCTCCTACTGGGTGCAGCGTATTTTGCAAAACATACAAAAAACGTGGTAGGGCATCATTCTGAATAGGGCTGCACGCCCCAATAGGGACTGCAAGAGTGATTTCCAATGTAAGACATCGCTTCTAAGTCTCTGCAACGGGGGCCATAGGTTGCGTTCGTAAAAATGAGCTGGGTCTTTAGAGACCTGGATCCCCAGATACTTGAACCCCGTTTCTGCTTCAGTAATAGTGAAACCCCTGGGCAAGGAAGGCAATTTACCACTAAGAACATAGATGACTGATTTGGACCAGTTAATCCTGTATCCAGAAAATCTCCCAAATACTATAAAAATATGCATCACTCTATTCAGGGAGGCTGAAGTCGATGCCATATACAACAAAATATCCTCAGCATATAATGAGATACGGTCCTCCCAGTCCTCAGCCCACTTGAGCCCTCTGATAATAGGGTCCTTCCGTATCCACATTGCCAATGGCTCCAGCACAAGGCCGAAGAGCAGCGGGGAAAGGGGGCAACCCTGTCTGGTACCCCTTCCAAGTGTAAATATTGGGGACTTTCGGTTATTGACTACTATTTGGGCCAATGGATCTTTATATTGGAGATGTACCCACCTCAAAAAGCCCGGGCCAAATCCCAACTTCTTTAATACTGAGAACATGTAGGGCCATTCAATCGTATTGAACGCCATGGCCGCATCGAGAGATACCACCACCACGTCCTCCCGTATCGTATTAGCTCGGCCCAGCACTCCCTGTAATCGCCGCAAATTAAGAGAGGTATTCCTGGTTGGCATGAAGCCAGACTGGTCTGGATGCAGTAGCTTTGTTATAACGCGTAGTAAACGAGTAGCAGTATTTTTGCTAGGATCTTGGCTTCTGCATTAAGCAGTGATATTGGCCTAGATGAGGAACATAAATTCTTGGGTTTCCCACTTTTGTGGATAACCACTATAGTTGCCAACCTCTGGTCAATTGGGAGCGATCCAACTTCGCAACTCTCCTGAAACATTCTGGTCAAATATGGTGCTATTTTACTCGGGGCAAGTTTATATAGTTCAATGGGCAAGCCATTTGGGCCCTTCGTCTTGCCCACTCGCAATTCTTGTATGGCACTCTCTACCTCTGTACTTTCTAGTTCTTGCTCCAGGTCCACCCGTTCTTCGTCCGAGAGCATGGGTAAAGAAATATCCCTCAATGGAGAGTGCGAGTCTGCTTCTGTGTAAGACGTCTGGGATGTATAAATATTACTATAGTAGTCCCCAAATGTATTCGCAATCTCCTGCGGCTCGGTGATTCTCTTACCAGATTCCACCATGAGTTCCACCACTACTCTATTGGCCTGTTCTCTGCGGTCTAGCCAGATCTGATATACCCCTTGCCCGGTGGTTTACCTCTCTGATCTGTTCTAATTGGTCCGCCGGTGTTATGATATAGTCTATCCTAGACATGCTGCGGTGGGCCCCCGAGTAAAATGTATATTGCTGTTCCAAGGGATGGAGCGCCCTCTAAGTGTCCACTAGACCCATTGCTCCCAGAAAATTATGGATTTGTGTACGAGCAGGCGGCAGGTCCCTTGGGGGCCAGCGATCTAGCCTATCTGAAACGATTGAGTTAAAGTCGCCCCCCACCATGAGTCTCCCCTCTGGCAGGGCAAACAGGAGATCACCAAGGTCTTTGAAGGCCGGGGCCTGGAGGCCAGGTGGTGTATATATACAGAGACCAGGTTTAGTATATGCCGCTTCCATCTCCCCTAGGTTGCCACGAACCTACCCAGGTTATCTGTCCATGTACGATCAATCGTCATCTGGAAGTTTTTGCGAGTCATTATACCCACTTCCCGAGACCCGGAGCCGAACGCAGAGTGCGCCACGAGCTTAAATCCCCATCTTGTCAGTGCCTTGCATGCGTTTCCCAGTAAGTGTGTCTCTTGGAGTAAAATCACGTCGGGTGAGTGTCGTTTTACATCCTGAAGCACTATGCCCCTCTTTAGCTTGTCACCCAGCCCATTCACATTCCAGGACAACAATTAAGTCCTTGTTTCGTTAGTGGCCCCATGTCTGCGTGAAGCCATATTCTGTACTGTCCAGGGAGCCCCCTCGTGTTTCCCCCATTTTTGTTTAGCAGCTTCTGTCCGTCCAGCCTTTCCTAGTGCCAGTTTCACTGTGCCGAGTGTATGAGTCGCAATGGCACCTTCCTGTCGTCTCCTGTCAACCATGTCTAAACTATTCACAAAACTAATTGAACATCCCTTACCCCTCCTCCTGTCTCCATATACTTCTAACTGCGCCTTAATGCGTTCATTTCTGAGTGCGACGAAGTTTCTCGGTGACAGGAATCCCACCCCCCCAACAAGCCGTAACTTCACCCCCCTCCCTGCCTCCCTGCATGGCGGTTTTGGAACCTCCCGCCACCCCAACTTTGCAGAGTGCCTATCACCCACCCCTAAAACTTGTGGTACGTGTGCCAACCCCGCACCCGTTCAACCTTAACTTTAGTGAAATACTGTGTCAATGTTTTGACTCCCTGGGTAGCCCAGTCTTCATTTCCAGTGTTCACATTATGTACAGCCCTTACTTGTTTGTCCATCTGAGGAGTTGAGTCTATCTGGTGCCCAAAGGGAGGGCTTTGATGCACTTTTTACTATGACAGTAAAGGATACAGACCAGTCATTATTTGACGCCGTTGGTCATCAGACTTTCGCCAGATGTGGTCCCTGCGTTTTGCTGTGCCCGAGATTGCCCCTATCTGTCCCGTTGATTCAGTGGTTCTTCTTCCCCGCTACATGCCATCCATCAAGCCAATCCCATGCCTCATCAGGGGTACTGAAGAACCACACCTTACCCTCTGCTTCCACTCGCAACTTAGCTGGGAAGTGCATCGTAATTTGATGTCTTTCCCCCGCAGGGCTCTTTTAATTTCGAGGAAGCTGCGTCGTTGACATTGGACCTTTAGCGTGAAGTCCAGAAAAAAGGTCACTTTGCTATTTTCAAGTTCAAATGGTGGCGCTGTTCGAGCCGTTTGTAGTTTGATATCTCTGTCCTTGTAGTTGAAAACTCTTGCCACTATGGGTCTTGGGGGTGCTCCAGTGTTAGGTCTACCTCCGGGCACTCTGTGTACCTGTTCGATCGTTAAGAATTTTGACAGTCTTGTGGGCTGTATATGGGTCGTAACCAGCTTCTCAACAAATAAGTTGGTTGCTTGCCCCTCAGCGCATTCCGGAACTCCAAGAATTCGCACATTGTTGCGTCTTGAGTGCCCTTCATATTCATCAAGCTGAGCTTCCATCCATTCGCTGCGGGTCTGTAGGACAGTCATCCTTTTTTGAAAGGAGGATGTATCTTTAACTAGGGAACTGGTAGTTGATTCGACTTCCTTAATTCTAGTATTCATATTACGCATATCGTCTCGTATTAAGGAAACCTCGGTGGAGACAGAGTCGATTCTGGTCTCCAGTGATGTTCTTACCGTTGTAATGGCTTTCATTATATCTTGGAGGGTCAGTTCTGAAGAGCCGTCCACATCTTGCTGCTTCTCTGGCAGGTCATCCGCTTCTTTGTCCTTTGGGCCTGCCCCTTTATTCCAGGCGTACTTGTCCTGTTTAGCCTGCATGGTGGATTTGTTACTTCTTCCTCCAGCCATTTTGGGTCTTTGTCGACACTAAGGATAATCAGTTAATGACTCCCGGTCAGCCACTTTCCGTCGCTCGCTCGGGATATTGAGTTCTTGTCCAAATGCCGGAATTTTGCTGACAATTCTGCTGACCACTCCGTTGTCCGTTGCTCACTCTCGACGTTTCGTCTCTTTCGTTATGGGTGGTCTCTCTCTGATGTCAGTTATGTGGTCTCCGCGTCCACTGAGCTACTGGAGTGTCGCGAAGCCCTCTTTAGCCACTCGACGTCTTTGTCGTGTGCTACTGGACAGTACCTGATTTCCCTAGTGATGGAAGTCCTCTCCAGAGTGGGGAAACCTCCAAGTCTGCAACACCACTGCGCCCCCACTGAGTTGTTGTCAGAATGGCAGCTATGTGGCCGCACCCACCCTCGGGGCCGGTCAGTCCGCAAGGCCCACAGCGCCGACAAATCAGAGCAAAGGTCAAGACTGCAGGGAGCGGTATTTTCAAGATAGTTATTCGGGGTCCCGCAAGTGTTTATATGGGGTAGTGCATAAATCAACACAGCAGACACCGGCACTGAAGGTCGTCGTATTTCCAAAACCAAACTCACTGAGCTACTATGGTGTCCGTGGAGACAGGCCATTGCGTTGCTACTTTGCTGCGCACTTCTGGATACCCTCCGGAAAGGATGGGACACCCGATCGGAAGCTCCGATCCCAGGTGCCGTCTGTAGGGCTGTGTAAGTACCTGTTCGTTGTTGTCTGTCCTTCGCGGCCTCACCCCCTCGATCTCCGGGTGTTACAGGCTTGTGATTAGGCCACCATTGGCTCCATTAACTCCTAATGTGGATGCCAGAGACAGGGGCAGCCTGCAGCCGCTCAGAGCTTTCCCGTCTCAGACCGCGATCTGGCTCTTCAAAGGCTGCTCGTTTCACCGAGTGCACCGCTCGCCATTCCACTTTGCGCCGGTGTTCGTGGCGGTTGTTGAAGTCCGGGCGCCCCTCCTCCATTACACGAGCTGCGTTTCCGGGCCAGTCTTCTGCACGATTGAGCAGTTCTCCACTCCGACGAGCTCAATTCGCCCGGTCTCTCGCTCAGGGTAGTCTAGCTGGGTTCCGGTACAGCTAACAACGATTTTTGCAAGCAGTATCCCCGGATTAGTGTACGGATTTATTTATGAACTGGTGCGTTCGGTCAGAGCCGCTTTAAGGTGCGGCCATCTTGCTCGGCGGTTCGCCACACCCCGCAGCCCTCATCCACTCTAGTGCCATATCAGAATGATCTCCGTTTGACCTTAAATACAGTTCTTCCCTAGCCCTCACAGTAGGTGTTTTGTTCTTCCCTAGCCCTCACAGTAGGTGTTTTGTAAGGTCTCAATCTTTTGTCTATGCTGCCTATGTATCCTCGCTTTATAGGAAATTACCTGACACCGGAAAGCAGCCTTAAATGCTTCCCATACCATAAATATTGGGGCAGTATTTTCATTAATTACAAGACAATCCTGAATGAAATGTCGCATTTTTTGACCCATTTATTGAACAAACAGAGATTTGTCAAACTGTCATTCGGATTTGCCTTTCCGAGGTACTCCTAGCACTATTACCAGAGAAACTATAGAGTGATCTGAGAAAGAATTAGCTAATATCTGAGTCCCTCCTCTTTCTATTATTAACTTGTCCACCAGAAAGAACATCTTGAAGAGTAACACATAAATTTGGAAAGACCCGGATGGTCGACTCATCACGGATCTAGTAAGGCGCAATCCTCCTTTATTACTTTCATCAGTTTTGTGGTTTTTGGTTATAATTGCAGCTTAATTTTATTCAACATATCCAACCCTAGATCTTGTATATAATTAAAATCGCCCCCATAACTAATAATCCTTCCGAGTATATTAATAGATCATAAACTTGTTCCAGTGCCTCAGTTTCATAAAAAATGGGGCCATAATAATTCTGCGACCTTCACCTTAATCCATATCCATCTACATTTCTTATCCCGGATTACTTCCTTAATGTCCCAATCTACAGTATTTAAGAATGATATTCCCACTCCCCATACTGCCATATTCCCTGAAGTGAAATAAGCCTGCGAGTATTTCTTCGGCAAAGATACTTTGGGGGTGCTAGTCTTAAAATGAGTTTCCTGTACATAAATTACCTCTAGGGAAAAGGATCCTAGCCATTTCTAAAGCGCACCACTCTTCCTTTCATTCAACAGGCCATTAACATTACATGTAAATATCTTTATGTTCTGTGTCAATTCTTAAGCTTAGTCTTCGAATATGCATCTAACCTTCCCAGAGATTCCACTTTCCCACCAAATCGCTGCACTTGACCCATTTCAACATCTTCCTCTGTCGTCATCTCATCTCTTTCTCCTACTCTCATTAGCAATCAATACATGTCCTACTCTCATCTTGCTCTTTTTTATCTGCACAACCCCCATTACTCCACCCCTTAACCAACCCCCCCACCTCAACCCCAACTGAGGAAGAGGACGGCCCATGTCCCCCTTCCCCAGCCTTGACCTTGGCACCTGAACACACTCTTATGCCTCCACCCTCCTTCAAATTATTATTTCTTTTGGCCCCATCATATCCATAAAGCCAGAGCCAAGTGTAAAGTTCATAGGTGCCACAAAACAGCTCCCATTTTGTTCCTGACGAAAAGTGCTGAAATGCCATAAAGTGCTATTTTAACAAAGTGACTAGTGCTTAACAAAATACAGATATATCTGCTACTTAACCTTCAATAGTTCAGTATTTCAATAGCATTTCATTCACTTTAAAACCATAAACAAAGTGTTGCAACATGCTGAATATTAAAAAGTGAGCAGCATAACTACGTATTTAAAGCTCAAAAAGTGACTAACGCTGAATGTTCTCAAAAAAACCTTCCCATACATCCAACCCCATTGAATTTGGCCCCATCATATCACTAGAGCAGAGTGTAAGGTGCTGCAAAGTGCGGTAAAGTGCTATTGTACAAAAGTGCCTAGTGCTTACCATCATCTCTAAATGGCTTTGGCCTATAAAAGTGATTAATGCATAGCTATACCACAGATCGTAGTCTCTTACATCTTACATCTTTTCAGATTTGAACCTGATTTCACCCCTTTTCTTCTAATGATTCTTTTCTTTTACCACCTTCTGCAGCATCTCCTGGTCTTCCTCAAGCGCAACACAAAGATGGAATTGTCCTTTAAATAACATTTTCAACTTAGATTGTTAGACTATAGATGCTTGCGTCCCCGCATTTTTTACCTGACCAATCAAACCTAGAAAATCCCTACGTCGGCGAGCTGCCAATGCTGACATGTCCGAGAATACTCTCATTTTTGACCCATTGGTTAGGAAGAAGGATTTTTTCTGAATAGCTTTAGCCAAAATAACTTCTTTTATGCGATAATCTGTAAAATTTACTATCATTGGTGAAATCAGAGGGGAACATGGCAGCTGACTAGCGGCGGTTGCGGAGGCTCCAGGAGTGGGAAGCCTTTCCTGCGGCATTTAGATAGCGAGCGAGGAATGCATGCCCGAAAACTAAAGTAACTACTTACCAGGAGTAAGTTGTGGGAAAGACGGTCTGCTTTTTTCACCGCACATGACTACGGCCACGGTAACAACGGAGTTGGAGACGGCGGTGACGGCCACGGAATCAACTGGCCGGGACGGCTGGGATCTGCGGTGGTCCTGCGCTGCACTCGAGCTCGGGAGGGGCCGGAGGGCTGTTGCGCAAATTCCTGTCCGGGGGAGCAGGGGCAGAGGCAGCAAAAGTATACTATGCTCTTCAGGGGACGTAGGAGGGGAGCAGAAGGAGAGTGGAACTACCGCTACAGACACAGGTAGGGGGGAGAAGTCTCTGCAGGAGAGCGGGAAGGAAGATGGGGGGAGTTTTTCCAGCAAAAATCTCAGCAAAGCATCCAAGGACAAATATAAGGGGGAAGGGAAAAACTCCCCATTTGGAACAAGGCGAAAGTCTGGGGTTAAGTTTAAATACAAATGCAAAGGGGGAGATGATAGTCAGTATTCTGCAGCAAGGCAGATATTCTTTAAGAAGTACAGGCACAGGAGGTTAATTAATTGATAGTAAAAACGCGCAAGGTATCCCAGCCCAGCATAATCTTAAAGAGTAAAAAAAAAGCTATAAATAATCGGTTAGATCCGGTAGAGCCTGAGGTTGAGGGGTGGGTGGCCCCCAAAAGGGGGAAATCGAGGAAGGTAGGGGTGTTATCCCAACCAGTGCAGGGACAGAATATCGAGTAAAAAATATCGAATTGCACAAATATTGTGTCAAAAATATCGTGGGTCAGGAATATCGACAGACAATTTTTCGTGGTCAAAAATATCGATTTTAGGTAAGTAATACTGATTTAAAAAATATCGAAGTGTTTAATATCGTTTGCAAAAATTTTGGGGCCGATTCCGATCTCGGTCGGAGGCGCACCCAATACCATTCGGTCGGGAAAAAAGCCATGCGAATGCCTGTTTCCCGACCGATCCGTACAGCACACCGAACGAGTAAGTACGATGCGCACAACAGCACAGAATCCGGCCGAGCCGTACTCACCCAATCCAGGTCCTGTACTCCGACCGAGGCGAATCCGGAAACGCCGAATCGAGTCGCACGGAAGGGAAAATGCAGCTCCGTCCGGCCGACCAAGTACGATGCGCTTCCCGTACGCGCCGAACCCGTCGCTACGCACGGCACGTCAAAGCATCCGGGAGAGGCGCACATAAACTCCGATTCGCGCCACAACACAATACACGGCTACGAGACGAACACGCCAGCGACGAGGACGACGCGAAGCGACGAGGACGACGCGAAGCAACGAGAAGGACGAACGACACGAACCAACCATGAATCCCTTCGTCCCGATCATACCAATATTCTACATTTACTACCGGAACAGGCACGGACGCGTACGGCGCAGAAGGTAAGTCAGACACCAACCACAAAACACATACAACACGTACACGACACATCACACACACACAGAGGGATGCAGAATATACTTACACCAGCAACAGCAGCACCATAGGGGCGGGATGCCCATCACCAATGCCACATATGCACACAGGGGCCTGAATGCGCACCACCACCCCTACCCAGGGGGGCTGGATGCCTACCACTACTACCACCCTTAGCCAGGGGGGCTGGATGCCTACCACTACTACCACCCTTAGCCAGGGGGGCTGGATGCCTACCACTACTACCACCCTTAGCCGGGGGGCTGGATGCCTACCACTACTACCACCCTCACCCAGGGGGGCTGGATGCCTACCACTACTACCACCCTTAGCCAGGGGGGCTGGATGCCTACCACTACTACCACCCTCACCCAGGGGGCTGGATGCCTACCACTACTACCACCCTTAGCCAGGGGGGCTGGATGCCTACCACTACTACCACCCTTAGCCAGGGGGCTGGATGCCTACCACTACTACCACCCTCACCCAGGGGGGCTGGATGCCTACCACTACTACCACCCTTAGCCAGGGGGGCTGGATGCCTACCACTACTACCACCCTCACCCAGGGGGGCTGGATGCCTACCACTACTACCACCCTCACCCAGGGGGGCTGGATGCCTACCACTACTACCACCCTCACCCAGGGGGCTGGATGCCTACCACTACTACCACCCTTAGCCAGGGGGGGCTGGATGCCCACCACCACCCTTAGCCAGGGGGGGCTGGATGCCTACCACTACTACTACCCTTAGCCAGGGGGGCTGGATGCCTACCACTACTACCACCCTCACCCAGGGGGGCTGGATGCCTACCACTACTACCACCCTTAGCCAGGGGGCTGGATGCCTACCACTACTACCACCCTCACCCAGGGGGGCTGGATGCCTACCACTACTACCACCCTTAGCCAGGGGGGCTGGATGCCTACCACTACTACCACCCTTAGCCAGGGGGGCTGGATGCCTACCACTACTACCACCCTCACCCAGGGGGCTGGATGCCTACCACTACTACCACCCTTAGCCAGGGGGGCTGGATGCCTACCACTACTACCACCCTCACCCAGGGGGCTGGATGCCTACCACTACTACCACCCTCACCCAGGGGGCTGGATGCCTACCACTACTACCACCCTCACCCAGGGGGGCTGGATGCCTACCACTACTACCACCCTCACCCAGGGGGCTGGATGCCTACCACTACTACCACCCTCACCCAGGGGGGATGGATGCCTACCACTACTACCACCCTTAGCCAGGGGGCTGGATGCCTACCACCACCCTTAGCCAGGGGGCTGGATGCCTACCACTACTACCACCCTTAGCCAGGGGGGCTGGATGCCTACCACTATTACCACCCTCACCCAGGGGGGGCTGGATGCCTACCACTACTACCACCCTCACCCAGGGGGGGCTGGATGCCTACCACCACTACCACCCCCACTCATAGGATGGACAATGCATGACACAACCAGCACACCACAACCTAGGGAATGCAAGAAAAAGACATCCCCCAACACCATGACAAGCGTGTGTAGACTGTGTCAAATGCCTACAACACTGAACATGACTTTGAACATACAACGTGACCCCCTAGCACATGTGCCACACATATATGTGTGTGGCCCCCACAATGCAAGCAGGCCATGACCATTGTGGCAATGGGGTCCAAACCCCCATCATCACAGTGACCAAAAGGTAAGTGTGGGGTCCATAGCTGAAGCACATTCTGAACATTGTGGCAATGGGGTCTAAACCCCCATCATCACAGTGACCAAAATGTAAGTGTGGGGTCCATAGCTGAAGCACATTTTGAACATTGTGGCAAAGGGGTCCAAACCCCCATCATCACAGTGACCAAAAGGTAAGTGTGGGGTCCATAGCTGAAGCACATTCAGAACATTGTGGCAATGGGGTCTAACGCCCCATCACCACAGTGACCAAAAGGTAAGTGTTGACAAAGAAAGAGCTGCAACTGCCAAACTGCATGGATGATTCCTGGTCACAGAACAATAAAAACACATCAGTGGCAAAGTAGTGTATGTGTCCCATTGCAACATAAATTGGGTGAGCCAAATACTGCAGTGCAAATAAGACATACCTTTGGCCATGTGCAGACAAACAACACCCATGGGGGCTGACACTGTCAACATTCATCAATGACACAATGACAGAAGTGACCATCAGAATGCAGACCCACATATTTGCACCAATGGGCACACAAATGCAGATACCCTGTGGAGACTGCAGATGTGAGGTGAACAGATACCATACCATGGCAGCAATGGGACACACAAACCATGATCATTGTGCTGACCGATGACCTAGGAGTCCCAGGGACAGCAGGGGAAACCCACCAAACTACATACAGCCAATGGCACACCCAAGATATGCCAATGCAGTGGTGCAGATGCACAAACACAAACAGGCAGACCCACACTGCACATCATACACAACAGGTGAGGGGGGGTGCCAGTGTCCCCAGGCAAACACACAACACATGAGGAGACCTGAATACCAATCATACAGATGTGCATACAGTGCCACACAAAGGTAACTCATGGATCCAAATCCCCTATGTGGGCAAGCAGGCATTGTCAGATGAGAGGGAGCACAAATCACACATGTCACACAGGCACGTAGGAACAGCAACTGACACAGCAAGACACAGACACACCACAGCACTACCCCCAGGGCCCCCACAATGTGGTGACCCTGGGCTGCATTACAATCCCACTGTGATGACAAAGCTAAATGTCGTTCACACTGTGAACCACAGTCATGTGTCCTGAGCAACAAACTACCATCACACCTACACAAGCACAAATTAATCAGCATGGCCAGTAAGCCAAGGCCAACATGGAGGCAGGGGCCTAGCCGGGCAACAACTCTCATCTGCACACACTCAACACCACACCCCTCGACCTCCAACAATGTGCAGCAGTGAAGCACACATGCACTGGTGACATTGCACATGCACCCATGACTATTCCAGGGTGGTGGGTGGGAACCAAGGTGCAGAAACACATCACACATGGCCACTCAACAAGACTCCTGAATGTCTGACACACTGCACACTACGCTGTACATGGACATGACGGCAATACCACACCAACCAATGGGATCCCAGCCACAGTCACACACCAATGAAGAAGCCAAGGTCACCCACAAAGAACACACATAGACAACAACCAACATTGCAGCCCGGACCCTGAGGAGTGCCAGCAGTCACACACACAACGTGTCACAATCACTGAAAGATAACACAAACTAGAAATCACATGACAGGGGCAAACAACAAGTGCCAAGGGGAAACCTGACTGTGACCCATCTGCGTCTGCACACAAACTCAGCCCTGACAGCAAACACACCTATGGGTGACACCCTGATGACCAGTAATGTGCCATGCACCCACATCACAGAGAACCCAGGGAGAAGACTTTGGGGGAACATAGGTCAACTCAGCAAGCATCACAAACAGGTACAACACTAGGGATCACAGCATGCACAGCTAAACGGAAGTGAACACACAGACATGCACATACAACACACACCTTGGGCGCAGGCAATGTCACAGGAGTACACACTGCCATGAGGGGACTCCACTCCTGTGTGAGGAAAGCTGTGCCATATGTTGCCTCAGTAGGGCCCCATCATGTCAGCTGAGCACTTGGTCACACAATCAACAATTAGCACCAAATGAGGGCTCCCGTCACATCAGCCTGGTCATGAAAGTGCCAACGGAATCATCAGCACAGATCCAACACACTTGTATAGCAATGTTGCACTGACTACACGGATGAGTCCTTCCCCATTGATGCCCAAACCTGCATGTCCAGTGGAGATGGCCACACGGTCAGGGAAGTAGACGAATTGAACAATGGCAGGCACAACAGATGTGCAGGGGTGGAAGCCACAGATGTGAAATAGCTAATCTAAGTAGGAAATCCCATTGCCAAATACTGAACACATGACACCCTCAGATGCTGCTATGGATGACATGGATACACCACAGGATAGGACACATTCCCCCTGGACCACATGGGTTCCTGCACAGTAACACTTCATTATCATGAGACCAAATATCACCATCACTGCAGCAAGGGCATGGTTAGCATCATCAACAACATGTACATCAGAAGCATAAGCACTAGAGAACAGAAAGTTGCTTTATTCAGCATATGTGTGGAATGAAAACAAAGTCCAGAAAAAACACAAAGGCCAATGGCCAGTCCATTGTCAAAGTCCAAACTTGGTGACAGTGGCAGATGTCACCCTACGCATGCCTGCACAAAACCAGGGACAATCCACTAGGAGGGGCAACCGGGGGGGCAGGCCAGGCACCGCAGGGACAGGATCAGGATCAGGGCTCACCAGGAGGAAGCAGGGAAGGGGTGGTGGGTGCTGGAGAGCCACTGACAACTGCAGTGGAGGTGTCTGACATGGTGTGTGCCGGCACAACTGGGGGCATGACTCAGATGTTGTGGGTGCCGGCACGACTGCAGTGGACCCTGCAGATGGAGTGGACAGGTCCGCCACTGCAGTGCCCAAGTCAGACAGGGTGGAAGTGGACTCCACTGCAGTGCCTACCACCAGGGGAGGAGAATGGGGAACAGGCAAGGTGGGCTGGACAGAGGGGAGGACACCCTCACCACATCAGTGGCACAGACAAGCGCAGCGGGGGTGTGGTGCCGGGAGAGCAAGTGGCAGGGGAGAAGGCCGGATCCTCTTGGGGATGGTATATCTGTGGGTGGGGGAACCTGGGGCAGGGTGTGGTGGGTGCACCTGTGGAGTGGGGGCCTGAGGGATGGAGGAAGGAGACCTGGTGCCTGAGCTGCAGGGCGGCGGCGGGGTCTTGCTCTTACGACTCCGGGGGACTTGCGGGTGGGGGCCTCAGTCTGTCTGCGCCTGGGGGAGGGTGTCCGGGGGCGAGGGGCACTCTGCTCCGTGTGGGTGGGCTTCCTCTTCCCCCTGAATGCTGTATCAGCTGGATCGGAGGGGAAGAGGCCGAGGTCACTGAGGAAGAGCCGCTGGGTCTTTGGGGTTGCAGGTGAGGCAAGGGAGGGTGTTTTGGAGGGAGAGGCAACTGAGGACTGCGCAGTGCTCGTGGATGCGTGTGTGTGTTCCAGGGCCCCATCCCCTGTGAGTCTGGTTTCAGTCCCCTGACTGTGCGTGCGTGTGCGTTTTGTTTGTGGCGGGTGTGTCTGTGTGCTGGATGTGTGTGTGCTGGTGTGTGCCTGTGCCGGTGTGTGTGTGTGTGTGCTTGGGACGGGTAAGGTGCTGGGGAGTGTGGATGGAGCAGAGGCAGGAGGGGTGAGGGACTGTCTGAGGAGGGACACTGCTGCCGTCACGGAGGAGTCCATGGACCTATTGCCCCTCTGTAGGTCAGACATGCCCGATGAGATGCCCTCCATGAACGACACCAGCTGAGTCAACAGAGCGGTGTGCGCATGCAGGACACTCAGCATGGCTGTCTGCCCTACATGGAGCTGGCGAAGGAGGTACACAGACTCCTCACTCAGGGCAGCAGGGGACACAGGGGCAGGGGGTGCGGTGCCTGGCCCAAAGGAGACATGCTCCCGAACATGGGAGCCTCCACGGACCTGGGGAATGGGAGCCGATGGGAGGGCGGTGGTGGTGCTGGTGGTGGCGGGGACAGCAACACTAGCTGGGGTGTGGTGGCTGCTGACACCCGCCTCCATAAGGGAGTCATCCTCCGAGTTGCTCTGGTCCTCAGCTGAGGTGGATGGTGCTGAGGACTCCTCGGTGTGGCTCCCCTCGCCCTCCGTGCCACTGGGTCCCTCCAACCACTCCTCGGCTGCTGACCCAGTCTGGCTCTCCGGCTCCTCCTGGTCCGTGGAGCTGTCCCCTTCCGTGGCCGTGGATGTATCTGCAAACAATGGGGAAACAGACAGACATCAGTCACCTGCACCAAACGCACACTCCACTGTGAGCACAGCACATTACAGAGCAAGCCCTGGCATCATTAGTTGTACATTGCTAAAAGTGTCCTAACTGAACAGGAGAAGCCAATTGTCAGTCTGATGCCAACCATGGCACTCACATCCCACATGGCCTTGCACCCATCTGTCTGGTGTCTGTTGGATAGCAACACCCCAGTGTGGACACATGCACCAACTACACAGTAGTTGGACAGTGCAGAGGACACGGTGTAGCATGTGGACATGCACACATCACAACTCTTGCCACTGAGTCAGTACAGGTTTCCGGATGAAAGGGATGCCCAGAGTCAAATAGGATATGCATGTGATGCATACCAGCGACAGACACCATGATGCACTCATGTCCTGATAGCCATCGCCACAATGGTGTGCATGTAGCACATGTCACTCCCCTGCAGGATCACCAATAAGTAGACACATGCCATGGCGGAGGCATGACTGCTAAGTCATACATCACTGTCTCAGTGATGTATGACTTGGCAGCCAGACAACAACACTCTGCACTGTGTCACAATAGTAGGTCATGGGGAATGCAAGTCCTGGAGCTGCACAAGTGCACATGTACATCCCCCACACAACACATCATCTTAACCCTCATCTGTCCAGGTCATACCGATTGGACATATGGGAGACCTGTGACAATACCCTCTGAACCTGAGCCCCTCACAATCTGCTGTGAATGGGGAACAGCTGCCTGAACTTCACATTCGCATACCCCAGTCTGCACGGGCAGCTGATCAAACACCTATGTGACACACAAGTATCGTCTCCTATGGTCACATCTCCAGTGGCATGCTGAGCCCCTACCAAGAAACACACCAGCAGTCCTGGCAACTAATCCACAGCACACTGACACAGAGGCAGACACCTGAGGGGTCAAATCACTGCGCACAATGTGTCAGCTGATACACGGGAGTGGGAGTACAGAGTGCATTGCATGGCCTGGAGTAGGCATGACTGTCCTGCCCCACATGAATGAGGGATGAGCCCTGGACAGTGGATAGCTGGCTATGTATGTGTGACACACGTAATCTGCACACTCCTGGGACCCAAACATTGTTCCCACCCGCTGCATGGGCGTGTGCCACATACCCCAGGCACATGTGGTGGCTCAGCTCAGCAAGTGGACCGCATATCAAAGCAACACGCAGATTACATGTCCGAACACAGGCGTTGTGTGAACAATGGACCCACCCATGATGCCCACAACAGAGTTAGGGAAACAGATGCTGTCCCCCACCTTTAGTGAAGCAAACTGCAAGGACACAGTCCCAAGTGACACAATTCCCTGAATGTAAGGGCCACACCTGGGTATCAGATGAGGAGTGGGCAGTGCACAATAGAGGGACATGGCTCCTGGACAACATGACTGCTGCACTGTGGCAGTTGAACCAGGCCAGAGGAGGGCACAAAGCATGTAATACAGAGTTCACAGTGCAGTCTTTGACTCACCCCCTCCTTGCTGCTGTCTGGCCTTCAGCTGCCCATCCAGGTCTGGAAACTCCACCGCCAGGATCTGGAGCATGTGGGGGTCAGGGTCCGTGTTCCGCCCCTCCTGCGAGGAGGCGACCGCTTCAGCTGGACCCGTGCAATCCTCCGGGTCCAGCCCCGAAGGTCCTGCCACCTCTTCTGGCAGTTGCGGATCCGGCGCTTGTAGACCCCCACGGACCGGACAGCCCGGACGATGTCCTTCCAGATCTCCTGCTTCCGATGGGCATTAACCTGTCAGGATGACAAAGTGAAAAGGCCATTACTACACATGCAACATATCCGTGCATGACACAGTTGTATATACATGTCTCATTCACAGGGGCACATGATGTACACAGGCAGTGCAACGCTGCCCATGGACACTTTGCCAGACGTCACTACATGGTATCATTGCATGGGAAGTAAAACCTTGTTCAAATGCACTGTCACTGCACCATACCTGTCCAGTGCATGTCACTACACACTATGGGGGGTGACAACTACTCAGTGAGCCTGCTAGCCAGTGGCGTGCAGACTTTCAGCCTTGCTAGTCAGACAAAATGCACATTCAGAAAGGCAGTGCACAGAACACTCACCTGCTCCCCTGGTGTCCCATACAGCTTGCTGTACTGTGGAAGTAGGCTGTCCAGCAGGGCCTGGTTCTCCTCAAGGCTGAAGGCTGGGGCTCTCTCCACAGTACGTGCCATTGCAGGGTCCAGAGGGGCAGAGACAGCAGCAGTGCAGTGGCAGATGTCGTCCTGGAGCATATAGTGCAGGCAAGTGAGCTCTCAGGGGAACAGCCAGCAATATATATGTGCTGGAGAGGCAGATACTGTCCCTTGTGTCCAAAGTGATAGGTCCAAGTCGTTTGCATCTTCTGAATCTGGCCAATCCATGGAATAGCAGCACCAATACACGCCCACGGCATCCTTCAAATCTTCAACTTCATGACATAGATGATTTTGCAACATTGTTGTGGGTGACCAACTGAATTTCCAGCAACCGACTCGTTCGAAATTCGAAAACGCGTCCGTTGCCAGGCAAGGCCATTGTCAATGGGTGCGCACCGATCGGTCCATTGCGGTACAACGCGTACAGGGGCACAACGCGTACCCGCACACATTGAATGCAATGGGCCGGCCGGGGGCACCGATCGGTCCATTGCGGTACAACGCGTACAGGGGTACAACGCGTACCCGCACACATTGAATGCAATGGGCCGGCCGGGGCACCGATCGGTCCATTGCGGTACAACGCGTACAGGGGTACAACGCGTACCCGCACACATTGAATGCAATGGGCCGGCCGGGGGCACCGATCGGTCCATTGCAGTACAACGCATACAGGGGCACAACGCGTACCCGCACACATTGAATGCACTGGGCCGGCCGGGGGCACCGATCGGTCCATTGCGGTACAACGCGTACAGGGGTACAACGCGTACCCACACACATTGAATGCAATGGGCCGGCCGGGGGCACCGATCGGTCCATTGCGATACTAACGCGTACAGGGGCACTAACGCGTACCCGCACACATTGAATGCAATGGGCGGCCGGGGCACCGATCGGTCCATTGCGGTACAACGCGTACAGGGGTACAACGCGTACCGCGCACATTGAATGCAATGGGCCGGCCGGGGCACCGATCGGTCCATTGCGGTACTAACGCGTACAGGGGCACTAACGCGTACCCGCACACATTGAATGCAATGGGCCGGCCGGGGCACCGATCGGTCCATTGCGGTACAACGCGTACAGGGGTACAACGCGTACCGCACACATTGAATGCAATGGGCCGGCCGGGGGCACCGATCGGTCCATTGCAGTACAACGCGTACAGGGGCACAACGCGTACCCGCACACATTGAATGCAATGGGCCGGCCGGGGCACCGATCGGTCCATTGCGGTACAACGCGTACAGGGGTACAACGCGTACCCGCACACATTGAATGCAATGGGCCGGCCGGGGGCACCGATCGGTCCATTGCGGTACAACACGTACAGGGGTACAACGCGTACCCGCACACATTGAATGCAATGGGCCGGCCGGGGGCACCGATCGGTCCATTTCGGTACAACGCGTACAGGGGCACAACGCGTACCCGCACACATTGAATGCAATGGGCTGGCCGGGGGCACCGATCGGTCCATTGCTGTTCAACGCATCCCTGTACAAGTGACTGGCATATGTCACCATGCCTGTCTCAGATGGACATATGCCAGCCACAGATAGCTCCCAGGGAGTGAGGGGCACACCTACAACACGACAGCCTGTCCAAACTGTATGATAAGGCATGTAAGGCTGCATTTCCTATTGTGTGTATGTTGGTGTACATGTTGTCCTGTGGGTGTCACCTGGGGGCAGCAACCCCCAGGCTGTGCACGTGTTCATGGGGACAGGATCCTGGGTGTTACGTGTACATGACCACTCTGATGTGCAACTGTTCATATCTGTGCATGTGCCATGGTCACATTTCACGGTGGTGTATGTGTATGTCATGTCACATCCCCTGTGAGTCCCATGTGGGACGGTATGTTTGAGCCAGGGTGTCCCAGTGGCACAATAGTGATGGTCCTCCACAGTCTGTGTGCATGTAGTGTTTACAATGTCTCTGATTTCATGTGCACAATGGGAGACAGTCTCCACATCCACGTTGTGTGTGCATGGACTTTGATGTTGTGCGTGTGTGTGTCACAGACTTCCATGTCTGTCCTGCAGTGGCAAGTGGGAGCACTACCTGTGGGGGTCATAGTTGTTTTGCTGTGGTGTATACATGATACTCCATGTAATGCCAGTGTCAATGTGGCAATACAGGGTCCCTTGGAATGTACCTGTCGTTGAGCTGTGATGCCTGGGGCACATCTGTCCTCACATGTCACTGTGGGGGGTGATTGTGACACGGCAGCAGGAGATGGGAACTGTGACACGGCCTCATGATATCCAATGGGCCAACCTGGGACTTATTGATGCCACTTGTTGGACCGTGATGACAGATGTTGGCCATGTATGTACCATACATGTCCTTACGGAACTGCACACTTCATGTAGTTGTGCCTCATAATGATGTATGTTGGGATATTGAGTGTGTTCAATGCCGCATATGTGGGCTGACTGACAATCTTGCTTACTTCTCCTCTGCACTGCAGGGCTCCTGCTGTCCATCGACCATTCCCAGACCTGGCAACGATGGTGGAACGGGACAGCATCCGACGGTACCGCTTCACCAGGCAGCTGATTGAGGATTTGGCAGTGCAGTTGGCCCCACATTTGCAGCCTGGCCGGCCGTATCCTACAGCGCTGACCCCCAAGGTGAAGGTGATGGCAGCCCTACACTTCTTTGCCACCGGTACCTTCCAACATACTGTGGCGACTGCTGGTGAGATGTCACAGACCATGTTGAGCCGTGTGCTCCGCGATGTTTTGGCGGCAATGTTGCTATTCCTGAACCGGTACATCTATTTCCCTAGACTGCGACGACTCACTGACGTGAAGAGTGACTTCTATGCCCTGGGGAGGATGCCGCATGTCATTGGCTCCATTGATGGGACACATGTGGCTTTGGTACCACCACAGGCCCAGGAGCAGGCCTACAGGAACCGCAAGCACTACCACTCGGTCAATGCACTGGTGGTGTGTCTTGCAGATATGACCATCACACACGTGTGTGCCCGTTTCCCTGGTTCAGCACACGATGCCTTTGTGATGAGGAGTAGTCGCATCCCCAGGATGATGGCACAGATGCAGAACCAGCGTGCCTGGCTTGTCGGTGTGTACTGACTTTGTGCCATTGTGTGTGATCTGATCTGTAGTATTCCGCCCACTTTTCCAAGTCAGCTAATGTGCACTTGTCTGTCCGTAGGTGACTCGGGATACCCCAACATGCCGTGGTTGCTGACACCCCTCAGGAACCCTGTGACACCAGCCCTGATGCGCTACAATGAGGCACATGGTCGGACCAGGAGAGTGATTGAGCGGACATTTGGTCTCCTGAAGAGCCGCTTCCGCTGCCTGGACAAGACCGGAGGGTCCCTCCCATATGCCCCTGCGAAAGTGTGCAAGATTATCATTGTCTGCTGCATGCTCCACAACCTGGCAGTGCGGAAGAAGTTGCCTCTCATCCAGGATGACAATGACCAACATCCGCCACCTGTGGAGGATCCTGGCCTGGACCACGATGCCAGTGACGATGATGATGATGATGATGAGGGTGATGTCCGCACACAGCTCATCACCAACTTCTTTAGCTGAATGTGAGTATCCTGAGGTGTCATGTCAATGATGTGAGTTGGCATGATATGTGTAGGTGGTGCTCTGGTGCTGTTGGAGTGTGTCCATGGGCTACTTGACTGGATGTGTGTTGCGATGTGTGCCTACAGGTGGGCTGTACTCCCCAACAGTGTTGACATGCTAACTTGGTTCTGGGTGGGTATCTTGTAACATGTATTGTGCATGAGTTTTGCTGTTCTGTCCTGTTCTCCATTGCTTTTGACTGTGTGTCATTTCTGTCCTTCACAGGGTACTTTCAGATTCGTTTGGTCAACTGTGTCCACCGACGACGTGATTGCACTTCCAGGGTGGTAGCTGTTGTGTCCCTACAGGTGATGTGCGCCACACCCATGGACTTCCTTCCGTCTACAGTTGTTGACTGTGTGCCCGCTGCCAGGTGGGATTACCTTGCATCTGTAGTGGTTACGACATGTTGCAACTGTGTAATAAACCTGTGCTTCACTTTGTGATGTGCGTTGTCTGTGGTCACACATTTGACTGCCATTTGCTTACTGCACCTGTGGGCTACTTGACTACAACTGGGAATGGGTGTGGTGTCTGTGCATTGCACCGTCTTCCCTGGCAACATCAGTGTAGGCAATGAGTCAGATGGCCTAGGTGTGTATGTGTTGTGTAGCCCTGGTGGTGTGTCTCCCTCATATGTGTCACGTTGCCTTTACTCACATGCCTGTGTTGTACTTGCTGTTGCAGTTCGCATACACAGTGTAATTTTGCAGTTCATCATCCCCATAACAGCACCCACGTTGGAATCACAACAGAGGCAAGTATGGTGTATTAGTGTGTTTATTGTGATACATTTGTGTGAATAGTGCATAGGATGGGTAGTGCTGTACATAACTCTTGCAATCAGAAGTTCCTAGGTGAATTGAAAGTCCTGGTAGACAAAATCCCCAGTATCGGGCCACAGTTGTCTGAGACATTGGTCCAACTTGTACTCCCCATGCAATGTGTGGGAGTAGTGTTGCCGTCAACAGGGTGAACAGTCTGTGCACAAAGGTGAACATCCAGAATAGGTTCAGGCTTCCTGGGAGTTGCGCTTGGCCATCGGCCTCTCACTTGCCCCTCCTCGGACGACCCCTCTTCTTGGGGGGCCCCTCAAGTACAGGCTGCTGCGGTGCAGGGGACTCTCCGCCAGAGTCATCCTCCCTCCCTGTGGCAGTTGCAGTTTGTTCAGCACCAGATGTTGTTGGCACACAGGGAGGTGTGGACTGGTTGCTGTTCATCTGGCGGAGGCATTGTAAAATGTCCCTGTGCACCGCCGTCATCTCATGCAGTGCATCCCACTTGGACTCCACGCGGGACATGTGTGAGTCCACGCGGGACATGTGTGACTCCACGTGGGACATGTGAGAGTCCAAGCGGGCATGATGGGCAGCCTGCTGCTGTTTCATGTCTCTGAGGAGCCCCACTACCTGGCTGAGGTCTCCGGTGCTGGACTGGTACGCATCAGCTATGCGTACCAGTTGTGGGTCATCATGCACACCAGCAACCTCTGCAAGCAGCGACCTCTGTCTCCCACCCCTCCCACCACCCCTGCTGACATGTGCAGTGCGTGCAGTGGCACGCACAGATGACCCTGGTCCACCTTGGGGGTTGGTGGTGGTGGTGGTGTCCATGGCCCCAGGTTGGTCCAGGGTCCCTGTGCTGGTGTTGCTCCTTGTTCTGTCCATGTCGGCAGGGATGGTATTTGTGGTGACAGTCGTTGGAGGGGTGGGTGCAGGGGATGCAGCTGGTGGTCCTGCTGGTGCTGCAGCTGGTGGTCCTGCTGGTGCTGCATGTAGACTTGCACCGGATGTGCCAGGTTGGTCTTCTTCGTCCGAGGAGGGCAGAGGCTGTACGACACCAGTGAGCTCCGCATCCTCTTGAGCCTGGGACTGGGACTGGGACTCCTCAGCGTCTGCTGCTGTGTCCCCATCATCACCTGTTTTTGGGAGACACACACAATGTATGTTATGTTTCTGCAGGCATCAATGGTTGACACACCTGACAGTTGTGACTGTGCCTCTGGGTGCGGGCCTGTACATTGCATTGTCCTAAGTCGTCACAGTCAGGGGTTGATTTTGGTGTGGCACATTGTCCTGCATTATTTGGGCATTTCTATGTATTTGTTGGGGTGTGAACATGGTCTGCATTGGTTGTATTTGGTTGACAGCCGGCCCTCCTTCCGACCCAGCCAGTCAGTTATCCCACCATGGACTGTGCTTGCATTGCAGGGAGTGGGAGTTGTCTCTCAGGATGTCAGTCAGTGGTGTCCTGCTGTTTGTTGGTGCACAGTTCCCAGCAGGGCCTTGTGCTCCCCGCAGCAGTAGCCAGTGTCAGCCATCTTGTGAGTCATTCTCCACTCCCTGTGATGTGAGCATGGTTCAGGGTGGTGTTGATGGGACAGTTGTGGGGGTGACCAATATCTGTGACTGCCACTCCCATCATGCTATTGCCTCCACCCCACTTCCCAGCATTCCCATACTTACTTGCTTTTGTGGGGAGTTCAGTGTGTGTGGGTGTGAGAGCAATGGCAAGATGGCTGACAGTGGTGTCCTGCTGTTGGTTGGTGTGCAGTTCCCAGCATGCCCTTGTGCTCCCCACGACACAGCAACAGTGTCAGACATCTTTGATGGGCCTTTCCACTCTCTGTGGGATGTGCATGCGTGAGTGTGAGCTTGCTGGGCCATGTGGTGGGGGATGTAGAGCTGTGACTACGACTCCCATCATGCTATTGCCTCCAACCCCCTTCCCAGCATGCCCATGCTTCCTTCCTTTTGACTCTGCTTCCCTGTGGGGTGGGCTGGCTGTGCTGACAGGATGGCTGGGAGTGTTGTCCTGGCAGTTGTTTGGCTAAAAGTCCCAAGAGTGTCCCTGTGCTTCACACAACATAACCCAGGGTGGTGGTTCTTTGTGGGATCTTGAGTTAGGATGGGAGGCATTGCATTCTACCAGGTGGGTTCTGTGGAGTTTGTGTTGAGGGGGGTGTGAGGGGAGGTGCTTGTGACTATGGTCAGTGCTGCAAGTCCTCCTTCCCACCCAGCCAGCCAGATATCCCACCATGGTACGTGCTTGCATTGCAGGGAGTGGAAGTTGTCTCTCAGGATGTCAGTCAGTGGTGTCCTGCTGTTTGTTGGTGCACAGTTCCCAGCAGGGCCTTGTGCTCCCCGCAGCAGTAGCCAGTGTCAGCCATCTTGTGAGTCCTTCTCCACTCCCTGTGATGTGAGCATGGTTCAGGGTGGTGTTGATGGGACAGTTGTGGGGGTGACCAATATCTGTGACTGCCACTCCCATCATGCTATTGCCTCCACCCCACTTCCCAGCATTCCCATACTTACTTGCTTTTGTGGGGAGTTCAGTGTGTGTGGGTGTGAGAGCAATGGCAAGATGGCTGACAGTGGTGTCCTGCTGTTGGTTGGTGTGCAGTTCCCAGCATGCCCTTGTGCTCCCCACGACACAGCAACAGTGTCAGACATCTTTGATGGGCCTTTCCACTCTCTGTGGGATGTGCATGCATGAGTGTGAGCTTGCTGGGCCATGTGGTGGGGGATGTAGAGCTGTGACTACGACTCCCATCATGCTATTGCCTCCACCCCACTTGCCAGTATTCCCATACTTACTTGCTTTTGTGGGGAGTTCAGTGTGTGTGGGTGTGAGGGCAATGGCAAGATGGCTGACAATGGTGTCCTGCTGTTGGTTGGTGTGCAGTTCCCAGCATGCCCTTGTGCTCCCCACAGCAGTAGCCAGTGTCAGCCATCTTGTGTGTCCTTCTCCACTCCCTGTGATGTGAGCATGGTTCAGGGTGGTGTTGATGGGCCAGTTGTGAGGCTGAGCAATATCTGTGACTACCACTCCCATCATGCTATTGCCTCCACCCCCCTTCCCAGCATGCCCATGCTTCCTTCCTTTTGACTCTGCTTCCCTGTGGGGTGGGCTGGCTGTGCTGACAGGATGGCTGGGAGTGTTGTCCTGGCAGTTGTTTGGCTAAAAGTCCCAAGAGTGTCCCTGTGCTTCACACAACATAACCCAGGGTGGTGGTTCTTTGTGGGATCTTGAGTTAGGATGGGAGGCATTGCATTCTACCAGGTGGGTTCTGTGGAGTTTGTGTTGAGGGGGTGTGAGGGGAGGTGCTTGTGACTATGGTCAGTGCTGCAAGTCCTCCTTCCCACCCAGCCAGATATCCCACCATGGTACGTGCTTGCATTGCAGGGAGTGGAAGTTGTCTCTCAGGATGTCAGTCAGTGGTGTCCTGCTGTTTGTTGGTGCACAGTTGCCAGCAGGGCCTTGTGCTCCCCACAGCAGTAGCCAGTGTCAGCCATCTTGTGAGTCCTTCTCCACTCCCTGTGATGTGAGCATGGTTCAGGGTGGTGTTGATCGGACAGTTGTGGGGGTGAGCTATGTCTGTGACTGTGACTCCCATCATGCTATTGCCTCCACCCCACTTGCCAGCATTCCCATACTTACTTGCTTTTGTGGGGAGTTCAGTGTGTGTGGGTGTGAGGGCAATGGCAAGATGGCTGACAGTGGTGTCCTGCTGTTGGTTGGTGTGCAGTTCTCAGCATGCCCTTGTGCTCCCCACAGCAGTAGCCAGTGTCAGCCATCGTGTGTGTCCTTCTCCACTCCCTGTGATGTGAGCATGGTTCAGGGTGGTGTTGATGGGCCAGTTGTGAGGCTGAGCAATATCTGTGACTACCACTCCCATCATGCTATTGCCTCCACCCCCTTCCCAGCATGCCCATGCTTCCTTCCTTTTGACTCTGCTTCCCTGTGGGGTGGGCTGGCTGTGCTGACAGGATGGCTGGGAGTGTTGTCCTGGCAGTTGTTTGGCTAAAAGTCCCAAGAGTGTCCCTGTGCTTCACACAACATAACCCAGGGTGCTGGTTCTTTGTGGGATCTTGAGTTAGGATGGGAGGCATTGCATTCTACCAGGTGGGTTCTGTGGAGTTTGTGTTGAGGGGGGGTGTGAGGGGGTGTGTGAGGGGAGGTGCTTGTGACTATGGTCAGTGCTGCAAGTCCTCCTTCCCACCCAGCCAGCCAGATATCCCACCATGGAACGTGCTTGCATTGCAGGGAGTGGAAGTTGTCTCTCAGGATGTCAGTCAGTGGTGTCCTGCTGTTTGTTGGTGCACAGCTGCCAGCAGGGCCTTGTGCTCCCCACAGCAGTTGCCAGTGTCAGCCATCTTGTGAGTCCTTCTCCACTCCCTGTGATGTGCGCATGGTTCATGGTGGTGTTGATGGGACAGTTGTGGGGGGGGCAATATGGGTGACTACGACTCCCATGATGCTATTGGCTACACTGACTTGGCCAGCATACACAGAATTCCTTCCTTTCAGTGGTCTTCACTGTGTGTTGGTGTTGTTGTGGTGGCTACATGTCTGGATGTGTTTGTTAGTTCTATTTGTGCCACTGCCTAGCTGTAGTTGTAGTTGTGTTTGTACATGTGATGGCACGGTTGAATGTAACTTTTTTGATGGCATGTGTTGTGTTTATCTGACTGACATACACATTTTGGGATGATTCTGTTCTGGTTGCTGTGTAATTGCTATGAGTGCATGGTTTGACTCTCCCCTTGACAGTGATGTGTGTGTGTATTGTGGCAGAATATTGTGTACATTTGTTGTGTACTCACCAGGCTCTGGGATGTTCTCTAGTCCATATACGCTCACTGGCGGAAGGATGGCCCGCACCTTCTCCTCCCAGGGCCTGAGGTATACTGGCTTGGCAGGAGGGCCACTGCCGGTGTATTGGCTCAGGAGGTAGTCTTTCTTGAGCAGGTCCCGTACCCTCCTGCGCACGTCATACCACCTGTTCTGGATGTCGGTCTTTTGTGCACAGACATGGTGATTGTGCGTTCACCCTGTTGATGATCCTCTCCCACATCTTGGTTTTCTGGGAGATGGGGGTCTGTTGGACCAGTGTGCCAAACAGCTGTGGCTCTACCCTGAGGATCTCGTCTACCATGACTTCCAATTCACAATCTTGGAACTTGTGATTCTTCTTGGGGGGCATGGTGATGGGTGGTGATGGTGAGTGATGTGTGTGTTGGTGTGCAGGTGAGGGTGTGTGAGTGTGTGTTTTGCTGGGTGTATGTGAGGTAGGTATTTGTTGGTGTGCTGATGGTGTGTGGCTTGTGTGAGGGATGAGCTGTGGGTGTGTGGTTGCTGTCTCTTGGGTGCTGGCAGTGGAATGGCATTTGCAAAGGATCATGGTTGTGATTTGTGTCCTTTATATGGGTGGAGTTGTGGGTGTGTCTTTGTTCTCTGTCCCCACCCCCCCAGTATTTATTGGCTTTGTAATTGCTTGCTTGGCCTTTTTTTGTGTGATTTTTCCTTTGTACTGTCTGTGCATGTTGGAAACGTTCTTGTGACCGAGTCGGACCCTGCATTTGTCTCGTACGGTGTTCTCCGTTTCGTGCACGCTGTGTTTGTGGTATTTTCTATGCTGCGTACGCGTCGGTCGCAGTGTTTTGTGTTGCTTCGGCTCGGTTTTGTATGCGTGTCGGTCGTACGGCTTGTCCTCCGTCCGACTCGGTCGTGGTTTTCGCGCCTTGCATCGTACTTTGCGGTTTGGAGTTCGCGTGTACGTTTCGGTCGGATTTGTTCCGGGTGCGTGTCGGTCGGTTCGATTCGCGTGTTTTTCCGGCCGTATTGCTGTTTTCCGTGCGGCTCGGTCGTTCGGCTTGGGTTCTGTACGTGTCGGTCGGATTTTGCACGCTTTGCATCGTACTTGGCGTGTCGGGCGCCACAGGTACGTGTCGGTCGGTATAAATTCCGGCTCCGAGTCGGTCGGTGCTTTTTCCGGCCCGAATCGGAATCGACCCCATAGTTGTTAAAAATGTCCATTTTTTATTAATGTTATGTATTTTAGTAAATATTTTATATGTGTGTGATGTATGTTTTTTTGTATAAGAATTGTTTGTATGTTTATTATATGTGTTAAAATTTTAGTAGTTATTAATTTTTTTTATTTTAGTTTTGCGTTTATAGTTCCGTAGCGGGTTGTGGGTTTATAGGGGACTAGCGTGGAAAGTAATTTAATTATATAACATTTATTGATTATTTTTAGTAGTTATTATTTTTTTTTATTTGAATTTTGCGTTTTCAGTTCTGTAGCGGGTTGTGGGTTTATAGGGGAATAGGGTGGGAAGTAATTTAATTATATTACATTTATTGAATAATTTTTATTTATTAATATTTGTTTAATTGAGATGTTATAGTGTAAATGTGTAAATTAATTTGTTATTAATTATGTAATAATTAGTTGTTCATTCATTTTAATTAATTAATTGGCAAGTAATTATGGTAATTGTGTAATTAATTTTAGGTGTGTGTTGTGGTGATTATAGGTGAAAACGGTGGGAAGTAATTTATTTTTAATTGATGAATTAATTAGTTGTTAATCAATTTTAATGAATTAATTAGTAATTAATGATGGTAATTGTGTAATTAATGTAATTAATTTTAGGTGGGTGTTGTGGTGTTTATAGGTGCAAATGGTGGGAAGTAATTTATTTGTTATTGATGAATTATTAATTAGTTGTTAATTAATTTAAATTAATTAATTAGTAATTAATTATGGTAATTGTGTAATTAATAATATGTTTTCAATTCATTATTAATTATGTTAATTATGGAAATAAATTTAAATACAAATGATGGTCTTTTTTATTGGTGTGGTGTTATAGGGTAGGAAATAAAATAAATACATTTATGTTTTAAATAATTTGTTTGTTTGTTAATATTTGCTCCTTTTAAATAAATGTTGTTTATAAATGTATTTATTAATTTATTTTATATAATATTTGTACCTTTTTGTTATATGTAATTAATATTATATGTGTTCTTTTTATACGTTTAATATATTTAATCGTATATTTTTAAAATACTGTTTGATTATTTTTAAGATTATTTAATTTTTTTCAATTGTTTAAATGTTATTAGTAATTTTTGTGTCTCTGCTATCAAACACTTTCCCTACTGTTGCACTCACTGGAGTGGGAATAGTAATTTTTACCCCTCCGCTATCCAGCACTTTCCCTACTGTTGCACTCATTGGAGGGGTAATAGTAATTTTTACCCCTCCGCTATCCAGCACTTTCCCTACTGTTGCACTCACTGGATTGGGAATAGTAATTATTACCCCTCCGCTATACAGCACTTTCCCTACTGTTGCACTCTTTGGAGTGGGAATAGTAATTTTACCCCTCGCTAACCAACACTTTACCTACTGCTGTATTCACTGGAGTTGGAATAGTAAATTTAATTATTCCGCTATCCAACATTTTCCCTACTGTTGTATTTATTGTATTGCGAAATGTACGTTTTAATTTTTTTTTATAGTTTAATGTTTTAATTAATTAAAGAATGTTTTTTTTTATTTGAATTACTGATATATGTATAGATTTTATTTTTATTTAATTTAAAAGTTTAAAAATAAAGATAAAGTTAAATTATTTTAAAGTAAATATATGTATATGTATAAATCATTATGTTTGTGTGTTTATATGTTTTTTAAATTAAGTTTATTTTTTATATTTAGTTTAAATGTATATTACATTTAATTTATTTTGGTAAGGATAATATTAATATTTTATATATTTCATATATATTATAATATTTTATTTTATTTATATTTTTAAATCGATATTTTTTACATCTATATTTTTAATTTTGATATTTTTGATTCAATATTTTTGGAATTACCTGTTTAAGTATAGGGAGTCGATATTTTTGCATTGGATATTTTTTCATCTATATTTTTGTCATCTATATTTTTGCTATCAATATTTTGGCACCGTCCCAACCACCTAAATTAAAGGTCACCCCCTCACTGAGAACCTTCATTAAAGTATTGCCAAAAACTCTTACACTAAAACATCCAGATATTACTCCCCCTGAAAATACCTTATGGTTGTCAAAGGACAAGGTGGAGACCATCTGTAGCCCAAATAGGTTCCAAGTATTGGCGGACGACCCTCAAACTTTGGAAGGGGTCACTTTAGATGTGCAGATGGCGGACAGTGTAAGTCAAGATACAAGTATGAGTTCTGCACACATCAGGTTTGAGGCGCAGAAGGATCTGCAACCAGGGTGTAGTGGCCAGAATCAGACATCAACCCCAGCTGATGTCTTGAGCGCTGGACTTTCAAATCAGACAGCAGCCCAGTCAATCTCGGATTTGATTCAGCTGCTGACAACAGAAGTCAGAGCAGATTTGAGGTTTTAGAAATAAACCAAGCAGAGATTAGGTCAGCGTGTGAAAAAATGGATAGAAATTAGATGACCTGGCAACCAGAACTTCAGTACTCGAAATAACTGTGAAGGATTTAACCTCCCAAACTGAGGAAAATAAGAAGGAGATCTCTTTGTTAAAGGAAAATGGTGGGGCCACTCATGAAAAGTTGGAAGCCCTCGAAAATAACCAAAGAAGGAACAATCTCCATTTGTTAAAAGTTTCTGAGGGGGCAGAGGGGGATAATCTAAAAAAAATTGTGGTCAGGCTGATTAAAGTAGGAACTCAAGTGGACTATATGGAACAAGAACTTATGGCAGATATTCAGAGAGTCCATAGAGATACAAAAAGGTTAACACCAAATAAGACAAACCCCAGGAAAATTCTAATTCACTTTCACACATATAAGATAAAAGAAGAAATCCTCATCAAAGCCTTAAAAATGAAGTCGCTAGCGGTGGATGGAACTAGTTTCGAAAGAAGATCAGATGTATCATTTAGGTATACATCTATCAGATCACTCTGCAGTCACCCTTCTCTTGGTTTTGCCAACTAAGCTAGCACAAAGGAGGTGGATAATGGACCGTGTCTTACTACTAGATAACTCTGTGATTGAGAAACTGAATACTGAGACGCTGGAGTTTTTTGCGAACAATCTTGAGACTGTCCCATTTGGGGTTGTATGGGATTCGTATAAAGCTTTTTTAAGGGGATACATAACATCTATGCAGGTATTCAAACAGAAGAAATATAGAGGAGAAGTAGGGGAAATAGAATGGAATATTCAGCGGCTGGAGAATCAGCTATCAGCCTCAGGGGGCGAGCAGGAATTAGGATCTACACAATCATCACTTCAGTCTCTCAGGTTGGAACTAGCGGGGATGATTGAAGAAAGACTCAAACATTTTGAATATGGGGAAGGGTGTGGGAAACTCTTAGCCTGGAAAACCAAGAATGATCAGACAAGAGGGTTTATAAAAGAACTAAGGTGTAACGTATCAGAAAACTACCTTACGACCAGTAAAGAAATGGAAGAAGCCTTCCATAACTATTTTGAAAAGGTATACCAGGAAGGTTTGGAAGTCATAGATGAAGATGTGGAGGACTGGTTGGGTCAGGATGTTCCGTGTAAAATCAGTAAAGAGGATGCTGAGGACATCAATAGCCCTATTATAGAGAGTGAGATCAGGAAGGCCATTATGGCTGGGAAGTCAGGTAAAGCGGCAGGCCCAGATGGGATACCAGCCGAGCTCTATAAATGTTTGAGCAAGGTTCTTATCCCAGTAATGGAGAAACTGTTCTCACACATCTTTGAGGAGGGAAGAGATATGCCAGTATCCTGGAATGAAGCCACAATTACGCTGATTCTCAAACCAGCAAATCCACCTAATGTTTGTGACTCTTATAGGCCAATTTTGCTGCTAAATTGCGATCATAAAATCTTCGCTAAACTTTTAGCAGAAAGGTTAAACGGAGTGGTGGGAGGTCTCATACATGAGGACCAAAAAGGTTTTGTTAGGGGAAGGGGATTCAAGAGCTAACTTATAATCTAATTGGGGCGATAGACTTAGCTTCGCTTTATAAAGTACCTTTGGCCATCATTACCTTAGACGCCACAAAAGCCTTTGATAGGGTAAACTGGCCCTACCTGCATGAAATATTAAGGCTGTGTAATCTGGGTAAGAACTTCTGTAGGGCAGTGGACTTGATATATCAAACCTCAACTGCTAAGGTTTTGGTGAATGGGACTTTTAAGATCTCGAGGGGAACTAGACAAGGGTGCCCCCTTTCCCCTCTTCTTTTCAATTTATATATTGAGCCTTTAGCCATGAAAATTAGAAAAGAAGACAAAATATCCCCCTTTTGATATAATGGCTGGAAGAAAAAGGTGGCTTTGAACGCTGATGATTTGATGGTGTATACTTCAGACTTGTCCACCTCGCTCCCTGTTTTGTATGACCTGACCTCTCAATTTGGGTGTATTTCAGGCTAGGAAGTGAATGAAACAAAAACAGAGATATAGGCCTGGAATATGAATCCACAACAAGGGAATATAAAAACCGAGATGAGATATCTGGGTATTAAGGTCACACATAACATCGATAAAATTTCGGAAATACATTTTAAGAAAATTAGTAAAGAGATCTGTAAGCCATTAACGGATTGGTTATATCTACCACTAACAATCATTGGAAGAGTGAACTTAATAAAAATGATGATCCTCCCGAAACTCAGCTTTCTATTCCAGAACATCCCCTTGGTTTTTAGAGAGGAATGGCTCAAGAAATTACAGTCCAGGATAGGTAGCCTTATCTGGGCCTCTGAAGGCACACGAATTTCATGGAAAAAGTTGCGCAGAAAGTAGGACAAACGGGGTCTCTGTTTACCAGACTTATCTTTTTATGCATGGGCCTTTTTCTTTAGATACGGGAAAATGTTATTGAATGAACCAGATGGTTCAGACATTGTGAAAATGTTAAAAGTGATGCTGTTAGATGTGAAGGGAGGGGAGAAAGGTTTTATCTATAAATTTGGGGAATCCAGATTTTTTAAAAAGGTGCGTCTCAAGACTCTGCATGGTTTAACAGTTACATGGTATAAAATCAGAAAAGAGTTGAAAATCAACTATTATAGTGTGCTAGCCCCATTATGGGACTCGCCTGGTTCCCAAGAATGGACAAAGGATACCCTAGCAGCACCCTTGAAAGAGGCCGGGGTGGTGTGTTAGAAACAGTTAGTCAAGGATGGAATCTTTCTTTCTTGGGACAAGTGGTCGGAGATCACAGATAATAAATTATCCAGGTTTGAATATCTTCAAATGAAAAGTTGGCATCAAGCAGTTGGAATGGATATTGGCTCCTCGAATGAGCTTGTAGTCTGCATTGGTTCAGAAAGTCGCAAGAAAGAAAGAGGTGGCAAACCTTTATTTGCTTCTGATGGATCTCTGAGAAGGTGATTTCAGACTACCGATGGATTTGTGGGAAAAGAGCTTGCCCGGGATCCAGTTAGAAGATTTATGGCAAGTATCTTGTAACATCTTGTACTCCACGGTGTAGGCTGCAAACTTAAGGAAAAATCACATTTTCTGTCTTCACAGCGTCTATTGGGCACCCTTGAGGCTTTCGAAATTGGGGAAGGGCGTTACCCCGAAATGCCCAAAATGCACCCAAGAGAAGGTAGATGATATACATATGTTCCTGGAATGCCCACTGATCCAATCCTTTAGGGCAGATGTGAGTAATTGTATCTCTATTATACTTGGAATAGAATTCTAGGTAAGCACAATCTTGGTTTTCTTTGGGGTTACGGTATTGTATGAGTCCATATCTGTTAATGAAAGAAAGCTAGGTTTTTATCTGATCTTGCTTGCACGTAGGGAAATCTGTAAAAATTGGATAAAAAGTGTTCCTCCGACCACGATAGATTAGATTAATTCTGTGAAGTATACGATTAAGTTAGATAGAGCATCACCAAAAAGGAAGAAAGACTTCTGGTTACCATGTGAGAAATGGCTTGAATCTGATGTGAACTTAGTCCTATGATTAAGCCTTTACACAGTGTTACTTCAACACTCCGGTGGCTCTTGAAATGACTCCATTGGGGTCAGAAAAACCACCAAAGGAGAGGTTTTGTGTAAAGTGCACCACTCTTGGTCCTAAACAGAGATCTCTGGACGGTGCCGATCAAGGGGGGCAGTGCTACCCTGGATATCTCTGTCTGTTCTTCTAAGGCGAATGAGGACAAAAATAAATAAATAAATAAATAAAATTACTATCATTGTCTGTGGATATTTAGCGCTATCAGAGTGCTGTGAGGGGACCCGATGAGCTCCCATTATAGTGAGAACGTCAGGAGCTTTCTCCGAAATATGTTCTTTTATTATTGTTTCCATATATATCAACGGATTTGCCTGTCTATTAATGTATTCATTTTCCTCAGGGATCCCAATAAAGCGCAGATTTGTTCTCCTTGCATAGTTCTCCATTTCATCTATTTTGTTTTGTGAGGCCTGTCGTTTTTTCTGAAGAACATCAATATCCTTGTCCTAACTAAGAGAGCAATCTTCAAATCTGAGACTCTCTGTGCAGGCGCGGCCGATACAGAAGGTAAGATCAGTGGGGTGGGGGGGACAAGGGAAAGTCGACAGACGACAGAATAGGGGGGAGAAAAAAAACACGTACGGCGAGCGGAAGGTCAGTGGTTTTATTTATTTATTTTCCCTATTCAATCGTCAGTCGACTTCCCCCGCACCGCCCCACCACCCCACCATTCTTACCTGTACCGTCCGCGCCTGTCTCTGCTCCATCTCATTGATTTGTTCTAGAATTTGTTGTACCATTCCTTCAATCTTATCCAACCTATGCTGAACTGCTGAACTGAGGCAATTTCCTGTGCCTGTAACGTTTAACATTCTCTGATTTCAGCTAGGATAGTTTAAAAAAAATTGCTGAAACTGATGAATCAAATGTTGACTAGAATTTACCCACTCTTTTCTTTGCAGTGCCCCCTGAATCCCTGACACCATTGCATGCTTGGCAATCTGAGAAATGCCGGCACTAGTGCACAGCCCCTGTACCATGATCACAGCAATAAGAGTTTCAGTGTTTTGTTGCAGTAAATCTGAATCCTCTAATATTCTGCCATTAGGTTTTACAGCAGCATTCGGTGATACTAAACTATCTACTGCAGCTGGTGTTAGTACTGCGCCAGAATCAGATGCCACCGATATTCTTGCTTCCTTCAGGTCTTCTGTCCGCACAGTCGTACTCCCTGAGCCCATTTCTCGGTTTTTACAAATAAGGGATAATCCGTATACTCTCTGCCAGTCTGTTTCGTCAATTGTTCTTTTTTTCCGCTGCTCCCAGCTGTATCGGATTGACAATCCACCTACCCAGATTCCCTACTATTCTGTTGCAAGGAATTTGAGCTACCATTCATACTATCTATAACTGAGACAGAAACCGCAGAGAAACCTTGGGAGAGGTGCGAGCATCGTAGAAGTGGCTGTTAACAGTAACACCCGAGATATCAATTGCATCGTGCTATTTGATGCGTTGTCTCTATTTGCCAGATTTGTTTCCCATTTTGCAGCCAAAATACGTGTTTGTACTGCTTTCCCTTTAGCTTTTTGATTTTCTGATATCGTGTTTATAGCTGGAGCACCCGCTCCCCTCAGAACCATCTGCTGCATACTACTTATACTCAGAAAATAGCAGGAGATTTTGTTTCCCAGCCGCAATTCCACTCTGTAATAGTTAATATCATTAATGTCCTTGGTTAAACAATAATCTTCAGAGAGCAATCGAAGGAAGCAGAGAATAGGCGAAGAACCTGGACAGGGACCCTCAACTGGTAGGGTTAGCCTGCAATGCTGACTCCTCGACATAAAAGACCTCCTTACCTCAGAGAGGCACCTGTCAACTCCTCGCCTCATCCCTCTGATGCAAAGCTTCGTCGTCCGCTGGAGTGCACTGACCGCTTTAACACTCCGCTCCGTCTAGTCTGCACTGACGTTCACCATGGCATTGACCAGCATCAAACGAGGAATATAGCTCCTGCAGAAAGGTGCCTGTAACTGCTGCAGAACTCCTTAGTCGTGTCTCATACCTCCTGTGTCTGCTACTGTGTTCCTAACTCAGAAGCCTTTCTCGGCTGCTTCGGACGTGCCCTCTAGTGAGGGGGTGGAGCCCAAGAGTGTTCATCAGTGAGTCATGTGGGCCGCTCCCTCACTGCCATATTTCAATCTACATCTATTGCAGCAAGTAGGCCAATCAATCAATATCTATTTGCTAACTTGCTGCACACAAAATCATTGATGCATATATTGCAGAGCTATTTCAATAAGAAAATTAAACTACAATTAAATATAATGTGTGACTGGTGAAGCTGATTGAAAGAATCCCTCATCTATGAGTTTATCCGACAAAATCTAATTATAGCTAACCAGCCCATATTTCGTACGGAGCTAAGTCTTCCTGTCCTTGGCACACAAACTCCCTCAAAGAGGTTAAGAATGAGTGTAAGCATTTTGAAAGACAGTGGAGACAGTCATACAATCCGACTGCTAAAGCAAGGTATAAAGCGGCCTTAAAAAAATACCATAAAAAGATTAAAATGGCAAAAAAAACGATTTTGAGGATAGAATTGCTAATGCTGATAATAAGTCAAGGGAAAACTTTAAAATAATTAAATCTTTCATGTCACCAGAGGCCAGTGTAGGCCGTAAGGTGCCCACGGAGGAATGGTGTGAAAAGCTGGCTCACTATTTTCAGAGCAAGACTGCAAATATTCTAGCCAGCCTCCTTCCAAGAAACTGAGGAGACCTTGGGGGGCTTGTTACACCCTAGACCACAGCTTTATTCCTCTAGAACCCTGTACAGGTTTTATCCTGATCTCTATTGAAAGAATCTTTTGCGGCAATCTGTAACGTTAAGTCCGGCTCCCCATCTGACCCGTGTCCCCCTGGCCTATTGGCCTCACGGGCAGGTGTCATCAATCCTCTGGCTAACAAACTTATGAATTCTTCTTTGTCATTAGCAGTAGTGCCAGGTACCTGGAACAACAAGATGATGGATGGAGTGCTGAAACTTTTCAACCACAGAACCCCAGTCAAAAGATCTGGGTTTAATCCGTTATTTCTTTGCTCACTATGCCACCATGGTTTGGACACAGCCATATGCAAATCGGTCTTGACCCTGATCTTCATGGGAACAGTCCAGCCCAAACTGTCAGGCCAGGTCATCCCTGGACCGTAAACAAGCATCCTGGGACGGGTTTCAGGGGGTATCACCCCTCATCAGTCAGGCTTGCTTGAATCCAGTTGCACAGTGAGCAAGGACCCACGTCTGGGCATACCCTTGGCCACTTAGGGAGAACATAGCAAACACAACAAGATAATGGACGGAGTGCTGAAACTTTTCAACCACTCACCCCCAGTCAAGAGACCTGGGTTTAATCCATCGTTCTTTTGCCCACTATGCCACCCCAGTTTGGAACCAGCCATATGCAAGTCAGTCTTGACCATGCTCCTCATGGGAACTGTTCAGCCCGAACTGCCAGGCCAGGTCCTCCCGGGACCAAAAACAAGTATCCTAGGACCGGTTTCTGGGTATTACCCCTCATCAGCCTGGCTAGTTTGAATTCAGTGGCACGGCCAGCAAGGGACCTACTTCTGGGCATACCCTTGCTTCAGAAGCAGGCAAGAATTCCGCCTCTTCTGAAGAAACCCCAAACGGACCCTGGCGAACCTTCTAAATACAGACGGATTTCTCTGCTTTCTGCCCTCTCAAAAGTTTTGAAGAAGCATGTTAACTACTAGCTCTCCCAGCATTTGGAAAGTAACAACTTATTGTACCCAAGCTAATCTGGTTTCCACCCCAGTTTCAGTACAAAGACGCTCTAGTGGAAGTGGTAGATTACATCAGGGGTGCTCTGGATGTCGGGTGCAGGGTTGTGCTGATTATGCTTGATCTGTCAGCGGCCTTTAACATGGCACCCCACTCCACCCTGCTGGCCTGTCTTCAAGCCATTGGAATTAGGAGGCTTGTGCTGGGCTGGTTAGCTTCATTCCTAGAGGGAACAGGTCAGGAGGTATGGTGCCCCGCTTGTTCATCTGGATCTTGTGAGTTTCAAGTGGGAGTGCCACAGGGCTTGGCTCTGAGCCTGAATCTCTTTAATATCTATCTCACCACCCTTGCTCTTCTGGCAGATGCCCTGGGATCAGAAATAAGTTTCTATGCTTATGACACCCAGCTACTATTTTCATGGGGCAAGGATGAGATTTTTCCAGGTGATAAAATGAAAACCTGCTTAACAGCGGTCTTTCAATGGCTGTCACACCATCAGCTCAAATGCAATGCGGAAAAAATGGAGATACTCTTCTTTGGTGTAAGGGCACAAGAGCCTTGGCAGTCCTTTTGATCAGTGGATGCTCCTCCTTCACTATGCCAGGCCAGTATGGTGAAGAATTTAGGCATTAAGTTTGATGATGAGCTATCCTTTCTGCCTCAGGTTAATGCTGTAGTTGGGACTTGCTTTGGTCTGCTGCGTGTGTTAAGAAAGTTCCTGCACTTTCTTTCTTTTTCAGCAAGGAAACAGGTAGTTTAGGCCTTAATAACATGGAAGATTGACTACGATAATGCACTATACTTGGGCCTGCCTGATTTCCTGATTAGTAAATTGCAGGTGGTCCAAAACACAGCAGCCCGGATTCTTCTCGGTCTGCCTTTGAGAACACAAGTTTCCCCTTATCCATGGGAACTGAACTGGCTTCACATAAGGAAGAGGGTTATTTTTAAGACCCTGCTGCTAGTACATAGGGCTCTCCATCAGTCTGGTACAGCTTATCTTACAGCAAGGATAGGCTTTCATGTTCCATCTAGACGCCTGTGCTCTGCCAACCTCTTTTTGGCCAAAATTCCAAGGATCTGTCAGTCCAGGATGGGAGGCAGGTCTTTTTTGTTTCTAGGACCTTCATTATGGAACAAACTCCCTTTGGAGTTACGGAACATTTCAGCGACCTCCCAATTCAGGAAGAAATTGAAAACTTGGCTTTTTATTCAAAATTAATAGTGAGGTCCCTCAGCTTCACACCTCGGATGCATAGAGCCAGGACACTCCCCGGAGTAACAGAGTGCTTTATAAATGCCCATTACATTGCATTTCCAAAACTGAAGGAGCAAACGCTAAAATGCTCCCGTCTTTCTCCAGCATAGGTATATATCCCAATCATTCCAACTGACTCAATTGTGAGTTATCTATTTTGCTTTCCATTTCAAATAAGTTTTAACATACATACTGATTGGGTCAAGTAGTCAGCATGGACGGCTATCATTCACACAAAACATAAAAACATTATAGAACATCAACGACACTGTCAATCACTCTCAATTTCTCACTTTTTCTATTTAGGTTTTCGTCAGGATGTACCTATATTACCATTTTATGTACAGACTGAGCAGAAGTCTATCTTACTTTTGTTTGGTAGCATTTATTTTGAAGCCAGAAAGATAGCACCCCACTGGTTTTGATGCCTTTCCACTGAGAAAAACGTGAATTGATGGATGTAATGCATGAATTAATCTCAACCTGTAATAAATACTCCAAGTACATTCCAGTCCATCTTTTGTCTCACTGTGCCTGTACAGAGGTGGATCAATTATATGCAAAGCAGTTTTGGTCTCAGCCGGCTAAGCATTTGCAGAATGAATAATCAAACATTTGTGACTGCAATATTTACATATGTTTCCTGGCACAGCACCTTAAACAGTGACAGGTGAATTTCCAGATTCATGCTGACAATGTACAGATCCATTTTCACCTGGTAAAAGCTTCTGAGAACCAACATCACTTTCTGATTGTGCCATTTATTCCACTTAAAGAAAGAACAGCTCTCCCACCGAGGTTCTAGCCTTTGTGACACCATACGTAATCCATTGCCTTTTAATTCGCCCTCAGAATATAGAAACCCTTCCTGACACCTTATCAAAAGCAAGGAACCAGGGGCCAGATGTAGGTGGCCAAATACCGAGCGCTAACGCTGAAATTCGCAGAATTTCAGCGTTTGCGATCGCTATTTGGCTGCGAGCAATGTAGGTGAGTTTAAACCTACTAGCAAAATAAGGAATCGCAAAATTGCGATTCCTTATTTTGCTCTTGCATTTAAGGAATCGCAAATTGCGATTCCTTAAATGCAATTTAAGTAGCACAAAAGAAAGTGCACTTTAGCCTTAATGAATCGCTAATTACCACCAACTTTAAGTTGGTGGTAATTAGCGATTTCCTTTAAAAAGCACTTTTTTGCTTTTTTAAAGTGCCATGTGGCACACATTCATGCCCTTAGGGCATGTATGTGCGCCACATGTGCACACATGCACATTTCAGGGTGCAACAGGGTGTCCTTTTGACACCCTGGCACCCTTGAAATAGCTCCCGCTATTTGCGATTCTTTAATAGCGAATCGCAAATAGTGAATATCTTCCCATTCATTCCTATGGGCCTCCTAGCCCATAGGAATGAATGGGTAGGTATTCCTTATTAACGAATCTCAATTTGCGATTCGTTATTAAGGAATATTAAGGAATCGCTAATATTTAAGCGATTCCTACCTACATTCAATTTTGCGAGTCCTTAATAGCGAATCGGTAAAATTCGCTATTAAGGACTCGCAAATTTGATTTTACCTACATCTGGCCCCAAGTGATTCTTTTTGATTGTCAAACCAGTTTCGTCCCCCTCTAACTCCACACAGACGTAAGTGGTGTGAAAATGTAGCTTTGACTTGTCTTTGTCAGAAAATCCTTCTAACTTACTAGAGCCCTTGTTCTGGCACCCCTTGTAACTGTAATATCATTTACTAAGGCCTCCCAAGAATCTCATTACCAGGCTTCAAATACGTAAGAACCAGGGAGCAAGAATGTGCAGTAACTTCCTTGAGAGAAACCACAGCAAATCTGCCCTTAAAGCACTACACTTTCTTCCAGTAGATGCTGACGTTCAATATAAAGTGCCATGTATTCTTCAGAAAGGATATTTTGGGAAACGTTCTTCATACATGCTGAAATTGACACCTCATTATGTCATGAACCCTATCCTAAGTTTGCTTATCAACCAACAATCCTTGAACAGGAAGAAAACTGGAGATCTATCACTGGGTACAAAAGGACCTATATTCAGGAACACCCTTAACCCCAGCTTTAGATCTGAACCCCATCCATTTCTGGAAACAGAACAATGAAACAATGCTGCATTTGAGGAATATCAGGCAAAGTTACTTACCTTAGCTGATTAGATTCTAACATTCTCTGCTATGGCTTCACTTGCAACCTTTTCCTCTAATAAGGACATTTGCACTAGCTAATTATATTTCTAGACAAGTAAAATGTTTTACCACAAAACCAAAATCTTGTCCCAAAACCCCACCAATTTTGGAGTTGGTCCCTCTCTATTAGATAGGACTTATCAGGAGTAAATCATTGACCGTATCCAGGTAAAAGCGATCCTGACAAAAGTTTGTGAATACTTCCCAACCAACCTTGGAGTTATCAACTATTACATCTGGGACTCTAATAGTCCCTTGAGAAATGGAGAGCTTCCAGGGCCATCAGTAATTTGGTCTGATCCCCTCTAATTCTGCTTTTACCCCAGTATTTGACCCAGATACCCTGTTTACATTCTGTAGGTGGAGTTTCTGGGTGCAATCCACAGAATTTGTGGAGTTACTGCAGATTGTGTGATTCCGATTGAGCCAGTAACTCCTGGATTGTTATGGGTACTATGAAATTGAACAATCCTCTAGCTTTAGTTAAAATAGTACGACATCCTAAACTATAATTTACTTTCTACTTTTCAAAATGCATCATTAACAAAATCACTGTGGCTATTGCCAGAGTTTAAGAAAACTTGATGGTACCTGGAGTCCATGGGTTAAAGAGCATGATGAAAGACCCCAAGCCATGGTTTAAGGGATGACTCTGAGTCTCATCTGAGATTTGAATACTCAGAGTGTATCGACCAATGACTGCCAACACTGGGCTGGAGATGGTGAGGATTAGATCTTCAGAATCACTGTGCTTCTGTTTCAGGTTCCAAGAATTACTGCTATGCGTAGAACCTGAGAGTGGAATTGTGGTCTTCGTCTTTTTAGAGTCAGAAGGAGAAGGTCCTGGGAGGTAGAAACAAGAGAAAAAACATTATTAAAATAGACCCCATCCAGGTAAATATAGAGTATTTAGTCTTGCAAACCAAGTCTGAGGTTTTATTACTAGTCAATGAAATATGGATAAGGTTAAGATTTGGTTATCATTAAGTGTAGAAATAGGCATTACTTGTCCGTGCAGTGCAATGTCCCTTTTATATATACAGTTGTGTGCAATATCAATTTCTGTCAACGCTTTAAAGGAGTGAGCACCAGCACAAAATTTGCATTATATACTTTAACCAAGAGGAGCAACCTTGAAATACAGTGGTAGTCAATATTGCGACTTGCTACAGACATATGCAAAAGAGAGAAGAGCAGAAAAAGCAGAAAGAAGGAGGAAGAGAAATTTAGGAAACTGTGCGAAAGGCAGAAAACAGGGATGAAACAGAACCCGCAAGAGTGAGATTAAGAGAGAGGAAGAGGAGGGTGGTGGAATAAACAAGTCTGAGGTGCAATCATGGCTAGGCAGCCTTAGCATTCGGATACCAAGATATTTGGAAGCAACAGTGGCTTCTACGAAACGCTATGAGCCCCTGCTGTTATTTGTTTACAAGTTAATCACTGGTTGTGTTGTTTCAAGAATGTTGTGCTGGCTTTGCTCTAGTTGTAGTATTTAATGTAGCTTTGCCTGTAGTTATTTCTGTAAAATAAAATGGGCCATTCCAATAAAAATCTGTAGCAAAATGTTATCATCTGCCTTTGACACTTGGAAAAGGGTTCTGCAGAACAGTACTGACACATTAGTCATAACATAAATGGTGAATAAGTCTTGACCCACAGAAGAAGAATGGGGGACCCCAACAGGAAAGATCGCTGCAGTCACCAGGGGTGGCTGTCAAAGGAGAAATTGAGAGGATCAGGTGACACAGCTGACCTTCTCATGCAGGAGCCAGGCTAAGGCAGCTCCTCCTTAACAAGGGCGCTCTGCCCTCCCACCTCATGTATGGGGTAGGGGGAGCTGATGCCCATTACTCTTAAAATTGCACTAGCACTAGAGCACACAAACACACTCAAAATGCATGCCAGTGTGCTGGTGAGGGCAGCTTTTTATTTATTTAATAAGATGCTCTACGCAGGTTTGACAGTTGAACAATATTGCAGCACCCTCTACTGGTACAAAATGCAAAAGGTGCAGTTGACATAATATGGGCCTAAGTGTCTACCTGTTTCCATGATGAGTGAAATATTTTCATCTGGCTTCAGATCCCTGCTGAGTTTAAGACCGATGTTGAAGTCTTGTCCTCTTCTCAATATTAACTCATTACTGTCAAAGAGATCTGTGTGGTGTGCATTTTTGTTTGGAGAAAGCTGTAGATCAATTTTTTCCACCTGCAAAACTGTAACAAATGAAGAGATTGAAACTGTGATAATTTACAAAAAGAATGATTTCCAGGATCCATATATTCAGTATCATGATATAAACACTCATAGGTAAATTGTTAATCAGTAAAACAGAACAGGACATTTCTTTATCATAATTATTAAAGTTTATCTGGAATTTCAAGCAAGTGTGTGTCCTTTCTAGTGATGATTGGCTTGAAATAATGTAGTACGTGGATTATAGTGTTATAATATCCCTCACTAATGTAAATAGGTATTTCTTGTGCTTTCGTACCTGAAACATAAGCATTGAAATTGATAGCATTAATGTCCAATGGAAAGTAAAATGTACTCACCTTTCAGCCAATAGTCCTCCTACAAGTCCACTTGATTCTTCTTTTTAATTCCTGCATTTCTTATTAAGTCGTCATTTTTTTTTTTTGTGATTGACCATTTTTATGTTTCATTGTGTTAGGGATGACTAGGGTTTTCCTGCCACTTTAGTTTATTTTGTCAGTCCTTGTTCTGGTGACATCAACAAAATTAATATGCGTTTTCCCTTCAATTGTACCACACTGACTCCTTTAGGAAGATTATTATCAAAACTAACTTCCTCAGGTTTCTAAAGACACTATCCAACCAAGGCAGATTAGTTCACAGTTTACATCATTATCAAACACTGATATGCGTTCTGCATAATACCTTACACTTCACAGCGGCAAGCCATGTGGACTCACAATCCCTTACGTCTGTAACTGAACAGTCGTATTTAGACCTCAGTCACTTCGAAGACAATTGTGGCCATATTAAGTCTGATTAAGATAGCTGGCACATGGTGCAGATCATGCATTGGGGTCATGACTTTAATTCAAGATATAGTCACAGAATAGAAGCTGCAGATTATGTTCTGGTTGAAGCCTTCAATACAGGAACTAAGGAAATACTGTACCTACCAGACCAGACATTTCCACTGATAAGATGTGCAAAACAGATATGGTCTCATCACTCCATGAACATTGCTGATATGAGCTGTAACACATCTACTAACGGCTTTCACTGAAAAACTTTAAACATTTTAGTCTGATCAATCATAGATACTTGAGGCCATATTTGTAGAATTCAGTCAAAGAGAACATCAGGGTGGAGAACCTGAATCAATAAGGAGTGGATTCATGTCATCAGTTAGTGCCTGCTTCCACTCCCCTTGACTAAATTTCACATGGCTCTTCCAGTTCAAAAACATCAAGTGATTTTTGTTCAGATTAAGCACCTTTGAGTTTTTCTTCATCAGGATGGGCGCCTTCGCTAGTCAGTTATTAGGGATTCAAAGTCTGTAAATTAATTGTCATGGAATGAGAGCTATTACTGTGAGTCAGGAGTGTTCAGGGGACACTAAGGAGCGTGTACCACTATAATACTCCTTGTTCTCTAACACGTTCAGTGAACAGCCCTGCTAAAGCAATAACTACAGCATCCTCACAAAGAGTAGAGAAGTCCATGTTCAAGAAGCTGCTATACAACCAGACTATGGAACAGCAAAGATGTGACCTTGTCCAGGTAGTTTTAGCATCCAATCCACCAATGGCAGCCCCTATTATGCGCCATCCAATCAAATGTGTTAGTATCTTTTTGAAGCAGTATTGATGGTTTCTAATCATTGGTCAATGTGCATTTTGAACTTTACATGCAGCTATTAGCTGGAAATCTTTCCATCCAATTAAGATGTGGCTCGAATCCCAGCCTGTACTTAATTTACATGAAATGTGACAGTGAGATACAATAGAGATTTTAATCTGCTTTTCCTGATCCAATACCAAAATACCTTATTTAAATGTGTAAATAGTGCTCCTTTTCTCTCTTGATCTGGTATAGGGTGGTTATCACAATTTTTCAACATTGGTCAGAAAGAAGCGAACTTAAGCATAGAATGGCAAATCTTTTACTCCTCTGTTTTTCAAAATATCTTCAATGGTTTGTATTGGAAATCTCTCATTCTTTGGTTGACCATGTTTGAACAAATACAGTAATCCTTTAAATGAGGATCAGACTGAACACATTAAAGATAGGTTAATTATACAGAGTGAATGAATGACAAGGTGCTCTAACCAAGGGCCTTATTATGAGTTTGCCGGTTTTGGAGCAGGCCGCCACGCCAGCGCTCCGCTCCAAGACCACCAAACCGATACAGTGACCGCCCGACCTGGATTCCAGTCGGGTGGTCCTGGGGCGGTTGGCCCATGGCAGTGCCGTGCGAAGGCTCATACGTGAGTCTTGGCAAGGCACCGCAATTGGAAAGCCATTGCACGTTCCTGCAGGGCATAGACTGTGAAGTCCATGCCCTGCAGGAATCGGGGTGCATGCATACAGGGGGCACACCATTTGACCCCCTGCATACACCCCCTGGTGCAGAGGCAACAGGGGGCCCTGTAGGGCCCCCTTAGTTTCCTCACTGCCACCCTTTTCATGGCGATCGCACTGACATGAAAACTGTGGCGTGAGGAAACTCGTAATATGCTTGGTGGTGCCGCAGCAGCACTACCAGCAAATTTACCAGCTTCACACCACTGCAAGACCACCAGGGATCGCGGATCCCTGGAGGTAGCAGAGGTTATGTGGCTGTCCAACTGCCAAAGTCGAAATATGGCGGGTGGACTGCCACCTCTACTACGGCGGTCCAATGGACTCCCGTAGTCATAATAAGGCCCTTAATCTTAATTGCCTCCTCAAAGATGAGCCTTTGAATACTGGTACTCTCCCAAAGTTTACATTTCCCCAAATTTCATCATCATAGTCGACCTCTGTGTGTGCTTTGGCCCTATAAACTTTTATAGTTGGGAATATTAATGAAACTACATAACTGAGCTAAATCTCCCCCATCAAATGCATCTTATTTCATAGTAAACATTTTTTTTTAAATTTTTGTTCATTTATATGAAATTATTTTTTATTTTTAGCATTTAAATAATAAATGATGTAAAGATATTTAATTGCATTTTTATTGTACAAAAAACAGATGTATACAAAAATGATTAATATTTTTTGATTGATCTCTGCTTTGTAAATAATTGTTTATGTTAAAAGTGCTTTGTTTTGTGATTATTTGTAATTTAAAATGCATATTATTTGAAGAATAATTAATTTTTTTATAAAAGTACTGCAACTTATTAACATTTAAAATGAACATAATTACTTACATTTAATATTTTTTCATTATGTTATCCATATTTTTTACATTATATTTTGGCTTTGAATATTTTAGTTAATTCTAACAGTGATTTTAAAACTTTATATTATTGTGATCTACATTTAGGTATGATGTTTTTAACTTTAGATATTTTTGTACGATCATATTAATCATATGCATAGGGTTTGTGATATTTTTGGAGTCAATAGTTTGACCTCTATATTTTGATATGTCGATATTTTTAGTGTTGAGTGTAGACCTGCATAACGGCCGCGTTCCTGGCAAGGAAGGTGGCTGGTCACCCCCTGTTTCGATAGAGCATGGACCTTGCACCTCAATAAAGTAATATTCAGCTGCTTCACAGACCAGATGACTTAGATATTAACCAACACGGATCGTCGGGCAAGCATGCTATTAAATAGGAGTTTGAGGGCTTCCCTATTGGCAGTGGTCATTTGTTTTTTATTAAATAATAGGTGAAGACTTACAACATTCAGGCACGGCCCGGCACTGCATCACATTTGGCGATGCAACGCTCACAACGAAATTCGTTTTATTTATTTAAATGTTCACTTACCTGTATTCGGCCTTAATCCGTAGTTTACTACCCCCCACCCTGCCCCTCCCCCGCCCCACGTCACCGCCCGACCGGCACTCCGACCACGGGCCGTGCCTGACAACATTGCCTGCAAGCCTTTTAGCGCTTTGCCAAGAACTACTGGTCCCCTATCACCCGCCAGACCTGATGAGGCCTGTATTGTAATAAAGGCTGAAATGCGTCGACCAACTATTCTTTGGAAGAGCCAACCAAGGATGAATTTTTACAATTTTTCATGTTGGGGAAGTGCATAATTTAGCCCCAAAAAGATACTTTTTGTTGTTCCTCCAGGCTATCCCTCAGTGGATTTTAAACTCTTTGAAGGAAAATTATAATCACCAAATATTATTGTTTTAAAAGGTGTGGTCGGGAAAGGCCAGGAATGACCACGGGAAGTATTAATGTTTTCTGTGATTAGATGAGAGTTTAAGGCCCATTACGATACCGGGCGTGAAAAAATCCGCCAGGCATGAAAGCGGCAAAAATCCGCCCGCACACACCGTCTGAACACCGACCACGCCATTACGATTACACAAACCGAAAACCGCCATCGGCGAAAAACCACACAAGATACCGCCCGCCCTCGTCCGAGTCGGAGTCAAACCGCCCGCCACGGACGGAAACACGCACGACAACACAAAACCGCCCGCCCTCACGGCCGACACACCGCACGTGAAATTACGATCGCACCGCCATGAGCGCGGGTAAACCACAAATATACCGCCCGCCAGCGCAAACAACGCCGATGAGAATTGACACGGCAGAAGCCATGGCGCCCACGTCCCTGCACAGAAACCATCCGCTGACAAAAACAATCGCACACAACATGGCCAACAAGTCCACACAGCAAGGCACGCACAAATACACAAGCACAGTACACATCCCGAAAACACCCCCCTGGACAAACAAAAAATACAAAGGCCAGAACACCAGACACAACACACCTGAAAACAACAGACCATGAGGACACACCCACATAGGTAAGTACAAAAGCAGCACTCCCACAGACCACAACCCCTTGCAACATTGCAAACTAGACAGGAGAGGAGAGGACACAGTGACACAGCAAGGACAGCAGCACACCACAGAAACGCACACATCACAACCACCACCACCACCACCACCACCACCAAACACCGGCACCACAAACCCCCTGCACATTACACAACACACACCGCACCAGCACCACAAACACCATGGCACCACAAAGAATGCCCAAGTTCACGCCCATTGAGCTGACGGTCATGGTCGACGAGATTATCAAGGTGCACCCACAAATCTATGGGAACCTGGTCCAGCACACACCACTAGCCACCAGAAACAGAATGTGGAACCGGATCGTAGACCAGGTCAATGCAGCCGGGACCCTGCCCAGGAACAGAGTTGAAATCAACAAACGGTGGAATGACGTCAAGAGCCTGGTCAAGAAGAAGGAGAGCAAGAACAGAGAGCTGGCTGCCGTCACTGGCGGAGGGAATCCCGCGCTCTTCAAGACCTTCAAAGCGTGGGAGGAGAAGGTGCGAGTCATTATACATCCGGAGATCCTCGCCGGATTAGCAGGGGGAGTGGAGGCTGGTAAGTACAAACTAATGTATACCAGCACACCGCTATGTACTCACATGCACTACCACCATGCCACAGCTCCCAGGGACAAACACCCCCATGTCCAGCACACAATACACAACACATCACACACACATGCAACAGACACCACCACACACAGCCCAAACCTAACAACTGTAAGATACGTGGGGGCATGTGTACACTCAGCCAGCCACGTAACCACCAACAGGTCCCCAAGTATGCCAGAAGCGCCACAACGAGCACCCACCACACCCATGTGTCCGCCATAGCTGCACTAACCGACAAGTAACAGGTAAGTGGCAGGAACACAAAGTGCAGTGGGTGGGAGGGTGGACAGCTCAAGTACAACACACACCAGGCCCCTAGTCCCACAGCACAGCAAGGAGGAGCATCCCCCACACCCCACACCCACGTGTCAGCCACCGCAGTGCACACCGACAGCCGAAAGGTAGACATCACGGTCCACAACAATCGGTGTCAGTGGGTGTCCAGCCATCACCACGACCCACAACACCGCCCCCACCCCCACAGACCTGCAACATGGAGCACCCCCGCTTAGAACCATGTGGCATCCAGTACAGTGCACGCACGAACAACCTGCAGGTGGGAAACTGGACAGGGCTGGATTACTGGAGGCATGAGGACCGTAACACGACCAACACATGGGACATGTTACGTAGCAGACGAACACGCAGCACCGCCCACTGTCACGAACAAGTGAACAATGTGCACACGGACATGAACCACAGACTCACACCCCACATGACCCATCACAGACACAGCAACACCCAAGGAGCCACGTCTGCATGCACAAGCCACACTGAATATAGTACCACACGGCAGCCACTGTGCAACCCATCACACACAACCGAAACACCATTGAAGTCCTGTCCATGTAGCCCCTACTGCCTGTCAACCACACACCCCACAACTACGCCTATGTAAGACAAACAACACTAGACGCAACAGAGCGGAACAACATAAATGCACACGAACACCACTGAACCCATCAAACACACAGACACACCATGCACATACAACATACCATCCATCCCATCCGTCAGCCCCAGTCTCATGAAAGGCATGTCATCCGCACAGCTGCCACACATACAGCAGTCACGCTAAGATACATGCCCATGACCAACCATGTGCCAGAAGTCAATGAAGCGCACGCCACACTGTGAGCAACAACACACAACATGGGCCACACCCCCCCGAGCACTGCAGTGATGCACATGGCACAGGGCAGCACGCACACCAAGGAGATGGGACAACTGCAATACGTCGGGTGGCACACAACCATCACACACTCATAACGATGCGTCCAATGCCATGTCCAGTAATCACAACAGACAGCAAATATGCAGGGTATGTCAGGCATGCACACACCTCAGACCATGCACTGTCATGCTGCCACAACACATGTCACGTTCGGCACCCATGGCTCACAGCATGTAGCCCAAAAGCATATTCCATCCCAAATGCGTTTCTGGGGCATGACCCCCATGTTGCCATATGCGTTCCTAAGCGTTCCATTTGCACCCCAAAAGCATATTCCATCCCAAATGCGTTACTGGGACATGACCCCCATGTTGCCATATGCGTTCCTAAGCGTTCCATTTGCACCCCAAAAGCATATTCCATCCCAAATGCATTCCTGGGGCATGACCCCCATGTTGCCAAATGCGTTCCTAAGCGTTCCATATGCACCCCAAAAGCAAAGTACAAACCAGACCCAGGATGGGCCTGGAGCCCGCATACACCAGAGTCACAATAAGTAGGAGCACAGCAACACACCCATCGGCATAGCCAATCCGTCCCATGCCACATGTGCACAGCACACAGTCCCATTGCCAAGCACACACAACAACAGATTGTACAGCCACACACCCGCCTCCGGGACACACGTGCACGAGAGTGCACGAACGGAGAATGTCAGACAACCAATACAGACTTCGCCAGGTGCAACACAATAACAAATCTCATTCTCTCCACAGGTGACGAACTGCTGGATGCTGGGGATGGAGACAGCAGCCAGCACAGCCAGCCTACAAGCCCCCAACGAGGACACACGGATGTGGAGGATCTGTCCTCCTCTTCGGACACGGACCACCAAGCAGGCCCATCTAGTGTGGCAGGGCCCAGCCGCTCCCCAGGACCCCTCCTACCCACCAACCCATCATCCAGGGCTGCTGAACATTCCCAGCCCCCTGCTGCCACTGTCGTTGCGGCCACACCCACGGTCATTGCGGCCACACCCACGGGCATTGCGGCCACACCCACGGTCATTGCGGCCACACCCACGGTCATTGCGGCCACTACCACTGCCGCAACCGCCACCACGTCTTCGCTGGCCCCAGCCCCAGCGCAGGTGGTGGCCCGGACGACTGGATCCACCCTGGGAGCCAGGGCGAGGACCGTGGTGAGCAATGTGGCTAGTGGGCAGGCCGGTGGCAGCAGGACTGGTAGGAGGAGCAGGGTCAGGGAAACGCCAGCCTCCCCTGGGAGCCATGCCCTGCCTCAAATGGCCAGAGTCCTTGGGGCCTATGAAGAGGCCCAAGGACAATGGGCCAGGTCAGCTACAGACACGCGTGAGGTGCTGGGGGTGCTGAGGTCCATGGACGCCCGTATGGGCCAACTCGTGGACCTCATGGGCCAGCTGGTGGTGGCGGTGAGGTCACAGCCAGGGACAGCAGCTCCCCTCCGCCACCACCTGCCGGGGCGCAGGGTCGAGCAGCAGTGTCCAGTTCCCCTGCGTCCACAGCCAGTGAGCACACCTCAACCACCAGCATGTCGCAAGCAGGCACCCCCTCGCAAACGTGGAAGGGGCCGTCCGAAGTGGAAACAGATCTCCCGGGAGGACTTCGCACGCTCCAGACGCAAGTGAGGCAGCCAGCCAGCCTTCCTTGACCACCCACTGCATTGACTTGGACTACGATCCCACTCCACACAGCCATCTGGATGGCATGTGTGTGTTGGACTATGGACATAGAACCAGTGGGTACACCCTGAGCATCACGCAGCCATGACCGACAGCTCATTGTCACTGCACGCACCACTTTTGTCATCACCTTACACACAATCACATGTCACAGTTTGAAATAAATGCACCTCTTCCACAAACTGCTGTCTGTGCCCTGTGTTTTAATTGTACGGAATACAACGGCCACCTTGAGCGGAACGGCACCTGATGCGTGGCATGGCAATGGAACCGGAGGGCCTGTAGGGACCTAGGGGTGGGAGACAGAACAGGAGCACATTCAATGAGTGTGTCACACACCCATCACACAGTACATGTCAACAACTACAAGCAATGTACACACATCGCACAGAGCAATAGGGCACAATGCCACAGCCACCATCAGTGGCATACTAACCTGGGCATGGAGCGTTGACACACAGCACGCAGTGAACAAAAGGCCACCCTGACACAGCACACACACACCTGCACAAATACAGACACATCAGCCGTCGTACATGGACACTCACCGTTAAGTGAAGTAGCGGGCGATGAGCTGCTGGCGCACATTCCCAGCTTCCTCCTCTCCGCTGTCCTCCTCACTCGAGCTGTCCTGGTCTGCGGGCTGGGGCCCTGGTTGATCTCCGTCATCCACAATGAGGGGGATCTGCTTCCGAATGGCCAGATTGTGCAGCATGCAGCACGCCACCACTATCTGGCACACCTTCTGTGGGGAGTACGCCAGCGCACCCCCGGTGCGGTCCAGGCACCTGAACCTGGACTTGAGGAGGCCAAAGGTACGCTCGACCACACGTCTGGTCCTCCCATGTGCCTCATTGTAGCGATCGTCTGCTGGGGTGCGAGGATTCCTCAATGGACTGAGCAGCCATGCCCCATTCGGGTACGCAGAGTCACCTGGGTGTGAGGGACACAGAGAACCGTTGCTATTCCAACTGGACAGGGGACAGCATCGCACAACCAGCACGCTACACCACTCCACATACTCACCGACAATACAGCCACGATCCTGTTGCAGATTGGACATCAGTCGTGGCAAGATGCTGTTGCGCATTACGTGTGCGTCATGGGCCGAGCCTGGGAACTTTGCACACACGTGGGTTATCACCATGTCCGCAAGGCACACCACTTGCACATTCAGGGAGTGCGTGTGCTTCCTGTTGCGGTACAGGTGCTCAGTGGCCTGTGGTGGAACAAGGCCAACATGTGTGCAATCAATGGCACCAACGACGTGTGGGATCCTGCCAAGGGCATAGAATGCACCCTTCACTGCCGCCAATTCACGAGCCCTGGGGAATCTGATGTACCTGTTTCGGTACAGCATCATGGCTGCCAGTACATCCCTCAGCACCTTGCTGAACATGGGCTGGGACATCCCTCCTCCACTGCCCACTGTGTGCTGGAATGACCCAGTGGCGAAGAAATGCATGGCGGCCATCACCTTAGCCGTGGGGGTGAATGCTGTCGGATACACCCTGCGGGGACGGAGATGGGGTTCCAACATGGCACACAGTCGATGCAGGGTTGGCCTGTCCAGCCGAAACTTCCTTATGACCTCAGTATCCTCCATGTCCGCCAGCAATTGGTATGGGCGGTCAATGTTCGGTCTCCGCCTAGGGAAGATGGCAGTGGACACATGTCAGAGCAACACAACACATAGCAATTTCGCATTCACATCACTGACATGACTGAGCAAGCACATGAGTCACAGCCCAGCTGTCAAGCAGGGACGGCACGGCCACAATACACTTACACAGGTCTCCCACCAATGGCAATGGCTAGTGATGCAAACCACTGCCATGGTCATGCACATGGGGATCTAGGCCCCAATGACTTGCGGGGCGTGCTGATGGGGACTGACTGCATATTCGTCAAGCGGCAACGCCACGGCAACATGAATGTCTGCTGAGCATGGCACTGCTTCCGAGGCTGGATGAGTATGGCACACGACGACGACGATGTGGGCACAGGCTGAGCGGCCAAAACAAGTGGGACCTGTGGCACGAGGGGATATGAGACAGTAGTAGGTGTCAGCACTGCACCCTATGTACAGCACTGTACGGATCACACCTCCCGAAACATTGACAGGTGTCCACATTGACAGCCCCATGCCAAGACGGCTGTGTGCTTGCAGTCACACGTCACAGGTGAGAGGTTACATTGCACGTGCCAGGTGGCAGACGTACATAGTGGGAGCTATCATGTGTGTGCATGTGTCTCCTGTTCAGGATCCACCAGATGGGCGCTGACTCTGTACTGACCATTGGACACAGCATGTTCCGTGGAAGGCTTGTGTGTGTGGGATGGTGGCACTGGATGTGCCTCCGTTGGGTGGGGGGCCATGCACAGGGCGGGTACGTCGATGATTGCGCATTGTTGGTCACGGTGGGTGCACCCACTAAGATGTGTTGCCCTGTGTACAATTCCTATGTCCGCATGATGATGGACTGTAGATGTGGGCAGACTACACATTGGTCGATGTGCTGTCCATGTGCATGTGCCTTCACACCAGGCACAGCTGCCCCTGCACATGTGACCCCTGCTGGACTCGCTGCTGGGTCTGTGGAGCTGATGCACCTTCTGTGCGTGGGGCGGACAGCTCACCTCACTTCCCTCATTGCGCATGTCATGACTTTGCCGCAGGTGACATGGATCATGGAGGGCCCACATGTACGCGTGGGTAGGCTACACATGTTTGTTCACTGGTCGCCACCCCCAGTCAGTGTTTCGAATGGGAAGGTTGTTGTGCTGGTGGTATATTCGATGTGGCGGATGGGCGGGCCTAGGTGCGGGCTTACATTCCGGACATGGGGGGGTAGTTGGATTGGCGACTAGTTGCAGTACACACGGGACACGTCTCTTCCTTTCCACATCTGGGTCATCCCTTGTACTCACTGACAGTGATACAGTCATCTTCGCCCCAGCCCTCATGTCCTCCCCTCGCTCCCCCAATATGCATGTGCACCTGCGAGGCTAGCGCTTGCACAGGCAGCCCCAAGCTCGCACCAGAGAGGGCAAGGAGTGTATGTGTGGGTCCAGTTGCACGAGTGGGCTGTCTCAGGGTATGATGTGTGGCGGGACGCCGTCCACCTGCGTGGTGCCCCAAATGGAGACCCGGCCTGCATGGACTATGCATCACAGTCTTCGCCTTCCGGATCCGCCACCTGCGACACCCAGTGGCTGTGGCTGCCCTTGCGGCCAGGCCGCGTCCGTCTGTGACTGATGGCCCACACATTCACTCTTTGGCCTCTCTGGGGAGGGCTCGGGGGTGGTGGCGCACGCGCTTGCACTTAGTCGCAATGGCATGTGGCGTGGTTGGTATAATGGGCAATGGATGGGATGGTGCGAGCCACCTCCCGTGACGTCAGTGCTGCTCGTGCTGAGGTGCGTCCCCCTACACTTCCATTTGACTTGTGCCATGCTACACGTTGAGGTTCTATTGCCTGCGTGATATGACCAGGAGGAGCGCGAGGAGACCTCTCACACACCATGCTCCACTGCCATCCCGTGCCCTGTATCGCCTGTGCGGATTGACTATGTTGGGGTTACACCTGGTCGACTGGGGCTGTGTGTGCCTTGTCAAGGGGCATGGCGGGCGCACAACAGGATCCAGCTAGTCCACGGAGGGTGGGCTGACGTGTGCGCCTGGTTCCGCATTGTTCGTGTGCCCGGCTGCTGTGCACACACGTGTTCACTTCCCCCCGACAGGTGTCCTCTCACAATGCCCAGGGAAGCGGTGGTGTACTGTTCATGACCCCTCCCAACACGGCGTGCTCCAACTTGGCATGTGCGCATCTACCCGTCGCACCCACCCACCTGAGCACTGCGTCCATACGACTTCACACGACACATGTGTGTCTTCCACAGTTGTGCTACTCATTTGCGTTGACATCCAATACCAGTGGACTACATGGTCATGTCACGACTGCCGTGTACTTCACATACTCTCATCCTCTCTCATTCGTACTTGTGAAATGAGTCAGCGGAGACAGTTTTGGTTTCAAACATTATATTGAGTCTTCTGTCCTCTGTGATGCAGTATAGTGGACACTACTGGCAGCGGAATACATGTTGAGGATATACTGAGCATGATTACAAATGGGATAGGGTGTGGGGTTACATGTGATTGGCTGTTGCATGTGGGATGTGGGCTTCAGAGTTACATCTGCTTGGCCAAGGCTGTGCTAATGTACATTTACGTATAGCTGCGGAGCTGCGGACTTTGACACAGACGGTATACAAGTAGCCTACCAGACCGCTTGGCATCATGGGCACAGTCCATCTCAGTTCCATGTGACAGGTTTGCTGCGGTTGTTCCTCATGCACGCGTGCATGTGAGATGACATCAGGGCATGTGCTTGCGTGCATGCAGCGGCGTGCCACTTGTTGTTGCAATGTGGTGGTTACTGGACATGTCACAGTCACTGGGGTCGTGTTGTTGTTGTTTGCACTTGTCGTCCGTGCAAAGGTCCTGGTATGGGATTCCCGGGGCGGGGGTGGGAGGGGTGCAGCACCCACAGACTCCAGGCGACCTATTCATGTCCACTGAGCGGTGTGTGTGTCCATGGGCGCTGGATCCATGTCGTGTCCTGGTTGTTCGTGCAGTTCCGTCCATGTGGGTGCGATACACAGACCCCATGCCACTGCCTCCCACGATGCATGCGGTGTTCCTGGATGTGATGGGGAACAGTGTGCATGTCCCGGTCATATCCGATGTCATGGCGATGTCGTTGATGGTGTGGTAATTGTTGCCGGTCGTTTGGTATGGCTGTTGTGGTGGTGACTGGCCAGTCCGTGCGGAAGCTAAGCATGGGTGCGGGGTTGGACATCATAGGTCAATCGGGGAACCTGCGTTGGGGTCCGACGAATTTACAGGTTGTCAGGTATGCGATGCCGTCCAGCAGGGCTTCCATGTCATTGGTGGTGTTTATGTTTGCCAGCCAATGTAGCGGATGGTGGCTGTCAAGGTGTTGTTCGTAAGTTGTCCCTTGGAGGACCATGATGGGGCATGCTGGGTGACATTCGATGTAGCTGTGCTCGATGATCCGTCGTGTGGAGGCACAGTGGTCCCATTTCAGTGCGGGTGCGATGTTGGCCACATACGCCATGCCCCCATAGGCAGAGCAGGCCCTGTCGTGTGCGTCCAGAGGGAGGAGTAGTACTAGCAGGTCCGCCTTTAGACATGCCGGGTTGGAGAGACACATCTCCACGGGATGCTGGTAGGGACACCTCCGACAGTAGAAGACGGGTATGACGCAGCTGAACAATGTGATGCGGTAAGTCAGTCGGTAACTTACGTTCAGCAGGGACAGGAGTTCGCATCCCAATATATGTATCTGGTTGGTTTTGTACAGCTTGACCTGTCCGGCGTAGTTGGGTAGGTGTGTTGCGGTTGCCATTTTGAAGCGGTGCGTTGTGGTGGCGTGCTCCGGCTGTGTGTGCAGTCTGCAATGTGCACGCTCCGAGGTTGCTGTGAGCTCTGTGTAGTCGTAGGGAGACAGGACTTGTGTTCTGTTGGCTTGTGCGGAGGACACGGGCCCTCATCCCACATGCTTCTCAGACAGTTCAAGGTCAGTGATGTGTGACTCCTTCCAATTAACTTGCATGGGGCCGACATGGGGGTGTGTTTTCTTTATTCTTTCCCGTCCGTTGTGTTCTTCTGTGATATGCGCTATCTGCCCTGTGGTCGGTCTCCTCTGCATGCCTGTGTTGGTCTTTTATTGGACAATGGCTGTATTCACCGGCTTCTTTCGTAGGGCTGTGGTTTCGGAGTTGGAATGGAAGGTCATTCAGTGCTGTCTGCTCTCCCTTGTGTGGGCGCCAGGCTGCCTTTCCGCTCTGCGTTGGGCCTTGTGTGTGAGTGTTATTCTTGGGCCACCTGTTGTCGGTCCCCGGGCTCTTTGGTGTTCCGTTTTGTATGTCTTGTTCATATGTGCAGGGTGGTATGGGTGTTTCAGTGTGGTACTGGCGTTCCTCTTCCCGAAGGGGCCCTGCTTCTCCTAGTTGGTGTTGCCGCCGCTGTGTGCTTCGCCATGTTTGTTGCACTGGGGTGTGTCCTGCTGTTGCGTGACTTCACTGACATGTGTGCGTCGGTTGTGTGACGTTGGGTGTTGTCCGTGAATTGGGCGTTGGGGACATGTCTGTGGCAGGCCTGTCATGTGTCATGTGCGTTCGGGGTGGGGCTGGTGTGTGTGCTGCTTGGTTGTGTCCCTGTGTCTGTGTGCGACGCATGCATGGCGCTGCGGTTGGCCTCTGCGTTGTGCGCATGTGTGGCAGCGTCATCGCCGCTTTGGGGCCGTGACGGGGTGGTTGGTTCCTAGTCCCAGGTGGTGTGTACACATTTGTTACGAGATGTTACAATTTGGCCTGTGTGTCATATGTGGATGCTATGGTAGATGTGTCGTGTACACGCGGGGGGGGGTTGTCCGCTTTTTCCGCCCTTGCACTGTGTGCGCTGTTTGCGTGCACTTGTTGTATGTGTGCCTACCTGCGTCTTCGCGGTACGTTGCGTCCTTGGTGGTGCATCAGATAGAGCATAGGGAGGGCCTGCAGTGCTGGATTCATGCTCGGGGGTGCCGCTTCTTCGGTGTCCGTGCTCGGCGTTCGTGTTACCGCTTCGGTTTGACGTACGGTGTCTCTTAGCCGTGGGTTCAGTTTGTGTGCGGCATCGTAATTTGGACGCCGGGCGGTACGTGTTTCGTCGGACGGTGTGTGTCAATAGTGCTGCGCCGCTACGTGTACGGGCGCACTTTGATGGCGGACGGTGTCGCTGGCTTGCCGGCGGTGTTTGGCTGACTTTTCGCATCGTAATCGGGCGGGCGTGTGGACTGCTGCGTGCAGGCGGTAACTGGTGGTTTTTGCATCCGCCAGCACGGCGGTAGTGCTTCCGCCCGACATCCTAATGGGCCCCTTTGTTTGTACATATCTGTTATGATTTTGAAAGTATTTTTATAATTTGTATTCAATTGATACACCCTCAAATGCACGGTAAAGAAAATAAAAATTGCTCCAAAGATTGAGCACAAAGATATATAATTACATTGTCATTGTAACTCAGTTTGCCACAACTGATTAGCGGACTGTCCAAACAACTATTATTTGTTTGCCGTATATTGACTTATGGTATATTTTGGTTCCCCATTTTCTATGGTCATTAAGTTAGCCCTAGAGCGGTAGTGCTTAAAGGGCACCCCTCCCCCCCCGTTTCCGCTAACAATGTTTATATTGTCGACATTCAGGACCACAATCAAGGGCTTCGCAATCTCATGGTAGTGTTATGACTTAATGCAGCATCATTTTGCAAAAAACGGCATAGTAAAAAGCCCTCCAAAGGCAGATGCAAATGCTGTTTTATAGACATAAGTTGCACTCAAACCATTATCTATTGTGCGATGAGAGCTCATGACTAGTGACAGGAAATCATCATTTGCCTCAAATCTGGCTCACCACACCTGCTTGAAAAGTTGCCGCCTTGAAGATTTTTTTTAAAAATAATAAACAAGTTCATTCTCCTCGAAATTTGTTTTATATAATATCTCCTTCGAGAAAACATAGCTAAAAACAATTATGGCTAAAGACTTCGAAGGTACAAACCTCTCCTCATATTGGGTATAGATGCATTTTGTTACAAGCCATTTTTCTCATCACGCATGGACATTTTTCCATAAATCCCTTGAATAAAATCTATAAAGCAAAAGGAGTATCATTCTTCGGACATTTTCACAGCCTTTCTTTAAAATTAGGTGCAATTTCAGGTAGCTGTATCTCATCTCATCCATCCTGGCATTTCCCGCCTCCTCACGTTATTCCATCATTGTTTTGCAATCTATTTTATCTCAAATGCTTTGCATGATTACCTAACTTGTAAATCCATTGTACCTCACCTTCTACTCTCCAGATGTCTATATACTATCTTTGTTTTTTATAACATATGAAAAGATAGAATTTAGGCCGGGTAGCTCCCCAATTATTTCAGACTATATGGGCCCCAAATATCTGGATTATATTTAGAAGAACAATACTGAATTTCTGGCAATCCCTAGAACCACACCTTTAATTTTTTTTTTTTTCACAACATGATTTTATTGTTGACAACCAAGACAAAGAGGATGCCTCATCTGGCACCCAAAGTGTACATAAAAGATGACAAATAGGGATATCAACATTTTCAACACGGGCATGAAATTGATCATGCAAATAATGAATTACAAAGAAAAATAAGAACAGAAAAACGAATAGCTGCGCCACGTTGCCTCTGCTAGACAGGGAGAGATGTTGCATATATAAGGAGAGTCCATGCCACCTGTAGTCACATCCAGTGTGTATACTACGCGTAGTCCAGTCCACAGGATTCACAACACAGAGTCAGCAATATCAGACGGGGGAGGGGGCTCCAGATACAAACCCCTATAGTCAGCCCACCTTTTCCAGATCTTGTAATGTTTCCGAGGGCACCCTCTCGCTTCAAAGACTGAGATTTCCAGGCCCATACAGAAGTCTAAGCCCTTTTTCCATACCCCAAGCAGCGGCGGGAGTTCCGCCTTCCAGGCTCGGGCGATGTCTCTCTTTGCCAATGTAAGGCCTAAAAATAAAAGGTGACGCTTGTACCTGTTGCCACCCAGGTCCTCTGTAATTTGGAGCATGGCCAGCCTCCCACACCTTGATTTTAACTGCATAACACACTTAATACTTCTTTGAGGGTGAAGGTCAGATGTGGAGAAATTCGAATTCCTCGTAGATGATACATGCTCCGCAATTTGCCATGGCTTGCCACAATCCAGTTTCTTCTTGCAATTTTTTAAATACAGCATCATTATTTCGCTGAGTCCTCAAGAAGACCAATAAACATTGCAAGAAAAATGAAATGGAAATGTGAACCTTACCCTGTGACTGTCAAGATTCAGCAGGAACTGTTGCATTCCCTGCACATGCTGGCTCTAATCTGTGGATACTTTCAGTTTAATTCGTTTAATTTGCAGTGCCTTAAACTAACTGAAACCAAACAATGAAAGAATCCCTAGGTGGAAAACCCAGTTGACCAGTAAAAATGGTCTTTATTGGATTCATTTGATATGAGGTATTGAATTTCTAAAGTGCTGCTTTATGGAAAATACCTGTTGCTTCCAGTTGGAGCAGGGTTCTGATGTTTAGTTGGGTCTTTGGTATTAATTTCTATATTGTATTACCAAACACATTTTACTGAATTTTTGCACTGGTCATCCATGGCTCAATGCCCAAAATCTCATAAGCTGTAACTAAATCTAGTCGAAACAAAATGTAATTAGTCAACTGGAACTTCCACCATGGAAGGGAAAGCAAGACTAGACATTAAAAAGCAGTGCCACTCTCAGATAAAGACACTAAAACATATAGTGCATTTAAAACATTGATAGCACAAACAAGAGCGGGGGCTGTGTAGCACCAAAGAGAAAAGTTTTCAGTCAATAATTGAACATTTACCAACTGAATGGGAGATGGGAGGGAAAAAGGGTCGCAAGAGGGGCAAACCTTTAGAAGCAAAGGGAAATGCCTCTTTGTGCATACTCAACCGTGCAATTTTGGACTGATGCTGCTGGTTTATTGACTCTGAGAGTGCACTGAGGCCTGCTAATCAGACCTCAGTGCCAGTGTTCTAACCTATAACAAAGTATATGTTGAATTGATTATCACTAATTGGCAAGCACTGACTTACTTATGAGTCCCTAGTATATGGTGCCCAGGGCATGTAAGGCAGAGTGTACACCCACGGCTGCTGCACTGTTTGTGCCACCCTGTGTGTGACAATGTACAAAATGGGTCCCAGCCTGCCACTGCAGAATGGAAGAGCAATGGTAAAACTGCTAATTCGAATTTGCCATTTAACCCCTTCCCTGCTTATGACGAGCTCAGCTCGTCATGCTGCACGGGCGGGCTGTGCGCATGACGAGCTGAGCTCGTCACGACCACGCCCGCGATTGGAATGTCCAGCACCTGGCTGGAATTCCGCTCGCAGCGAAGGCGTTAAACTAATGGCAAAGCCACCACTTCCCTTAACAATATATGTAAGAATCCCCGAAGGAAGGCTGTTAAAGTTGAAGACGCAGGAACCATTGAATTAATGTATAAGCTTTATTCTTGACAGCACAGCAACCTGGAAATAACTGCCCAGGCCACAGGAAGAGTAACAGAGTCCTAGGTGCTTAGCAGCAGTACAACAATTCCAAATGGAATTGGAATACAAAGGGTGGAATGCACATACATCAGGACCAGAGAGTGTGCAATATTAAACAAGCATAAAAAGTAGTAAATGTAACATACCTTCTTTTTTTCAACAAAATTGTGATACAAACAATATGGGAACTATTTACAGAAATCAGACAACTTCCTAGGAGGTACACGCAACCTACTTGAAATTTTAACTCTAGAAGCTACAGTATTGTCGGGTAAATTGGTAACATCAGAAGATAATTTACCTGTCACATAAGGTACAAATGGACATTTAGAAACCCGTCTAACATTCCATAATTTACCATCTTGGGTAATGATGCTGTTGTCAAAAACTCTAACAATCTTCATAGGTTTGCCAAATTTGCCAGAACATTTAGTAATAAAACCAGGTTTTTTAACTCTGACCATATCACCTATATTAAAATTGTGAGTTTTTACTTTCCACTTGTCATCATACCACTTCTTAACTTTTTCTTGTTTGGATTGTACTCTTTGAGCAAAATCACTTACCAAATCATTCGAAAAGAACTTGTTTTTACACTTTTCTTTGAACCACCAGGGACAAATCTTTGATGCTGGATCATGACCTTTTAAAAGACGAAAAGGGCTAACCTCTGTTGTGGAATGAGGCGTAATGCGATATGACCAAAGTTTTTCTCTGAAGGAATTTTTCCAATTTCCTCCCATCTTGACCACATCAGAAACATAACCCTTCAGTACCCTATTACAGCGTTCAACAAGACCATTCTCATGTGGTTCATAAATAGAGACTGTATAATGTTTGATGTTTTGACCTTTTAAGAATTCTTCCATTTCAGTAGAAGTTAATTGTACCCCGTTGTCAGAAACAAGAATGGAGGGACAACCTTCTCTGACAAACACTTCCTTCAAAAACTCAATAACCATATTTGTAGAGGAACTAGATGCAAATTTCACTTCGGGCCACTTTGAGTGGTAGTCCACCAACACAAAAGCATATTGTGAGTCATGTGGTAGACACGTAAAAGGACCCGAAATATCAAAGCCACTTTTTTCCAGGGATCGTTGGGCCACTCAGAACATTTTAAAGGAGGGACATTGAGGCTCAACATTTTCTCACTGCTCATGCACACCTCACATTCCCTAACAGTACGGTCCACCATGCGATCCAAACCTGGCCACCAAAAATAATTTCTGACTAACCGTTTCATGGCAGACATTCCAGGATGAGATTTATGTGCTAACTTGAGAATCACATCTTGAATACCAACAGGTGGAACACACTTCCCACTTTTATACATCAAATCACCCTCCAATTCTAACACATCAGACACTTTGAACATGGGCATGAACTCTTCAGCCAAATTCTTCCTATCCGGCCAACCCCTTAAAATGAACCCTTTGACGGTTTGCCACATACCATCTTCCTTTTCACTATTTCTCCACAATTCCTCTGTGATATCTTCAAAAACACCAGAAACTACGTCTTGAATGGTAGTAACCACTTCTGAATCGTCAAACTTTTCATCCGGCAAGACATGACAAGGAAGACGAGACATAAAATCAGCCAAAACATTTTTTTTTCCAGGAGCAAATTCTGGTATAGAATTTATATCTATTTAAGGCTATATTAGTAACTGGTTTGAACCTTAGTTCCATTCTCTGTAAAGCCTCTTTGTAAACATTTGTGCCTTCTCCCTCCCCTTCCGTGGGAGAAATTTGAGGTAATGCCCTGAAAACCACTTGGCCTTCAGATCCTAAACAATGTAAAAAAATGCTTTTTTTCCTTTCAGCCCCCATGCGTTCACCATCAATAGCTTTCATGTAATTAAGAAATTCCTCTTTCCATGGTGTCCAGGGTATCGGTGGATCTCCCTTAATTTGTAAAAACTTATCAGGAGGATCAAATTGCATAGTTCTGGTTGTAGATAACAAATCACACAGCGTGAAAATGAAACACTAAATGAGCAAAATTTTGAGTGCGCACAGCCAACAAGTTAAATGTAAGCAGGGTTTATTTTAATTTTTTTTATAACTGCAGCCAAATGAAAGTATTGATAGAAAATAAAGAAGGGTACCAAAATATTTCCCTTAAATGATGAGGCAAAGTTGAACACAGACTGTATGATCAATTGAATAAGTGCACCTTAGGAAATAATATTTGAGTAAGTTTAGGTATATAAGATACAATGTCATCTTACCCGAATGTTCTGTTATTTGGCAAACAGCTTTTATGATGTTTATTTGCGCCTCATGGTTTAGGATGTCTAAAATGTATATAACTCAGTGCCACACAGTGCGAGAGTGCTCCCGATATTTCGTTGTTATGGTAACCAAAGTTTCTAAAATGGCCGCCACCTAGCACGTTGCGTGGGTAATTAGCATACGTGGCGTGCTTGGATGATGTGAGAGTCTGGAATCCTGCGTCAGACCGTCTCACAGCTTAGGAGCAAAAGTCCGGAATGCTGCGTCAGACCACAAGTCTGGAATCCTGCGTCAGACTGTCGCGCTCCTACAAGAACAGGTAATTTAAAAAAAATAACTTACTCGCGCTGTTCCGTTGATGTAGCAATCAACGACACGCTCCGTGAATGCCACAGAATTAAATTTAACGGAGAACCTTCACAGTGTTCAACCAGCCTGAATTCAGTTTTACGTAGTAATCGATCCCGTCACCAATTTCAATTAATAAAGTTTCATCAGGCACTCGGTTAGGTAATTAGCGCTCCTCACAGTGATGAGTACAACACGATGGATTTTTAAGGACACAATCACGCTGATGTCCAACAGAATGCGGCACTGAAAGACTGCTTGTAGGAAGATTAAACCGAATGCCCCAAACTTATCTGTAGATTTGATATGGTGTCCTCTATGTAAGGTGGGTTCAGGGATACGCTTCACTCCTGTGCTGTCACGATGTAGGTTGGTAGAAGCGATCCTTTACTCCGCTCGTCGCCAAATTGTTAAAGTTGAAGACGCAGGAACCATTGAATTAATGTATACGCTTTATTCTTGACAGCACAGCAACCTGGAAATAACTGCCCAGTCCACAGGAAGAGTAACAGAGTCCTGGGTGCTTAGCAGCATTACAACAATTCCAAATGGAATTGGAATACAAAGGGTGGAATGCACATACATCAGGACCAGAGAGTGTGCAATATTAAACAAGCATAAAAAGTAGTAAATGTAACAAAGGCCTAAATAGACCTAAGGCTGGGAGCTGTATATTGTTAAGTAGAACATGTGTTGTTATATATCTCTTAACAGTAACACTTCTAAAGTGTTGTTTTGCTCTGGAAAGGCTAGTAGCCCCACTGACTAACATAGGGTTACCGGTTGACCACTTAGCCTGGCTAACTTATGTATGGGAGTAACTAGATGGGTACTGTACGGTATCAAATTAATTGTGGCATTAAATCCAACCTGATGGCCAGGGCGTATTAAATACCACTGTTAAAGAAATTTAACTTTTAGAAAGTTGCTACTCAGTGACCCAGTTGTCCAGTAGCCTTGCACAGGCACTGGCATACAGACAGCATTCTGCCTGCCTGGGGAGTTGTGTGAATGACTCCCCGGCTTAGAAATAATAGCAGCCTGCTACAGGGCAAGGTGTTACCTCCCCTTTGCAGGAAGCCACTCAGGATGTTAGCCCAAATGGTGAGCATCAAAGGTGAAGCCGCCATTTGGTAGGCAGATGGCATTCACACTCCTGAGGGGCTGACCTTTCTTCAGGTAGACAGGTCGGCGACAGGGACAGAGAGGGAAACCCAGTGCTCAAACTGCTCTTCCCATGGGCGTGTAGCCCTCAGGTAGCCACACCTTTAGGGTGGGCTACCAAGCACCTGACATCCGAGGAAGGGTTCTGACATTTCGAGAGGGAACAGAATAGTGCACTCTGGGGTTACTAAATGTCACACATAGCCGGATAGTCATCTCTAAGAGGGAGGTGACCTGGTAGAACATTGGCTATTGACCACATCATCCCCTAAGGGCAATTTCTGGGAATAAATATGGAACCCACGGCACCTTGAACCTCAGATCATGCCAGAATTGGAAAAAGGACCAAAGAAGGACTGCCCTGCTGCCCCTGAACTGCACAAAGAGAGGCTGCACTGTCTGCTAGACTGCACCTGCCCTGCGGCACCTTGGGCTACCGAAGAGAGGACTGTGCCTGTGGCGCCTGGCTTGGGGACAAGTCATGCCCCAGCCCATAGGAGTGACTCAAAGTAACCGTGGAGTATTCCGCTGGAGCCCGCACCAGGATCAGCACAGCCCAAGTAGCCCACACCGTTAAGTTGCTAGCCACTGCAGACGATTTGCTGCTATCTGCTATTGGGTACTCCAAGAGACCGATCCTTGATAGCCAAGAGTTGAACCCGAATCCGCCGGACCTGGGATGTTGTCAGAGTCCAGGCTGGTTGCCCAAGAGGGACACCAGCCTCTTTCAAAGGAGTTCGCAAAAACCGCTGTCCACGGAGACCAGTAGACCAGCCGGCACTGGCCTTCTGTGGTCTCAAGAGGACTTTGAGGGCAGTGGCGCAACAAAGGCCCCTGCAGCCTCTGCAGTGTGGGGGGGGGCCCTGAGCTCCAGGGGGCCCCCTCAGCACAGCCCCTTGGATTGAGAGCTCCTGAGTGAGTCCGGAGGAGGTCCCTCAATGTAGTTTGCAGGGGGGCCCCCTCAACTTTCGTAATGCCACTGCTTGAGGGATCTGGACCTCTGTGGCCAAAGTCGCCACACCTGATCCGTGGACCGAGGAATAACCACAAAGGCACCCCCGTCAACCGCACAGCACCTGGAGTATCCATGAACATCCTAATCTCCTGTATCCTCAGCATCGGGACCACTCCATTGATGTCTACGGCAGTCATGCTGTTAAGTGTGGAACTGGACTAAAAACGCTCTGGTGGCCAGGTAACTGTCCAAATCTACCCCATTCCCCCCACCCCCCGCCCCAGACCTTCTCCGTGTCGGATTTGCAGATTTGGTCACCCAAAACGGGCCAGAGTAGGCAAAATAACTTTTACAATTTTTTTGAAACTTTACAAGCTTTAAATTGACCAATGCTTCTTGGCGGCCGAAAATAAAACCTTTACAAATCTGTATCTCTGGAACCCTCTAGTGAATTATTCTCATCAAGGACTTTAAAAATTCATCAAAACATAATCTATTTTCATAAATTGGTTTTCGTGTTTCTTTTGTGTTGCGTTGCTTTCTTATTTCGTTGTTTGGTACTGTTAAATGCTTTTCACTGATTGCTTTGTTCAAGCCTTGCTGTTTGAAGCTGTAGCTATCCAGGGTTGAGCTTAAGATTGCACAAACTAGCCTGACTGGACCCAAGACAGTTTTCACGAGTGTTCTCCACGGTAAGGCCACACAGCCATACCATATAATACACCCAAATCCTCACAAGAACTATATTCAAAGCAAGCATTGTCAAAGCCAATAGGAATTACTTTTGCACAGTGCATGCACAAACAACAGTCATGCATACATTGTCATATGGTGTCATAGATAATAATAACTTGTTCATTATGTAGTGCTTCATATCACATTTAATAATAATTTGTAATCACTCTAATCAGCAATAATTATTACTATTAGGCACTAATGTACTTAATTGTGTGAACTACAAAAGTACAGAAAGCTGATTGTAGCCTTGCCAGGACTAAAGTGGTGATTTGCATATCAGCACAAGTATCGGCAATAAGATTTTAGCTTACTAAGCCATGCTCTTAACATAACACAAACAACCAAAGATGGAGACAGAACAAAGTCTATAGAGATCCATGCACATAACCAGACCAACACACCACAGCTACACCACACCACAGCTACACACAGCTACACACAGCTACACACAGCTACACACACAAGGACCAGCAAGCAGGCACCAATGCACATACACCACATGATGTAGTTACCTATCCACAGAGACCAAGTGACATGTGCAATGCCAAGGTGGTTGCTTGTATAGTAGTTTATGCTGCTCTAAGCATGACTCAAAGTGCAATGTTTGATATGAGAGTTGAAAGAAGAGCACAAGTAAGAAGAAAGCAGGAGAAGAAAATAGGCTGCAAGAAAACTATTGAAGTTCTAAAAGAGGGTAAACAATGGGGGCAAGAAGTGTTGGGAACAGAGGCATGACAGGGTGTTAGTAAATGTGGTAGAATATTTGTGCAATAACAGAGTGCGTCAGGGAGAGCCAAGTGCCAATGTCCATGTCAATGAAGCAAAAGCGGCTGACACACACAGACAGCAAACCTAGGGGAATCCCTACGGCCCCACAGAGCACAGATATAGTTAGACACTACACAGAAATACTGGTCTTCGGCAACAAGACTTCCCCATGGGACTCCACCTTGTGGCCATCAGAGCAAGAACCAACACCCAAAGACCACGCAGGAAATCTAGGGATCATCCTGGATGACAAGCTCAACATGACAGCTCAAGTCAACGCATTGTGCCCCTCCTGCTTCCACATCCTACGCATACTGTAAAAGATCTTCAAATGGTTGTCCGAGAACACTAGATTGACCATCACGCAGGCACTAATCACCAGTTGGCTGGACTACGGCTACAGTCTCTGTGCCAGAATCTCCAACCAACTCCAGACCATCCAGAATACCACATCAAGACTAATACTCGACCACCATGCCGCACCCACATCATACTGCCCCTCAGGAAGCTTCACTGGCTCTCGATTCACAAGCACAGCCAATTCAAACTTCTCACACACACATACAAAGTCCTACACAATACAAGACCAGAATACCTGAACAGCTGCATACACTTTCACCAACCCATCAGACACCTATGCTTTGCCTCACTCTCACTTGCAAACATTCCCCGCATCCACAAAACCAAAACTGGAGGTCACTCATTCTCCCACATCACACCAAGGAAATTGAATTCCTCAATACATCAGAGCCTCCTCCTCAATTCTTGAGCTCTGCAAGAAGTTGAAGACCTGGCTCTTTGTAGGGACCACAGCCCCAGTGCCTGGACACCCTCTCGGGTGATTAGTATTCTATACAAATCAACACAACATAATGTATAAAAGCAGGCAGGCACAGAAGGACAGGGATGAGTGGAGAAGAACAGAAATGATTGACTATTTAGATGATATTTTCATGTCCACTTTATCTTTAGACCCTTTGCTGATTAAACCAATTTTTTAGGACAATAAAAGGTACTAGGAATGTCTATTCAAACTTTGATTCTCTTTAGAAAAATGAATTTTACCTTGTAATGGATTACTGCAGCTTTTATGCACATATTACCCTCCTAGAAATGATCATCGTTTTGCAATAATATAGCATGTGATGCATGCCAATTTTGTATTTCCTGTAATAATACATATAAAACTGCAATTCAGTGCCTTAGTTCTTTGATCCTATTTTGTCATTCTTAGATTCGAGAATTAGCTCTATCTACACTACACACTTTGTACTGAGTTTTGGATCCCCTCACATCAAATCATTGTTATCAGATGCATTGAAATTTTAAATGTAAATAAAGACTACAATCGCCAGAATGTATTGGTTTACTAAACTAAAGTCCAGGACCAAAGAGGTGGTGCCTAACACACAACACAATGTTTAATTATTTTCCTATTCACACTTTCAAACAGAATAAATGTGTCTTGAAATGTCACAAAAGATATAAAGCAAAATGGCACACACACAGTTTTGAAGTATTTTACTGTGCCAAACCTACATATGGCAGACCTGCCAACTAAATAGCTAAATTTCACTGTGTGAGTGGTGGGGGCGTAGGCAGGGGTGGGGCCTCATGCTGAGAAGTACCTCTCCACACCAACCCCCCTCCTCCAAAAAATGTAAATACTTGCTTAGGCTGGTGTCAATTTCCTGGGGTGTTTTTACACCCAATAAGGGACATTGGCTATTCAAAGCCTCAAAAGACAAGCTGGAAATGTGCTCTTTACAGTGGTTAACAACTCATTTTCCCTGCCACCATGTGATATTGGCTGCTCATCGGTTGACCTTGTGAAGGGAGCTGATCTCATATGAAAGTGTGATTTGGAAAGTCTGATATGGTGCTTTTCGCATCCCGCAGGAGAAACATTAACTGTGAAGTTCATTTTTGAAGAAACGTTCTAAGAAAAACTTAAATTGATACTAGCTGTGTAAGAACCAGCACAAGGCACCAAGATCCAAACTGACTTGGTGGTTTGTATCTCTGCCTCTAAGATTTACCCTGTAGAGACCTCAACCCTCAAGTTGGTCTCTCTTCAGAATACAACACGTGGTAAGTCCATGCACTATCGCCCTCTCTCTCTTAGTTAAATTTTACCACTGGAGACTTCGAGGATACTGTTACAGGCTTTGAATACATATCTACTTTCAAACGCTCACCCCACTGTGGGAGTGTTTAATCGTAATTGGAATTGTCTGTCCTTCTTTGTTTTCTGCTCGTCCTGAGGAAGACTCGCTGTGACGCTCACCTAATTGCGCACACGCCAGGGTCAAAACGTCGACCTTTATTTCAGTCTATGTCCACCAGGTCTCCCAGCCCCAAGAATAAAAAGCCTACTCAGTGGGCACCAGAGACCATGTACTAATAATTGGAAAGTTTTTTGTCAAAAACAAATTCCCTTTGGGATTTCTCAATAGCATACCATGCTTTTCACTACCACAATCAAACTGTCATTCAGTCACCAGAAAGTATAGTTATAGCCAAAAGATACCAATATAAAAATGTTTATTGGATAGATCTATTCATTAAGTTACAAATTATTTAAAATACACAATGTATAATGTAGCAAATAAAAACAACAATCCACATGAATTCATTACATGCCATACAAATAATAAAGAAAATACAAATAATATTCAAGTGCAGGTAAATATACACAACCCAGCCAATAATTATAACAGGTTCACCAAATAGTAGATTTTGTTCATAGGAACCTCTATACACTGGTAGGTAAAAAGGACCAAGAAGAGACTCGTTTCGGTGGTATCAATGAGTCCAACCACCTTCTTCAGGCTTAATAAAAGATGTCTCCCAGCACTCTTATCAACAGCTGAGAATGTTGGTTGTGTGGATGGGAACCTTTTTCCTCCACCCAATCTGATTTCTTAGCATAAGTCTCCTTACGATGTCAAGAGAAAACAGGCGGACATGTAATCTCGCCACTGTCCTTCAATTCTCAATTAGTAGAAGAAAAGTTCTGTCTCACAGAAGTACTGAAGCTCCCCTCAGATGTTAAAACCTTTTTGTTTTCATGCCGTCCCCAATGGTAAAACTGACAGCAACAAATCACCCTTCAATAATGCCCTGTATTTAAGCGCAAGACACTTGCAGCATCAAAATAGTTCACTTTAAATAAAATATTGCAGATTTCCAACTTTTTGGCAAAACTTCAATCACTGCCACTCAGGTTTGTAGCGGAGCACGCTGCCGGGACTGAAAAGCCTCCTGGCGTTCTCCGTTTTAGCCGACTAATAATTGGAAAGGACAAACTCCATTTCAGTTGTTTTGTACATTCTGTACATATTTGTATGTCTCTTACCACATATGTATAATTTCACTCAGTCACACGTCACCTTGTTGCACTTTATTCACTTTATCTTTATGTCACTGATGTCATTTGATGATTATTGAATTTGACAGCCCTACATGATTCAAAGAGCAAAAAACTATTTTTATATCAAAAATTATTTTCAGCTATGCCTGTTCCATCCTGAAGTCTATAAAGAAATGTATTAGACTCGCTTTTGCATGATTAATACACTACATAGGTTTAAAGCAATTGGTCTACCCGACAGAACCATTTGTAGTTTGTTTTATGCATGCCCAGGTTCTGAGGGACACAAGGTTACCCCATTGACTCTTCTTGTTTGTAGCATGATGCCGTTTTCTGAGATGTGCCTGCACAGAAGGGTCTAGGCACTTCTTTTTGGCTTTTCTAAATTGGCGTGGGATTTTTATTGTGTCATGTTTTTGACTTTTTAACTATGATGGTACTTCTAAATGCTATCAGGAGTTGAGCTCAGATTTAATTACGGAAACTTTTAACTGGATCTAACAAGATAGTGACCATATTGCTTGTGGTGGACTACCATCCAACTCAATTATAATTTACTTTCACTCAGTCTTTATAACAACTAATCAAATCTAATTGCGAGCTGGGTTGAGTATTAATGGACTTGAATTGTGGACCACGTCCTATCATATCACGTCATATCAGCAGATATGCTTACTATAATTACATCTCATACTATTTGGCACATTGTAAGAATACGCACCACAATAATGTACTGTTTTAGCATGCTTAATTATACTTATGAAAGTATGAATTATGAAATATAATATGATCTATGATATGTATAATATGCTTAAGAGTGCATTGTGCTAAAGAACAATATGATATTTCTTAGCAGGTCCTTTTTTGAAACCAATACCTTTACTTGATTATAACATACTTGGTAATTGGATGTTTTTTGTTTTTCCAAATGCAGGTAAGCTGCATGCCTGGGCAACATGTGTTGGCTGTATTCATGGTTAATGATATCTGTGTGAAAAATTATTTTGCTATTCGGATTTTGGCTGTTACTTGGAAGACACAAATAAGTCATTTCTCAAGTTTTGAAAAGGAACTCTTTGACTGGACTGTCTTTTGAATGTACCTCGTGAACAGCTTTGTGTTTTTGTTAAAAATGTGCCCCATGGTGTCATGCTGTCTTATTTTCAGGACTCAGTTTTAAACAAATTCTATGATTTTGCCATATGGTACAAATATGAAAAAAAGAGCATCTGCTTTTTCATTTTTTGCAGGCTTAGTTTTGTAAAGCTTATTTTTTTTCCTGCAGACAATAGCGTTTGCAGACAGTATGTCAAACACAAAATCCCTTTGGGTTTCTCATAAACACACTATATACCACACCAATCTCACATGCACTCTAATCACCATCAATGGAATTGAAAACCAAAGAATTGTAATACAAAATATCTTTATTGACAGGATCCTTATTCAATATTATTAAAAAAATATACATATATATGTATATTGTTATCAATTCTTTTCCTTTTTAAAAACACATAAAAAACAATATTATTAAAAATACATAATCAAAATTCATGGGAGAATACAGTACAAATTATAATAACAGTAGAGCCAAATAACTCTATTAAGCAAACCCAGACACAAAGGTTTTGTCAATGTTTCATTTGAGATTAGACATTACATAAAACAGTTCTGAGTGTCCATTCACTTCCCTATTGTAAAAAACCAGTAATGCTTGGGTGCATTTTCAAAGCAAAGCGACGCGTTTCGGTGGTTTGATAGAATACACCACCTTCTTCAGGCTAGCAATTAAGTTTGGTGTCTCCCAACACAATAATCTAGACAGATGAAAAAACAAGGAATGGAAAGAGGAAAGTATTATGTTCCTTCCTTGATAATTGTAATTCTCCACTTTAACCACACGATCCCGCAATGATAATAATAGGGGTTATTCTTTAGTATAAAGCCAAAATTATTCGGGATTCAGGTTTATACTTCCATAAGCTTCACAGATCTGCTGGAGTCTGTATATAGATAAAATTGTCCTTAGAACCCTGATCATTTGCCCCTTTTGGGTGTGGCCACTGGAGCTGTGGCTCAAAAAAATATATCTATAATATAGTAATGCCGGACTTCTGGCAATAATAAAATCCTCAAATTTTAAAAGGAAGGCCTATCAGCAGCCTCAGTCAAAGCGTTAATGCCGGGACTCAAAAGTCTCCTTACATGCTCCTGCTTCTTCCAAATTCTGCGATAGCGTTTGTGCAATAAACCAGTGAATGAAAGGATGGATATAGTAGACAGAGTCCTCCTTTGAAAATGCACATATTACTTTCAGCCCGAAGTCAATGATTTAGGTCACAGAGCTATTATGCCAAATGCCTGTTTCATAGTGCTATCTGCAGAAGCAGCACTTTCTACCAGCACCAGTAGGTCTCCAATGAAAAAAAAAAACATTTTATTAGGGTCTGATAAAAATATATTACAGGCTTTACTGCCAGTTTTGGGGGAGGACAATGGCCCAATGCCTGGGTAGGAGGCCTCACCTAGTTTTGGCCAAATGTTAAATCCCTGGCGTCTAGTGGGCTTTCTTTCTGCCTGGGGGCAAACTACCCAATGTGCCTCCCGGGGCGGGGGAGCGGGAGGGGCAGAAAGAATGCATTTCACCCTTTGGGGTGGGGGGACTGTCCTATGCCAGGCCACCCCTTTTTGTTAACTTTAATTCCCTGGTTGCTAGTGGGTATTGCGCCCCAAAAGGGGTAGCAGATTGGTGTTAAACGCCACCATCCGCCCCACAAGCGAGACAGAAGATTACTTTTGGCCGGGGGAGGAGAACCCATGTCCAAGAGTCCGCATCTTCTAAAGAAAATAATCCCTGGTGTCTAAGGGTGTAGATCCCTGCTTGGAGATTGCATTCTGAAGGGGATTCCCAAGTAGAGATCCACTAGAGAAAGGTACCATTGGAACACTTAGAATCTCCCCTTCCCAATGATACTTCTCCTATTGAAACTGCAGCTCAAGGGGCTGAGATGTACCCCCAACACTTTGGAGTTCATGACGTCAGCATGACACGCAGGAGTGGAGAATCCGACTCATGTGACCCATTGACGGTTGGATCCTGAGGGACCAAGTGAAAACGTTCATTCTGGGTCCGATTCCTCCAGAAACTCTTTATTTTGCACCAGACCTCCACCATTTTGGCTGCTGTAAGTAAACAGATCCACGGTATTCCCACAGATCTCATCATTCTGATGGGGCAGGAAAATACCACTAACTGCCTTATTTGAAGTAAGTGACCACTTGTAATGAGAGTCCATCTGCTCTGGAGCTGTTCTGACTCTGACGTATAATTAGGGTGACTAGAAGTCCCGGATTTGCCAGGACAGTTCCGGTTTTTCACCAGCTGTCCCGGCAGATTTTGGCAATTTTGGCTCATGTCCCGGTTTTTTAAAGGTGGTCGACTGAAAAACGTGAGAGGCTCTTTTTTGGGTGTACTATAGCTGTGCTAGTTAGCAGCTGTTATATGCAAGCAATTTAATTAATAGGTATGATGTTGGTTGTAAAAATTACAATTTATTTTCTTAATGCATCTTCTATGATACTATGTTGATGAGAGCTGTCATTCTGCGCCATTGCGTGGATGAAAAATTGTAGTCCTTCTTCTATTTTTCCAAAGTGTCCCGGTTTTTGGTTCTCAAGATCTGGTCTACCTACGCAGAATGAAGTACCAACATTTCCAAGCTCTAGTCGCGGCGCCAGTGCTGGCAGCAAGGTTAATGGATTGAAAGCAAAAAAAAACAAAAAAAAACACTGCATCTGATCCAGTAATAGCTGGGTACGTACCCAGCTCAACGTTTGAAGCACCTGCTACAGGAACCTGCCTCACAATATCCAGGTCACCGGTGTGAATTGTTGCAGATTAAGTGAAACTTTCCAATTTTATTAAATTGCTTGGCTGCCCTGGAGCCGCACCCTCGCCCGGGCATGTTTTTTATTATTCCTTTCATAGAACAAAACTCACAGGCTTAACCAAAAGGAAACTACAAGAAAAACAACGTCGTTTCGCTTACCCGCCATGGTTCACGTCGTCTTCGCTTGCATTCGAGCGTCGGAGTTTGCCCGCTCTGTGATCCACGAGTTTGTCGACCTTAGTCTGAGACAAGCAGTATTTATTACACGAGGAGCCAGAGAGCGGCCTTCATCCTACTCAGGTATTGCACAGTACAATTCTTGTGGGAAATGCACCCTCCACGCCTGGTATATTGAAAAGGAATTGACCCGTTTACTCCCACTATTGTCTCTGTGGTGTCTGACGGATGAGTGATCACGACGGAATCTGTCAGAGTGTGCCCGCCTCCCTGCTGGCAGTGGTACAGCTGCTTTTCTACATTGTGGATGGGTGGCACTAGGAAACAGGCTTAATTAGAAGAAAGTTAAATTTGAACAAGACGCAAGCACTAAAGGTCCTAGTCGAGAAGGAGGTGCTACAATCTTATTATTGAATGTGTTACTTATAATATTAAACACACCTATAAGGGCCTCCGGAGCTGGCGTTAGGATTTGAGGCGCTGAGCTGGGGCGCTTTGTCTAGAATTATCTTATGGTTTAAAAGCACCTGCTGCAGAGTTCCTTGTGTGCCTAGCAGTTTGCATGCAACAATAAAAATGTCACAATAACTCTGGTGATTAATGTTCTTGCTAGAGAGAAATCGAGTTTGTCTAGTGGCATTTTTGACTCATCATATCACAGCACAGGGCAAAGAACGTGCAGCATGCAGATCACAGAACTGTATTTTATATGGATAGCTCAGTGGGTTACTGCTTTTGTCACAGAAATCCTTTTGTTACTTGTAGTTCAGAAGTTACAATCGTAATGCAGATCAGTGTCTATTAGCTCTCATTGAAGAGCTGCATGCAAACTGCATGGTATAGGTTAAAACGTTAGGATTTTCCCCACTCTTTCATTATCCTAATGTTGCTAAAAAGGGTTTGTTTGTGTAGAAATATATTCTTCTCAGCAAAGCCAAACCCCAGCCACCGTGGTTCGTTTTAAATTCTGAATTTGAGCTTCTCCGGACCAAGGGGCATATGTATGAAGCCTTTTTCCCGTTCGCAAACGGGCCGATTCTGAGAATCGGCCCGTTTGCGAACGGGAAAAAGCCTTTTGGGATGTATCATCCCAAAAGGCCCTTGCAATATAGGGAATCGCAAAATTTGCGATTCCCTATTTTGCGAATGCATTTAAGTAATCGCAAATTGCGATTCCTTAAATGCAATGCAGGAAGCACCCAAGTTGTGCGATTTTGGCTTAAGAAATCGCAAATTACCACCAACTTCAAGTTGGTGGTAATTTGCGATTTCTTTGAAAAATTCACTTTTTGCATTTTTCAAAGTGCCATGTGGCGCACATACATGCCGGCATGTATGTGCGCCACATGTGCACACATACATATTTCAGGGGAGCAACAGGGTGTCCTTTGGACACCCTTGCACCCTTGAAATTGCATTCGCAATTTGTGAGTACCTAATGGGTACTCGCAAATTGCGAATGTCTTCCCATTCATTCCTATGGGCCTTTAGGCCCATAGGAATGAATGGGAAGGTATTCCTTAATTGCGATTTACAATTTGCGAGTCACAATTAAGGAATATGTAGGAATCACAATTAATATTGTGAATCCTACATACATTGCCTTTTGCGAGTCCTTAATAGCGAATCGCTAAAATTCGCTATTAAGGACTCGCAAAACGCATTCTTGATACATATGCCCCAAAAACTTTTAAAATATACTGCCTACTAGTATGGATGACATGTGATTCCTACATCTTGTAATCCTCACTATTTTATGTAACATTATGTTCCTATAGACTGATTTACACACGTATGATTCATTGTCTCTGTAAATTGAGTGTGATGAAAAGTGCTTCAAAACCTTACAATGGTATGAGTAGCCCTATAAAACAAATGAAATACATGTGAGAGAGGGGCTATGGAGACATAAGGGGCACATTTGAGGTGTGGTAGTGAGGAAAACCATGGAGAAAGAGGTTATTGGGGGTCACACCAGACCCTAATGGCCTCATTACTAGTGCCCCAGAATAATCCTCATTATTTCCCTCCCCTGGAATTACTATTACTATCCCCATCAGGATTACTGCTGAACTCAAAATAAGATTCTTTGGACTCATTACAAGAGCCCCGGAAAAAAATCCCCTTCTTATTCTCTGCTGCGGAATTATAGTTACCATGGATCGCCATAATTCAGGGGCACAGAAATAATAGGAATTGCAAGTTTTTTTGCATATAACATGAGGAAATCAGCGTTTTCAGGGAGAATTTTTGCATGTTTCTCCCTGGCCTTTTACAGCGAGATTTTGACTGTATTCAGCAGGCGAAATCCCTGCATGAAAAGCCAAAACTTGGAATTCCGAAGGGCCCGGCAACTCCAGTTATTAGACCCATCAGAATTCATGGGCCACTCGCCTTTTAAACCAAATCAATACCAGTTTCTATTACTAGCAGAAGACGACTTTTTTTGTCTTTTCTATAAGTAGCATTTTGCATAAACACTTAGGGTCTGATTACGAGTTTGGCGGACAGGTTCCTCCATCACAAACGTAACAGATATCCCGTCCGCCATATTATGAGTTCCATTATATCCAATGGAACATAATGGAACTCGTAATAGGGCGGACGGGATATCCGTCATGTTTGTGATGGAGCAACCCATCCACCAAACTCGTAACCAGGTCCTAATTGATTATATCCGTACATTACTCCCATCCGGACGTAACCATCAATGAGTTGCTGTTGAAAGAGGAAGAAGTTTCACAATGGCATTAGCCCTTGATGCTCATGCTAAAATAGAAAAAATGCATTTCCCTGAAGGAGGGATTCTTCCCGAAATGCATTGGTGCACGTAATAAGATACCAACATTGATAGCGTGGGTACTTTAATCATGTAATAAAACAGCAGCTGCAATATCTTACTGAAAGACTTTAAGCACCTTTTCAAATGGCATTTTGACCTTTGACCTTACTCCTGTATAGTTTTGCTTAGTTGAAGCTACTTTTCAATGCTGAAGGGATCCGTCAACAGGTTTTTTGCAGTATGTATAGCTTTTAAGAGGAAGCAGCAACATCTAGTATATGATTGGTCTTATATTAGGATGGAAGACATATTTTCAAAACACCAGGAACTTTAAGGATTAGTTTTATTCTATTCTGCACGAGTTCTTTGAAATTCATGTTGTTTAATGGCAGAATTCATCTCAATTATGAAGTATATTCGAGATTCAGGGCGGTGAGATGTGGGGAACGAATCTTTGCATATCTGGTTCCCAAGTTGTGGAATAATAATAATAATAATAATCTTACACTAAAATGGTCATTTAAAATCATATTTAATGGTAAAGTCATATTTTAAGTTACAATTTAGAAAATGCCACTTTTAGAAAATTGATGTTTTCTCGCCCAACACAACTGTGCCTTTCCACTAGTGTCGTGGGTGACATGACTGGGAATATCTCTTCTGTTGTGGTTTGTGCACTGCTTCCATAAATGAGAACAAAGAAGGACTATGTATGAGGGGAATGGGTCTTCCTGACAGAGTGGCTAGAGAAGAGCTGTCTCCTGCCCTGATTACATTTCCAAGAGGTCTGCCTGCGGCATGCACAAAGGAAACAGACACCAGGCCTGCCCTGCCTTTTGTCACCCTAGACAGCTTGGAGCCAGATACAGGGTAAGGACCAGAACCAGTTTTGGGGGAGGTCATGGGATTCCCCCACACAAAGGATGGCACCAAGTATAAATGTGGCATCTGCAGGACCCCTCATCAGGACACACGTGTATCTGTGGAAGATTCAGAATAGGAACTGGCCAGCTACCAGAAGAACTGCCCTGCCGCTGGAAGGACTGCCTTGCTGTCTGAAGCAGGAACACTCATCCTGCTTGCCTTGACCCCAGCCTACACAGTGACTCCACAAGGACACAAGAAGCTTCCAGAGGCCTCCCTGCAACTGTCCAGCCGATCAGCACCAACTGGATCTGCCTGGACCTGGCTGAGCCCTGCTGCTGGCTTCTGCTGGAGTGAGCTCTGACCCGCAAGAGGTTCCCCAGGTCCTGGATTCTTGGCTGGCATATGTGAGAGCTCCTCCTCAAGAAAAGGAGGAAATCCTGAAAGTTGTGCTCCTCCGACTGCAAAGTGACCTCTTTGTGCAGAGAATTGTCTGCCCACTATGTCAGCCAATGCGAAGTTGCAGCGGGACCTGGTCTTCGTGCCAACTGTGACCATCTGCAAAGACAGCTAACGTGAGACCTGCACTTCATGCCAACAGCAATGGTCCACGATGAGCAACCAATGTGAAGCTCCAGTGGCGACTGGCTCTTCGTGCTACAGCAATGACTATCTGTGATGCTTGGCTACTCCTTGAGCCGAAAGAATTCTCCTTGTGGCCCCCACTAACACGATCAGCACACTTCACACCCGACATGAAAGGTAACTCTTCAGCAAAACTAGCCTTTTCCCTTTATCCAACCCACACTCCATCGCAGACTTTCCCCTGGTCCAGCACAACTAGGTAACCTTGAGTGGTGCTTAGTCCCTTATCAAAACTCTAAAAATTAATTTCTCAGGTTCTACTGATTGAATTTAGCTTTTCTGGTATCATCTCATTTATTAAAATTTACTCTATTTCTCCCAAATTGGTTTGGGATTTTTCTTGGGTCTTGCTTTCATTTTATTACTGTTTGTGTGCTCCATAAATACTTAACACATTGCCTCCACATTAAGCCTAAAGTACACAAAAGGTAAAGGATGGACTGCTTGAGTTAATCTCAGCCACTGGTAGTTACTTGGGGTCACCTCCCAATCCATAATTATTTTGCACACCATGCACCTTAGTTTGAAACCAGCTCTATATAAATCAGTCCTGACTCTGCTCCAATGGGAACAGTCCAGCCCGTACTGTCAAGCCAGGTCCTCCCTGAACAGGAATACAAGCAACACAGGACCAGATTCGCCCTGGTTATGGGCACATCAGTCAGCAATAGCTTGGTTCTAGTGACCCAGTGTGCAAGGGACCCATGTCTGGGCAAACCTGTCCCACTTAGGGCGACACACTGAAGTATACAAAAAGAGATGAATGGAATGCTTGAATTAATCGCAGCCACTGGTAGTTGCTAAGCTCCGCGTCCCAATTCATCCTTATATTGCACACCATGCCACTTTAGTTTGGACCCAGCTATTAGTCTTGACTCTGCTCTAATGGGAACAGTCCAGCCCAAAATGTCAGGCCAGTTCCTCCTTGAATCGGAACACAAGCAACCCAGGACTGGCTTCGCCCTTGTTATGGGATCATCAACCGGGTATAGCTTGGTTCCACTGACACAGTCTGCACAGGAAACACGTCTAAGTATACCCGTCCCACTTAGGACAACACACTAAAATATACAAAAAGTGATTAATTGAATGCTTAAATTAATCTCAGCCACTGTAAGTTACACAGGCGGCATCCCAATCCATGGTTATTTTTGCACACCATGCCACCTCAATTGGGACATAGCTATATGCAAATCAGTCTTGACCCTGCTCCAATGGGAACAGTCCTGCCCAAACTGCCAAGCCAGTCCTTCCTGAACTGGAACACAAGCAAACAAGGACCTATTTCGCCCTTATTATGGGCTAATCAGCCAGGTATAGCTTGATTCCAGTGACACAGTGTGCAAGGGACCCACGTCTAGGCATTCCCGTCCGACTTAGGGTGACAAACTAAAGTATACAAAAAGTGATGGATGGAATGCGTGAATTAATCTCAGGAACTGGTGGTTACTTGGGGCCACATCCTAATTCATTGTTATTACTAATATTCAAAAGAGAGGTTTTTATCTGCCAAAAAGGGTTTTGAACTGATTTCTCTGAAGGTTTAATCTGCAGTAGTCAGGCTATAATTATGGACCTCAAGCCATGTTTTTCCTCTCACACAAGTGGATGGCACAATAAGTTGTGCAGTCCCCAGGAGCCATTTTACTTTCTATACCCTGATTGCAGTTTCCAAACCATATACTATAGACTTATAGGAGAGTTAGACACACCAATCAGGAATTAGCCAGGTTCTACATGTTTTAGTTTCAGAGCCCATATAGTGGGCACTGGACTGCACTGCTCTAGTATGCAGAGTCTAAAAACCAGCAATAAAATTCAGCAAGAAATGGGGGTGACCACGCAAAAAAGGGGAATTTTCTCACATTACTCAATTCATTGATACTCATTTTATAGACCTTGGACCAAAGAAAGCCCGAGTTAACCCGCTGAAATTCAAACCTGTTAAAATTGTGTCAAGTTCCTGCAGCGGATGCATTAGTCCACCAGTGCCAGTCTGTAGTGGGAATTCCTGGTACTTGCTGACCATATCTGGTACATTGTGCATGATATAACTTGTGCTTATTACATTCCCCATGAAAGCATTTAAAGGTCTATTTTTGAATGTTTTTTAATTGAAATTATTATCACTGTATAAAAACTGCTGCCAGGGGCAAGTGATACAAAGATCAGGTTACCCTAAGTGATATGTCTACTGTCTGAACCTCATTTGTCTCTGTACCCAAGGTGTTCTCAGACCTGCTGCAAAGGCTGTAGAGGTCCATAACAGATGTTCATCATTATACTGAGTGCTCCAAAGCAGTGGTAAGGAACCTGTTTTTCTCTAGTTTTTGAGGCAATGCTGTGCCTCAAAAAATCCAAGCAGGGATCTACTTATGAGTGGGCTGCACCTCCAAACTGCATAACCTCCCTGGGCCAATCTGAATGCTTTCTTTTGTAATATTGTGTTCGAAGGTCCCTCGCAAGAGTTTACCGAACCCAGTCATCTGGATGGATAAAAAAAATTCACCTTAATTTCTCAAAAACTGCTGAATGGATTTACATCAAATCACAAAAAGCACAATCTGTGGACCAAGATCTAGCTTCCTGTCAAATTGGGTGCAATTCCGTTCAGCAGTTTTTGAGAAAGCACTTCTGACAAAAGTCTATTGAAAATGCATGGGGAAATTTGCTTTAGGGACCCCCTTTTCTCAGCCCAAAATAATACCCTTTCAGGCTTAGAGTAGTGCATAAATTATACAAAAAAAGAAAGCAGGGAACACTGTGGTAGTTTCCAAGTTTAGGTGGAAAGCAGCTCCTTTATAGGGCACCCTACAACATCAGCGACAGTATGAGTCTGCTCACCTCGAATTTTGATATTTTTAGCACTGTTTTTAAGCATAGTATTAGTACAGTGCCAGCCATGCCGAGCAAGAAAAGAACAAAGCCTTTTGAAATTTTTACAGTAAAGTCTCTAAGTATAGAATTAGCTGGTGCCATCCATCCTGAGTTGTAAAATAATAAAAGCTTTTACCACTCCAGGCACAGTATTACAACTTTGAATTAGTAAAATACCATTCAAGGCAAGCTGAAATGTATAAAAGCAACCCCTGACACGTGTTTCACTCTTGTTAGAGCTCTTCAGAGAGGTATAGCTTTGTCCAGAGACCAGGGAGCACCTAGCATAAGTCAAAATAATACCCTTTCAGGCTTAGAGTATAGAATAAATTATGCAAAGAAGGAAGCAGGGAACTCTGTGTATTTCCCAAGTTTTGGTGGAGAGCAACTCCTTTATATAGCACCCTACAACACCAGCGACACTAAATCTGCTCACCTCAAATATCTGTTTTTCTAGCAAAGTTTTTAAGCATAGGATTAGCACAGTGCCATCCACACCAAACTAGAAAGGGACAAAGCCTTTTGCCATTCTACAGCAAAGTCTTTAAGCATGATTGGTTATGGAGGTGTCATGCATGGTTTGTATTTTCATATTGCTTCATCAGTACAAGAGGTATTTCAGCTGTACTGTACATCTCACACAATTGTGAGACATGTTAAACATCTTGCTCAAGTTAAGCTTTGACACACATGACTGAGGTCATCTTTGAAGTGATAATCAAGAGTTATTGAATATCAAGGGCCTGTTTATGACAGCCAGGTTGCATTTCAATTCTTGTGAAAATATCTGCTTGTGCTGGCATAACAATTATGGTGAAATGGTTAGCACCCCAGGTGATTATTGGGTGCAATAAAGTTCACTCACCTCAAGTAAATACCATGACATGTAGATGCTATGCCCCATTTTCAGAGAAAACCCAGAATAGGTTATAATTATCGCACCAGATGAATTTCAAACATCTTGATGTCAGATTTTAACTGGTGCAAGAATTAGCACACTCAGCATCTCAGCACTCATATTCTAGTCACAATTGGGAAATGGAAAAGACTGTGTATGGGAAAATGTGCTGAGATATGAATGAATGTGTGGTGTGTGTTAGGGGGATGTGCCTGAGGGTGAATTTCCAAAATGTTCAATTTGAGTTGCATCTGTGGTCATTGGTGGGGGGTGTCACCCTTAACTTCAGAAGGTACAACCATCTGGTACTACATAAGGCAGGCCAAAGACTTTTTCCAGGAAATGCTTCTTCATGTGATAACTTGGTGTACTAGGAAAGGCATGCAACGTATTAAATGCTGCCAGAGTTCCGAAGGGCTTTAGGCTTTCATTGTGCCATCAGGTGTTTTTATCCATTGGCATCACCAGATGGCTGCATTGCAACTCCATGGAGGCCACAGGACTTCATTTTGCCTCAATATATGGTTGTCCATACTGGCGATTGAGGAGACAGTAATGGTATGGATCAGCTCCATTGTGATCAGGCCACGCCTGACTGAACCCAGCTGTGGTTACATAACTTTCTCTGAATGGGCCAACAGGTCCTTAGCCTCACCCAGAAAGTATGCATGGTCAAGGTTCCCTGGGTACCATGAAAGGTGAGGCAATGAGGAGCCTGCTGGGAAAGAAGGTGGTGTTGGCACGCAGACCAGTCATATATCATCTTACAAAGGGCACACCAACGACTCACACCAGGATCAGTGTAGTGGTCTCTATACAGAATTTGGTGCACCCCGATTGGACCCGACTCGAAAGCATGTAGGATCAATTCCAATAATCAGAATGATTACATTCTCAGTAAGAATGACAGACACTGGTCAAAATTGTAAAAGTTTATAAAATGATTAATAGGCAAAATACATGAAATAGGCCATCCATACGTTTAGCACCAGAGCATGCAAATCATAGGCATAAAGAATTTAGTAAAGTTCTATGGAAAAGCCAGCATGTATTCACTTCATAAGGATGGGAAATGGGGGGTTCCAGGGTACAGAGAAATGCGCGTCCTTTTATAGAGCTTTAGACAATGTTTTTCACACATTACTACATGAGGACATGGATATGCGCAAATGAGAAACAATCAAGAAACATTTCACAATAAAATACTTTTGAAAATTCTCCCATAGTACTATTACATTGGAGTCAATCGTTCTCACAGTTTATTCAAGCTTTATAATTGATAAATTGTACAAGCAATAGCCTGAGATCATTGGGATGTCCTTGGTTAGGTAGTGTGTTGAGGAATATCTGAGTACCCTCTCCATTTATTAGTGTAAAGGTTGCAATTCTTAATTTAGGATAAGAAGCAACAGTATTAATCATCACACGGTGTATTACGAAATAAATTCAAGATGGAGGACAGTGTAAACACAGTTTATGTTAGCGCAAGCTGAGTTCTAATGTATTTCAAAATGAATAAAGGAAAAACAGCTCTCACAGTGATACGGGGAATCAATCACTGGTGCTGTCAAAACGTTTCCAAGTGAGACCAGCCTGGGCCGCCGTAAACTACCAATGAAGCTGGAACATGGCAGATGTGAATGGCAGGAGAAACATCTGTGTCCTGAACAGACTGGGTAGCCGAACATTCATAATTGCCTGTAGTACTTTGTGGTTGTAGTGGTGACAGAACAAGTTCTGCTCCTCTGGGCTCATTGCTTTTCATACTGCCTGTCACCTTTAATCATGGAGTGGGAGCGGGGAAACAGAGCAAGCGACCCGCTTGGAGGAAGGACAAAGTCCTGTTTTTGTGCACAAAGCCGATCCAAGTCCTCAGAATCTCCGATCGGCTTTGCAAGCTGCATGCAGCCCCAGTCCCCTGAGAATGCCAGACGGAGCATGTAAACGCTAATTTAGGGCTCTGCGTTAGGGAGTTGTGCAGGTGACTCCCTCCACTTGAATTTGGCTGGTTTTGGGCCGTTTTTTGCCCGGTTTCTGCCTCTGAGGCTTTATTACACCTGCTCTGGGGCTTACATCCCCCCCTGAACCTCTTCCAGCCCATCACTGCATTTTTCCTTAAAGCAGCATGGCGGAAGGATATATGGAATACGCAGAAGTGCCTTATGAGCACCAGGTGGAAGAGAGGTTGGTGGAAGCACGTGATACTCATGTGCAGGATTCTGTTAATCTTTGATGACTTTCAAGCAACCCCTAGTACGTTAGGGATGCCAAGAGTTGGGAAGGTCCTCTGGGGACTCCTTCACCGGCAATGTTGTGACCAATGATATGGGCTTTGCCCAAAGAGCCTCAGGTGGGGGTTCCTGTTTTACTTTGGACGTCCTCTCTCAGATTGCTGCCTCTGTCCTTCGGGACCATGAGTATGGGAGAGTTCCATTCCAAGGTCCTTTGAGGATCACGGTGGGTTTAACTCTCCACCTGTTGAACTTGTCTTCTACGCCCTCTTCCCCACCTTTGGATTCGGACATTCCCCAAGATGATCCACAACTGGTGTCTTAACACAAAAGCAAGATGCACCATGCCACTGCTGATTTACTGCCAGTAGGTCATAAAAACCTACTGTTTGAACCAGAAAATATTGTCCTCAATCCACAGAATGAGTGCCCTGTATGGATGTAGCCTACTATGTTCAGGACAGGCTGCACAAGGGCTTTGAGTGTGAGGTGCACAATTCCCTGAGGTTGGAATGCCCTATACCATCTCTCGGCAAGGTGGCGGAAATGCTGGAATTAGATCCTAACATGGCGACCTTCCTTAAGACGTTCGCGAAATACCACAAGAAGGGTCTAGACAGGGCATGGCGTGGATGACAAGACAAATTGCTTGACGTTTCCGGCCTTCAAAAAAAAATTCTAGAACTGACCATGCAGGCGAAGGATGCTAATACACAGTTGGATCCGAGTGAAATCCTCAAATGGGCCCAAAGACAGTTGTGTCTCCTCAACAACAACTGTGCTATGTCCACCGAGTGTAGGAAATAATTTCTAATGAGGATTGATCCTATACTAGTGGAGTTAGCCTCTACAGAGGCAGGCACTATGGCCAATGGCTTGTTATATGCTGACAAATTCGTGACAGATCTAGGGAAGTATGTTGCCACATTCCTAGCCTTGGACAAGGCCCAGACATCTACGAAGAAGGTGGTCCATGGGGGCCTTTTTGCCTGGGCCGGGTGCTTTCGAGGCCGAGCGTCAGGCTATGGATTCAACCACTATCAGAGGATACTATCAGAGGGGAAGAGGTACTCCCTCTGGATCCGCCAACTTCTACCTCACCCGCAATAGAGGAGGTCGTGGCCGCGCCCAGCAAGGTGGCTATCAGGGTGGAAGCAATGCTGCTGATTTCACTTTGGAAGGTAAGAGTTATCCCAGCCTCCAAGGCCTTGGTGGGGGGTCAAATACAGTTGTATTGACACAATTGGGATATTATCTCTCGGAACCCATGGGTATTGCAGACGGTTCAGGGGTTCAAATTGGAGATTTACACCACCCCCTGGCAAGAAATGCTCCCAGCTCCTCTTCTTTTTTCCCAAGTAGAGAGCAATTTCATAGAAGATGAAAATCAAGCGCTCCTTTCAAAAAGGGTCACAGTACAGACCGATCCGCATCCACAGGGCTTCGTCAGTACAATCTTTTTGGTTCAGAAAACAGGACCTCGGCTTTCCGCTAGTCCTGAATCTCAAACATTTCAACGCGTGGATAGTGTATTGCCGCTTAAAGATGGAAGGCATACACCTGCTCTGTGATCTTTTGCAAGAGGGAGACTGGTTGATCCGGTTAGACCTCAAGGACGCTTATTTGGCAGTCCCCATCTTTCCCCCCATCAGAGGTTTCTCAAATGTCACTGGTGCCACCTTTGTTACGAGTTCACTGCCATGCCCAGTGGTCTGTTCTCGGCTCCCTGGTGCTTCATCAAGTTGCTTCGGCCAGTGGTCCAGTATTTCCAGGAGCAGGGAGTACGATTAAATATTTATCTAGACAACAGTCTTATCATGGCGCAGAGCAGGCACACTGTTCTTCTTCATCTCTCTTGGGCGGTCCACCTCCTCCAGGAACTGGAATTCATCATCAATTCAGAGAAGTCAATTATGGTCCCTTCCTAGACACTAGAGTTCCTGGGTTTTCAAGTAGATTCTGTCAAGACTCAAGGTCATTTGCTGTTGAAGAAAAGGATGTCTATCAGGAAGGAGTTGAGGAGAGCGCTTGCCTCTCTGAATATATCATTGAGGATCCTGGCTCGCCTTGTGGGCCTTTTAGCGTCTTCCATCAAAGCGATATTTCCGGGCCCCCTGCATTACCGGGCCCCTCAGATTTTGAAGATCTTGCAGCTCCGGAAGGAATTGTCCTATTTAAAGCGAATAGAGCTGTTGGACGAAGCTAGGACAGAGATGTTCTGGCGGCTGGATCACATGGATGCCTGGAACGGCAAAGCAATCTTTGCTTCGGCTCCTGAGGTGATCATAGAATCCGAGGCCAGTCAATGGGGCTGGGGGGGGGTGGCAGGTGTGGCCCAGTGGAGAGGGGGGGGAAGGTGGTCCCTGGACAAACTTTATCTCCATATCAATTGTCTAGAGTTATTGGTGGAGTCATTTGAGGTTTGTATTCTATCCCCGCGCAAGACGAGTTGTTGCATTCTTCTCCGAATGGACAAAGTGTCAGCGTTATGGTATATCGACTTTCTGGGCGGGACGAGATCCCGTCTCCTGGTAGATATTGCCAAAGTCTTCTGCAATTATTGCCTTCAACATCAAATCTTGGTGAGGGCGGAATATATTCTAGGCTGGTCCAATGTGATCCCGTACTGGACCTCTCGCTTCCTACGTGATTCCAGCGATTGGCGACTCCATCCACAAGTCTTTCACAAGCTGAATAAGCTCTTGGGTCTGTGCTTGATAGATCTCTTTGCATCACATTGGAATGCTCATCTCCTGATCTTTTACTCCTGGAGGCCTGACCCTCTTGTGGCCACCTCCGATGCCTTTCTCCAGTCATGGGCTATGGGTTTTCTGTACGTGTTTCCTCCCTTCTCGATGATCCAGAGGGTACTCTCACAGGTGAGTCAACAGATGGCAGATCTGGTCTTAGTGACCCCTTTTTGACAGGCCCAGACTTGGTTTCCTGTAGCGATGTCCCTATCTTGCACTCGCCAGTGCAGATTCTTTCCTTCCCAGTTCTCTCCCGATGGGTCTTCCACATCCGCTGGTATCTCAAGGGCTCTTATCTCTCATGGCGTGGAGACTTTCAGGCGATGCTGGCTGGTGCCAGGAGTTTCAGAGGACGCTATGTTCTTCTTGTCACAATCTTGGGCTTCCTCTACTCACAAGCGATATGAGACAGCTTGGCGCCAATGGGTATGTTGGTGTAATTCACGGAGTGTGGATTCCTTGAGCCAGGTGTTCATATGATTGTGAATTTTCTATCTGATTTGGCCAGTCAGGGTCTTGCCTATAGGACAGTTAACAACTTCTGTTCTGCTAATTCTGCTGGTCACCCGCATTTGGATGGTAAACCGGTAGGTGAGCACTCATTGGTGTGCAAGTTACTTAGAGGTATCCGGATGGTCTGTCCTCCTCAACCGAAGTATTTTTTGTTATGGGACGTTGATGTAGTTTTGTGTTTTCTTAGGTCTTGGCCCGCTAACGAAGATCTTTCTCAGTTGTCTGCGTAGCTAACACTTCTTTCATGTTTAGTTTCCTGCAGACGTGTTTCGGTTGTAAGAGCTCTGGACTTAACAGGTAGAGTATTTACTCCCTCCGGGGTGTCTTTTACTATTTCAAGATGTACAAAAACTGCATCGCTATGTATCAGCTATCCTGCTTTTCCTTACCATCAGAAATTGTTTGTGGTTAAATACCTCAAGGCATATGAAGAATGTACCCGTGAACTGCGGAGGGATTCCGTGGGTCCACTGCTTATTTCTTTACAGAAACCTTTCCGCCCGGTCTCTTCAGCAACCCTGGCCAGAAGGGTTAAATGGTTGTTGGCTGAAGCTGGTATAGATGTAGTCATTTTTGGGGCTCATTCTGTGAGAGGAACTATGGGCTCTAAAGCTTTTTCTGTGGGTTCTCGCTTTAGGCTGTGGCAGACTGGTCTTCTGATTCCACATTTAAGGTCTTCTATCACAAGCCTGTTGTGTTGATTGGCTGCTCTGAATTTAACAGTAAAGAAAGAGAAGCATAATCCTCTCCTCCGTATCCTTAGTAGAATTGTAAATTCTTGGAGCGTAAGCTAGAACATTTTTCTTTCGTGCCTGGAAAGTTCATTTGAAGTTCAAAACAACATTACCAGAAATGAAGCATTGTAAAAGAAAGAGGTTCTGTTTTACTCAACAGCATTGCTTTTGATATGTTATAAGGAATTAGAGGTGTGCAGCAATGAATAAAAAGTGGATTTACTTACCATGTTTCATGTCTTGATTTTCAAATGAAGTTTAATTCACTGGGATATACATACTAAATAAATATAAAAAAAGAAAATGGGTGCTGATTAGCATAGCAGTAATCTATTATGGTTATTTGATTATTCCAACCACTCTTTAGTTTCAGGTGTGCTGCTCAATGAACATGTAATGAGAGTAATCTGCCACCATCTAGGCAATAGCTATGGAAAGGTGCATGACTCTACCTGAAAGCCCTGTTGGTTGATGCCGTCATGCCAACGTAGTGGCTGACATCTTAGAGGAGTGCGGGACAAGCCCCAAATGAGACATACGTTTACCAAACACCAATGCTAAATATATAACTGTACAATACTTCTGTGGGCTGATACAGAATGTGAAAGACTGCCAAACAAGCAAGGACTGTAGGCGGTTGAGCCAAACAAGGTAATGGCTGAAGAAAGTTGATCAAAAGGCTACTGTCTGGGTAGTGTCCCTGCTTCTGTCATGAACTCTGACAATCAGGTAAAGCTACATGTAGTTAAACCGACACAACATACAGATTAGCTATTGCATGTGTTCTAGAATTTCTGACTTCAAGGCTGATTCAGTGCTTTATGCTTACTTGCCTCTCCCTGGCCTACTTTTAAGATGCACATAAAGGGAGTTGCCTTAGCAGTTATCCAGTGAACAAGTGATGATACATTTATACTTCCCTTGAACTTGTTCTGCTTGTTTTCTTGCGTTGGTCACAGGTGCATTGTGGGAGATGATTGTGTAACAGGGCACACGTGCAGGTTCGCAGACAGCGAGCCTGAAACTGAAACTGGAGAAACACGTATTCGCCTGCAGTATTGATAGCATTGAAGCTGCTGAGACAGCGGTTCATTGCCTGACTGACTGCTGGAGGCTCAACCGTCACAACGGAGAGTTTCTAGAAGGCAGCCTTTCGGTCCAATTTGTATTCGATATAGCAGCTGGACTTTCTCTGCTCAAACCCAGTCATTGGTGTTCCTATTTTCATTTACTCTTTTTGACTATCCACTGGGATAGATGTTAATTTGGTGGCTATTTTGCATTAAAATCTTGAATAAGTAGCAAACGATGAAAACGCACTCCATAGATTTTTTGCTCACGTGAAACGTAGCCAAGATTTCGAAACGACTCCTCGTGCAATAATGACAGGACTGCGATCTCTAGACGCTGGTGCAGGAGTCTTTCTCATTTTGACAATATGGCCCTCATTTTAAATAGTCTGGTGTTGGGCTAGTGTTTGGTACAATTTTTATTGCACTTGATAAATAATGATACAATGGCGATCGCTAGTTGGCAGGTGCGATAAATATCTAGACAACAGGATGTGGGAGCACACCGCTGACCTCTCAGGCAAGGTTCGCCCCTGGCATTCTGGTAAATGCAGTCTTGTAGCTCGCTCCAATATTTTCGAGTGTTTCGCCAAGGTTGGCGCAGATAGTGCTGATCTCTAGACACGTGTTTCTGGTTTATTAACCGTCATCAGTAGAGAATACAGTCTTGTATTTTGGGGTTTGCTGAGTAGGCTGCCAAACATTATATCAGGTCCGGTACCTCGCACTGGCGCACAGGTGCTTCATCCACGAGCTCGTCAGCTCAATGATTCACGGGAGTACTTTAAATAGACAACAGGATGTGGGAGCACACCGCTGACCTCTCAGGCAAGGTTCGCCCCTGGCATTCTGGTAAATGCAGTCTTGTAGCTCGCAATTAAACGTTTTCCTGTATGAAGAGTATAACGTGTTTTTTTGTGCTTTCTGCTACAAAATTAGCATTTATCTGTGTTTTAGGGCTTTTCTACCCTAGGGAACTTTACTAGGTTTAGCCTTCCAAATCTGATCTGGGGAAATTTGCGAGTGTGATTATTCCTCACAGTTTTCTCCATATTACATGCAATTCTGAAATGTGCGGTGATAAAGGTCACCTCACATACTTGAACGCACCCAGCCACTTGTAATTGAGGCCTAAAGCTTCTATCAGTGCCATCACCCCCCAGTGCAAAATGTCAACTCATATCGGTATGTGGATACCCTCCTTCCTCCTCTGATCCCTAGCCTAGCCCTCCATTGTGCTAAAGGCTAGTTTGCCCAGAATCCGTTACTTTAAAATCCTATTTGTGAAATCTCCCCTCCCCCACCCCCAGCCCCCCCTTCTGCATAAACGACATCAACGTATGGCCTAGGAAATGTTTATTGCTTAGGACCTGATTTCGAGTTTGCGGGCAGTTTACTCTATCCAAATGTGATGGATATTCTATCCGCCTTAATACAAGTGCCATAGCATATAATTAACTTGTAATAAGGTGGACTGGTATCCGTCAGGTTTGTGACAGCTGAACCTATCTCCCAAACTCAAAATCTGTCCCTAAATATTTTTATTTAGAACGGAGGAGCCCTCTGCAAATTGCACTTGCTGGGTTTTCTAAACATGTTTTTAAAATGCTGATTTTAAGTTTGTTTAAATATATCATAGCAGATATAAGGCCCACCATAAAACGTGCAAATCTTCCATCGGTATGCTCTTTGCGAAGATGACCTTTCTACTAGTCTCCTTTCCTCCTGCAGTTCTCATATATTCCCAAAGAAAATATCTCATTACCTAAGAATTCATTCCTTTAGTAAATATTTGGAGTCACTTTCCTCGAAATGGTGTATGCTAATGACATTCAATATTGTTAATATTGTTGAGTGCTGTTTTCGTCCTGTTTCTTGTTTTATGCACATATTATGAGTGTACTCATCCATCAACATGATTTACAATAAAGTGGTAGTTTCTGTTATTTCTTTTTAAATTTAGTCAAATCTGAACTTAGGGTCTTATTACAAGTTTGGAGGTCTTGGGACCCCCGTACCCGCATTCTGAACGCCGCGAGCCCAGCAGTCTGACTGTCGTATTACAAGTTGGGCAGATTGCATTTGGAAAGACTCCGGCTGAACCGCTGACACTGCCAGCACATCGCAGACTGCCGGGGTCACGATTGGGGAAAAGGAGCTGCCATTGGGTGGTACAGGGAGTTTCACCATCATCCATATTACAAGTTGGCTTTTCCATGAGCCGACCACAGCGGTGAGACCGTCAGCTTCACGTCAGAGGAAACGAAGGATTTGGGGTGCGTGTTTTGGTCAGGGTTCAACATGGATCCCTTTCTCCAGGTCCAGCAGCATCTTCCCCCCAAGGATTACAGCCCTGTTTGTGGTGATGTACAGGTGAGTCCTTTTTGTACCATATACCTATTGCCTGGACTGCCCACATATGGGCCGGACTTGGTCAATTGGTAGGTGTTATTTTCTTCACTGTATCACGTGTGCCTTCGACACATAAGCAGTTGAGATACCCACACAGGGATTGATACATATGGAAAGATAATCGCTGCAAAGTCTCTTCAGCCACACCGCGGGCAGTTCGGGCTGGACTGTTCCCATTGAGCGCAGGGTCAAGACTGATTTGCATATGGCTGGGTTCAAACTGGAATGGCATGGGGAGCAAAAAAACGATGGATTTAGGCCCAGATCTCTGTACTGGGGGAATGTATGATATTGTTCTGCATTCTGTCCATAAATTGTTCTTTTTGCATTTGTCACCCCGAGTGTGACGGGTATGCCTAGACGTGGGTCCCGTGCTCTCCATGCCACTGGAGTCAGGCTATCCTGGCTGATCAGGGGCAGAACCCTGAAACCGTTCCTAGGATGCTTGTTTCCAGTCCAGGGAGAACCTGGCTTGGCAGTTCGGGCTGGACTGTTCCCATTGAGTGCAGGGTCAAGACTGATTTGCATATGGCTGGGTTCAAACTGGAATGGCATGGGAAGCAAAAAAACAATGGATTTAGGCCCAGATATCTGTACTGGGGTGAATGTATGAAATTGTTCTGCATTGTGTCCATCAATTGTTCTTTTTGCTTTTGTCACCCCGAGTGTGACGGGTATGCCTAGACGTGGGTCCCGTGCTCTCCATGCCACTGGAGTCAGGCTATCCTGGCTGATGAGGGGTGAAACCCCGAAATGGGTCCTAGAATGCTTGTTTCCAGTCCAGGGAGGATCTGGCCTGGCAGTTCGGGCTGGACTGTTCCCATTGGGCGCAGGGTCAAGACGGATTTGCATATGACTGGGTTCAAACTGGAATGGCATGGGAAGCAAATAAACGATGGATTTAGGCCCAGATCTCTGTACTGGGGTGAATGTATGATATTGTTCTGCATTCTGTCCATAAATTGTTCTTTTTGCATTTGTCACCCTGAGTGGGACGGGTATGCCCAGACGTGGGTCCCGTGCTCTCCATGCCACTGGAGTCAAGCTACCCTGGCTGATGAGGGGTGAAACCCCGAACCCAGTCCTAGGATGCTTGTTTCCAGTCCAGGGAGGACCTGGGCTGGCAATTCGGGCTGGACTGTTCCCATTGGGCGCAGGGTCACGACTGATTTACATATGGCTGGGTTCAAACTGGAATGGCATGGGGAGCAAAAAAACTATGGATTTAGGCCCAGATCTCTGTACTGGTGTGAATGTATGACATTGTTCTGCATTCTGTCCATCAATTGTTATTTTTGTAAACTCGTAATATGGCGGTCTAAAGACCGCGGGCACTGTAGTCTTCTGGCGGCCACGGGGTTCAGGAGGTCGGACTTCCAAACTCTTAATCAGGCCTTAAATGTTTGATGGATTTCATGGGCCATTAGGTCTATCTTTATTTATATCTACTTTGCATTATGTTTTTCTTACACTTTTATTGTTTAGCCTTTGCCAAGTAAAAACAAATTAATTCTAAAACAAATGGGAATATGTTCATGCATGTTGGCCCTTTGCTAATGTTTGGAGCATGTAGCTTCCAAAGGACTCTGCCAAGTAAATGCCCATTCTCTCCTGAATGCTCTTCCTTTTTTCTACCCATTAAAAAATAAATCATCCATATCGAATAGTTCTTGATCTGATGCAGCTCTGATACAGAACATCCATTTAGGGACTGTGTTGAACCTGGAAAATAATCAACAGGAGGTTATTTTACCCATTGGAACAGTCTTGTCTACATGTATCTGTCCTACAAATTACATGGCTAGTGATTGAAAATCCTGGTAGCAACCAGAAAATACATGCCATCCCCTGAAGAGCATATCACCCCAATCTTTACTAAACGGTAGACATTTAGATGCTCCACTCTGAAGTCTATTGTCTCAGTTCCATCCTTCACTGACTTTCTCTTCAGTTCTCATTAATGTGGAAGTTTTTTTTCTATTATATTATATTCTCAGAAATGTTTGTCTGTGGATGCTTTCTGACAGCTCCTGCAACTTCCTACCATACCTAATAGTACTTTTCCTGGAAGTATATTCTTGGTCCATCTTCATTTCCCCCAACCTTTGTAACCAATTTCCTTTTTCCAACCATTCTTCATTTTTGCTCTGCCCACCTTTGCACACCTCCACTCTTGTTGAAGGTGAATACTGCCAGTCTATACCCTTTCTCAGAATCATTGAGTGAGCAGCTATCACCCAATGCATTTCACATACTGGTGTTTAGCTGGCATTTTACCAATAGCGTGTTTTTTATGGGGGTGTCATTTTTGTGTTGTGCTAGCAATGCATTAGTTTGCACCCTTAGCTGGATTGCGTCTATAGAGGTATTAATACTCCACCTGTCATTGTTTGGAAAGTTTTCTCCCAATGAAAATTCTGGTACACCTCGAAACTTCCATTAAAATTCACTGTCCTTAGCATTTAGTAAGGGCGTAGTCATTTTGTTTTCTATATTTTAATTGATGGACAATAAGATCAGGCTCTGAATAGGGATTATTTAAAAGATAGCAATGGATGACCTGTCCATACTGCATATGTATCTCCAAAGTGTGCCTCTCATGCACAGGCACGTGGACAACTAGAGGTGCACGTGGCTGGGACAGATAATGAGCGTCAAAGGCAGCTTTCCAGCTGGTGGGTGGCACAAACACGTCATGGAGAGGGGAGAAAAAAATTAAGAGGTTTTAATGGAAAGGAAAGAAAGAATTGTAAAACAGCAGAATAGGGAGAGAATGAGCATGAGTTAGAGGTAGACGGAGGAGTGGGAGTGAATTGCAATGCTAGAATTAAAGGCTGAGCACGGGTAGCGGGTATTATAAAAAAGGACAGTGGGAGCGGGAGGGAGAAAAAGAGAGAGAGAATGAGAGAGGACTAGAGAAGGTCAATGTTACAGAAAGTACAGAGCTGAGCAAGACAAGAATGGGATTCCAGGCAGCTTTCACTTATAAGAACTTCCCAGTGACTCACTTTCTGCAGCCTCAGTGGATAGAATAAAGACTAATTGATCACTGTTCCTAAATGTTACAATCAGTGTTCAGATATGTTTTGGTGCATACTGATGTGATGTGAGAGTGAGTGGCTCTGGTCGGTAGTGTGATGTGCTGCCACTGACAAGAAGAGATGGAAAGTCATCATCATTCATTTGGGCTTAATAATAAGTTGAATTGTAAGATGCTTAACGATTACTCGTATGTGTGCACGCATTATTTTACACTTAGATTTAGTGAAAGGGCATTACTGAGAGGTAGGACAAGCTGATACAGTTTTACAGTTTAAGAAACATACAGAGGTGGTAGCCACAATGTAAATACCATAACAAAAAGTAATTTATAATTGCTTCAGCCAATATCATAGGGTCTGTTAAAAGAAACATAAAACATAGGGATAATCTGAATTAGATGTCTGTGAGTGTCACAATCAGAAGAAACGTTACATCATGTGATTAAGGGTTTGCTTGTGGTATGGTAATATTCGGAACAAAATCAATCAAGAATTCTTGTGAACATTGATTCCCAGCCCAAATAGTATCTAAAGGAATTTGTACTTGCAGAGAATTTTCAAAACCTAACAATTGAAACATCACCTATCAACTGCAGCAAATCAAGTCAAGTTTATTGATTCAGCTTTACAATAAAGCCATACAATAATAAAACATATGATTTACACATTGCAGAATACCCAAAATTATACACTTCATTATGGCAATGCATGCTCCAGATAATACGACATTAAAAACATTCCCATCAACATGTTCCCTTATGCTAGCATGCCTCCCTTCTGCAGTTTTAATGGAAGTAAGATGCTGCCTGGATAAGTAAAACACCTCAATGGACTTACAATCAGTCCGAACGACTTCCCTTGATAACACAAATTTGTCTATCATCCTCTGCTGCATCACAAACAAGGTGTAGTTTAGCTCTGTAGGGAGGCACAACAAATAAAACCATAGATGTGTTAAATCAAGGGTGCATCTTCAATGCAAGAGGCGCTTGGTTAGGAAATGGCAAATCACACTATATTAAAAAAATGAAACTATTACATAATTATTCCTGGGTATAAAAGATGGATAGTATTGTAACTATACCATGAGTCAATAAGAGCTCTATAAGTGATTCTTAACTGTGCCAACCAATGGCTTAAGAGCATTAGGCCTCAAGAGCTTTATCTGTGAAAAGACAGCAAAGGTGCAGTCACGCAAGCCGCAAAATTAGTTAAGAAGTGTTGCAAAGTCCTGTGTGCCCTAAGCACCCCCATTTTTTGCTGACTGGTACTGGTGGTAAATGACTCTGACTGCTCCTGGGCTCTGTCTAGTCAGGCCCAGTACTATGTTGGAAACAAGTGAAAACACACACAGGCATTAAGGTACACTATGTGCTAGGTTACATCTATAATTAGCATGACCTACATTATAAGTCCCTAGTCGATAATAGGGCAAGGGATATTAAAACTACCTTTAAGTCTATAGTATATAATAGGGCATGGACATTTAGAAGCCAGCAGTATTTGCTACACTTGCATGTGTGCACTGCTGAGTACCTGAGGTCATTTTAAAAACAGTCCTGGTCTGCAGCACTGCTTTTAAATGTAAATTGTGCCCAAAATCGACTTTGGTGGTAAGGGGACTTAAAAAGTGATAATATACATTATTTATACATATTAAGTACACACACCTAAGGGTCCCAGGAGTGGGGGTCGTGGGGGGCCATGTAATTATAAGCAGGGTCCTTATAAAAGATGTTTTATATGCCCTGGGGATAGAGAAATTGTACATTTCACCTCCCCCATCGTAGTAAAGTCCCTCCCAAAATCGACTTTGGTGCTATGAGCATTGTGGGTGAGGATCCACATTATTTTTACATATTCAGTACCCCCAAGGATTCCCTGAGGAGTCCCAGAGGTGGTGGGTCATGTAACTATAAGCAGGGCCTTTATAAAAGTTGTTTTATATGCTGTGGCGATGGAGAAATTGCACATTTTGTTTTCCCCATTGTAGATACCTAGCCACATAGGATATCATGACAATAGTTTATGAACATATAAATATTGCAATGTATTGAATAAAATATCCTTCAAAGACCTAGAACAATGATATTGATAAATCCATCAATATGCCATTGCTGAATTTATCCTAAATTGTACAGAAAAGAAGTTATGTCTTTCTTGTCTGTATGCCAAAATTCAACCTTCCTGCAATCTTCCCTGATTGGTCTGAGTTAACAGGATTAGCCAGGTTGCTTTGATGAAGTGATAAGCGGCTCACTGTGGGAGAGGCGATCTGCTGGAGACAACTCTGCTACACAGGAATACCAGTACAGGGGGGAGGGGTCGTAAAGCATGAAGTTTCAAAGGAGGAACAGGACAGGTAGGGAATGCGAGGCGAACCTATCCCCATCGCCTCTGGCCCAACCAGATAGCAGGCTTATGGAAGGAATCTGCAGATGTTAGGTGGAGGAGATCTATGGAAATGAGCCACACTGGAGGTTGGTTTAACTAGTTCTTTTTCCTCTGCTGAGATTTCAGCCATCATACATTTTGGAGGAATGGTGTTTTCTGGGACAAGAATATGCCACACTTTGGAGGAAGTTGTCATCTAGGGTGTTGTCTTGCAACTTATTGGACAGGAGCACTCTCCTGCCTGAACCCAGAGAACACTGAATAAGTATGTGAGAGGTGCAGAGCCTCTCAGATCTGCTGCATGAAACTAAGAGAAGAAGAAGGATTGCCTTGCTAGAAACTTGATGTGCACCACCAGTTCCTTCATTCTGATTGACTGCACCTGCTGCAATATCTTGAACTACAGCCTGTGGATGCACCTTGCTTCTGAAAGATTAAAGAGGGGACTACCTGCAAGCTACAGGTTACCAGAGCTCACCTGCATCATCACCACCGAGAGTCTCCTTTTAAGGGTGTTGTCCAGGTGCATTGTGGGAATTGTGGTCATTGTGGTCCCAACCTTTCGAGGACCATCTTGGAACTTCCAGACCCTTGGATTGTGTTCTGGACCCTTTAGACCCTCAAAAGAAACTTCAGGAAGAAGGTTCAGATGTTTGGAGCAACTTTGGAAAAAAGCTCCATAAGGTGACCGACTCAATTGCAAGAAGCAAGCCGGCCACCTTCAACCGCGACCCAGCCCAGATTCTAGGTTCATCCCGCTGAAGAGCTCCTGCGGTCCGCCTTTCAGAGTTTGACCGGGAGCTCCCCGAAAGTCAAGCCAGTGAACCCTCACCGAATCAAAACTGGTAGGAGCAGTGAGGGCCCTCGGAAGCAAAAAGCTCCAAAAAAGTTTCTAAGTAAAAAGGTAAAATATTTACAGGGGCCTCCTGGGTAGTGTATCTGAGCAGGGCCAGCATGACAAGATGTCCCAGGGTGGGGCTATAGGTTTCTAAGTGCTAGAAAGTGCCAGTTCCCTACATTGGATTTTTGTCATTTTGGTGTCATTTTAAGGATAAAAATAGATCCAATTTTTATAAATTGGTATGTTATTTCTAATGTGTGCTGTGGCTTAGTTATGTAACAAATTGGTGTTTTTAAATGCTTTACATACTTGTCTCCTAAGTTAAGCCTGACTGCTCGCAGCCAAGCTACCAAGGATTGAGCATAAGAATAATTTAATGAGACCTATACTGGACCCTAGACTATGTTGGTGACCTTATTGCCAGTGGTAGATGCATATTTACCACTACTAATAACCCACTTTTCAACAGGAAGTATATTATATATCTGTGCAACAAGCAGGTAAAGTACTATATATAGTTGCCGTCTAACGACTGGTGTCTTTGGAGACATTTGTCCTACTCGGAGGCTTCTCCTGAGAAGGCAGCTTAAGTGCATCTGTGCAGGACAAAGGACAAGGCCTTTTTTTATATATCGGTGCCAGAGCTAAACCCATGCAAAATAAAATAAAAAATACTATATATCTGCGCAACGAGCAGGTAAAGTGCAAAGTATGGCTGTCATCTAAGATGACTAGTGACTTTATTTATTTATTTTAAATATGTTTATTAAAATTTTGATGGGGGGCACATAAATAAATACATACATAAGTACGAAAGGAGATTCACAGTTAAAACGGAGGTAAGAGCATTTACAATTGATTATACGCCATCAAGTTAAATACTATAAGACAGATCTATAATACGACAGGGTCATCCCCCCCAGCCTCAGTCTTCCATTGATAAATCGGTGCCCATATATTTTCCCCCGTTTTCTAGCCCTCTGGCCTTTTTGTTCTTAAATCCCTTTTTTCAGGTTAAAAGTAGAAAGGAGCCGGGTAAACAATTGATGAAAGGAAGGGACAGTTGGCTCCAACCAGGCTGTGAAGATGCAAATTCTGACCACCGCCATGCCCAGGAACATAAAGTATGGCTGGGCTACATCTGACCCTGAACTACTAACCCCCAACAACATTAACTCGGGTGTTAACACTACTTTCACCTTCAAGCTCTAAAAAAAACTTCTATGTCTCTCTTCAAGGTTTCAAGCCGTGGACAAGTAGAAAACATGTGGACCACATCTGCCCTGGGGCTTTGACAACAGGGGCATCTGATACCCACTGAACCACCCCATTTTGCTATTTTAGCCGCCCTATAGTAAAGATCTAAAATCGTCTTGTAGTGTTGTGCCTGCAACCCTGACGAACACAATATTGAGTGGCCCATATTTAAGGAATCTAGAAAGTCCGATCCCTTTACACCTAGCCTTTGATCCCATTTATCTGCCTGTTTCTCGAGATCATCCAGTCGCAGGCTACTCAGCTCGCTAATAGTACAGCCCTCTTTATCCCTCACCCTTTCCATAATGACATCTTTAATTATCCCTTTAAATGACTTGAATCTGACAGTACTAAACAAGCCCTGATCGTCTCCACCCCTAAGTCCCCCCAGCGTTTCATTATACTGTCATGAAAAATTAATGGGAGTTGTGGGTTCATGAAAAGTGGGGTACAATAGTTCATTCTTCCTATCCCTGTCTTTCTCTTCAACATCGCCCACACCTGAGATACCGCCAGGAGGGTCTTAAACCTTACTCTCTTATAGTAACTGGGTTCACTAAACTTCAAGAGTAAGATTTTAGCATCTATACCTACCAGTATCTTAAATATCGGGCACCCTGCCCCGATTCCAAGGGTCCAAGGGATTTCCCCCAACTAACAAACACATGTATTGGTGGGTACAGATTAATGTCGGAGACGGCCCATCCGTCTCTCTCCCTAGAGAGGGTCATATATTTCAGGGCCCGCCTGGTCTTCCCATATGCCCATATGAACCTGTTGACCATACCCTCCAACTTCTTGAACCAAGATTTCTCAAATACTAGGGGTATTGATCTAAATAGAAAAAGGACTTTGGGAAGGAAAATCATTTTGACAATATTACAGCGCCCGACTATTGACAGATGCAGATTATTCATCCTGTCAGAGTCTTGCACTTCTTTCTGTATAACGGGGCTAAATTCAATTCTACAGTTTGTTCTATATTAGATGTTATATTTATCCCTAAATGGTTGCCAATTGCATTACCCGGGTGTCGACTAGGTTCAGGTGTCCATTGATAATGATTTGGGTTTTATGTTGGTTAAGCAGATACCCTGAGATCTCCCCAAAGGCCATTGTTTCTTTCGTAATTTCTACCCTCGCCACATCCGGGAATGGTGTTACACCAGCTAAATCATCCGCATAGCCAAAAATCTTAGTTTCTAGCCCTTGGAAGCATATGGGCTTAATATCTGGATTTGCATCAATTTTACGTAGAACTGGATTGATGTAGCACACAAACAGTAGCGGAGAGCAGGGGCAACCCTGTCTGGTCTCTCTTTTAATCTTAAATTCCTCCGTTTGCCCTCCCATCATTATTAGGCTGGCTGTGGGTGCCGCATGCATCACACGCAGAGCCTCAATGAAACCCTTTCCCGCCCGGAGCCATTCGAGAGTAGCCCAAAAAAAGTCTCAGGAGACCCTATTGAATGCTTTTTTGCATCTAATAATATGAGTGCCATAGGGTCTCTTGCGACCAAGGCAGCGTCAAAGAGCATAATGACCCTTCTAACATGATCCGTAGTCCCCCTGCCAGGAATAAAACCGTGCTGCCTGCCCTAACTTGCCCAATAATAGGGCTGAGCTGGTCCTCCAATACCTTGGAGTATATTTTTGCATTGCTGTTCATAAGAGTAATTGGTCGGTATGATCCTAGATCTGTAGCCGGCTTCCTTTTTTTTCAGAAAAATAACGATTCTGACCCATGACTCAGGGGGTGGCTCTCCCATGCGGACCTGCACTATTACCCCATAGCCCACCTATCCCATTAATATTCATATCTCCGCACATTATAATCAGAGTTGGCCAAGCAGCCAGCTCGTGATTTAAAAAATCAAATAGCTCGGGATCGTTCCTAGTTGGTCCATATACTGAGCATATGGTAAAAGTAAGTGAGGTGTTATATAGTTCCGCAATAGCCCAGCGCCCATATTTATCAGTCAGTTGCCTTTTACATAAAATTTAAGATAGCCACCCCTCTTGTTCTAGTACCCTGCATGGTTTGGGCTATGAGGTTATACCCTAGCTGTTCTAGCACCCTTTTATTTGTCCCCTCAACATGTGTTTTCTGGAGGCAAAGAATTTTTAGATCCTCTGCCACCTTGCGCCGTTTACCATGATCATTTAGACCACAGATATTTACTGACGCTATTTGTAGGTTAGTCATAATAAACTTGTTACTGCCTTCCGAACATTCCTTCCCTCTTCATTGAATAGTCTTGCTCCTCCTCCCCAGGATGACTTCACTACACTATCATGGAATATCCCAAACCTCCTCGTGCCCCATGTTCTCCCCCTGTTCCCCCCTCCCCTACCCCACTCCCACTCAAGACACCTCCCACTACCTGAATCCTTCTGGACCCCTCTTTGTCCCCCCACCGCACCCCTCCACCGAAACCATGAGGCAAACAGACCCGGTGAGGTCTGAGTGATGAAGTCCATGCCCCCCCGCCACTCACGACCCCTCTACATCCCAAAGCATCATCCTTAAGTGTTGCTTTGCCACATCCCATGTACCCCCTTGATTACAAGTTATAAACTTGACTCAGTGCTCTTGTCCGGACTCTATTTCTGTATTTCATCCATAAATTCCTTCGCCTTAATTTCCGACGTGAGGACTTTCACCTTGTTGTTGAATATTATTTTCAGGAGGGCCGGGTTTAGTAAGTAGGCTTCAGCGCCTAATGGTTGACATGGTTGAATCAGTTGCCTTAGCCGCCATCGCCTTTCCACCGTTACATGGCAGAAATCGGGCCATGTGAAGAACGATTGTCCCTCATAAGACCGCATAGAATCAGGGCAGGCTTTAGATTACACCACTTCGCGAAGAAGGAAATTCTCAAAGTAAACTATGATGGCTCATGGTTGTTTCACACCACCAGAGTGGACCTGGCCAGGCTTGATTATAAATGGGTAGCGGTGCACCCGCTGGATTTCCATGTCCCAGTTCCACAGTTGGAGCTCCGGAAAGGCCCCCTTCATCAACTTCAGTACATAAACTCTAATATCACCCCCTTCTGTGCCTTCTTCAATGCCTTGGATTCTCAGATTGTTGCGCCATAGCTGATTTTCATAGTATTCAAGTTTCCACTGAATGTCCGTTATTTGTGATCCTTGAGCCTCTGTCTGGGTTTGGCTTCTGGCCACATCATTCTCCAGGCCTACCATCTGTTCTTCCACTGTAGTTAATCTTTCACTGATTTCTGTGCAGGCTTTCGCCACCTTTCTGACAGCCCCTTGGCGTTTCTTTGTCACCAACCGGGTTTTTTTACCGTCCAACCGCATCTCTTCTTAATGCTGTTTTATTGATTCATATATCATTCTCAGGATTGGTTCCTCAGAATCATGACCACCTTGTCCCTCCTTAGCCGCCATGTTAGTCTCCTCATATGTTTTTTGCGTAGCCGAATAATCCCATTTCAGGGTGGCGGTTGCTTACTTTTTCAGCCCGTCCTTAGCTTGCCCTTGAGGGACACCTTCTTTACTTCGCATGAGATTTTCCTCCGACGAACGATCGTGCCAGGACCGTCATATTGGCTACTGGGACTAGAGCTGGAAGACAGCTCTAATATCACCCCCTTCTGCGCCTTCTTCAATGCCTAGGATTCTCAGATTGTTGCGCTGTAGCTGATTTTCATAGTCTTCAAGTTTCCACTGAATGTCCGTTATTTGTGATCCTTGAGCCTCTGTCTGGGTTTGACTTTTGGCCACTTCATTCTCCAGGCCTACCATCCGTTCTTCCACTGTAGTTAATCTTTCACTGATTGATGAGCAGGCTTTCGCCACCTTTCTGACAGCCCCTTGGAGTTTCTTAGTCGCCAACCGGGTTTTTTTACCGTCCAACCGCATCTCTTCTTGATGCTGTTTTATTGATTCTTATATCATTTTCAGGGTTGGTTCCTCGGAATCATGACCACCTTGTCCCTCCTTAGCTGCCATGTTAGTCTCTTCATATGTTTTTTGCGTAGCCGAATAATCCCATTTCAGGGCAGCGGTTGCTTACTTTTTCAGCCCGTCCTTAGCTTGCCCTTGAGGGACACCTTCTTTACTTTGCCTGAGATTTTCCTCAGACAAACGATCGTGCCAGGACCATCATATTGGCTACTGGGAATAGAGCTGGAAGACAGCGAGACACTCTCCCCCTCATATTCAGCAGCGCGTATCCTGGATACATCAGTTAAGGAGAAGAGTTTGTCCCCTAAATCCAAAGAATACACTAAGCTTCTTGGACCCAGAGCCCCCTCTATTAGAGCTTTTATCTCAGGATTTGCCCCTACCAAGGGTGGAGATCCCAGTGAAGCTCCCATAGCATTTCTGTAATCGGCAACCTGTCCCTCTTCCTCTGCTGGGATTATACTCCATTCCTGCCAAATCTGTGGGTCTACGTAGTTCAGAGCACCCAAGAGTATTTCCTCAGCCAAATCATGCCTCAGATACTTGGCCCCGGGGTCAGCCGCCTTAAGATTATCAGGGTCATTGAGTGTAAAGTCCATGCCCGGGCTTACGAGAGCCGCAATCTGTTGGCTGCCCCCCTCCTCCTACCTTATTAGTGGAGTTTGGCTGTAGTCCTCCAGCCGTTGCAGCCATGGGGGGATAAAATTCCATAATAGCCAGTTGTTGGGGTGGATCCAACCTGGATCCCGGTGCTTCTTTCTCTCCACTTGCAACATCCTTGCAAAGGGCAGCCTCCAAGCCCTTCCTTCCCTTTGAAGTGGCCTTACTTGCCCGGTGGGTGCCAGCTTTGCCCCCTTAGTGCGCTGGGATTGGGTGGAGCCGGCCGCCACCAGCCCCACTTGCACTACCTCGGTGCTCCTATCTCGAGTTCTAGATGCTGGCTTAGGTGGCATCCTCTCTTTGGTGCAGCTCCAAGCCAAGTGCTGCCCGGGCCTGCCGACACACACGCTCAGGAAACTCGCAGTGGTGAGAAGCAAGAGCCTTGCACGGCCAGCCAGTGAGGCACCCAACACCGCCAGCGCCGCCCAGAATCCGAAGAACGCTCGAGCCGCAGAGTCAGCAAGACTAGTCCCGAACACAAGGTGGGTGTTCTGCATACCACTTTTTCCCACCGGTATAGAGCACTTTCGAAGACAAAATTGACATACTTTAGTCTACATCAGAGAGCCCGGAGCATGACTAGTGACTTTTAAAATGTTAGATCACGCCAGAGGCTTCGTCTGTGCAAGACAGCTAAAGAGCATCCACGAAGTGCAAAGGTTTCAATTTTTTTTATATATATATATAGCAGCACCATAAATAGACCTATTCAGCCTTAATCCACCTTGTGAGACTGATATAAGTGCTGCTCTACCACTCACCTTTTCAGAACAGCTAAAGTGCATCAGTGCAGGGCAAAGCCTTTTAAAAATATATCAGTACCAGAGATAGACCTAAATAACCTTGGATGGCCTAGTAAGTCCACAATAACTGCTGCATTACCACTCACGTATGAGGTAACACCTACATGAGCTCAAATCACTGCCCTAATCCTCCCATCGAAAGAAAGTGCAAGTGCAATTTAGATATATAATAATCATTTGTACCAAACATCAACCTGATACTCTGTCAAGGCATAACATACAGTAGGCTCCCTTGGTTATCTTTCTTGCTAAGGTTGCTACTCTCCTTGCCCTATGTTGTAGTCAGACATCTTTCCTTCCAAACAATGAATATATATGATGCTACAGCCTAATAGATCTCTGGCTGATCAGTTCTGTAGCAAAGTTAAAGGGCATTCTTACAGCTCCTCATACCGTCTTTTGAAAACAGGGGATGGAGATAATGCCTTTGGGGTGCTAATGACTTAACACAGAAAAGCATAAAATGTTTCAAAGTTTCTTGGCCACCCAGAAAACAGTCACACCAACCAGCTTTCTGGCCGGAACCCATGGACCAAGATTTGGTATAGGATTGAACCTGTAGTGTACCTAGCCTGTACTTGAGGTACAGAGCCCTTTTCTCAGGTGGCGAAATCAAGTCAAGGAAAGGATTCCACTTGGGTTCAACTTTTATGTTCAGATATTTAGATAATGAGACACTTTTTGCAGCCTTGTGCTTTTGCCACATAAAAGCCCAGAATGTCCTTTCCACCAACGGTAAAGTGGCTTTAGTCTTATTTTCAGGATAAAGCCATAAATCTGAACACTCTATTGATTTTAGCATATGTTCTATGTGTCTGATCCAAGGCACACTTTTGCAATTAAGGCACCTCAGGATGTCTCTCAAGCTCGTTTGGTACTCTGCAAGTGCCGTGGTGGTCCAGAAACATATCCAGTAACTTACTGGGTGAAAAGCGATGTAGTCTGCCACAGAAGTCATTCCCAATTCTGCTCTGAGAATTATCTTCAGTGTCCCTGGGCCTAGGCATAACAATGACCTCAGGAAGGGGTTTTCCACCTTTTGTATGCTCTGCACATTCACATGCCCCCAAGTTTCAGCACCATAGGATCTTGCGACTACTGCTTTGATTTTATATGCAGTCAATGCAGGCTTTATTAGATGGTTATTACACTTGCTCACAAATCTAAAAACTTCTTGGGCCTGTTGGGAGAGAATTGCTTTGGATTTGGCTACTTTGCGCCCCAATAAAGCATGTCATCAATCGGGATAGCCAAATAATCGAAGGTTTTAACCTCTTCTATTGGGTTTCCATAGATCTTGAAGGTCGATTTTAACTTGGCCTTTGATCTCATTATCATGAACTTTGTTTTCTGTATTCTGATTGTTAATTTCCTAGAAATACCAGAAAGTTCAAATCCTTCCTATAGCCGGTGCATTGACAGTTCTGTGTGTGCTAGGATGACCGCATCATCGGTGAACATAAGGATCAGGATATAGTCATTCCCCAGCTTAGGTACACCCTGGTCAAGATCAATGAGTGACTTCTCCAAGTCGTTAATATAGATGTTAAATAGAGCTGGTGCTAGCACAAATCCTTGCCTAACCCCTGTATGTATGCCAAACGTGGTCATGCACACAACTTTATGGCCATAATTTAGAGCTGCTGTATTTCCGGTATGGAGGTTAATTAGCAGGTTCAATAGGTATTTACGAACAGCGTGATCCTCCAAGATGCGCCATAGTGTAGTCCGGTCCAAGCTATTGAAAGCGGTCTTTAGGTCTACGAAAACCAGAAAGACTGATGATTTTCATAGAGTCACATACTTCAAACAGATCATGTATAATCGCTGGACTTGATCAATTGTAAGCCGACTTGAAGGTGAGATATTATACAATTGTCCTCCATCCATGCCTCCAGAAGGGCTAGCAGCAGCTTACCAAAGATTTTTCCTACACTGTCCAGCAATGAGATTAGGTGATAATTAGTAGTATTGTCCCTCCTTCCTTTGTTGTAGATGGGTACTACTATGGATGACCTCAAGGAATCTGGGAACACATCTTCTGATAAGATGCATTAAAGGCTACTGACGAAGGACCCAGCCACACATCCAGATTCTTTTTGAACACATCTGTTGGCACCTGGTCTGGGTCAGGTACTTTTTCCAATTTTTGCTGTTGCATGGCCTGGACTAGTTCTATTTTACTAAATGCATTGTCTTCATGATAGAAATTACGCAGGAGGGCCATAGCTGCGGCTTGATTCACTGTGACTCCCTGCAAATCCATTTTGCTCTTTCCAGGTCATCCTCCATAACCACTTGGTATAATGAGGGAAAGTGATCTATCCATCTTGAGGGGCTTTTGTTAGCTGCAGCAAAAAAATATTTTGCAAGAACCACAAACTATTAAAAAGCAATATAGTGGAAGGTATACTAATGTGGTTGTGAGAAAAAGTTGTTGCAGCGAAGTGCCAAATTGTGTGACAGAGAAGGACTGTTTTTAGGACTATACAGAGGCAACATTCGCTGTATACCAGAGTTCATTTTCAGCATCACACACAAACAAACAGAGAGTGAGGGTTGGGCGCCCTCCTACAGCCATTTAATTCCTTGGGTCAGATGGCAGATTGCACCCTTTCTGTTGACTTCAGATGTGTCTGTAGTAATAACCTGAGGTACTGCACCATTTCCACTGACTTCAGAGGGAGCTGTTGGAATTACTTAGGGTAAACACCCTTTCCACTGACCTCAGGAGGCTCTTAAATAACAACCTGTGGTACTGCAGCCTTGTTCAACTGGCAGCTTTAAGGAAAGAGCAGATAAAGAAATAAAAAGTGGCGAACAATGGGGGAAAGTTAATCAATATACAACCTACGTTACTTTTACACACACTCACACACATACACACACACGCACACACACACGCACACACGCACACTCACACACACAGCTTAATAAATTATTGGCAAATGTGCTGTTTTTGTTGCTCGACTTACAAATGAAATTTGGCAATGTTACTAAGTGATGCTGCAATATGAGTAAGTAGCAGGAAATAGTGAGTGGTTGGTAAAAATCTCAACATGCTCTAATGATTGCTGAATGATGGTGTAAATCTGAAAACGTGGTAGAATTAATGAGTAATGGTTCAACTGTGCTGATGGAGCAAAGTCTTCTAAGTAATGGTGCAAATCTGGCTAGACACTCAAGGGCAATAGTGACTAAGGGGGTCATTATGATGGCGGACGGACTTCCGTCCATCCGCCAGCGTGCCGGTGCTTGGGACCATCTGCCTGGATTGCGGCGGTCCAGCACAAAAGATTACGATGCGACCGCCACTGTGGCGGTCGCATCGTGTATCTCTGACATTGCGGTGGGTGCTGCTGGCTGCAGCACCTGCCGCAATGTCAGAAATACTGTGCTTGCATTTCCCTGCACTATGTGGCAGGAACCACCTGGTGCAGGGAAATGTAGGGGGGTACCTTAGGTAGCCCCCCAGTGCATACCCACCTCCCCCAACACGAGGGGGGCCCGCTACCGTCTGGTGGGGAGGCAGCATCGTAATATGGCGGACGGTGCCTGCTAGGCACCGCCACCATATTGTTGATGCAGGGTGGGTCCGCCAGGCAATCGTAACGATTGCCTGTGGTGGACCCGTGGCGGACGGACTTTGCGTCCGCCAGCACACCGCCCGCCATTGTAATTTAGCGGGTGGAGAAATGCTTTACGATGGCAGCAAAACCGCCACCGGCAGGCTGCCGGTGGCGGTTTCACCGCCATTGTAATCAGCCCCTAAGTATTCAAGTTGAACCCATTAGGGATGACTGAGTGAGGGACATGGCGGTAGCAATTGTAAATATTGACCTATGGTGGGCAATCTTGGAACAATTGTGCCCGTCTTTGGTGTAATGCTTGCCCTAACGTAATGTAGCTTAATGATGATAATTCTTTCTAAAAAGGATGGTCATTCTAGGCACAACAGTGGCTAACCATGGTGTAATGCTTGCACTGGCATAATATTGATATTTCTTTGCACTTTTATAAGTATTGCTACTGTTGCCTATGGCCTCAGCCTTTAAAAATGGTGTATCCTCTACATGGCGTATCCTGTCTGCACCCATCCATGTGATCCAGCGGTGAACCAACAACAACAGATACTCCACTACCATATACTCACCTGGGCCCATCAAACAACACACCTGGGTAAAACCGCTGGAAATAGTTACATTTTTATATCTTATACTTCACAATGTGCAGGTTTAGTTATTTACTTTTCCTAACTAACCTTTCACTGATCAAAAAGTTCTTTCCTCTGGTCGACGGACCATTAGTTGAACTAGTTGATGGTGATAATTAACTTAACCCTTAACTATTCTTCAACTTGAAGTAAATGATCACAGACTCAGGAAGGTTTTAAAATCTTTATCTAAATTAAATGCATGTGAACCATCTCAAGAATACAGTGTAGTCACCCTCATTCTTAGGAGAGAAATCCAATTGATTAAACATCAAAACATACACTTCGGACTCATACAATAATTAATGCTCAGAAAGGGAGAGGACAGAGAGAAAAGTATGTTGCAAATAACATGAAATAATAGTTACCAAGAATGGTGTGAAAGACCAACCCCCTGGCCAAAGGGCTGGTAAGGGTCCCCCAGGATAGGTCAGGAGACAAAGACTTCAGGACAGGATTCAGGACAGGATACTTAACCTCTCTAGAATACCGACGAATTGCGCCGCACCCCTCTCTGACACTCTCTTCCTCCTCGATATTCTTCTGCAATCTTCTGATCTAACCCAATTAAGTTAGGATAGAAAGTTCTTCTTCAGCGTCTGCATTCGATTCTTCATCAGCATCTCACAGCATCTCTCTCAGCATCCCCGACTCCCAGACAGCATCTCCGTCTCAGTCTCAGTTCAGTCTCAGTTCTCCATAACTAACTAAAGCTACCTTTCCACCCACTAAAGTTACAATATCGTAAAAATACGAAATCTAATTGGTCAGGCAAGGGGGGATGATCATCACACCATGCTTACATATCACTATACTCTATTAAACTATTGTTCGCAAACCCATCCCCTTCATTTTTATTCACGATTTTATTCCCATCCACTTCATGTAGCAAACTTGCAACATTTATGACACTATAAAGAATAGAACATCACATCGCTGAACTTTTCACCATCCGTTCCCAGGACCTGTCGCTACGAATTGGCCTCCATTCAAGTGCTTCGTCATTGACCTTCATAGCTTCACTCAATAGTCATGCGCAAATGTTGCGTTATTTCATCCAGTCCGGTCATGCAAGAGAGGCCCAAATGCGCACTAATAATAAAATCAAAAGACAAATGTTATTTTCATAAAATAAATGGTCTCAATGTATACCTCCCACCTCTACTCTATTCCCGTTTACTTATTAATATTTTCCCAGCATTAGCATTAGTAAAATAACCTGTTTTAGTTTCAGCTAAGCAGATGCCATGCACGCAAGTCTCAAGACGCCATTTTAGTTCCTTCTGCTCATGCGCTAGAATTTCCCTCCAAGTGTTAGCTCGTCATTTTGCGCACAACAGTTTCCCCGTTTAAAGCGGGATTAGTCCGTTTTCATTGTTATCTGCGTTAGTACACACATAAGCAAGCTTCTCTAACCCGCGTGTTCATGTGGTGCGTATTAGTTATTCACAGATTTCGTTTAGTAACTTGTTAATAAGTTAAATGAGCGGATTGCCTCCGAGCAAGTCTCTTTCTTAGGAAACCTTGCTCCATCACATGCACTCACGCATTAGTCCATGAATGCACTCACAAATTCCTCCATCATCCTCCACTCACCTATTCAACCACGAATTCATCTGAGGTGCAGGTTGAATGCCCAATACCTTTATGGTAGCACATTATTTCCGGTTTTCATAAATTAAGTTTTTCCTAAAGCCCTCTTGTATTTCATCTTTTATACTTAACTTTACTCTTAATGCAAATACCGGGAATGTTTGCATCAAACCTCTAGTAAATACCAACATTTGGCATCCTGCTGGCAGTACTCAGAGGGCTACATAGGTGTGGCAAAGCAATGCTCTGTCAAAGTAAACTGGCACAGTGTCTAGTACATTTTTAAACATATATCATATTACTCCTCACGTGACTTACAACGTGTGTCCACAGAACTCCTTAGTATTTACCCTATGTACCTGGACATACTTACCTGTTGTAAACTACTACACCATTGTCCCATCAGAACACCATTGGCAAAAACTACACACAAGGCAAAAGCTAACTGAACACTCTTACGTGCGTTAGGTACTAGGTTGTTTTAAGCTTACTCACAGAGTCATTAACAAAACTAGTTTGGGCTTATTGTAATGGCACATACTTCACTCGCACTTTGAAGCACCCTTAATAGGGACTACTGATGAGTCAAAGTCTCACAAGTCACACTTCCGCATTTTGGGCTGATGATTGTGCATTCTACAAGGGCCCTCCATTTCGATTATACACAACAGAGAGTATTATCACAGATCATATACAAGCTATACAGTAGACTGAATTGGGAACCCTCATAGATTTTTTTTATATTGCACCCTCTAACTTGGTAGAAGGTCAGAGGACCAATGCCCATTGAGAGAAAATGTCATTCGGACCAGCATTCTCCAACAAGTCAATCATTAGCTACCAGTATCTCATAGGCTGCCTCTGAGTAGCCTGCATATGATAACATGTCTGTCAGCTTCTTCGAAAAATACAGCTCTCCGCCTGTTTAAGCAACTGTTGGGCAGTTCTGTTAGGCCTCAGAAGTTGACATTGTAGGAAAATGCACCCTACCTTCTTACGAAAAATTATATCTTTCTCTTCTGCTCTTTCTCATTCTCTTGCTCACGTTTCCTCCTTTCTTTCTCAAGTCACATCTGCCTTTCTCTTCTCATTTGTTCTTTTTCCCTATCCATCCTTTCATTCTCTACTTTCTCCATTTGATTTTTCTCCCCTCTTTTCTCTTTCTCCTTCATTCTTTCCTCTTTCTTCCTATCTTGCTTTCTGTGACAAATTGGGTTACTGGGTGAGGGGGGTGAACCCCTACTCAAGCAGCAACCACAATCGGTGTTAGAGTGAGGCACAAGCAAACCTCAAATAATTTTTGCTTCACCTTCTGGTAGCTTGGCACACCGCGGTCAGGCCTAACTTAGAGGGAATGTGCAAAGTATTTATGCAGCACATCAAATAGTAATAAAGTGAAAACACAACAAAAGAAAAAACCCACACCAATTTAGAGAAATACAACAAAATTTAATAAATAAATCAAGATGAAAAAGACAAAAATCCAATCAGTAGGACCAGAGATATGCAATTTTAAAGATTTAAGAGAAAATAGCACCTGAAAGCCAAAAGTGCCACTTGCGGCTATCTGTTCATGCAAGACGTGAAAAAAGTCATAAGTTCAGGCCGACCACGATGGAGAGCGGGTCCGATACAGAGACCAGGTTAGTCCAGCTGAAAAGTTACCTCTTCAGTCCGTCACAAAGAGAACCGTTTGAGGTGGAGGGAGCTGTGAGGAGCAAAGAACTTAGCAGACGGTTGTCAATGTAGTGCAGACAGCAGGCCTGGCAACGTGGAATTCCATCACTATAGCTCAAAGATCCTGTTGTCATCGCAAGCGGGCAGGCTGGAGCTTCGCAGTTGGCTCTCCACTACTGGTCGATGTTGTAGCGCGAAGAGCCGGGTTGATGGTACTATGCGTTGGTGGGTTGTGCAAGCGACAAGGTTTTAGTGTGAATGGGTCTGCTCGAGGTTGCGAAGAGCCAGAAACGTCAATTCAGCTTCTCTGAGGCCACACCAAGGGTTCAGCACATGAGGGGCATCACTTGGGGGTCAGGGTCTTGCTCCAGCTGGATCTGAGTTCTGGTTCGGATGTTAGTGAGCCTGTTATGTCCCTATGGCTCTGAACAGGAGGCCAGCAGACTGCCCTTGGAGTCACTCTGGGAGTTCTGGGTTCAAGTGCAAGTCTAATCCTCTGACTTAGACAAGAGGCCGCAGGGCAGCAGGACAGCAATCCAGCAAGGCAGAAGTCCAGCAAGGCAGTAGTCCAACAGGGCAGCAGTCCAACAGAGTGGCAGTTCTTTCAGCAGCACAGCAGTCCTTCTTCCTGGCAGAGACTCCACAGGTCCAGCATTGGTGTCCAGAATTGGTGTCTGAGGTCCAATATTTATACCTGGGTCTTACTTTGAAGTGGGGGAAGCTTCTAGAGGTTTCCCTTGGAAGTGGGCAGGATTCCTGCCTACTCTGCACTGAATATCTACTTTACCATTAGAGAGGATTTTTCATTACAATTCCAAAGACTCCAAACATAATCAGGTTACCTGCTCGCATTTCGAAATGATCACTTATTAAATGTAATAAGGTAACTCCAATGTTATCCTATGGGTGAGGCAGGCCTAGCACTAGTGAAAAACAAAGTTGAGTTTTTCACTACCAGTATATGAAAAGCTTAAAAGTACATGTCCAACTTTTTAAACATACTGTACCCTGCCCTCTGGGCTGTACAGGCCATACCCTAGGGGAGACTTATATGTATTGGAAAGGGATGTTTGGGCTTGGCATAGGATTAAATTTAACAGGTCGAAATTGCAATTTAAAACTGCGCCCATAGGCTACAATGGCTGACCTCAGACATGTTTAAAGGGATACTTATGTTGGTTGCACAAGTAGTGCTGCAGGCCTACCAGTAGCATTTAATTTAAAGGCCCTGGGCACAGAAAGTGCCACATTACAAGGGACTTACAAGTAAGTTAAATATGCCAATTGGTTATAAGCCAATTCTTCCATGTTTTACGGAGAGAGCACAAGCCCTTTAGTACTGGCTAGCAGTGGTAAAGTGTGCAGAGTCCTATGGCCAGTAAAAACTAAGTCAGCAAAAGAGGATGGTTGAAGACAAAAAGTTAGGAGGCAAATCCCGACAAGGACACCAGGCCTAACACTTTCTATTTCTTTTTGTGCTGTCCTGTTCCGTTTCATTCTTTTTCTTCCCCTTCTTACTTTGTTTTTCCTTTGTAGCACAAGTTTTTTTTAACCTTTTCTTACTCCTTTCTACTTGTTCCTCATAAAGTTCTTGAAAGACCTTGCTCATTAAATAGTGACTTTATGAGACTTGATGCAATTTTAACTCACTCTCAATCCCTCGTTTTGCACCTTTAAGCACTCTGCTTACAAATGCTTAGAGCCCACACACTCACACTAGGTGATGTGTGTGTATGTCGGATGATGAAGCAGGCCAAAAGTGGGACCTGTGGGTGAGGACCCACAAAATATATCCAAGAAATTGGGTCATCGCACTAGTTACCTGGGTGTAGAACGAAAACTCACTTGAGATATAAAAAGGGCCACACACCTAGCCTTGTGAAAAGAAGGGATTTAAGAGAGATGGGTCAACCATCCATTATGTCGTTGTTCTGTGATAGATTCTCCTTTTCTCTTTTTTACATCCTTCTTTCTTCCCTTCAATCTGCATTTCTTTTTTTTTCTCTCCTTTCTCTTTTGGTTTGTTGGCTTTATTTATCTATCTTTTGCTCTCTTTCTAGTTCTCTTTCTCGTTGTTGTCAAATCTTTCTTTGCCATTCTCTTTCCCTCTTTTTCTCTTTCCATCACTCTCAAATTCTGTATTTGCCTCTCTATTTTTCTCCCTTTTCATCTCTCCCTTTCTTCCCCCCACTTTTTCTTTTTTCCTATTCTTCTTTGTGTGTGTGTGCGTGCTTGTGTGTGCTTTTTACTATCCTTTTGGGGACTTGAGTATAATAACACACTCATGCTGTGGGGACTTGATTGCACTGTGGGGACCTGAACCCAGGTCCCCACAAGGTAAAGTCTTTTAAATGATTGGAAATTACTTCAGAAACATCTGCGCCAATTTTTACACCTTTTTAAAAAATTGCCTTGTGGAGACCTGTGTTTCACCAAGTGTGTTTTTTTTTTGTTTTTTTTAGCTTTAGCTCTGCCCCTGTAGACAGGAGGTGGTACTGCAGCCTTAAACACACACAGCATATTAAACACACTTCAGCAATTGCATCCCATCTAGCAACAAATAGGATAGTGACTTTGAAGAAGCATACCCATCAGAAAACATGAATTTGAGTACAATGGCCTTTTTAATTGTATATAACCTTTTTTCCTTATTTTTAGAAGCAAATGAAGCTATGGACTTCACACTTTTATTTTTATTGGTGGCTATTTTCTTTGAAAAGCATAGACATGCACAATTAATTGAATTGTTTTTTTTCTACATTTCCAACACCAATTTACTATTTAAGATCTTACTTTACCTTACAGTTCAATCACCACACCATGCATTATGAGGCAATGGATCAGCCCACTTTAGCCACTGACGCTTGCACTGACAGTGAGTACATTTTGTCTGGTTGCTGCGCTGCATTACGTGAAAAGCATATATCTGCCCTAAATGTTGTGCTCAGTCCTTAAATGGATGTTACTCCCACACATTCAGGAAGAAGCACCTTGTCTTTCTGTACCTCATTTCTCTTTATCTGTCAACTTGGTTGCATGTACAAACATCCTGAGCACCTTTGTTAAGCATTACTGGCCGATTTTACTAACATTTTGCGTTGGGTTTGTGTCACAAAAGTGGAGCAAACAGCACAAAATGCTTTTTTAGTAATTTACTTTACAGTGCAAAAGTTGGAAAGTACGCAAATCATCACGAAGCACTGCTTTGCATTACTTAGCATAAAGGGGGTGTTCCATAGGTGGCAGGTGGGCGTTCTCATGCAACCACCCATAGTTTTTGATGCAAAAACCTATCTCCCAAAAATGTGTGACAAGGTTTTTGTAAAAAATTAACACCACTTGAAAGCAGGTGTTTAAAGGAGAAATGTTTGTATTTCTCATTTGTTTCTGACTTTGCATGTGTGCTGCACTGTACAGCACACATACAAAGCAGGAAACATTTCAAAAGTTGTCTAGGCATAGTATTTTGTACACGAAGGGAACACTTACAGTCAAAACCTACGCTAGACTCACGACACACCCTTGCACTATGGCACAATGGTGTGTGCATGGCGCTCGGCCTCAAACTTCTGCGTCAGCTCTAGGGAGAGGGGAGGAGAGGGCCATCTATCTGCAAATATGGTGCTCCCATGCTTTCTCCCTGTCATGCAATGCATGCTGCAATTTTGTCTGCTGCGCTGCTTTGGGTGACAGTTTGGTAAATCTGGTCCTACAGTTGCTAAAGTGTCATTTCTCACCTCCTTCTGAATCTTCTCTCCTCCCTGTGTCTCGTTTGGTAAAGTGTTAGACTTGGCATCTTTTGGCGTGTTTCCCCTGACTTTTTGCTTTCTGACCTCCCGGTTTTGCCTCCATGTTTGCTGGCTTAGTGTCTCTGCGCACTTTCTCACTGCTGATCAGTGTTAAAGTGCAAGTGCTCCTGTTGTAAATTGTGTTATGGATTGGTGTTTCCATGATTGGCATATTTGATTTACTTGTCAGTCCCTAGTAAAGTGCACTGAGTGTGCCCGGGCCTGTAAGTCAAATGCTGCTAGTGGGATGCATCACTGGATTGTGCCACCCACACAAGCAGCCTGTAAATGTAACTCTGGCCTGCCATTGCAGAGCCTATGTGCAGTCTGGGACTGCCATGTCGACTTGGCAAGTGTACCCACTTGCCAGGCCCTAACCTTCCCTTTTCTTACATGTCAGTCACCCCGAAGGTAGGCCCAAGGTACCCCTGTGGGCAGGGTGCAGTGTATGTGAAAGGTAGGACATGCCCTGGTGTGTGTGGCATGACCTGATAGTGAATTACTGCCAATTTCGTTTTTCACTATGGCAAGGCTACCTGTTCCCATAGGACAGAATGTGGAGTTTGTTTATAACATCTTATAAACATAACTGGCCCTGGGAACAAGGTAAGGAAATAAAGTTTAGTATGCGTGAACTCAGAATCTAAAGATGCATCTTTTAGTGAAGGTGATTTTTACATTCTGTGTTTGAAAATACCACTTATAGAAAGTAGGTATTTTCTTGCTCAGCCATCCAGTAGGCCTCTGCTAGGTTTGTGGATTGACTGTCTGGGTTTTGGATGACAGGGGCTGGAGAGGAGCAGTGGCTCCAGAGAGTCTAGATGGGTCAGGGAAGGGCTGAATAGACCTGGCCTGCATTCAGAGAAGGGGGAGGAGATTTCCTTTCACCTGAATGGGCCTGGTCTGCCTCTGACAAAGCTGTCTCCACCTCCTGCCAGGAAGCTGCACCAAGGAGGACAGAACTGGTTCTGGCTGGGCACAGACACTCTCTGCCTGAGAGGACAAAGGATTTTGAGATATAAAAAGTGGGGCCCAAACCCCTAAACTTTAGAACTCTCTGGAATAAAGGAACCTGCCAAGAAGAAGAGCTGGAAGAGCTGCCAGGAGGAGTACTGCCCCTTTGCTGTGCTTTTGCTTTGTTGGGTTGGCCTACAGTTGCTGCTTCTGCCTTGGGCAGTGAAAGGACTGGACTGAACTTTCTTTACTTGTGCTGAGTATCCCCAAGGGCCTGAAATCGAGCTGGCCTCCTGTTCTGAAGTCTCAGGGACTGCAAAGACTTCACCAACCTCTGGGTACCGCTTCTGGAACCGCTGTTTCAGTTGCCACAGAGAAGGGAACCGCAACCGACTCCGTCACTGACTCCGTCGCTGGCTCTGTGTCCTGACGGCACTGCAGACCGCACCGTCCGCATCTCGCACCGCAACACTGGTCTAACCGACGATGAAGACCGCTGCCGCCGCCACCGAGCTGCTGCTTGCACTGTGACCTGTGGGCACCGCAGTCCGCACCGCCTCGCTTCACTTCGCCATCCTGATCTCACCGACGCTGTCGCTGCTGCTGACTCGACACCTGTGACTGCATCGTGACTGGGGTCACCGCTCGTAAACTTTCACGATGCACCTCCTCGTCCCACACAGCCGTCTGGGCCGACCGACGCCAGCTCCAGCAAACCGGCTCTGTCGCCTGCACCACAACCTGCCAGCACCCCATTGAGCACCGTCTCGCCCTGCATCGTAAGCCTTGGTCTCACTGACGCCGTCTGAACGATCGTCACCGAGCCGCTGCCTGCACCGCATCGAGAGGACACCGCGCCCTGCACCGCTTCTGTTGGAAGCCGGAGTCCCAGTCCCGCACCACTGTCACCTAATGCGAGACCCGGGACTCCTCACTCAACGTTAGGCCAAGTAAGGACACCGTTTGAGATAGCCCTGCTCACCCCCTTAGTAGCTTGGCACGAGCAGCCAGGCCTATCTCCAAGGCACGAGTGTACAGTATGTGCAACCACACTCACCGCAACCCACTGGTGACACCACAAATGGACTCCACACGAGTTTGATAAAGCGAGTATAAACTTTATATAAAAAGATATACGATCAGACCACACGATACAAAAGCCAACATATAATAAAGGGTAATATTCGTTCCGGCTGGTTGGTAGGTTCGAATCCCAACCACCGCTTTCAAAATGCTATGCTGGTCGTAATGCTGGAATCACACACGTTGCAATGGACAAACAATAGTGCGCTGCGTAACGATACAATCCTGTGCTGGGCAAAGGAGAAATAATACAATGCGTAACGATACACCCCGGTACCTTGCAATGGGAGAAATAATGCAATGCGTACCGCTACAATCATGTACTGCGCAATGAAGGAATAATGCAATGCGTCACACCCCAATCACGTTCCTTACAATGAAGAAATAATGCAATGCGCACCGCTACAATCATGTACTTTGCAATTAAGGAATAATGCAATGCGTAGCTACAATCATGTACTTTGCAATGAACAAATAATGCAATGCGGGCCGCTACAATCCTGTTCTTTGCAATGGAGAGATAATGCAATGCGTAGCGCTACAATCGTGTACTTTGTTATGCAGAAATAATGTCAGGTGTCATAAGACATTCCGGCAGTTTGTTAGCAGCAATATTGGCAATGTGTATTATGACAGTCAGCCTCTTCGATAACAGTTGCCCCCAACACGTATCAACGATGACATGAAGTACAGCTTCTCACTCTGGCCCCAGTACTGCCACTCCTTTGGTCAGTACGGGCCCCAATCTGAGCCGAAGCAAAGGCTCACGTTGCCAGAAGGACTGAGAGGCAGAGAGAGTGTCCCTCCGAGCCCGCACCCCGCCCAGGCAGTGATCCACGTTACCTGGGGGCGCGACCCCACTCTCCTCTCCTCCTTCAGCGAACTGGGCCTTCCGTGCAGAACTTTCTCAATGGGCCTCAGCGGCTCGGCCTGGCAGCTCAGCTCCTCCGAGGCTGCCGGTCTGGGCCGCGACTGTTAGGAAGGTCTCAGGCGGCAGCAGGGCACACGTACTCTGAGATTACGTTACTCCGGGTGCACGTTCACCACTGCACCCTCCGGGTCTCTCTGGCACGAAGCCACACACACAACGCTGATGGGACTTCACGTCGACTCCGAGTGCACGTTCACCAGGCACTCCATCCTGCGGTCTCAGTTGGCACCAAGACACGCACACCGCGCTGCAGAGACTCACTTTCTTCCGGTGCACACGATGATCAGCCGATCACCTCCACAGTCCCAGGTTGCACCAAAGCACGCACACTGCTTCACTGAGACTTACTCCAACTCTGGTGCCCCGATATCCAGGCGCTCTTCACCAACGCCTTCGGCCGCACCCCGACACGTTCACCGCGTCCGAGCCTCACTTCTCCTCCGTGTGTCCAAGATCACAGGGCACACCTTCCGAGGGTCTCAAGCTGCCACAACACGCGCCCACCGCGTCGCTTCAAACTTCTCCGGAAACTTTTATGTTCCTGTGTTTCCAAACAGGGAGCCAGCTCACCTCGGGCCCTTAGGGTAACAAGACACAGCACAAAGCACAGTCTTCTTCAAGCACGGGGACCCAGCGCACAAAGCACAGTCCCAACAGCCTCTTCCTTGGTTAAAACAGCAAACTGCAGACCAGCCCCAGATCACAAAGCAAGGGTCGGTCCTTCCCAGCAGTCTCTTCAGTTGTTCCTTCCTTAGCAGAGGTTTCTCTTGACCACGAAATGGGTCCAAGCCTTTTCAGTCTCAATCCATTTCTATTCAAACGTTCAGGGGTCTCAGCTCTCATAGTTATACCCCTAAATGTCTTTGAAGTTCGTTGTGCTCAGGGGTCCCTGACCCCTGCCTAAATCAGTTCTGGGTGTCTCCCTCCCAGTGTCACCTTTCTCCCTTTGATACTGGGGGTCTGGATCCTTAATCACTCAGCCGGAGATGGGTCAATTGTTTTATAGCCGCAACCCAGGCCTCTTCACCTCCCGGGGCTTCTCCTCTGCCTACTCTCCAGATGCAGGTCAGCCTGGTGCCATCTCAACCCGTCCCTGGGTCAAGACATCCCCCAGCTCCTCTCCCCTCTCAGATCCAGACAGTCAATCCACATTCAGCAGAGACACATAGAAATGCTTAAAGCACAAAACTCAGCCACTTTCTAAAAGAGTGGTTTCTGAACACACAGTGACAAAACCACTTTCATAGAAAGATGTGTTATGACACTGTGAGTTCATACATACTAAACTTCACCTCTCCATTTTAAACTTATGGGAAACTAGACTAACAAACACAATACCCAGCCTCCCCCATTCTGTCCTATGGGCAGGATGGCCTTTCACCAGTGAAAAACGAAATGGAGTGTTTTTCACTGTCAGGACATAACAAACACCCCAGTATATGTCCTGCCTTTTACTTACACTGCACCCTGCCCAGGGGCTCCCCGGGACCTACCACAGGGGCGCCCACTGTGTACGCAAAAGGGAAAGTAAGGCCTGACAAGTGGTTGCACTTGTCAGGACAACATGCTAACTTAGCAAACTGCGCGCAGGCCCTACACTGCAGGCCTGAGTTCCCTTCTCCGCGCACCTTTGCATTACTAGCCCTGGCACACACAGTGCTCATCACTAGGGACTTTACTAGTAAGGCAAACATACCAATCATGGCCAACCAATTACCATTACACTTTACACAGGGAACACTTGTACTTTGACACTGATCAGCAGTGGCAAAGTACCCAAAGCATCTAAATTGGCAACTCTATGTCAGGAAAATGGTCTAGGGGGAAAGCAAAAAGTTTAGGGAACTTTAGCCAAAAAGGCCAAGTCCTACAGCTTCCATTTGCAACGCAACCGTGACCATGACCGGCTCGCACAGCCGTGTAAGCCGCAACGAGAAAGGTACTGTTACCGAGTCTGTTCACGCTTTTGCTGGCCCGTATCGACGCGGTCGGCTGGAACTGTTAGACTCTGTTATTTTCAGCATTGCGGTAGCCCCGGACGGAGCTACCGACTCGTACAAACTGTGTTTTTGAGGTATTTCTGCAGTTTAGAAGACATCTTGCAAAGTATCTATTTTTCAAGTACTGTATTGCCGGATTCTTTATCGTTTTTGGTCTTGTTTTGAGTACATAAAAATATTGGATATTTTTCTAAACTGATGTGGTGTCCTTTTGTAGTGCCTTCACTGTGTTACTGTTGGTTATGTGCAAATGCTTTAAACACTGCCTCTAAGATAAGCCCGACTGCTCGTGCCAAGCTACCAAGGGGGTGAGCAGGGGCTATTTTAGGAGTGTAACTCCCTTATCCTGACTAGAAGGAAGGGTCCCTACTTGGACAAGGTTCAAACCATTGCCAACTAGAGACCCCCATTTCTAACATAAAGACAACCATATCAATATATAAAAGTCACAACTGCTACCACAGTAAATGATTGCTTATTTTTAGCAGTGAAACAGAGTTAATATGTGGTTATTATCATGGGTATAAAGTTGGTTAAAACTAGGTCTGTGAAAAAATCCTAATTCCGTGATTACATTTTCTAAATTTGTGAATTCCTTGTTACACCAATTTGTGTATTTCAACTGTAGAAGACTGCACAAAAGATATCTTGAGAAATGTTGTGCTCTAATATTTAATTCCATCTTTCACAATGCAGCACACAATATGTGCTGCCTCTTCCATACATGTGCACACTGCTTCCCATCAATCACTGTTTAGCACACAATGTGAGCAGCCTCCTCCATCCATGTGCACAGAGCATTCCATCTCATGTGGTGCAGCACATAATATGTGCAGCCTCCCCCACACATGTGCACCCTACTTCCGATCAATTACTGTGTAGCACACAATGTGTGAAGCCTCCTCTATCCATGCACACTGAGCATTCCATCTCTCACTGTGTAGCACACAATATGTGCAGCCTCCTCCATACATGTGCACCATGCTTCCCATCAATTACTGTGTAGCACACAATGTGAGCAACTTCTATGTGCTGCCTCTTCCATACATGGGCTCCCTACTTCCCATCAATTACTGTGTAAAACACAATGTGAGCTGCCTCCCGATTCGATGTGCACAGAGCATTCCATCTGTTGAACTGAAGGAATTTATATGTGCAGGCTCCTCCATGCATGTGCCCACTGTTTTCCATCATGCAGTCTACAGTATAAGATGTCTGCAGCCTTGTTTATCTATACACACACTACATTCCATCATTCACTGAGCAGCACACAGTGTGTGTAGCCTCCACCATATATGTACACTACATTCCATTACTGAGTACCAAACAATGTGAATGGCCTCCGCCACCCATGCGCAGACTGTCTTCCATCATTTACTGTTCAACACACAATATGTGCAGCCCCATTATCCATATGCACACTATCTCCAATTTTTTACTGTGAAGCACAAAATTTGTGCAGCCTCCACTATCCATGTGCAGGCCACTTTCCATTTAAACACTCTGCAGCACACAATATTTGAGGTCTCCTTCGTCCATGTGCACGCTGCTTTCCATCACTCACCGTGCTGCAGACAATTTGTGCAGTCTCTGCCATCCATGCGCAGACTGCTTTTCATCTCTTACTCTGCAGCACACAATGGGGCCGATTCACAAAAGTAATCTGAGACAAAAGTCTAACTGTGAGAAAAATGAGATATTTTCAGCTAAATTTGAGGTTTGCAGGGAATTCTGGGTAGGAAAACGATGAGGGATCCACATAAGCCATACCTCCATGGACTCCCCTGGCTGTCTAGTTTTCAGAAATTTCTGGGTTAGGTATGTTCCCCTAGATGGACGCTGAACCCGGGACTAAAAATGCAGGTGACCCCCTTGCAAAACCAGGTCGTTTTGTGATAGGTAATTTTGATGTCTCCACAATACGTTTTGGGCCTTTCCCTGCCGTGGGTCCTTGGCCCACCCACACAAGAAAGGTACCATTTTTATCGGGAGACCTGGGGGAAAGCTTGGTGGTAGGAAATGTGTGTCAGCCCGGTGATCCCACAACTTTCCCACACAGAAATGTGAGAAAAATTAGATTTTTTTCAGCTAAATTTGAGGTTTGCATGGGATTCTGGGTAGGAAAACGTTGGGGGATCCTCGCAACCCATACCTTCCTGGACTCCTCCAGCTCTCTAGTTTTCTGAAATGTCTGGGTTAGGCAGGTTTCCTTAGATGGCCGCCGAGCCCGAGATCAAAAACCCAGGTGACCCCCTTGCAAAACCAGGTCGTTTTGTGATAGGTAATTTTGATGTCTCCACAATATGTTTTGGGCCCTTCCCTGATGCTGGTACTTGGCCCACCCACACAAGTGAGGTACCATTTTTAGCAGGAGACTTGGGGAAATGCTGGGTGGGTGGAAGTTTGTGGCTCCCCGCACTTTCCATCACAGAAATGTGAGGAAAATGTTTTTTATGGCAGTGTTTGAGGTTTGCAAGGGATTCTGTGTAACAGAACCTGGTGAGAGGCACACAAGTCACCCCATCCTGGATTTCCCTGGGTGTCTAATTTTCAAAAATGTACGTTTGCTAGGTTTCCCTAGGTGCCGGCTGAGCTAGGTTCCAAAATCCACAGCTAGGCACATTACAAAAAAAAGGGTCAGTTTTCTGTGGAAAAATGCGATGTGTCCACGTTGCAATTTGGGCTGTGACCTGTCGCGGGTACTAGGCCTACCCACACAAGTGAGGTACCATTTTTATTGGAAGACTTTGGGGAATGCTGGGTAGGTGGAATTTTGTGGCTCCCTGCAAATTCCAGAACTTTCCATCACAGATTTGTGAGGAAAATGTTTTTTTTTTACAATGTTTGAGGTTTGCAAGGGATTCTGGGTAACAGATTCTGGTGAGAGCACACAAGTCCTCCCATCCTGGATTCCCCTGGATATCTAATTTTCAAAAATGTATAGGTTTGCTAGGTGTCCCTAGGTGTGGGATGAGCTAGGGTCCAAAATCCACAGCTAGGCACATTGCAAAAAAAGGGTCAGTTTTCACTGGAAAAATGTGATGTGTCTATGTTGCGTTTTGGGCTGTTTCCTATCGGAGGCACTAGGCCTACCCACACAAGTGAGGTACCATTTTTATTGGGAGACTTAGGGGAAAACAGAATAGTAAAACAAGTGTTATTGGCAATTGACTTTCTTTGCATTTCTGCCTTCCACATGTAAGACAATGTGTAAAAAGAAGTCATTTTGAAAAATGGCCTCTAATTCACATGCAGTTATGGGTACCCACAATTTCCAAGATGAGCAAATAACCACTGCTTCTAAACTCTATATTTTGTTCCCATTTTGGAAATATATAGGTTTTCTTGATACCTATTTTTCACTCTTTATATTTTACCAAATGAATTGCTTTTTACCAGGTACACAATGAAAAACCATTGCAAGACGCAGCTCAGTTATTGGCCTGGGTTCCTCGGGTTCTTAGTGAACGTACAAGTCCTATATATCCCCACAACCAGAAGGGCCCAGCGGACATAACAGTATATCTATTTAAAAATTTGCCATACTTAAAAGAAGTTACAGGTGAAAGCGTTGACACAAATGGATGTTTTTTCAACTCAATTTCAATATTTTTTATTTTCACATGTTAGTTTCTATTAAAAAAACCTTGAAGGATCTACACAAATGACCCCTTGCTGAATTCAAAATTGTGTCTACTTTTCAGAAATGTATAGCCTTCCGAAATCCATTATTGCTTTCACACCCACCACTAACTGGAAGGAGGTTGAAAGCACAAAAAAAATAGTAAAAATAGGCTATGTCCCAGTAAAATGCCAAAAGTGTGTAGAAAATATTGGTTTTCTGACAAAAGTCTGCCTGTCCCTGAAAGCCGAGAAGATGGTGCTTTCAGCACCACAAACCTTTTGTTGATACCATTTTCAGGGAAAAAACAGATGCTTTCTTCTGCAACACTGCAGGGGGGGAGGCCTAGTAGTGAAGGGGTTAAATACACTTTGTAATCGGATCTCAAAACAAGCAGCAATATGGACACCCATTCCAAAATAGAAGTAGCATAATAATCAGCAATGCCATGAGCTTACTGAATGTGTATTTTTTTACATTTCGAAAATGTCTATTTTGAGCAATTTTCAGATTTCAACAATAACTTGTCAGCTGAAAAAAGCACTATTTTACAGAAGTTAAACGTTCAGCGTTCAATTATTGTTCACTATATTCCAGCACTAAAGAAGGCCCACAATAGAGATAAAAAGATAATTTGTCATTTATACGAGCTTGCTAATACAGCTCTCCACATGAAAGCACTGAATATAGGAGGTTCTTCTGTTACCCACACCACAGCCACATTACCCAGCAGAGACCTGTCTATGCCTGACATGCTGGGTCCAACAAGGCCTAGTTCTCTTTGGTGAACTGATATTAAAAGTATTTACACAGCAAAGCAGCAGTTGGCATAATTTAAAGACACGGAGAAAGGAAAAGAGCAGGAAAGAAAGGTATGAACAAGTTAAAGGCAGTAATCAATAAAGGAAAGATGCAAGAAAGATGAAGAATAACAGAAAATATGAAATGTAGAAAGGGATAAAAGATAGTATATGAAGGATGAAGAAAGAGAAGAAAGAAAGAATCACTGGTATGGAAAGTCGGATGATGCTTATAGATGGAGAATGGAAAGTGAACCATAGGAGCGTGCAGCCATCAAAGTGCAGAGATAGAAGTTATCATATCCGCCAATTTCCATAGAATCATGGCTTTGCGTGCTTCAAGTTTACCCATTCAAGGACAGCACCCAAATAGTTTACCTATGTTAGGTATACATGCACACTACCCCGATGAGACACTATGCGCCTTAATGTGCACTGAAATGCAAAAGTTGTCTGCATCATGGGAAAAAAAAGCCACTGGCAGGAACTACTGTCAATAGGATTTTAAATAGTCTGTCTCGTTTTCTGATTCCATTTCAGAAATGAGGCAAGATTGAATGGATTGATTTATGCTGCTGAAATCCACCCCCGGCCCTCTTCCCTATTTGCATTTGTTGTCCCAAAGCTGGTACGTCCAGCTCCCTGATGCTTTCGTAAGTTCCCCTTTTACTCGTGGAGCTGTTCTTACTTCATGCCTTTTATGTTCATGACGACAAATTGGCGCCTAATGACACGGGGCAATACTGGGTAACAGGTCAATCAGAAAGACTAAAGAAGGAGGTCAGCCAGGGTAAAAAAAAGAATGGAAATGACAACTTATTTTACATTTAAATATATGAGTCTGCTCATATTATGAAGATTTCTCCTGTCGGAGTGCGCAGTGCATTACCTAATACTTGTAGTTTCCCCAATTCTACCTTGTATAGTACTTTATGGTTTTCAAATGTCTTTCTTCCAGTGCTATATAGGGTGCTATTGAATTGAACATGATCATGTATGTAAGGAGGACAGGATATGCAGTGCTATTTATCTTTGCTACTGCTAATTGCACTTAAACCGGTAGTAAAAGACAGCAAAATAACAGGCATGTTTTTTGCGTCCGTTAATGTCACACATCAAGTAGCATTGCCATTTCAAATCCCAATATTATCTGGGATGTTTTCTTAACAGTGCAGGGTGGAATAATAGCAGGTAGTTTATTTCACCAAACATCTTTTCTGCTTAGCACAATTCTCTCCAACATTGTAATTGCAGTGAATTATGTGGCAAACCCCATAGCAAACAATATTTACAGTGCTCAGCTTATAACCAAATTTAGAGTGAAGCAGAACACCATGGCCGTAGTTTCATCATTTGATTTGATACTTTGATAATCACACAGAGACATAGTTGCTTAAATAAAAAACAGGGTTCAACACCTGCCGCAGGAATGTGTGTAATCTGCAGAAATTCTGACCAAAATATGCCTGACAGCGCCAACTTTGCATTTCAATCACCTTATAATGTTAAACACAGTAACTCTGTAGGGTGATATTTTATGTTATCATCTTGGCCTGAGGTTTTTCCAGAATCCAGTCTATGGTGTTAGCGGTATTCTATGTACTCAATGATACTGAAATGAAAATATGTGGAAAGAGGTGACCATTAGGCTGAGCATCAGGAACTGTTTCATTCTCTACCTCTTTTTGCAAGTGTACGTAGCTTGCAGGAACCATGAGCGATGGGAAAAGTGATTTTATTTATCTCTTCAGTGCTAGTACATCATTATTCCTGAATGCGTATATTACTTAGCCCTGCTCTTTCTTATCCCAGTCATTACTAATGAGGTAGTTTCCACATCCAAATCATGAACCTCAATTAATAAACAATATAAAAAGTTCAGCAAATGTTTTCTAGACCACCTAGTAAAAGTGCTACATGAGTAGCCAACCAATGGATTTATTTACTTGTTTTGTAGTTCTAAAAAGTGATCTGTGCCCGTTTTTGGGTGCTTCAGAGCCTTGGAGTTCTACTCATATAAAACCTCTAGATGAGGACCAAGTACTATCTAAAGAAAGGGCTAGGATGTCAATGTCTCTATGGAACCTGAAGAGCTGGTGGTGCAAAGCTGTTTCACTCCCTGTCCTCCCCCACAGTTATGCCAGAGCTGGCAAACACACACAAAACCAAAATTAAAGAGAGTGACTCTATTGGCTAAAGACTCAGGGCCTGACCGCGATGTCGGGCAGACGGGACCGACCGACCTCGGGTCTGCGGTCCTGACACCGCTATTACAATGCGACCGCACAGGGTGCAGTCACATACTCCCATTTCTCTATGGGAACTTGTGCTGCGGCTGTCAACCGGCCTTCGCACAAGCTCCCACAGAGAATGGGGAGATTCTCATAATCCCTGCACCACGTTGCAGGCACCTCAAGAGGCCTAACACACAGTGCAGGGATTAACTGGGGACAGCATAGGTGCCCCCTCGACCCCCAACCAGAGGCCACAGGGAGAAGGGGGCCCTGCTATGTGCCCCCGAAGTCACTTTCCGACAGGCTTTCTATGTCGGAAAGCCCGACATGGAAAGCCTGTCGGAAGCCGACATCGTAATCCCGACTGCAGAAATGCCGTCCTTAGGGATTACGGTGAGGCCTCCGACTGGCCGACGGGCTCAGGAATCCAGCCAGAATGGCCTGCAAGTTTCACTTTCGACCGCCGGCATTGTAATGCGGCGGTCGAAAGTGAAACTTATGATGTCGGCTGGAGGCTTTCCGACCGACATTAAAATCGGCCCCTCAGTGTCTCTGGAAGTTAAATAATGTACTTGATGACACATAGTTAAATAATGTACTTGATGACACATGAAATGAGCATGTTCCGACACGACCTCCTCTTAAGAAAGGCTCACCAGTACAGACAAATGGATAACTTTCAGTATTGTATGACTAGCTCTCCGGTCTGAGGACAGGAAATTTGACAAAGATTTCACAGACCTTGAAGACTGAACACAATGTGACAACCTATTCTTCTAGGTATCCCTGAACAGTCAAAAAGAAAAACATGGTGGGGTTCTTAGCAACATTACTGCCTGACCTTTTGGGCATCACCTTTGACCAATGTTTAAGTTTCAGTGACTTCATAGGAATAGACCCACAAACAAGTCCAAGAGCTTTTGAAACAATAATCACCTGTTTCTCAAAACACAATCAGATGTGGCAAGCCATTTAAGCAGCCCACTGGAATCGTTCCGTTATATCAGAAGGTCATATTGGACATATCTCTGTAGTTTTTTCCTTCTGAATAATGAGAACAGGACAGATTTCCTGGCATTATGTCTGATGGCAAAGAAATGAGACATTAAATATGGCTTCTGGAATCCTCCACTATCTAGGTCAGCATGAACTGCAAATCCTCCAAGTACAAAGAGCTAGAAGACCTAGATGATTTCTAGATAGGCTGGAATCCACAGGTATAAAGATTGGCAACGAACTTATGAACACTGGCCAGCCCTTCTATTCCCAAACACAGTCACCAATCATGCGAACAAAGGAAAGCTATCTGCATTGTAGGCACTCAATAGAGACATAGGTAACCCAAAGTCCTCTCTTAAGGGTGGCATACTTCTAGTGGTCTGATGTCTTGGATCTATGAAAAATAATCCCACACCTGCTATTTGGCATAGGTTTGCCCTTCTATCACTGCCAACATTAGACCCACCCTGTTGAGTACCTACAATGAGACATGGAGAGTGCTAGGGGTTTGAGATAGCAAGATATCGCTCTATGCCATTAGGTTTTAGATGGGCAAAATGTAGACCTGATGAGCACTTACAATCACATTTAGACCTGATAGTACACGTGCCACTTCACCTGTAGTCCCACCCCCTCACTGTCTTTACCTGTCACTGGAGATGCCACCTCTCTTCTCAGCCTAGTAATCAATGGGGAGGCAGAACGAAATATCTTTTTACAAGCTTATCTCTTTTTTGTGCTGGTGCATGGAGGTTTGACTCACTGTCTAAATTAGATACACAGCATGCAGGTGCTGCTCCCAGTTAGGCTTGAGCAAAATTTGAATGGCGTTGATGTAATTTACGTAATTTCAGGAATTTCACGTTACACCTGTTACGTGAATTTCCTAAAATTATGCCACTACACCACACTACGTAATTATGCACCATTCACAGTAAAATCCATGGTGCATGTGCCATTCATGGTAATAATTTACCACAAATGTACAGGAGCAACAGAATGCCTTGAGACCCTCACGGGTGAGTAGCGCGCTTACAATTCCCTGATTGATTGACTGATTGAATGCAAGCTGCTGTTGTTGAGAGTGCGTTTGGGGTTTTTTTGCACTCATTCTTTGGTGCAAAATTGTTTTTTGGGTCAAAAAGTGACATGAGGACCCATTTTTCACTGAAATATCATGCTACATTATGGATTTGCATTTATGTAATTATGCAGAATTTTGCCAGAACTTCACATAACTATGCAAAAGAAAAATATGCGGATGTCACACACTCCTGGTCCCAGTAAGGCTACTTCCACTGCCCTCACTTAGGCTATATGTCATTTCACCATTATTATTATTATTTATTTTTTTACAGAGTTTTATATAGCACGAACTTGACCCAAGGGTATCGGGTATCAGAGCGCTTTACATAAGCACCAGTTGCATTACATGAGGACACATTCATTTTTGTTAGGCACGGGGAGATTATGTGATTTGCCCAGAATCACAGAATGTTCAGCGTCCTTGCCGAGACTCGAACCCGGTTCCTCAGCTTCGAGGTTGACAGCCCTAGCCGTTAGGCCAACTCCTCTCCCCAGATGGTTAAATCTGCCCTGAACATCCCATACTCTCTAGCTTTTAGGGCTCTCATTACACTATTGATTTGAAAGCTTCTAATAACTATATAACTACTGATGCCTCACCATTATCTTAAAGGTTTGTGAGTTGCCATCTGTCAATGAGTCACACCTCCATCCTGTCAATCTTCCACCCTATGTCCCACAAATGACTCTTTCTGGTGTTTCCCCAAAGCCTCTCAAGGTTCTCTCTTTCAATTTGAATTGACTTTTCCATTTTCAATATAGGAAAAAGGTCATATCTTACCTCTCTTCCAAAAAATACAGGCATTGCTATTTTATAAAAACATATACATGTCAATCAGAGTCAGACAAAATGAAATACAACTAGGTGTGAAAGTGATATATAGCACCTAAATTCAACAGATTCCTGAACCCCAACCCATCTTTTCCAATAGCTTTAAGAAATGTGGTGATGCTGTACCATTGAAGAAATCTCTGCACCATGGTGTCTTGAAGACCTGGACAGATGCAGGGAAGCAATATTTGTTTACAAAACTCACTTTACGGAACAAGACTCTGACAGACTGATCCATTTATGTTATGAACTCATTTCCTGTTCAGAGTCGGATGTGATTTGTCCCCACACATATCTTGATTGCTGAAGACATGAGACTAGAGATTGGCCCTGGATCCGATTTTCGACGGGACAGGCCTGTCAGGTTCAAGCAATGCAGATTATAGGGAAATGTTAGGGGGAGTGATAGCTGATCATGTCCTACTGGTTGTCTGGAGGCTGGTGCATCAAATTGAGAAGGATCTCGCCTCCCTGTAGTACACCCATGGCACTAAAGGAAGAATAAACTACTTCACTGCTGCCAACTGTTTGGATTGATACATCCATTCATGTGCAAAATTAACCAAGTGTAAAGAATGAGCTACAGTATCATAACAAGACATTTATGTAGGAAAACAAAGGCACTGTATCATACATATATCAAACCCTGTGGGAAAGGGGTAAGGCCTTCTCTCTAGGGATGAAATACAGTGCCTTATATTAGAAAAGGACTAACGGGGCACAGACCTGACTTTAATCCCAACGTAAATCGGAAAAAGAGAAGTCTTTTGACCATAAGAACCCCAAAGAGATTGTCCTCAAGTATAGTGATGGAGACAACATTGATACATGGTTTGCAGTTTTAGAGAGGGCTTGCAAAATGAGGGGAATAGGTAGCCAATACTGGGGCTCTCTACTTTGGGAGTTATTCTCAGTAAAGGACAGAGATAGACTTCTTACCCTTAATGATGACATGGCTGAGTTCTATCAGCACATGAAAGAGACCCTCATAAAAGGGTTTGGACTCACAACAGAGGAGTACAGAGTCAAGCTTAGAGAGACCCAAAAAGGCCAAAACCAAACATTGTTAGACTTTGTTGACTCCTCAGTCAAAGCACTAGAGGGCTGGGTAAAAGGTAATAAGGTGGACACTTATGAGGGGCCGCATAATCTGTTGTTGAAAGAGCACATCCTGACTAATTTTACCACAGAGCTATTACAACAGCATCTAGTAGATTCTGAACTGTCCTCTCCTAGAGAACTGGGGAGGAAGGCAGATAAATGGGTCAGATACAGGGTATCCCAGAAGAAGACTCATGATGGGGGTGACCCCAAGAACGGTGCACAAACTTCCCAACAGGGGAATGAGGTGAGCACTGACAAGGGTAAAAAACAAGAGTTCTCTAGAGGCCCCCAAAAGACTTTTCAGGAGGGTGGGCCCTGAGACTCTTCCCTATCCAAAGGAAAGGGGTGTTAAGGTAAAAATTGGAAACCCAAGAAGGCTGGACGTGCTTTGATTGCAATCAGCCAGAGCACAAGAAGAGTGATGCAATATGCACCAAGAAGTCCCCCACTTGTGGACATCCAAGGGAGTAGTTTGTGTTGGGATGGAAGTGGAAGTGTATCCGGAGAAGCCAGATCCTACACAGAGGCTACTTTAGTTTCCCTGGGAGTGGTGGGCATTGAAACCTTGGCAGTGTTGCCTCCAGGGCCGGACTGGCCATAGCGGGCACCGGGTGTTTCCCCGGTGGGCCGCTAGGGTGGGGGCCGGTTTTGGGCCCCTGGGGGGCCGTTTTTGTTACCGGAGGTCGGTAATATCGCCCCCTGTAACAAAATCGTCCGAAACCGGCCCTCGCAAACTGCTCAGCTGCACTCCCCCTCACCCCAGGGGGGACAGCAGAGCAGTTTGTCAGGGCTGGTTTCTGTTCCCAGTCCGGCCCTGGTTGCCTCCAAGTCAAGACAAGACAAGATTTTTTATTATGAATTGGAACTTAAAGAGGTCTACATAAAATACAATAAATAATTTCCTAAAAAGCAATTCATGCAATATAAACTATCTGAAGTTCTGAAGTACAAGAATAAACCAATCAACATACAACTATTCTCTACATTAGATAAAAAAGGCTTCATGGACAAGAAAAAGAGCAAATGCGCAATCAATTCAATTAAACATTATAACACAATACTGAACAGACCTAATAAGTACAGCAAACGGGAAATTAATAATGTTTTACAGTGCAACATTAATACAGTACTTCTATTTGTGCATTAGATTTATCATTACAATCGCAGATTAATACAATAATTCTATTTTATACTGTGCAAAGTATGTAAGACCTAAGATGCAGTATTCCACAAATTCATGACCGAGTACAATTACTATGAAATTACAAAAGTTCAAACAATTCTAGAAAATATGAAAAAACTGTTTAAAAAATGTAAACATTTTTGCACAAACTATTTCTGATGGCGGTGCAAAAACACATTTCTAGGTCTCCGCTACCATAGTTATATTGTACTTTAAAAACAATGGTCTTAGCAGTTGGTGCCGCAATGAATGAAGATAAGGACATACAAAAAGCACACAATTTAAATCTTGAACCCAATTCCCACAGAGATCACAAAACCTCTCCTCCTTTGATAGTCTTTCCCAGGATCCAGTAATAATTCATAACGGAAGCAGATTCAACCTTAGTAACAAAATCGTTCTGCTCACACCATGGGAGGTTCCATAATACATACAGTTGTGGTTTTTCACAAATGCTACTCTCCAATATTATTTCATTCTGGACATGCTGAGCACACAACACAATGTCCCTTTTCCGGCTCACTTCATAAATTGATTTTTTAATCCAATTTTTTAAGATGAGCTTCGGAAGGGGAGCCATCCCACTCTGACCAATATTAAACATGTCCAGGGCTTTCATATAGTTTGAAAAGAGGGCACTTCTTCCCTTCAAACAGAAATATATATTGTATGTTTCAATGCAGCTAGGATGGAACCAGGTTCACCATTCAGTAAATTATTCCCCTTAGAACAGTAGCCATAGCAAACACATTCTTAGAGAGAAGCCCAAATTCAAGCCGAAGCCGAAGAGCCGATGGTATGGCCCAAAAATTCAAATGACAGATTTGGCGCCAGATTCACCCTTTCGACCTTCTCTTAAAAGGACCAATGCCGCTCTTCCATCATTCACAGGCATAGCTCAATGAAAGTGCTCACCAGCATAATTTCCCAACTCTGGGAGGCGCCTCTGTAGTCCTATTGGAGTTAAATCCAGCATAATGGCAGCATCATCAGGGGAGAGTAGACAGCCAATACTCATTGCTCCTAATTTAGGAGGGTCCCTCTAAGGCTGGCCATCTCTGCAAGGTAGGTCATGTATGTAAAGGGAGAAAAGAAGCAAGTAAGCACCCCTGCTTAAGCCCATTATGCGTCTCTACCTTGCTGGAAAGACCCTGATTCCAAGTTGAGGAGTGCAAACCAACAATCAACCTTAGCAAATGCACGTGAATCCCCAATGCAACCAATATCCTCCACAGCATCCCACGGTCAACCCTATCGAACGCTGCGGAGAAATCTATAAAGGCAGAATACAAAGGCATTTCCTTACCCACAGGATAATTGTCTATCAATGTTTGGAGGGCTGAATATTATCTAAGGTTCCGCAGTTCTTACGAAAACCAGCTTGCTCCGCAGGAACAAGGTTCTTACCAAATGCCTAGTCCTGGAGGTGAAGGGGAATTCTCTAGGCAAACAGTTTGCCGATCGCATCCAGTAGTGCAATCTGCTTAAAACTTGCAGGAAAGGTTTTAGGACCCTTTTTATATAGAGGCACAACAACACTACCTTTCCAGGACGACGGTATAATCCCATGCAGATAACAATATGAGATCACCAGGCACAGGAACAAAGTCCATGCAGACACTTCTTGTTTGATCTGGCCCCATCGCCCCAGAGACTGTTGCGCCCTTAACAAAACTCTCTATCTCCTCACAAGAGGGCAGGCCATATTCGTCCAAAGAAGGAGGCTCATCACTCGGCTCCAACAACATCCTGCAACTGGAATTGGTGGCATATAACTGAGAGATGTATTGGGACCATTCTCCATTGGATATAGGAATGGCCTCAGCCTTAATTCTATAATCACAGTATTCAGCTATTAATGACCAGTATTTGTGCGAGTCACCAGAAAAGGCATCTTCTCTCAGCTTGATCCATTTCTGGTCCTACTCCCTCTTCTGTTCAGACACCTTCAGTCTAGTTCTTACCTGCGGCAGTCAATTGATTTCTCTTTGCCTCAATAACGACAACTCCTTTCTAGTGAGTTTATACAGAGGATTTAACACTAGCAGTAATATTTGTTCTCCCACATGATCAAAGCATGGATAACTGTTCTTCAAACCAGGCACTAGGGTTCTCTAGTGAAAAAACAGAAGGGCCTGAAATCACTATTTTAACATGAGCAGCCAGGTTCATCATATTATTATTTGACCAAAATGTATGCCCATTTGTTTTACTGTAGACAATAATGTCACTTCGAGAATTCCAGCTCTCGAATGTCTTAAACTCTAGGTCGAAAATCACTGAAAGAATGCTATGATCACTTAGATCCGTCCTCAATACCTCATATTGGGAGCAAGCACAAAACATTTGGTGTGATACCACCATATAATCAATTAATGATTGCCCCAGAGAGGAATGAAAGGTGAGAGCGGCTGGTAAGTCATCCAAAAACATTGAGGCAGTCCAGAAAGCACAGGCCCCGCCTGTCTGATCTAATACTGCCAGGCAAAACAGCCTCTGGAATATTCCACACCTCTTCCAACTCTATGTTTCCAAACATCAAAGAGGAGTAATTAAAGATTTTTGATTTAAATCTCTCACAATAATTATCAATCTGCATTCTTCCAAAACACTAATATTGTGTACAAAAGAGAACATAGACTCAGCTAAAGTATCACACAACCTCCTGGGATGCACACATTAACCAAAAGAAAGGATGTATAGGGTCTTTCAGTCACATTACACAGAGATAGCTTTAAGCAAATGCAAAGTTTTGAAGGATGAACAAACACCTTTGGGTTCTAATTTATACTACTACTAAGTAAAATAGCTATACCTCCACTGGAGTGCCCTTTTACAGTGGATTTTGCTGCACAAGAAAAAACAAAATATTTCTCATATTTAAAATCAGCACATATCCAGGTTTCCTGTAAACAAATTATCAATGGGCAGAACCGCATTAAAAAGTTTAACTAGTACTTAGACTGTACCAGGCCTGCCATGTTCCAGGAAAGAATTTTACCTAAGGGGCTACCGCTGCAACAGTGAAAGTTTTATATGTTTTTGAAGCATTTAGTGTACCTGCTACCCAGCTCCATGGGGCTTCCTCGTCCACTTTCCCAAATTCCCTGGCCCACTGGTCCACATATCCCACAATGTTTACCACTCTGGTTCCTATATTTTTACTGAATGAGATTGTGATATCCTTCAGATTTACAGCCCCCCTACTACTACATGAATCTTGGGAGAGCTCTTGGGTGCCCAACCCAGGATCATCACACTTAGGATCTAGGTTTACTTCAAACGGGAAAATATCAATACCTTTTCTCCTTTAATCCTGGCACATTAGCCAGGATTAACATTACAACAATCCTAGAACTAAATGTGACCCTAGAACTCGGAAGTGGAGTAAGGGGATACACATACATCCGATCAACATCCTTGCTTGACACCAGACACTAGGCCTCAATCTCTAGAAGGAGCTGCAAAATAAAGCTTCTATTCAGTTGGTCGAGGTCACTACCAAACAAGGAAACAAAATTAAGGGTATTAGAAAGATGAACGGAACCAAATCTTTTACAAAGATTATTATTATACCTTGACCCTGACCCTTGATTAACCGGCTGTACTAATGGAATAAAAGGAGGAGCCTTCCCACAAATTTGGGCACAGAACCCAAAGAAGAAAGTTCTACACTAGGGGGAGCTAGAGGAGGTCTTTTAAGGTCCAGGACAGCCTCTTGGGGGATTCCACAACCTTCTTCATTGGTTCTCACTAGTTCAACAAGCCCATCCCCGGTGTCATCCTTCACTATATATCCATTAGCTCCACCCCAAATATTATGGACAGTTACTCCCATATCCGTGGGTCCCTTCCCCAACCGATGGCAGTCTAGGATTGGTACTTCTAGTATGTGAGGAGGGGCGGGCATACTGATTGCTTCTGAGGAATCAAGCTCCGGACCTAGATAAAAGACAACATTCCCTGGCCCTTCTACTTTTCAAAGCCGAGTAATGGAAGTGGACTCTTCTAAAACATTAGAGAACCAACGTTTTTTAGACTTACCTTTCATAATACGCCTGATTCTTTTATTTTTCCCCTTCTGGCGTTTTGCCTTATTGCAACCCTGGGGGGCCCCCTACACAGGAGAATCACCATCATGGTGGACCCTTGATAAAATAACACTGGAAGGGGGTGCAACTTGCAAGACTGCAACCCCTGAAATAATATGAGCCCCTTTTTTAAATATCGGGAAACCTGGAAGATGATTCTCAACTACAGGTACATTTGCACTTTGGGCTACATAACACCAATCCTCTGGAGAATGATTTAAAAAGGGAGAACTGGGCAAGTTATCAATCTCCTTTGTGGTCTCCGAATTACCGTTGGATTTCACGCAAGGAGTGGCCCCAAGTCCACCATAATCACCCGCCTGAATTCCAATTTCTGCCACCCTGCTTTTTACCACTGTGCTAGTTTGAGAGGCCTGGGATTTCATTTCAATGCCCCTTTCTTCCTTCCTTGGACATAAGCCAAGCGAAGTTAAGTGATGCACTCCCATTAAAATTGGGGCCAGCACATCTAACATGATCAGAATTAGCAACTGATCTATACAGCAGAGCCAAAATCGATGATAAGACCTTCTCCACACATAGTAAAATGTCAGAGTGGATCCTTCCCTCATTTGCCCCCTACTCCTTCCAGATTAAGTGACTGAACACATACTTGGTGTCCTGTGGAAAGAGATAAATCACAATTCAGAGAGGAATTCCTTGAGCCCATTTAAGAAACCTGCAAAGAAGGAGTACTAGTATACAAGGCCGGTAATGACGGACAACTGGGTAAACAATCCAGATGCGTAGACCAAGTCAGAGGCAATAGGTGATTTTAAATTCGCCTACCTAATCTAATTCTTTTCAATGAGGGCAGCAACGTCAGGCACAGAATAGTCCTCCAATGCTCTAAGGTCACCATCACGTCACACAAATTGACACCAAGCCACCTCATGAATTACTCCAAGGGTCTCCTTCGATGGCAGCATTTCTGACCCACGGACCACATCTTAACCACTGTAGAGGACACCATATGGGCCCACAAGAGTACTGAAACTGGACTCAAAATCCAACTTAATGCCAACAGTGCCGGTAGTGCCCATCTTGGGAGCAGCCTCAGTGTCCATTTCTTCCATTACTTCTGGCAGATTACACAATTTATTGCACTGACTTGAGAGGTCAGCCGGAACTGTACTGTAAGCAAATCGACTAATTTGATGCAAAGCAGTACCCTGGAACAAAACCGTAACTAATCTTAAGTTGTCTTCGTTATTTACACTTGGCATCTCAGACCCTTTTTTCCTACTCCGCTCCCCCCATTAAAAATAGGGACAGCACGGAGGGATGAGACTTCATGAGTGACAGGTGGGACTGAGTCTTCTTTCGCAGGATGTTTTTAGAAGAATTTAAAAATGTAGATTAACTACTGGCAGTTGGTCCAGAAGTGGAGATTGTGCATTTTGCAAGAATTCCCAAACACAGATGCCACAAAGGCCAACTCCTCTGCTTTTTCCTCCTGTAACTCTTCGACTCTGCGACTGACGGCACTCCTTCTGGTTTGTCTCGTTATAAGATTATCCTGGCCATGTGCTCTCTGCTGGAAGCCCAGACGAATGTCCAATGTCACACAGTTAGAGGGCAGATCTTATAGGCAAAGATCAAATGAGCAGGCAATGAATGATGTGTGCAGGGAGGCAGAGCTCCCCTTCCAATGGCACAAGCCGCACCGGACTAATGCCGGCCACCTCCGCACCACTGAGGAAGTCTGCAGCCTAAGCCTCCCCTGCACACTACTTCTAGGAGTTTTCAAGAAGGAAAGAAAAGTGATGTATTCCAGTGCTGACTAAAAGGATTCTTCCTGGACACATGGCAGTGGCAGCAGGGATGCAGACTAAGCTGGGTGTGTAGGAAACTCTAATAACTCCACTGAAAAACAGGAGAAGGTCAGAAGAAAAGGAGAAACAGGTGAGAGCCCCCCTTCACTGTTACTGTCAGGTTAAGGCATGCCACAGGGAGGAGGTCTCAATCACACTAGCTCCAACCGCTCTGCTCCACGCCCCTTTGCCAAGCCCTCCAGGCTGCTCTCAGCTAGCCGGACTGCTGAGGCCATGGACCACACACCAAAAACAGGAGAAAGCCAGATGAATATGAAAGTCAGGTGAGAGGCCCCCCCTTCAATGTTACCGTCAGGCTAATTTATGCCACAGTGGGAGATCCCAATCACACTCCATGTAAATCGCCTAAAGCCACACCAAGACAGGGCATTTTATGACCATGTTGATGGTCACTGATGCAGGACAGGAGGACGAAAGTGAACCTCTACCTGACCTGTTATCAACCAACCCACAAGATGGTACAGTGGAGGGTGTAGTCCTGTCTGACACTGCCATTGTACAGCAGCAGGCTGACTGCAGGCAAGTCTTTAGCCAGTTTGTAGAGCTCTTTCTTTGACCTCTGGACAGACAACCTGGTGTACCCATGATGTGGACACTGGAGACAATCTCCCTGTCAAGGCCAAGATTTATAGATTGTCTGACCAAGTCAAAGCATGCATCAAAGCTAAATTAAGCAAGATGCTCTAGCTTGAGGTAATTGAACTTTTTGACAGCCCATGGCCAGCCCAGTGGTACTGGTCCCCAAGCCTTACTCGAAAGGTGGGAAACCTGATATGAGCACTTGCTTTGACAAAGACTGATGAACACCCCATACCAAGAGCAGATGAGCTTATTAATACGTTTGGGGCAGCCACATTTCTCAGTACCTATGATGTGACATCAGGGTACTGACAGTTTGGAATGACCCAGGGAGCCAAGGAGAGATCTGCATTCTCCACCCCAGAGGGACACAGTTCAAAGTGATGCCTTTTGGAGTAAATAATGCACCTGCCACTTTTCAAAAGTTGGTGAATCGAGTTCTTGCCGGTCTGGATGACTTTAGTGCAGCATATATGGATGATATTGCAGTCTTTAGCTCCACCTGGGAGGATCACCTGGTCAATCTGAGAGACATTTTGCAGGCCCTGCAGCAGGCAGGCCTCACAATCAAGGCCAGTAAGTGCCAGATTGGGCAGAGTACTGTTGTCTACTTGCCATCTTGTAGGTGGAAGCCAAGTGTGACCTCTCTAACCAGGATCCAGACTAATCTGGACTGTGAGCCTCACAAGACTCAGAGCCAGGTCAGGGCATCCCTTGACCTGACTGGAAATGTTAGGTTTGTGAAGGGGTATGGTACCAGTGTGGACCCTCTCACTCACCTTACCTCAAAGAAGCAGCCAAAGAAGGTCATTAGGACCACACAGTGTCAGAATGCCTTTGACACCCTTAAAAAGAGGTATTTATCAGCACCTATCATAAAAGCACCAGACTATGGGAAACAGTTCACTGTTCAAATAGATGCTCTGGACATGGTTTATGATAACACTGCCCCAATCCCAACGATCAGGGTCAAGATCAGCCAGTAGCTTACATGCAGCCAGCAGCACCTGCCGCAATGCAAAAGATAGGCATTGCGACCGCCATGGTGGCAGTCACATCGTAATGCCGCTGTCGGGACCGCTGACAGCCTGTCGGGCGGTCCTGTTTATGATAGGGTGGCGGGCGGCCGAAAGTCCGCCCGCCATCCTTATCAGCCCCTTTGTTTTTCCTGTTATGACTTAGTAATGACTCCTTGGAAGAAACCATAGCACTGTCACTGGATGCCCAGTAGGTATTTGAAAGTGTCACATGAGGGCATCTGTTCCTAACACTTGAAATAATTGGACTAGACAGGGAGTACATGCCACAAATGTGCTGACTATATCGTAGCCCTCTAGCACAGGAAAATTATGAGGGGCAGAAATTCATACTTTGTAGTTCACAGGTGCATAAGAGAGGGAGGTTGGTTATTAACTCTTCTGTGCCTGTTGGCTCTAGAAAATCTACAATCAGCCATCCATCAGGAGGATGGCATTAGGGGCATACACCCTAGCACCACCCATTCTAACACTCCTGAATGCAGCTAACATTTTGTTTTCGCTCGCAGACGTTGATTCCTCACTGCCTCCCTATTTTCCCTCATTTTAGAATTTTCTGTTTTTGTTTGTAAAAATGTTAACTGAGGCAAGAGTGAGGATTTACCTATGTCAAGGGTATTGAGCATTTCATTGTAGGCTTTGATTTCCAGTGAAGACAAAATAATCGTAAGTATTTAGAATACGACTAATGATACGGTGGTCACAATTACTGTTGTCTCTCTGGAAGAGGGCCTAAGCGGTGAACATGGTGTTTGGTCCACATTTTACATACTTGTTAGCCATTATCCCACTGCCCATCCCAGTAGCTCTACTTCACCGGGTAGACAGAGGCATACTTTAATGTGGGGAGACATGAGACCACACCTAAAATCTTCTAAACTGGGGCAAGTGGGCTAAGCTTACCACATATAGCACCTTTTTATTTAGCATTCCAACTCAGTTATATCTTCTACAAAAATATCCTCTGACAAATCTATTGTGTTCTAAATATTGTTTACAAAAATATAGTGCCATTGGGTATAGATTTTCTATTAACGTCTTTGGGGCAAAATACTGTAAATGATGTTTAGGACATACTATTTATGTCAGACGATATTCTGACAATAATATTCAGGTACCATGTGTTTCAGTTTTCATAACTTGTGGACTTACTATCACACTCTCAGACCTAATCCCTATGGACCGTACTGTATAAAGACCAGACAGATTGCCCAAAAGATATAGCACACACGTACTATGGTTTCTAATCCATGGAAGTAATAGACAACACGGTCACACAAGCAATGATCCTAGGCTTGAAAACAATCCCCAATCATCTGAAAGCGGTAAAGCCAAAACCACACATTGAGCCCATTGTGACCTTGAAAACTCAATTTGGGTGGATAAACCACTGGGGCTAAAATCTCAACTGTGTGGTGACTATACTTCCTGAGGACAGCTTATACACCTGCACAAATATCAGTACCCAGTACAGGGCTGGCGATATGGCGGTGCAAACAGTGCCACTGCACCAGGTGTTGAGCATTTTGAAATATATTTTGGGATTTATGCGCCTGCTAAAGAGCTCCTTGTGAGCCCAGCAGTTTTCAGGTAATCAACAAAAATGTCAAGATAACTCTGGTGATTAATGTTCCTACTGGAGAGATCTCAGCTTTGTTTAGTTTCAGTTTTGACTCATCCTAAATTAGCACAGAGGGCCAAAATGCCTGCTGCAAAGCGCATGTAACACGCAAATCAGATCAAAATTGTACTCATTTGATAGCTCAATGGGTTACTTCTTTTATTTGTATTTATTTATTTACCAAATTTATACAGCACATAGCTGCCCCAGCGACGGGGCGTCCCAGCGCTACCAGGTAAACTATCATGAAGCAGAGAAGGAAAAAGAACCTAAGGCTCCCCGGAAAGAGCCAGGTCTTTATGGCTCTCCGAAACTCTAGAAGATTCTGTAGTCCTCTAATCCCAGAGGGAAGGGAGTTCCAGAGCCTAGCTGCCAATACCTTAAATGAGCGTCCACCTGCTCTGGCTCTACGAACTCGGGGGATGCAGACTAACCTTTTATCTGCAGAGCGAAGAGTACGCCTCGGGATATATGGCACTAGCCAATTCGCTAAGACCTTGGGGGCTTGATGATTCAGGATTTTATAAGCAACACACAAAGTCTTGAACTGAATCCTCTTCTCCACCGGCAGCCAGTGAAGCCTGGACAGAGAACCAGACACAGAACAGGATCTTGGGAGGGCCAGCAGAGTGCGAGCGGCCGCATTTTGAACTCTTTGGAGTCGCTGAATGCAAGATTTATTAGCACCCAAATATAGGGCATTTCCATAGTCCAATCTGGACAGGATTGTGGCCTGTAAAATGGTCTGTCGAATAGAGGGATTAAAAAAAACCAATAAAGGTTTAAGACCTCTCAAAAGCCCGAAGCAGGTCCCTGCGACTGACTTAGATTGGGTGTCGAAGGACAGACTACTATCTATCCAGAAACCCAGATTTTTGACCACCTCCTTTGGCGTGGGGGCTGGTTTTAGTTCCTCCGGCCACCACTGCTCAGACCATAGGTCGCTATCTTTGCCTAGCAGAAGAATTTCAGATTTGCTCGCATTGAGCTGCAGGCAGTTATCTGACATCCAATTAGATACTGCCAACATATCCTCCTTGAATTTCACCAGGTTAAGATCACACTTCTTTGAGAAGGCGATCACTAATTGGGTGTCGTCCGCATAAAACACCAAGGACAGCCCTCTACTCCTCTACTTTTGTCACAGAAATCCTTTCGTTACTTGCAGTTCAGAAGTTACAATCCTTCTAATATAGCACAGTAATCTTTGAACTGGATGCAAACTACAAGACACAAGTTTAGAACTGTATGTTTTTCCCCTTTCTTTTGTTGCTAAAAAGGGTTTGTTTGGTTAGAAATAAATTCTCATTGATGTAGCCAACCCCAATTACTGTGTTACGTTTTATATCCTGAGCATTTCCAGACCAATTGCTCTTAAAATATTATTGCCTATCAGTATGGATCACATGTAACTCCTACACCTCGTGATCCTCGTTGTCTTATGTAACATTTCCTATACATTGATTTGCACACTTGTATGATTCGTTGTCTCTACATAATATGTGTGTGAGACATAAAGTGCTCTGCCACCGTACATTGACATGAGTTGTGCTATAAAAGAAATAAAGTGCATGTGAGAAAGGGGCTTGGAGAGATGAGGGGCACCCTCGGAAGGTGGTAGGGAGGGAATATGGTCATTGTGGGGAGCCAGTAAAGAAAGTTGCCCAGGCACCACCAGCACTAAAGCTGGCCCTGGCCCAGAATGAGGGACTGTGTCATAATTTGCGTATTAGTGTAGAGGTAAAAAAAGGTACAACATTGATAAAAATGACTATAATTTTGGGGGAAGAAATATGCAATTTATAGTGTTACAAGTTAATTTGTTCTATAATTTAGTGAAAAAATGCGAACTGAGAAGTAATATCCACTAGAGGATTTTAGGTGGATTTAATGTTGCTCACTAAATCTGGCTAGGCAGTACGCTTTGGTAACACAGAATCAAATGTATCACTGTAGCCCGAGTGTTAGACCTGGCAACCTTGGCGTGGTTTCCCCTGTCTTTTTGCCTCTGCTTCTGTGATTTTTGCTGTGTGCTGGATTTCGTTTTTGCTGGTCTAGATGCTTTGGGCACTGGAAGTGCTCACTGTACAAATTGTGTCTATGGATTGGTGTTTCCATGATTGGCTTATTTTATTTACTAGTAAGTACCTGCAACAGAGCACGGTGTGTGCCCAGGGCCATTGATCAAATGCTACTAGTAGGCCTGCAGCACTGATTGTGCCACCCACATGAGTAGCCCTGTAAATACATCTCAGACCTGCCACTGCAGTGTCTGCGCGCAGTTTTAACCTGCCCCACTGACCTGGCAAGTGCACCCACCTGCCAGGCCCTAACCCTCCTTTTCTTAAATGTAAGACACCCCTCAGGTAGGCCCAAGGTACCCCATGGTCAGGGTGCAGTATATGTGAAAGGTAGGACATGTACTGGAGTATGTGACATGTCCTGATATTAAAATACTGTGCAATCAGTTTTTCACTATTGAAAGGCTATCTGTCCCATAGGCTAGTATGGGAATTTATTTGTAACCTCTTACAAGTATAACTTTCCATTGGGACGAGAAAGAGAAGAGAAGTGAAGTTTAGGCTCTCTAAACTCAGAGTTTAATAACACATCTTTTAGTAAAGATGGTTTTTAAATTGTGTGTTTGAAAATGCATCTTTTAGAAAGTGGTCATTATCTTGCTTAACAATCCAATGTACCTCTGCTGGTTTGTGTATTGACTGTCTGGTTTTGGAGTGACAGGGGCTGGGGATGTGCATTCACTGTAGACAGCCTCTGGGGAAGTTGAGGTGCATTCTGTCTTTCCTGGATGACTCTGGGCTGAGCTGAATAGACCTGGGCTGCATTTAGAGTAGTGGGAGGAGTTTTCCTTGTACCTGAACAGGCCCTGTCTCCTGTACACAATGCAGTCTCCACCTTCTGCCAGGAAGCTGGACCAGAGAAGACAGAACTGGTTTGGACTGAGCTAAGAGATGCTCTGCCACAAAAGAACAAAGGAAAATGTGGTATAAATATTGGGGCCCAGACCCCAGAACTTTAGATCATGCTTGGATCAAGGAACCTGCCAAGAAGAAGAGCTGAGGAATATGTGAGGGGAGACTACCACTTTGATGTGTGCTTTGCTGTGTTGGCCTGTAATAGCTGCTTCTGTCTTGGGCAGAGAAAGGACTGGACTGAACTTTCTGTAACTTCTTCTCATGAGTATCTCTGAGGTACAGCTTGCCCCATGTTCAAGAAGTCTAAGGAACAGCAAAGACTTCACCTTCCTCTGGGCACCGCCGCTGGGACCGTGTGTTCCAGTTGCCACAGAGGGAAACCGACACTGTCACTGACACCACTGCAAGTTCTGTGATCTGAAGACACCGCAGAGGGCATCGCCGCACTTTGCACTGCAACTGAGCCGCTGCTTGCACCGTGAGCTGTGGGGGCCGCACTCCGCACCACCTTGCTTCACTCCGCCACTCCGGTCTCACCGATGATGCCGTGGCAAGTTGACATCGCCGCCACTGCAAATTACACGACGCACCGCCCCGTCCAACACCGCAGTTTGGTCCGACCGACGCTAGCTCCCATCGACCACCACCACTGCTTGCACCATGATCTGCCAGCACCACAACATGCACCGCCGCTCTGGTCTCACCGACACCGCTGGACGACCGTCACTGAGCCACTGCCTGCATGGCGATCTGAGGGCACCGCAGGCCGCCCCACTCCACTTCACACTGCGATGGTTGTCACAGCCAGCCTGCACCGGCACAGCCACTGGAACCAAAAGGTACTATTTACAAGGTTTCTAACACTGACACCGGTCCGCAATGACGCATTCGGGCGAAACTGTTAGATTTGGTTGTTTTCAGCACCGCTGTAGCCCCGTACGGAGCTACAGACTTCAAGGAACTGTATTTTAAGGTTATTTTTTGCAAAGTGCATATTTTGATCATTGTATGTTGGATTTTTGTCATTCTGGTCTTGTTTAGATAAAGATACTTTATTCTTCTAAACTGGTGTGGTGTCCATTTGTAGTATTGTCACTGTGTTACTGTATGTGTGCACAAATGCTTTACACATTGTCTCTGAGATAAGCCTTGCCTGCTCGTGCCACGCTACCAAGGGGGTGAGCAGGGGTTGTCTAAGGGCGTAACTTGCATACCATAATTAGAAGCAAGGGTCCCTACTTGGACAAAGCTGCAAACCTTTGCCAAATAGAGACCCCAATTTCTAACAACGAGAAGCTCACCAACCTGAGAGCTTCTGTGTATTGTCACAATGATAGAATTAGAAAAATAACATCAAAGCTAGCCCATGTTGATCAAGCTTAAAACATATTGAAAAAGTGGCATTGTATGATTATTTATTTAGTATTTGCAAACCCTGCCACAGTGCTGCATCACTTTTTTTGGCCAGGTAGATTGCTACTCAATGGCAGGCTATAATGTTAGCAATTAGTGAATAGTCCAAGTATATGGATTGTAGTTAGTCATGCTGAAGATAAAATAGGTTTCTCAAGGGAGTGCTTTATTCTTTTCCTTCCAAAGCGATTTGACTGACAGTGCAGATTGAAACAATGATACAGACATATTTCAAAAACTTCTATTTCAGACCACTTTGGCTTTCTGTGGTTGAATATCATTGGAACAGTTATAGGTGTGTTTTTTCTGGAACCAGGCAACCTATATGTTGTGGGGAAAAGTATGACCAGCAAGCAAAAGAAAAAATATGTTATTTGTCTTTCACCGTGTACACAATTTATGCATGCACCACATGCTGATTGGAGCAAGCTAGACCTTTAGAGCCTTCAGTTATATGGAAGCATATAATGAAAAAAGACATTTTATATAGTATTGTTAACCCAGTAGGTCGAATTTAAATGAAAGTAAAACGGTCATAAATTATTTTTGCATGGCGCTTCTAAGGGCTGCAAATGGCTAGCAAAAAATAATGAATCAAATTAACTGACCTTAGTAACATTTGGACTCCTGGCCTACAAGGCATGTTAGTCAGCAGCATAGATTGCCTAACACTATCTAGGATAGTTGGTAAATTGTCTTTCCGATTACTTACGGCAGCGCTCTGCTCAATTGGAATTGCATGTATATAGCACTTACTACCCCTGACAAGGCGTCAAAGCTTTTTTTCGGAAAGCAGCACTTTACTCCGGAACTCAAAAAGGATTTGTGGTTAATTAGTATAGGGAAATATGAAATTAATTTGATTTGATCGGTGGGCATATTAGTCTGTTATTTGGATAGTAAAAGGATTGTGGAGGGAAAGAAGAGGGAAGGGTTTGCATTTATATATCACTTGCCAACCCTGATGAGGTGTTGAAGCTCTTTTTGGCTGGTGGCATGCTACTCCGGAACCCAAACAGTATTAGTGGGATTTAGTTGTGTGAAATATGAAATTAATTTGAGTGGTGGGCATGTTAGTCTGTTATTTGGATTGAAAAGGAATAGTGGAGGGATAGAAGAGGAAAAGGTCTAGAAAGTGATTTTTTGGGGAGTTCATAGCAGTAGGAGGGGGTTTGAGATGAGTAAAGGGGAGGTGGAGGGGGAAGAGTGAGAGGGAAGGGTTTAGAAAGGCTTGTTTGGGAGATCTAAATAGAGAAAGAGGTATAAGATGATGCAAGGAGGGGTAGAGTAGTGGTATGGGTTTTAGGATGAGTAAGAGGGTAGAGGATATATTGAGAGAAGTATGGGGTGAGTAATAGAGTAGTGTAGGCAAAAATCTTTGTGGATAATCTTGCAATTGTAATGCATGATCAAGAGGGCAGAATGGGTACAAGAGATGGATGTCCTTGAGACTGAAGCCCTGCACACAAATTGTATACCAAAGTGTAAAACAGAACATGTTTTGAGCATGAAGCGGGGGGGGGTGAATAATTAAAAAATATCTTACCTTGGAACAGATGGCCAGCCACCGCCTCCCCTGCGCCCTCTTCCTTATTTCTTTCTGCAGTCTGGCCGGCAGCAGGAAGCACCCGCAACACAGGCTTCCCTGAGCCAATCACAACACTGCAATGCAGCATTGTGATTGGGATGAGCACTGTGGGTCGGTGCTTAGACTGGAACAGGAAGTCTGTGCATGTTCCTCACCAGGCTGTGTAATGCAGCCTGGTGGGGAACATGCAAAGTGAGCATGAACTGTTTGGTCGGCCCAAGAGGGCTGGCCAAACAGTTCATGCACAGTTTCAGAGTGCAAACCACTCCTCCCCTGCTCTGGCCAGCCCCGCCTCACACTGCACACAGGCCACTGACTGCATGCAGTAGAGAAACAAATTATAATAACGATATGATATTGTCATTTTATTTTTCCTTTTTGTGCAGGTGGGCAACGCTCCTCCGCCTTAGTGGAGGAGCCGCCACTGGTTGCTTTTTAGGGTGAGCATTCGACACCTCTTGTATATACTTTAGTATATACTTATTATATACTTACTTATATGTGTATGTACTTTGTGGGAGCTGGAGATTTGCCCTAGGACTTGTCTGCTTCCGCTTAGGGACTTTTTTTTCTGTTCAACTGCCTCTATTTAACTGTCTTGATAGAAAACGACCAGCAGAGGTCAGTAAAATACCAGAATTGCTTTCTGCTGAGGGACTTTCCTTTTTTTATTTTTCAGGCAACTGCCTCTATTTAACTTTCTTGATAGAAAACGACCAGCAGAGGTCAGTAAAATACCAGAATCACTTTAGCATTCTCTAGATCCCAGTCCAAAGAAATTGTCTTCCACGAGCATCCATAGACAATAATAGTTTTTTCAAATCTTGTATTTTCAGTGACATGACCACCGAAGGCCCCGATTTTATATTAAAAACAGAGCTTTGAACCATACCATTTCCCGCTGAAAGGCAATATTTCTCTCCATGTGTTCCCATACCTGGCGTGTTACGCAGTTTGGTGCTTACTTTTCCTCCATGTTAAAGAACAGTAGATGTTTCAGCACCCAGGCTAATGTGCTGCATAGCTAAATATATATAAGGTCCCAAAGGCGAGACTGATTGCATTGCAAATGCTTGTTAATTAACACTTTGGCTCTCTGGCACCCTCTCACATGCCAATGAAGTACTTATGTAATTCATTAATTTATAGCCTGACCGAGCCTGCAGCAGCGTGTGATGTCACACATCCGCAAGTCCCAGGAGCCGCGAGCAAGCAGCGGGCGGTGAGCAAGGGGCTGGTCGAGGATCAAACCGCCCAACACCTGCTCAACACTGCCCCAACATCGCCACATCATCTCGCGAAACCGCCTCACCGATGGCCCTGGCAGCAAATACGAGGCCAGCTGGGTACAGCAGGAGGCAGGCACAGGAAGCACTAAGGTAAACAGCCGGAGGTCTAGGCCTGTGGGACACCCTGCTGAGACAGAAGCGGCCGGCATTATCCCGGTGCGGCTTGCCTCGGCCAGGGCCCCCACTCCCCGCCACCGGCATATCATAGCGCCGCTCCAGCCCCGCTCCCGTGCCCCCTGCACTCCCAGACACGAGAGCCCAGACTGAGAGGGGGGAGAACCACAGGAGATAAGGAGAGTTGGTGCACCACCCTTGCTTCCTGGACACAAACCCTGCCCAACACCCTGTCAAAACTTCCCAAACACACCATCAGCAGGAAAAGGGGGCCTGCCGCAAGGGGCTCAAGCTGGCCGCCCTGTCCGCCAAAGGAGGAAGCTAGGGCTGGGTGTGGTTTTGGGTTGAGGAGAGCCCCATCGCCGCCCGCCAGCCCCTGCCCTGAGGGCGTCAGCAAAACTACACACCCCAGTACCCTGGACCAACAGGACCCATGGACCCAAAAACTCACAGAACAACCCTGTAAGGACCCAAATCACCAACGGAACGACCCAGCAGGAGTCCAACACGCACTGGTCAAACAAAACCCCAATACTCAAATGTCATTAACTACAATACGGAAAATCTGGGAAAATAAAAAAGCCAGAGGGTAGCAACCACGGGGAAAAAAGTAAGCCCATCGCACCCAATTGGAAATTGGCCTATAAACTACCTTTCAAGTTGGAAGATAGGAAGTGCCTTAAAAAAATTAATAACTACAAGCGAGTTGGTCTACAACAGGGGCAGAAATTGACAAAAGGGAGATCAGGGAAAAAATTATTCGCCTTTAAAACCCGTTCCATAAAAAGCCCAGCCCAAGTTACGTAAGTTCAGCATGAGTCAACCCCCTCTGCACTCCCAACTTTCAATGCCATGACAATTGATAGATATTTTAAGCCAACATCTGCTACACCAGGAGCTTCAACAAAAGGGCAGCTGCATAGCCATGCCACCCCTCTCGGCCCACCCGAGGGTAAATAGGAAAAACAACCAGAAAATAAATGGAGTCAGGTGCAAAACTCCTATCACAGGGAAAAGTCGGCCAACAGAGAATTCTCCAGCCCCCAAGAAAGGGGTCCCAACCGGCCACTGAAACCGGCACCTTTGGAGACCGAGATAGGCCACGAAGACCCTGAGGCTACAGAAATCTCATCTGCTCTGGTTTCCCCAATAGGGGACATGTAAAACACAGCAGGGAGAAGCAAGGAACTTCCCCAGGATAGAGACAGCCGCTTTTATAGTGACTCATTTTATTACAGACTCCTCCTGCAGTGCAGTCTTATAAACTCACCCAAAGCTCTCCTCGCTTGGGTCTGGGAGGAAACAGCCCAGAGAGGGACCTGGCCCCTTTCCACCTATCTGGTGAGACCAAGTACATAACCCAATCGGGTAGCCCCCAACAAAACTCTCTTTTATCCTCAATAAATACAACGTTTACGGCAGTAATTAACTCCCTTTCATGGCAGACGCAAAAACTGGAAATTCAAATGGACACGATGCATGCGATAGCATTAGCCATAACAAATATAGCAGCCACAATGGATAAGTTAGATGGTAAATTGGACACAATAAAAATCCAGCACACGGCGAAATGCTCATGCTTCCCCATTGTCGAGATGCTCAGTTCTCTGCCAAACGTTTTCTCATCATTAGTAACAGAATTGAAACAAAGGCAACTACTGAATACACACCATCGAGGCCAATGTCTAGAAGATAGGGCCGCTATCCATACTAAAAATAATGTAAGTGGCAACACATCAGGAGCAGATACTCCCCCCACCTTGTCTTAGCTGGCAACAGTGAGAACTCAAAATTACAACTACCAGGACCAATGTACAGATGACAGGATTCCAAACCAAGTCAAAACTCACGAAAGCGACAATAAAGCAGGAGTAAACACCCCTTGCAACTTGTCACAGTTGGCAACAGCGAGGCACCAAAACCAAATCCAACAGGACTTGAGGACAACGGGCAAAGCTGTAACCAGCAGAAACGGCCCAATGGATCTCCTTGAAGCGACAACAATGGTGCTGCGCAAAGGAACTATTGCTGCGAAGGGAGGCCCCAGACAGTAACTCGGGCCACAAAATGGGCCTAAATGTAAACTGCCAGCCAAAAACATCTAGGGCTCAGAAAGTCTGTCCAATAATCCAAAGGGAGAGGCCGGCCGCCAGTTCAGACAATGACTGGCCAATCTCACCAGTAACACAGTCTCTCACAACATCCTGCATTGGGAGCAACCCTGAAGAAGAAGGGTGGAAGCTAGCCCTACAGGAGAACAATCAACCCAAGCAAACAGACAACAGGAGGAGCGATGACACAGCACGGCATATAAATCAGCAGGAACAAACAGAGCCACTATCCAATATGACAAAGCAGAGCATACGATCTGGTGGATAATCTCAACCACGGAGTGCCAGTCATAATTGGACTTGCATATCTATCTCTGTTATCTGGGTACAATACCATTTGCATGATAAATAATAAGCTATCGCCTACCGGACATTCGGACTGTTTTTCAAGCTCCATACAGATGCCATTACTTGGTATATGTATTGGAAAGTGACCTTAACCTAGGTGCACTCTCGTAATTGGCACAGACGCCGTATAATCATGCATCCCTGAAGAAGTCCAATGTTCAATGGACGAAACGCGTTGGCTGATGGTTTTTATGATTGGAATATACCTCAATAAAAGAAGATATTAACATATGGACTACATTGATATTGTTATTCTCATATAGAAGTACCATATTTGATTTTGATATCTTGATGCTCGTTTCCTATTTTATATATATGTTTGCTGGTCTGTGGTGCAGCTCCGGCTCTGCTTTGTTGTTCTATATTCCCTTGTGAAGGGAAGCACCCTTGGACAGGGGGTGTCATTCGAAGAAGTGCACACAAGGATGTTTTACATTATCCGATAAGGAAAAAATTATTTAGTGATCAACGGTACGGGTGCTGTACATGTGTTTTTGGTCCACTGTCCATTCCATAAGTATTCCACTATCCAATATGGACAGTGCAATAACATCCCAACTCCAAACAAATAGTATTGGGCCGAGGAGGAACAGATCACCACTCTTGTATACCAGTCTAAACACAATTAACAATCAATCCCTGGAAATTCATGCCATTACCCAAAGGACAGGGGACTTCGTTCGAAGAAAATCAGAGAATAATATCACTGTTCTCACGCCTGAATACATCTCACGTGGAAACACAAATATAATAAATAGTGCAAATATCCTGTAAATACATTATCATATACCAGAACTAAATCACCTTAAAACAGATGATCTAATCTGAGTACAATTTAAGGCCCTGAGCAACAAGTCCACAAGAGAATCAACACTAGTCACATGGAAAACCAGCGCCCTAGCTCAAATGGTCGTTGCAGAAAAGGCCCAATTCGCCAACTGAGGAATCAACGTACATGAACTCGAAGAGGATAAATATCCGCATGTGATATGGGGACAGCACAATGAAAAAACTACACAGGAGCAGAGAAAATCCATCCTAAGGGGCACAAGTGCAGCAGTGCTCCCCAAAATACTTCCCAATTTGAAAATGCACTTCACACCCACAAATCCTGTAACAGGGCGTAGAATTATTGTAAGGTCTAAAAACAAACATCACATGAACTATCAGGATGTGAGCACATAGAGGGGAACATATTTTCAAAATGGCCTAACATGGTGTCAGAGTTGTACTATTCACTGCAGGGCAAGGCAGCCAACTTCCGGTCAAGATCCAAAGAAAGTGCATGCTGCCAACATTAACTATACTGAACTAAGATCCAGCAAAGTAAGATAGCTCTGAGACATGCCAAACTTAACCACAAATGGATAGGCGACGAAGAGTCACATTACAAGTGGATGTCAGCCAGAAACACGTACAGGAGAAACATATGGAATTCTAAAAAACAACATGAAGAATCCCAATGGCTATATGTACACAGCCTCATAGCTCCAAGCAGACAAGCAGAATTTTGGCAATATATCAATGTATTGGCAGGGCACGGCCACGACTGACGAAACAATTTTTCAAGCCATGCATGGATCAAATATGTGAAAACACTCTACTGAAGGCCAATTACTCAAACCCTTCCAGATAATCTAGCACTTTCATTGAACACTAGTCAGCAGAACATCATCAGAACAAACATTTTGGCTAGGCAAATAGTCAGTGAAGAATCACACAAACCTTCTGCTGTAGACAATCGTGTGCAAACAATATTGAAGAATATCAGAAGCAATGGAGCCCGGGGCCCCAACGGCCTACCGGGACAACTATTCAAAGAGGACTTCAAGTTCTGGGAAACTATACTTACCCCGCTATATCAGTTTTGCATGACCAATGCAATAATTCCCAAAGATTGGAAAGGCTCTCTACTACCCTATTCACAAAAACGGGGACACTACCGATCCCTCCAACTATAGGATAGTAGCCCTTCTGGACATTGAGGCAAAGGCATATATATACAAGCCTCCTCCTACAAGATTTACAACATTGGGCTAACGAAGAAGGAATACTGCCGATGTTCCAATCGGGCTTCAGGGCTGTGCCTCAACACTAGACAATAATCTAGCCCGGGCCCACTTGATTGAAAAGCAGCGTCCTTTTTTTGCTTGCTTCGTGGACTATTCTGCTGCGTTTGACGGCATCAACAGGAACTTACTTTGGCAAAAACTGCAAAACTGGGAGATCCCAAGTGAGCTGCCGAAAACCATCACTGCACTCTACACTAACACCTGGGTACGTGTTAAACTAAACAAGAACGTACCACCAATGACAGTGTTTACGGACCAAGGGCTGAAACAAGGCTGCGTTCTGGCGCATATGCTTTTTAATGTATACACCGCAGACCTGGGCAAGTCTATCTCAGATGCTAACCTTTTAGCGCCAAAAATTGGGCAAACCAGATTGTTTTTAATGCACTACTCAGTCGACATGGTATTAATGGATCACACAAAGACGGGGCTCCAAAGAGCATTGGACACACTAAGCGTATATAACAACGCCAACGATCTAATAGCTAACGCTAAGAAAACAAAAGCAGTGATCTTTGGGAAATATGCAAACAAGCTTAAAAACAATAGAGATTGGGCACCCTGAAAATATCCACTACATCCAAGTACAATTACCGGGGGGTTTGGCTCATGAGTAACGGCCAGCCCACCGCACACATTATATCTGTAGAAGCAAAAGCCAAGGCGGTGACGTATGACTTGTGCAAACTCAACTCCAAGTTGCACATTCCATCCACGGAGCCAATTCAAAAGGTCATAAAAGTCAAGCTACTTCCCTCAAATTTCCTATGGCCAATTAGTCTTCCCTGGGGCACTAGTCAATACCATGGAGTCTGCCAACTGTCGAGCATTTAAACGGATCTTCCAAATTCCAGCTTTCACATGGAATGCACTTGTATGGTTGGAGTTGGGCCTAAGCAAACAAACTTATGAACACTGGGCATCCATCATCCGTTACTATCGAGGAACCTGTGCAGCGCCCCCAAACTCGATGAAAGCAATTTTGAAGGAACTTTTTATGCAAGGCAAAAACCCCTGGGCAGACTTTTTATCCACCGCCAGTATTAAACTAAATCTTGACATGTCAAACTAGGGTAATTTTATCCATCAACCTGGTATTTTAAAACCTATATTAAAGAAACAAGTAAGGCTTTTATCTAGGCAAGAAGACCTGTGGCTTATAGAAAAACCTGGAAGCAATATTCAGGTCCTAGCTAGCTCTTACAAAGACAAACAAAGCCATCCTTATTTAAACTCTGCAATGAACAAGCCAATCTTGAAACAAATTCTGTCAGTCAGACTTATGGTTCTGCCAATAAAAGATATAAATTCCTGCTGGAAAGCTCTTGAGAAGGTCTCCTTTTGCAGATTGTGCCATTGGTACAGCGAGACCTTGGCTCACCTAGGCTGTACCTGTCGAAACCTGATGCATGCACGTTGCACTTGATTAAAACCACTGTTTTTAAAATACGGCACCTGCACTTGCTAAGAAGCCATGGAACTTCATTTTAATTTGAAAACCCCAATGAAACTGGCAAGGCTAGCAAAATTTGCAGGACAACTGCAAGGACTCATGAGTAAAGTCCAGCCCTAGACTAGGTAAAAGACAGAAAGCCAATATTGCGGTTATATATTGGATCTTAAAGGTTTTATATATACGATTTTCTCTTTTAATCGCGGTGCTTGGAAATTAACCTAATAAAATGATATGACGATGTTTTAACTAAGAACTAATAATGCTTTTGAAAGGTTATAATGCGCACGATTTTGTAACAATTTTTATTAATTGAAACAAATAAAACATATTCATGTTCAATTCAATTATAGTTTATTCCACGTATTCTACAAAAGTTCCATTTGCAAACTGAATAAAAATATTCTGTGAGCAGTGTTCAAAGAGAGTTTAGAAAGAGCAGAGTTGAGACAGCAGCAACATGAGAACTTCGAGTCTACAAAACAATCAGAACACACTCTGGCATGTTCCACATCTTTAAGGGAAGTATTTAACCCCATTTTAGAATCTTCCTGTACATCTTCTGGCAAACTGTAGTTCTCTATAGTAGAGCCACCAGAATGCATGAGATCTAAAAAGCAGGTGGACCTTTCCATACTCTGCCTTTCAAAATAAACCTAGCCTAAAACAGCCATACAGAAGCAAGAAATGGCAAAAGGCCCAAATTGCAGACTGGAAAAAACTTAGTCAATTGGTCACAGGGTCTCACAGTAAAAATTCCCTTTGTAAAGTTGTGTTTTACATTTGTCACCTCAATATTTTTTTGAAATTTTTGTAAAATATGCATTAACGCAATCGAAAGGCTACACCCTCTGCATTGTTAGTTTGAAGCTATGAACACATCAAGTGAAAAAGTGCCTTAGGTAGGGTATTAAAAAAAAGTGCATTCTGAGTTACTTCCCATAAATGAAGCTATTCAGTGTTCCTGAACAGGAGCGAAGTTTGCAAAATGGATAACTGAAAGATTAAATTGGTGCACTTTCCTAACTTAGCAACAATGCGAAGTGAAGGCCAGTGGAGGTACGGGTGGTGCCAGTAATGAACTCTGCAGAGGAAAACATAGCTCAGCTTGTCCCTCCATACCCAATGTAGCAAGGCTCACTAGTAATATAACTTAAAACACCAGATGCAGCTCATAACGAAACAAATCTTAAAAAGTTGATAAAAATACCTATCCACATGCTTCCAGCATGCTACTGTACCCATCTATCTCTTTTTTTTTACACAGATTTATATAGCGCGAACTCGACCCAAATGTATTGGAGCGCTTATGATGAGCACCAGTTACGTTACACGAGGACACATTTATTAAGTCTCGCCTAGGCAGCGCTTCCGCTGTCTCTTCGCGACATGCTGTATTCAGGTATGGCCTTGAAGCTCCACCCACTTTCCGCCCATCTTTTTAATTGGCTCCGGTCACTGTCCTTTGTAAATGGTGGCTTTTCATTGGTTAATAGGCTTAGTAGTCCCTCCCTAGTACCGCCTTTTCTCTTCTTGTAACCTCCCATGAAGACACACCCTGTTACATGTGTTGCTACTCTGTACTTTTTAATTATTGCCTCGGAGCACTATTTTCTTTAACTCCTGCCTCCTGCAATGTTTTTTTTTTTTATTTACCCAGCACGGCACGCCTCAATAGCAGCCCCATCTTTCTTTTATTTGTTGTTAATTGCGACTGCTGAAGTGGACTGTCACCTACCTGACGATTCCAGCGGTCCGGAGACGGGCCGGCTCGGTGTTCCTCGCCCATCCCGGAAGTCAGGCAGAAGGGAGGGGAGGAGGGGGGGCAACGGTCTCCGGGCGACGCCGTAAAGTCGGAAGAGGAAGCGTGGCTTTCGTGGTGTGGAACGCGAGAGGAAGGAGCGAGGGAGTACGGAGGAACAGCGGTGACAGCACCGAAGAAAGAACCACCCAACCCGTCAACTCGAGAGGAAGCTGAGGCCCCCGGGAGAGTGAATAATGAGTCAGCGGCGTCAGAAGAAGCTATTGAAGTTCCAGGAAGAGGAGCGGAGTCTCCTATCTGCCCAGAGTCACAGAGTCCACGCTGCGTCCCAGGAGGGACGTGGCTTCACCAGGTGCGTGTGCATCTCTCACTCAGGAGGCAGAGGGTAGCAACTGAGGGGAAGGAGGGAGGGCTGTGAGTTGAAAGGAATGGCCGATTTAAGTAACTGAGGCTGACGACAGAGTACTTATACATACAAAGCTGGGGAGTCTTAATGAGATTTTTATTTCTTCCGTTTATGTTCTTTTGGGGAGTTCTCATTCTCTTTTGCAACATAAAGGATTATAAGGGGAAGACAAGTCTCCTTACATTTTATTCTTTCTCCCCTCCCACTTCCTATTAATCACCACCTTTCCTCCTGAGGGAGAAGAAAAGGAGAACACCCTCCACTAACCTATCACGAAGAATGAAATGCTTAAAAGGATTTGTTCTTACCTGCGTTTCTTCTTCTGTCGAGGGTACCGGCAGACAGGAACTCCGAAGGCCTTGAAAAAAAAGAGGACTTTGTAAATCTCCAGCTTGGGACTCTTTGTTTGCATCACAGCGCATATCCTGATTTTTATTTTTGTTACAATAAACCAAGGAGAACAACATACAAAAACCCTCCGAGTGTTCTTTTGACGAATTGCCGTTACAATCGGTGACACGGACGCATGCCTTTTTTTAGAATTGTTTACAATGGTGGCACCCGCACTTTAACTTTAAGCATCTTAAGCTAAAGCAAGGGTGCAGCGATTGCTTCAAAAGTAAACTAATAGAAAAAAATGTTCATTTTTTTTTCTATTTCTTTACTTTTGAAGCAATCCGGGCACCCATGCGGTAGCTTAAGATGTTCAATGCTAAAGCGCGGGTGCTGCCATTTTAACAACAGTAAACAAATAGAAGGGAAAAAAAAGCGTGCAGCCACCATTTTTTTCTATTTGTTTACTTTAGTTTCAATCGCGGCACCCACTCTTTAACCTTAAACATCTAAAGCTAAAGCACGGGTGCCATAATTGCTTCTAAAGTAAAGAAATAGAAAAAAAAAAAATCTATTTCTTTACTTTTGAAGCAATCGCGGCTCCCGTGTTTAGTTTCGGATGTTTAAAGCTAAAGAACGAGTGCCGCGATCCATTTGTTTCACTGCTGGCGGTCTGTAAATGACAGTGGGCCTGCCAAGTATAATGCATCAGACGTGACTCTAACGCATTTCAGTGTGGTGTTCCGCATCACCGCACTGAAATGCATTGTCACGCATTTTAATGCCACACTGATTCTCTGCTGTACCAGCGCTGAAGTATTGGCCACGCCAGGCTGCTAGCGCGCGCGCCTGTGACCTGCGCCGGCTCTGCTGCTCCCCGCAGACTTGCCGGCACGGGCGCTGCCACCAGCACAGGCTCAGCAACAGTTAATCTTGTGCACTGCTGCTACAAATGTATCTATAGCCTGCTGCATTGAAATTGCTGCCCGTGGCGCAGCTGAGTCACTCACTACAGACAGCCAGGCCTGACGTCACCCGGTCCTGCGCAGCTCCAGTCCTACTTCGCTGCTCGCACCTCCGGGAGGACCGTGGAGATCTGAGGTGGTCGGACCAATTCCCGCCAATGCTGGCCGCGGGCTCCCACACTCTTGTAGTCCTCTTAGTGCTGGGCTGTTGCAGGGCAAGTCAGACTGAGAGGCGAGCTTTACTTACCGCTGCCCGTGGTAAAGAATGGAATCCAGTCTGGATGGGATTCCCGGCCGTGAGACCTGGGCCAGAGCAGTAGTCTCAGTCGGAGTTACTGAGGCAGGCCAGTCGTCATCAATAGAGTGGGTATAAAGCTCTAAGCTGAGCTGCTCGCCGGATGTATGACGGGCCGCGGCGGCCCGGTGGTATCACACGGCAAGCGGGAAGGCCCGATCCCAGCCCATCGGGCTCGACCTCAGCAGCCATGCTTAGCTGTAACCGGTTCCACCAAGGAGATGTGCATCATAAATCATCAGTAAGTGTATGAAAGCTGGAGTTGGTATTATTAAAGTGAACACATCTCTGACTGACAAATATTGCTGGTGTTATACCCCAGCCATCATGAGGCCAGTGCGCAACTGACTCTCGTGTTATAGTGGGTGGCGCACCAGACCCCGGGTCGATCGGCCGCTGAGCTATTATTGATTTTTATTCTATAGCTCTCAGTGTATTTTCCAAATAATGTTCATCCGGCCAGCTGTGACCTAGACTATCGTGTGCCTGAGACAGCTTCTCCTGAGGCTTCTCTCCCCCTAACAGTGCGATCAGGTACAAAGGCCACTAGGTTAGTGGCCTTCAATTTCTGGTGCTTTGCAGCAGTTTAAAGAGTTTCTCGTTGGTCAGATGTGTGTAATTTCTCATATTTATTTTTCCCTCGTCTTCCTTAACTGCTTGATTTTGCTCACGAGAAAGTGTCACTCATAGTCGTTAAAATGTCACTCATAATTACACTAAACTTATGAACATGTCACACATAGCAATCTTAAACCTTGGCAGCCATGAGTGCTTTGTAAATATTCATATTAAAGTGCCCTTCATGCATTATTCTCCTGAACCATGTGATTGGGTATATTAGAAATGTTCTTCCTCAAGGAATGGTAGCATTGGGCGCCGCGTGCTTTGTTCTTGTGCTATCGTTTTTCTCTGTAGCCTGTACTTAATGTCGTCTTCAAGCTTTCCATGTTTTTTGTGTTCATGACTCTTGCGGTTGAAAAGCATGTTTATTACAGCTTCCTTTGTGTGAATTATATATTTTTAATAACAATATGACTAATATCGGTGCACCTTATGCATCTTCTGTGCTTTCTTTGGTTGTTTGTTCTACATCCTGTATAGTGCCCACCCCCAGGGACAGCGCATCCAGTGGTACAGCAGGTGCAGTGGCAGGGGCCCACTGAACCCTGATTACTGTTGTATTTCACAGTCTAAATGACGCACAGGGAGCCACGTCCGTCTTTGCTCTAGGCCACATGACACACTGGCTGCCCCTTGGTTTCGTGTGTTCAGCAGGTGCCAGGCGAAGGGTCCAGAGAGTCCCATATCTCCCTGTCCATGGGCAGCGGGTCCCTCTTTGCCCCCAACCCTGCAAAACCTCTTGGCCTCCTAGGTTGAGCCACGTCAACAGTCTCAGCAGAGCGGCCAAGGAGCACTGCATGGGCATGTGCCCCGCACGTACTGTCAGGACCCCATAACACTAGATGAAGCATTCCAGAGATGCGCGCCACGGCACTGCCCCCTACAGCTCTACTGAGGGAGTGCACCCCTGAGGCGGGGGCTGTCATCAGTTTCTTCTCACCCTATATCTCCATCTGCTGCTGGGTGGCGCTCTTTCCTTCTCACCGTAACCTGTGCCCAATAATGGCCCTGTCTCTCTTTCTTGAACTCTCTTGCAGGCGGTCTCTCCACTTGTACCATGTCTCTTTCCACCCCACAGACTTTCTCTTTCTCGCTCAATACCCTATCAACCATGAACTCTCTCCCTCTCACGTCATTCTAATTATGTCTGTCCGCCAAAACAGAGCCTCAGTCTCTCCTCCTCCCCCAACTCTCCATTCAACACAACCTCCCTGTGCCCACACTCACCACATGCCCCTGCCTGCCTTCTCCTCCTCCTATCCCTCCATCACGTTCCTATTTCTTCTCACTCTGTTGCGTCGTTTATTGCAGGCTGTCATTCTGTCCTCACAGCCCCTTCACGCTCCAAATCTGCCCTCCTCACTCTGCCCCTCTATAACTTTAGATTAAATTGCATCTATATAGCGCATAGTACCACGGACAAGACGTTGAAGGCCATCATCTTTCACCCTGTCAGTACATTCATTCTGTCCATCTTTCACTACCCCTCCATTCTCCAAAGGCACTCTCTGCCTTCCCAGGTCAAACAGGATTACTTTAGAAGTCATCCCAGAGTCACTGGATGACCATCCAACTACTTTAAAAGTCATTTTCTCATCATCCAACTCAGTGGCGGCTGGTAACATTTGAAAGTGGTGAGGCGTAAAACAATTGTCGTACTTCACTGCGGCGAGCAAGCGCAGCGAGCGTGCCTGAACCACCTACGGGGAGTTCGGGGGGTTCTACCCCGAGAAAATTTTGAAAAAGGAGAGAGCAAATGGTGCATTTTCAAGCAAATTTGAGAGAGCAATCCCACTATTCGGACTCCTGCCTCATATTCTCCACACGTCCAACTCGGAAGCTGTATGTAACAACACAAGATGGCCACCACCTATTGCGTGGGTGAGTTTATGGGCAGTGTTTCTTAGAGAAATGACACCGTCCTTTAATCAACACAGCCCAGAATAACAGCAACCTACCACACACCGACACAAACCTCCAGCCTCTAGTATTCGGCAGCGCCTAATTTGTGCCGGTGCTTGTAGTAAATAAAGTCAGAATCTGCAGTGATTCATCGACCCATTGTTACCTAAACATCCGAAGAGCATTTTCTAAACGCTTAACTTCTACAGATAACATGCATCTCTTTGTTAGGAAACAATGTCCGTAGAACCCCACTAATTGGAAGAAAAAAGAAAAAAAATCCCCAAAAAAACACATTGGGTAGTGTGTGGTCCAACAAACTCTTCTCAGAATTAGGGTGCTATTTCCAAAGTACTTCGCCTGTGGCATTGTCTGCAAGTGGGTGGGTTTGCAGGACAGAGGGAGAGGCATGGCACGGTTGTGAAGGGTTCTAAAACTTGCATATCAATTTCAGATTCCCGTATGGATTTTTTCTCAGCGACACACTCAATTTATATCAGTTGTGGCAGGACGCTAGCGATGGCACACACGTAGGTAGCCGCCTCTCCAGCGCACGGGACAGTTATTCCTAGTGCTTCGATCCTAGCGTCTGACCACACAAGCTGCCCGCTCCTTTACAAGTTACTACTGACGCCCTACACCAAAACACGGACAGACCACACCCACCCTACATTAAGATAAGGCCTTCCGCTACTACCACACGCTACACAGAGAGATCCCACGCACTACATCACAACAATGGCGGACACTACTACTACCTCAGAACTCTGCAGTTAAAGAATGCGCCATACGGTGCCTATCAGTTAGAGGCAACCTTCCGTGAACAAAAAACGCAAAGCATACTCCGCCGAGTCACTGCTTTTTATTAAAGGCTTAGTGGCTACTCGCCCGTGTCAGTGCGCTTGAATGCGATGTTTTTTTAATCGGTCATCGGTGACTGCAACTTAATCACTTCCAGATAATAAACAAGACAGTGGCAATTATGCAGAATTCGGGCCCTTCATTTCCCATCTCATCACACGTGTAAAGGTGGATATCAAAATGTAGATGTGGGCGTAAAAGATGGTTCCCGCTCGGAGTTCGTCGTCCATCTTGTGAAATGTGGTGACGTCAAAGAATTACTGCGCTAGCTTTTATTATGTAGGCCTAATGATTTGGCCAGCACCAGAAATTAGGTCAATGTGAGTTATAGACAGTTTTGGAGCCAAATATAATGTTGATTTTGATGAGCATGCAACTTTAAATCATTAGCACGAAACGAACAAACACTGTCCTATAAATTTGCATGAACATTAAAAACTAATTTATCAAACGTGGCCCAGGTTTAACCTAAAATACAGCACACTAAAAATAAAATAACATTTAGTTAATTTAATATTTTGCTGCAAAAATTATTTGGGACGTGCCCTCCCTAGAAACACATATTCATTCTGGATGATAGAAAGGCTGACATTATGCTTTGATCTTTTTTTAACGACATACTGACTTCTTCAGTCCAGAGAGAGTTACTTCCCTAGTACCACCACTAACACACAATTCATTAATAAAATACCAAGACAGCTGTTAGACCAGGCATCATTGGCGCGGGTCTCCCCTCCTCTTTTCGCTTCTGACCTTTTATGTTGGCTGGATTTAGATGCTCTGGGCGCTGTGCCACTGCCAATCAGTGACACAGCGCGAATGCTCCCTGTGTAAAGATAACTGTATGAATTGGCATAACCATAATTAGCTCGTTTGGTTTACCTGCCAGCCCCTAGTATCAGTGCACTGTGTGTGCCCAGGGCTGGTAGACCAAATACTGCTGGTGGGCCTGCAGCGCTGATTTGCGCTACCCACCGAAGCAGCTTTCAAAGTATGTCTGTGTAGCATGTTCTAATAGCGAGTTACCCTCCATTTCCCTGTTTACTATTGTGAGGTTATCCATTCTCATAGGCCAGAATGGGCAGGCTGAGCATTACATGCCCTAATCCTACCTGCCCCCAGGAACCTGATAGGAACGTCGAATTTGATATGTTTAAGCTCAGAACATTGAGATACATCTTTTAGTAAGGATTATTAGCGTAGCCCGTGATCGAAAATGCCTCTACTAGAAACTAGGTATTTTCTGGCCTAAGCTTTCATGTAGGCTTTGCTAGCGTGTGTATTGGCCGTCTGGTTTTGGAGCAGCAGGGCCAGCTGGGTCAGACCTGGCTGGAGAGAGAGATCGGCATTTAGAGTAGGGTGAGGGGTGACTCTTTGATCTGAGCAGGGCCGTGCCTGGCAAGGTGAATGATGGCTCCACCTCCTACTGGGCGTCTGATAGCAGACCCCCAGATTCTCAAAGGGCAGGATGTCGCATCGTAAACCAAGTGCTCCCCGACCCCACTGAACTGGTTCTGGCTGGATGCAGTGATTTGTGACTGAAGAGAACAAAGACTTTTTAGGTATAAAACGCTGCGCTGAAACCTTTTTCCAAGTGTGTTCCTTCTGGATGTCAAGACGAAACTCTGTCCGAGCGGACAGAGGAAAGGACTTTGAAACTTTCACCAAGCTTGCTGAAGAAACTACCTGAGGGCCTGAATTGAAAGCGCCTCCTGCTGAAGTCTCAGTGACATTAGACTTCACCCCATCAGCCGCCTGAATTCCTATGCTAGGGATTCTACTTGCAGGTGAGGCCTCCGTCGAGTAATCCGGAACCTCTAGTTCTACTGTGAGGAACGCGGACTGGTAACCCTTGTTAACTCTGTGTGTGGGCCGCCGCAGCTAAGAGAGAGCTGCCGCCGCTGAGTGCCCACCTTAATTTGAATCTTCAGAACCTTCGCTGAAACTGTGTGGGCCGCCGCAGCTAAGAGTGAGCTGCTGCCGCTGAGCGCCCGCCTTAATTTGAATCTTCGGAACCTTCGCTGAAACTGTGTGGGCCGCCGTAGCTAAGAGAGAGCTGCTGCCGCTGAGCGCCCGCCTTAATTTGAATCTTCTGAACCTGTGTGGGCCGCCGCAGCTAAGAGAGAGCTGCCGCCGCTGAGCGCCCGCCTTAAATTGAATCTTCAGAACCTTCGCTGAAACTGTGTGGGCCGCCGCAACTAAGCGAGAGCTGTTGCCGCTGAGTGCCCGCACTTGTGTCAGCTGTGCATCATCGTGATTTGTCCTGTGGGCCACCGCAGCTAAGAGAGAGCTGTTGCCGCTGAGTGCCCGCACTTGTGTCAGCTGTGCATCGTCGTGATTTGTCCTGTGAGCCGCCGCAGCTAAGAGAGAGCTGCTGCCGCGGAGTACTCGCACCTTTGCTAACTTTGCATCATCGTGATTTGTCCTGTGAGCCGCTGTAGCTAAGAGAGAGCTGCTGCCGCTGAGGGTTCGCACCTTGGCTAACTTTGCATCATCGTGATTTGTCCTGTGAGCCACCGCAGCTAAGAGAGAGCTGCTGCCGCTGAGGGTTCGTACCTTGGCTAACTTTGCATCATTGGGATTTGTCCTGTGAGCCGCTGCAGCTAAGAGAGAGCTGCTGCCGCGGAGTGCTCGCACCTTTGCCAACTCTACATCATGGTAATTTGTCCTGTGGGCCGCCGCAGCTAAGAGAGAGCTACTGCTGCTGAGTGCTCGCATCTTTGTCAACTTTGCACCATTGTGATTTGTCCAGTGGGCCGCCGCAAATAAGAGAAAGCTGCTGCTGCTGAGTGCCCGCATCTTTGCCAACGTTGCATCATCGTGAGTCGCCCTGTGGGCCGCCGCAGCTAGGAGAGAGCTGCTGCTGCTGTGAGCCCACCACGGAGCTGCACGACGAGAGTCATCGCCACCACCAGCCCGGGCCGCCGCAGCCGCGTGCTGCTGCCGCTGGGAGCCCGCCTGTCCCCGAGTGCCCGAATCACTGTGAGTGCACGTTGCGGACCACTGCAGTCGAGAACTGTGGTCGCTGGGAGTCCGCCTGTCACCATCTCCGCTTCTTCGAGAAGCTACGTACTGTGTCCCCGTCCAACGGCAGGTATCTGGTGCGCAACGGGTCACGTAGACCCAGGCCTTGAACTCAGTCAGTGCCACGTTCTAGTGAATACGTTATTGCCTTTTAAAGTCCCTACTGATTTACGTGCATTGTGACTGGTTAAAACGCTTTTGAGAGTCTCGTACTAAACCTTAGATAAAGATACTATTTTTCTATACCTCCTTGAGTTGTGTCCTTTTGTGGTGTCGTTACTGCCTTATTGTGCATGGTCATAAATGCTTCACACACTGCCTCTGAGATAGGCCTAACTGCTCGTGCTACGTTACCAAAGGGTTGAGCAGGGGTTATCAAAGGGGGTAGCCCACTTGCCCTGACTTAGGAAGAAGGGTCCCTATTTGGGCATTGGCACCAGCCATGGCAAACTAGAGGCCCCCATTTCTAACAACAGGTTTCAGATTACCATCACAAAAGGTATACTATGGGGAATATTCGTTACTCAAGCTGTAAATGGTGTTTTTAAGGCAAACCACAAGCCCCCCCCTGGAAGGTGAACGTCAAGTACTGAGAAGCAGCCATGTGATAGATTATTAAACTGCTGAAGTGGAAAGAAAGGCATCATTAAAAAATAATCATATATGGCAAACCCGCTGAAGGGCCTACGTGATAATAATGAATGTGGAAATACAACTAAAAACATGGCACTCAAAACTTAATCGGAAAAATATGCAGGACATCAACACATCGCAGGGTGTGAGGGTCTGGCAAGACGCTTCTGCTGAGGTGTGCTTGATGAAGTGATACGTCTCGGGCTAGAGCAGCGTCGCACGAAGACTGCACTCGGTTACTTTACTCTCAAATATTCGCCATTAAAGGAGATGCATGAATCACTGAACTGGATTACTGAAAATTATTTGCAGTGCATTTAGCGGTTGCTTTTAGAAAAAACAAAGGCCCGCTGCTGACGCTCGTCAAAAACCCAGGATAAATGCTTCTTGCGTTTCTGTCTCGATGTTCGTGGGCATTAGGGATGGTGGTCACTTACTTATGCAAAAGGACCGCTTATATTGTGTTCATAACGCACCACAGGCCATTAAGTACACGTGTTTCCCTCTCTACCTCATTAAAATGAATTAGGCTATTTTAAACTGCATAATCAAACATGCATTACCAAATAAAAAGAAAATACAAACTGCAGTTGACTTAGTGTCCGGGTGTTCAAACATAAGGTATATACACCAGGCGCGGCCGGCAAAATGGGCGGGTCGGTTCGCGCGGGGGGTGGGGGGGAGAGGAAAGTGGTGGGACAGTCACAGACGGTAATCTATCGTATCTATATAAAATAAAAAAATTACCTTCCTCCGCGACCGCATTACGCGCCGCCGCCTCAGCTCCTGATGCGTTTCAGGCAGCCTCCCTCCTGCTCCCCTAAGCCAATCACAACGCTGCAATGGCAGCGTTGTGATTGGTGAGGCGCAGCGGAGAGCGCCCCAGCCGGGCCATTTTCTCTATGTAGGCTGCATGCAGCAGCCTACATAGAGAAAAAGGGGGAGTGCGCATGACTGCTTTGTCCGGCCATGGGGCCGACCAAACAGTCAGTACCCACAACAGTGGGTAAGCCACTCCCCCCTGCCCTCGAGCAGGACCACCTACCCGCCCGCCCCCAACCAGGCACTTCTGTTTTCTCGCAGTGCGAGAAGCAGAAACATAAATGGTAGTTTTTACCATTTATGTTTCTGCCTTCTCGCACTGCGAGAAAGCAGTGGGGCGACGACCCCACGCCCCAATGGGGGAGCCGCCATTGCTTCCTAGAGATGTAAAGCAACGTAGGGACCAGTCACGTTTTAACAAAGAAGCATTTGTGTCTGACATATGCTACAAGTTTCAAGAATGTGTCAGGGACCTTGAACCCCCACCCTCCCCCACTGCAATAAGCATTTGTGGAAACAATTAAATGGTGCTTGAAATCAGACATCTTTACTCACAACATGTTTCCTTACTTAAGGCAGGCATTCAGTCCACTCCGCTATCTTAGAGGGAGAGGGTGTGGCTTAACGGCTAGGGTGGCTGACCTTGAAACCTCGGAACCAGGTGAGAGTCTCGGCAGGGACGCTCAAACATCCCATGATTCTGCGCATATCACTTAATCTCCCCGTGCCTAAAATAAATGTGTCCGTCTGTAATGCAACTGGTGCCCAAGCGCACTGATACCTTCGGGTCGAGTTTAGCGCTATATATTGAAAAAAGGAAACACCACCAACACCATGGAAATAATCGATTGCCGGCCAGCCAGGTGCTCAGCAAAGCCTGTTATTTTCCTTTAAATAGTAGAACGCTGACTTCTAGAAAACACAGGCTAATTTTAAGTGCTGCTATGAGTTTCAAATTAGGTGCAAACTATGTGTGTCCCAAATCTAAAATCGGTGGTTTCCTGAAAATCGTGATGCACTCTGTTTATCATGCGTAATTTCATCCAGGTGTGTGGAGTATTGTGTGTGGGGGATGAGTGTGTTCAAGGATCTGCCGAGGTGTGTGTTAGACTGTTGCACGGCTTAAGGAGGTCATTTTATGTTTTGAAACATCTTTGTCATTGTGGTTCTCATTATGAATGCCTGGTGTAGGGAGAGTTAATTCTGCAGTGCCAGGGTTAATGATACCTCAGGCTTCCTTTAGCTTCAGGAGTGCAGTATTAACAGGGATTCGGCCTCCAACCCGGGTCTCTATATAGTCGTAGCGATATGCACATAATGTACTTCAGCAGGTACTTGATACCATATTTAGTGTATAATTCATCCGATATCTAAATAGAATTGGATGTGCAGTAATTGATACATAATTCTGAAATAAATTGAATGGTTTAACTTTTTTAATAAATCAAAAGATAATGGTTACAATTATGAAATAAATAGCACATCATGTGTAAATCACGAACAAATTCTCTTTGTTAGTGCTTGAAAAAATAATCAAATACTCATTTTCAAATAATCTTCAAATCATCAGAAATAAACTAGTCAAGTGAAGTCTTCCAATACTCATTTCAAAGTCATCCTAAAATCATCAGAAAGATCTCAGCTTCTGAAGTAATCAGATGGTCATTTTCAAGCCATCCTCAAATCATCAGGGAAACTTGCTGATGACTTCAAGAACTAGATGAAGTTGGATCAGTGGCGGCTCCCCCATTGGGGCGTGGGGGCGTCGTCCCACTGCTTTCTCGCAGTGCGAGAAGGCAGAAACATAAACAGTAAAAACTACCATTTATGTTTCTGCTTCTCGTACTGTGAGAAAGCAGAAGTGCCTGGTTGGGGGCGGCGGGTGGGCGGTCCTGCTCGAGGGCAGGGGGGGAGTGTCTTACCCACTGTTGTGGGTACTGACTGTTTGGTCGGCCCCAGGGCCGACCAAATAAAAGCTAACGCAGTAATTCTTTGACGTCACCACATTTCACAAGATGGACGACGAACTCCGAGTGGGAACTATCTTTTACGCCCACATCTACATTTTGATATCCACCTTTACACTTGTGATGAGATGGGAAATGAAGGGCCCGAATTCTGCATAAATGCCACCATCTTGTTTATTATCTGGAAGTGATTAAGTTGCAGTCACCGATGACCGATTAAAAAAGCATCGCATTCAAATGCACTGACACAGGCGAGTAGCCACTAATCCTTTAATAAAAAGCAGTGACTCGGCGGAGTATGCTTTGCGTTTTTTGTTCACGGAAGGTTGCCTCTAACTGATAGGCACCGTGTGGTGCATTCTTTAACTGCAGAGTTCTGGGGTAGTAGTAGTGTCCGCCATTGTTGTGATGTAGTGCGTGGGATCTCTCTGTGTAGCGTGTGGTAGTAGCGGAAGGCCTTAATTTAATGTAGGGTGGGTGTGGTCTGTCCGTGTTTTGGTGTAGGGCGTCAGTTGTAACTTGTAAAGGAGTGGGCAGCTTGTGTGGTCAGACGCTAGGATCGAAGCGCTAGGAATAACTGTCCCGTGCGCTGGAGAGGCGGCTACCTACGTGTGTGCCATCGCTAGCGTCCTGCCACGACTGATATAAATCGGGTGTGTCGCTGAGAAAAAATCCATACGGGAATCTGAAATTGATATGCAACTTTTAGAACCCTTCACAACCGTGTCATGCCTCTCCCTCTGTCCTGCAATCCCACCCACTTGCAAACAATGCCATGTGCGAAGTACTTTGGAAATAGCGCCCTAATTCTGAGAAGAGTTTGTTGGACCACACACTACCCAATATGTTTTTGGGGGGATTTTTTTTCTTTTTTCTTCCAATTAGTGGTGTTCTACGGACATTGTTTCCTAACAAAGAGATGCATGTTATCTGTAGAAGTTAAGCATTTAGAAAATGCTCTTTGGATGTTTAGGTAACAATGGGTCGATGAATCACTGCAGATTCTGACTTTATTTACTACAAGCACCGGCACAAATTAGGTGCTGCCGAATACTAGAGGCTGGAGGTTTGTGTCGGTGTGTGGTAGGTTGCTGTTATTCTGGGCTGTGTTGATTAAAGGACGGTGTCATTTCTCTAAGAAACACTGCCCATAAACTCACCCACGCAATAGGTGGTGGCCATCTTGTGTTGTTACATACAGCTTCCAAGTTGGATGTGTGGAGAATATGAGGCAGGAGTCCGAATAGTGGGATAGCTCTCTCAAATTTGCTTGAAAATGCACCATTTGCTCACTCTTTTTTCAAAATTTTCTCGAAGGGAGAACACCCCCCCCAACCCCCCGTGGATGGTTCAGGCTAGCTCGCTACGCTCGCTGCAGTGAAGTACGACAATTGTTTTACGCCACACCAATTTCAAATGTCACCAGCCGCCACTGCTAGTATGTAACTCAGAAGGGACGGATGTGAATAGTGGCTTCTTTGCCTGGCCTCCCGAGAAGCTAAAGTTGACAGGTATGTTTATGGTCTGGAAACAAACGGCTTTAGACTCAGCCACCGCTTGATATGGGTTTAGACCCTCGGTTGTTGTTCTTTACAGGGCTGCACGTCCCTGCATGGACAGCATTTGGTTGAAAGACTTGAGCCTCCTCCTCTTTGCACTATTTTTTTAATTAGTTCAGAACCTGCGTGATATGCTGTATGCACTATGATGCATGTGAAGAACTGATCAACCAAGTTTATTTAAGGTCACAACAAGAACATGGTGATATTGTTTTTAGACGTAATCTTCCCCATTCAAGACAGGTTGAATGCTTGTTGCATTCTGGGTGTTTGAGTCCATAACAGTAAAGCTACTACCTCTGGATTGTGGTGTATTGTAGGCAAACTGTCAGGCATGGGCACTTATCAGATCATATTGCTGCATTGCTCACCAGTCACTCAGATTTCCTTTTTTGACCCAATTAAACCATTCCTGTGTACCCCACGCATGGCACAAAACAACAGAAATTGCGTAGGCATTTAAAAAAACAGTCGAAATAAATAAATTAGCGCATTAACTTAATATAAGTAAGGACATTTAAGTGTAATGCAAATAAAACAAGAGTACTTTAGAGGCTGTGGTGTTACGGTCAAAGATGACGACTTTGGCATGGGAAACCAGGTTCGACTCTCAGTGTCGATTCTAAGTCCTATATTCTGTGCAAATCACTCTACCCCTGTTGGAAAAAAAATGAATGTGGTCTTGTGTAATGTAACTGGTGTTAATGAAAAGCACTACAGTATCTTAAGGGCGGATTAGAGATATATAAAACTCCAAAAACATAAATTTTGGTGAAAAATATTGAATTCCCTAGGAGCGCTGCATTCCAGCATCTCTTCCTCGCAGCGCTGACCTGCGCCCGAAACAACCGAACCACGCACATCCGGTGGCGCCGCAAGTTACGTCACCTACTTGTGCCAGCCAACGTTTGTGGACAAACGCTAGAGTATTAGGGGGAATCAAAGAGGGCCACGAAAAAGAGAATAGTGGTGCTACTTTACACTTTACAGCGTGCAGACTACTCCAAGAATGAGTCTTATGGGGCTTTGGGGGGGGCGGCCGACCGGCAGGGAGGCTTGCACCCCCGGGGTTTTTGGGCCGTGTGGTGCGGTCCGGGCCCAATTTGGCTCGCATTGGGCTATCTTTGGGCTCTGGGCGGGGGGTATTTAAGCGGCCATTACGGGAGCCGTGTCACCATTTTGGAAGGTGACACAGCGACCGTTTCTTCTGTTAGCGCAGGGAAAGGTTTTGCATGTTGTAGGTTAGGTAGTGGAAGCAGGCAGTGGGGCACAATGGCTAGAAGCAACGCAACGGTAAAGGAAGCCATGGGGCTCCTGGCGGAGGCCGACCGCATGGACCTCGTCCGAGGCCATGAAGAAAACTCGGCCCGGCCACCGCATTGCGCAGCGGGGGGCGTGGCCGCTGCAATCCTGGCGTGTTCTCCACCGCGAGGCGGTGCAAAAAGAAAAGTTGTTGATGTACGTGGCAGGGGCCGCAGAGCCAAGGCGACCCCCGTGAAGTGGGGAAAAAGGGGGAGGAGGGCCACAAGGCGCCCACCCCTGGCTTTCATAGAGGAAATGGGGGAAGGGTGCGCAAAAATGAGCACAATGAGTGAGCTAGAATCTTGCAGGGCTCCTGGTGGGCATGGGCCCGTGGGGGGTGCTGCTGAGTTGGGGGGCCAGAGGAGTTTTGGTGGGAGGGCACAGAAGGATATACATGCAGCCCCAGGGCTTGGGGTGGGGGAGAGAGAGGGGGGTCTGCGGAGAGAAAAGTTTAGGGGCAGGCAAGAGGACACAAGGGGGAGGGAGGCGGGGGAGAACCAGGCGGACAGGGAGGATGAGGAAGGAGAGGAGGGGGGTCCAGAGACGGGGCGGTCGCGGCACTGGACATTAGAGGGTGGTTAGACAGGGCCCCCTGGGGGGTGAGGGACAAGTGGTCAGTGGAGGGGGGTGGGTGCAAGGGGCACCGGGGGGTGGAGAGGTGCATGGGGGAGGGAAGGACACCACTGGGGCCAGCCTGGCGGGAGAAGGCTAGCTTCGCTGTTAGAATGGAGTGAGGGGAAGGAGGAGGGGCCCGGGAGGAGGGGGAGAGATCCCCACCGGCCCGGGTATACGGGCGAAAAGGGGATAGGAGGGGGGTGGGCCTGGCGGCAAGGGGGGGGACACTCGGCGGGGCCGGGCAGCGGAGGGGTCGGAGCAGGGGGGGTTGGGGAACACAGGGGGTTCATGCAGGCACCCTTTGGAGTCTTAGGTATGGGGGGGTATTGGCAGTGGTGCCCAGACCAGGGGCCGGTAGGGTCAGATAGGGACACTAACCACGGCCTGCCGGACCTTCCATTTTCTTTGCAGGACCAGCGAGCGCGGGTTGAGCATACGGCGGGTGAGTCGCATGTGGCTCCTCGATACCGGGAGGAAGTGAAAGCAGGGTCCAGGGCGGCCAGCTGGAGCACGGCGAGGGACCATAGTGGCAAAGATGACCGGAGGTCTGAAAAGGTCATGTCTGGGTGACAGCCCAGTGGGGTGGAGGTGCCCACTAGGGCTGCGGTGACAGTCTGCGGGCAAAAAAGGAATGCTGCGGCGGGATGCACGTTAGAAAAATGGATACCAGAGGCAAAGCACAGGGTGGTACAAGGAGAAATGGTCACGTCTGGGCGACAGCCCAGAGGGGCAGAGGTACCCTCTAGGGCGGCGGTGACAGAGTGCGGGCTAAAAAGGAAAGCTGAGGCGGAAAGCACAATAGACAGATTGCTGCAAGAGGCAAGGCACACGTGGGTAACAATGGTAGAAGAAGAGGGGGAGTGGGAGGACATCCCATTAGATTATGAGGAGGATAGTTTGGAGGAGGGGGAAATAGTGGACGAAGAAAGGGGGGGGACAAGTAATTTTGTGCCTAGTGTGTTACAGGACTCAACCCTTTGCGACACTGGTTAGGCGGTTGGGTCCGGTGAGGACACCGACCTTGACACCAGGTAAGAGAGGGGGGCGGGGTAGTGCTGCTAGCCCAAAACTGAGGATTTCCACGGGGACGGATGCCAGAGGTGACGAGGGGGACAGCGAGATAAAATTATGCAAGAGATGATACGTTAGGGACACAGAGGTGGGTACAGAAGGGCAGAAGACGGAAAAGGAGGTAGAGAAGGGCAGGACAGGGGGGACGACGGACGACAAGGCACAGCAAGACACGGAAGCGACTAAAAGTTCAGGGGAGGACAAAGACAAAGGGGGAGTGGTCAGTTGACGGAGGGCGAAGAAAGTAAGGAGGTCAAATTGCCAAAAATGCCGTACATGGGAGTGACAAAACCATTGGGAGCACACCTCATGTTAGCCACGAAAGAAAAAATCTGGAAAGGCGAGTATGTAGACATATTGAAGCTCCTACACAGGGAATTGCGATCCAAGGAGGGACCGAAAGAGGAGGAGCTAGAGTTATCCCTCCGGCCCAGGGTGCCCATGACAATAGAGAACTGGATGGCAGCCTTTTTAATTTTCGCAAGCGTGTACTGCGAGAAATATCTGGATAGGTCCGTGGCCTTGTTTAAATACATGGATGTAGTTCGGAGGGCACAACAGACGTACGGGGTGTGAGAAGTTGGCCTGGCATATGCTGTCCACTAATTATAGTGGGCACCTTGCACCAGTCCAAACAACCCCTTATTGGAGATAGGTTAAAGACAACCTTATTGAAAGCTATCCTAGTGGTAGCTATGGAGAGCAGCCTTCAGGCTAAGTCTTGAAGGAATGTAAAGCAGCTTGTTTTACCAGTCTATAATCTCTTGAGTGACCAAATGAAAGAGCACCACACCAGGTATATATTCAAAATATATGTATTTATTGCTAAACACACCCCTCTAGTCTCTTTATGAGGCTAGAGTTCGAAGTACACAAGTTATAAGTTATTTAAACACAGTAATAGCACAAATACACGTTTGGGCCCTAGGGGCGTATCAAACCATATACCAATAAAGTGGTATAAGAACCACGACTGAACTAGACACTAGGCCTAGAGCCTCTAGAAGTGCTTGGACCACAAGGAACCACCCAAGGTAGTGACACAGGGGACCCACGGGGGACGCGTGCAGTGTAAATACACAACCGCGAGACGCCGTTAACTTCTATGGAGAAAGTCGCGATCAGGAAATTAAAGAAAGGGGACACTTAAAGGAGGACTTGGAGCAAACCCTTTGAGAACTAGGTCGTTCTAGAGTCTCTACCCACGGGAGCACCGGAGTACTCGTGTTACCTCACCCAGGGAAGCCGGGTGCATAGGTGCCTTTCGGGGTCGGGTTTCGTCTGCCGATTTGAATGGCGATCTGCTGCAAAGTGCTGCTGGCGACCAAGTGGAAAGTGTCCGGGTGGATCCAAGAGTGGATCGGAGATCTGAAGAACCTGAAAGCAGAGGGGACAGAGTCTGGGTCACTAGCCAGTGACCAGGAAGGCGATGAGCGGATGCCCACCGATGTCGAGTGCTTCAGGTAGGTTGACGGTCGTCTTGACTCTTCAGCCACGAGGTCTAGGAGGCGTTGTCGGCAACCAGGAGCAGGATTCGGGCTGGTACACGATGTCTGTCGAGTGCTGAGGCATCGGCGACCGCATTGGACCCAACAAGCCTTGGCAACGGCAAGTCTCGATGAAAGTGAAGAATGTCGATGATGCAGACCAGCAAGGTCTGAGGAACTCACCCAGCAAGGGTAAGTGAGGGCAAGCCTGGAGCAACCAGGGAGCCCAAGAAGAAAAGGATTGGCCTTCGTGAAGGGCTACTAGCCAACAGGCTAGCGACCGCGAAGGAGCCTCGAGACGTCGCACGTGGAGCTGGCTCACAGGACACTCGTGGAGTGGAGGCCAGTGATCTTCGGTGCAGTTGGTGCTGGAGGCTAGGGCTACTCGGAGCCCAAAGCACGACTTCGTGGGAGACCCAGAAGAGGATGCACTAGCAAATGCGTGCGGTGTCCAGGGGTCACGGTTCCACGTTACCCACGACAGCTACGGGCCTCAGCTTTGCTGGGGACTCAGGGCAGCCTCGGGAAGTCTGGAAATCCACCTCTGGTGATGCAAAGACTTCGGCATCCGACGGGAGCTTAGGCGGTGAAGACTGGACAATTGCTTCTTTGGTGCCTGCCAAGCTGGGGAGTCACTCCTTGACCCCAAGGGAGATTCTTCTGTCCCCTAGTCTTGAGTAGAGCGTCGAAGGTCCAGGATTCTGTTTCAGAGTTTCGTCCAGGGATAATCTAAAGTCCTAAGGACTGGGTTCCTATACTTATACTAAGTTTAGGGGTTGGACTACTCTGTGGCCCCACCTATGGGTGGGTCAGGGCAGAGGGGTGGCTACACCCCTTTCCCTTTGTCCAGTTCATGCCAAAGCAGGGGCTGCAAGCCCCTGATCCGGTTTGAACTGGGGTATGCACAGGGACACCAAGTGTGCCCCCAGTGCAGGACTTCAAAGCACCCGAAAGTGCTCCCGCCCAGCCCCAATACACATTATCCTGTCTGGGGAGGTGGTCACACCTCCCTGGGACAGGAAACCTATTGTCCAGGCCTCCTCCCTGCCGGAGTTTCGTCCAGCAGCAGGAGGCCAGACTCGTGTCTGTGGCAGCAGCATCCATTTTGTGATGCCAGGGCTTTAGAAAGAAGTTACCGGCCAGGCCAGGGTTAACATGTCTCTCCCTCTAGAAGGGTGGAATGCTACCCCCGCCGCCAGAATTGGCGGGGGTAGTATTCCAAGATGTTTGACACCAAACACGACATGTTTAGGTGCAGCCATTCCAAAGTTAGCATTTAACGCGAGGTTATAATGCGCTTAAGAGTATATGGTCAGGTTGCACTACAAACAGCATCAGAGAAGGGTCTCCGAACGCTGCAGAGGGGCCCTGCTCATGCAGGGGCACCCTCTCACATAGGAACCACGCACTCTGCCTTCAGGATTGATAAGGCCTGCCATAGGAGTGACTTATAGGTTTATATGTGTGTATGTATTTAGTGATATAGGTAACCTATATCACAGTAAGGTGTGCATGCACCACCTTACCCAGGCTGCAGTAGCAGACCTGTGGTGTCAGTTTGGATGGCCTTCCAGGGGTGGCATAATACATGTTGCAGCCCCTGGTAGGCCTCTGAGGTACCTATGCCCTTGGTACATAGTATACCACATACTAGGGACTTATAAGGGCACTCCAGATTCCAATCAGAGATGTGCCTAAGGCACATGGAAACCATTTTAGAGAGGAAGCAGCTAGGCTGGGGTTCTGATTAGCAGGGCCCCAGCCAGACTAAGGTCGAAAAACAGTGAAGCATCAGCAAAAAGTGGGGGTACCCATGTGAAGCAGATCCTACTCTCCTACACAACCCCCCCAAACGTAGGGACATTAAACTAACCTTGCCCAGTTAAGTCTTCATGTTCTAAGTGGAAGTACCTAGAGAGTCCATCTGCATTGGCATGGTTACTCCCAGGTCTATGTTCCACTGTGAAGTCCATCCCCTGTAGGGAAATGGACCACCTAAGCAGTTTGGGGTTTTCACCCTTCATTTGTTTTAGCCATAAGAGGGGCTTATGGTCTGTTTGAACAAGGAAGTGAGTACCAAACAAGTATGGCCTCAACTTCTTCAGAGCCCAGACCACAGCAAAGGCCTCCCTCTCAATGGCTGACCAACGTTTCTCTCTAGGGGTCAGCCTTCTGCTAATGAAAGCTACTGGCTGATCCTGACCTTCTTCATTCAATTGTGACAGTACAGCCCCTACCCCCAATTCAGATGCATCAGTTTGAACAATGAACTTCTTGGAGTAATCAGGACTCTGTAGAATGGGAGCAGTGCACATGGCCTGCTTCAGGTCATCAAATGCCTTTTGACAGCTAACTGTCCACTGAACCTTTTGGGCATTTTCTTAGAAGTTAAGTCATTCAGGGGTGTCACTATTGATCCATACCCCTTGACAAATCTCCTATAGTACCCAGTCAGGCCTAAGAAGGCTCTCACCTGAGTCTGGGTAGTTGGAGCAGTCCAGTCCATGATAGTCTGGATCTTGCTCTGCAAAGGTTGAACCTGGCCTCCACCCACAAGGTGGCCCAGGCACACAACCTGACTCTGCCCTATCTGGCACTTAGTGGCCTTGATAGTCAGGCCTGCCTTTTGCAGGGCCTGTAAAACATTCCTGAGGTGGACCAGGTGATCCTCCCAGGTGGAGCTAAAGACAGCAATATCATCTAGATATGCTGCACTATAGGCTTCCAGACCTGTGAGAACTGTATTCACCAACCTCTGGAAAGTGGCAGGTGCATTCTTCAGACCAAAGGGCATCACCACAAACTGATAATGCCCACTAGGGGTTGAGAATGCTGTTTTGGGCTTTGCAGTATCAGCTAGTCTGATCTGCCAGTAGCCAGCTGTCAAGTCAAATGTGCTGAGATATTTGGCTGAGGCCAAAGTATCTATTAGCTCATCTGCCCTTGGTATTGGATGGGCATCAGTCCTAGTGACTGCATTGAGACCCCTGTAGTCCACACAAAACCTCATCTCTCTTTTTCCACCACTGGTGTGAGGTTTTGGCACAAGGACCACTGGACTAGCCCAAGGGCTATCTGAGGGTTCAATAACTCCCAACTCCAACATTTTCTGGACTTCAGTCCTGATACAGTCCCTGACATGGTCAGGTTGCCTATAAATCTTATTTTTAATAGGCAGACTGTCCCCAGTGTCCACTTCATGAGTGCACCAGGTGGTCTGACTGGGTGTCAGTGAAAACATGTGTCTAAACTGATTGAGCACCTGTCTACAATCAGTTTGTTGCTGGGTAGTGAGGCTGCCTGCCAAGGCTACACCATCTACTGACCCATCGTCAGGGTTCTGTGAGAGCAGGTCAGGGAGTGGGTCACTCTCTTCCTCCTGCCCTTCATCAGTAGCCATGAGCAAGCCCATGTCTGCCCTGTCCACATATGGTTTTAACCTGTTGACATGGAGAACCCTGTGGGGACTCCTGGGTGTTCCTAGGTCTACTAAGTAGGTAACCTCACCCTTCTGCTCAACAATAGTGTGGGGTCCACTCCATTTGTCTTGGAGAGCTGCTGGGGCCACTGGCTCCAACACCCACACCTTCTGTCCTGGCTGGTAAACAGTCAGAACAGCCTTTTGGTCATGCCAGGCCTTTTGAAGTTCCTGGCTAGCCTCAAGGTTTTTAGTTGCCTTTTTCATATACTCAGCCATCCGGGAGCGGAGACCAAGTACATAGTCCACTATGTCTTGCTTTGGGGGCTTGAGAGGTAACTCCCATCCTTCCTTCACCAAGCACAGTGGACCCCTGACAGGGTGGCCAAACAAAAGTTCAAAAGGGCTGTAACCAACCCCCTTCTGAGGCACCTCCCTATATACAAATAAAAGGCAGGGCAAGAGTATGTCCCATCTTCGCCTAAGCTTTTCTGGGAGCCCTTTAATCATGCCCTTCAAGGTTTTGTTGAATCTCTCAACTAAACCATTGCATTGTGGGTGATAGGGTGTGGTGAACTTGTAAGTCACTCCACACTCCTTCCACATTGCTTTTAAGTATCCAGACATGAAGTTAGCACCCCTGTCTGATACTACCTCCTTAGGAAAGCCCACTCTTGAGAAAATTCCCAGGAGGGCCCTTGCCACCACAGGTGCTGTAGTGGCCTTAGGGGAATAGCCTCTGGGTACCTGGTGGCATGATCCACTACCACCAAGATAAACCTGTGCCCAGATGCTGTTTGGGGATCCATGGGACCAACAATGTCAATCCCTACCCTTTCAAAGGGCACCCCCACCACAGGTAGTGGTATCAGGGGGGCCTTTGTAGTGCCACCTGCCTTGCCACTGGCCTGGCAGGTTACACAGGAGTGACAAAACTCCTTGGTGTCTTCAGACATGTGGGGTCAGTGAAAGTGAGGGACAATTCTGTCCCAAGTCTTGTTCTGGCCCAGGTGACCTGCCAAGGGAATATCATGGGCTAGGGTCAATAGGAAGCCCCTGAACTTTAGAGGTATAACCAACCTCCTGGTAGCACCAGGCTTGGGGTCTCTACACTCTGAGTACAGGAGTCCATCATCCCAATACACTGTATGGGGACCACTAGCTTTCCCAGCAGCCTCAGCAGCAGCTTGCTGTCTGAGGGGTTCAAGAGAGGGGCAGCTCTGCTGCTCCTGGCTCAGATCTGCCCTGGAAGGTCCCCCTGTCCCCAAGAACTCAACCTGGTCAGGTTCAAGTTCCTCTGGGACAGTTCCTTCCTCAGGACTGAGATCATCCCCCTCAAGGGACTGATCTTCCTTCTGAGCCAAGGGGAAGGCACTGCCTTTACCCTACTACTCCTCCTCTTGGAAGGCACTTGGTCCATTATTCCAGAATCCAAGGCCTGTTCAGTGCTAGACATTTTGGCTTGTGACCTGGTCACAGCAAACACATCTGCAGGGATCCCCAGCATTTCTGCATGGGTCCTGAGCTCCACTTCTGCCCAAGCTGAAGTTTCTAAGTCATTGCCAAGCAAGCATTCGACTGGTAGGTTTGCACTCACCACAACCTTCTTAAGGCCAGTTACCCCTCCCCAGGAGAAGTTAACAACTGCCAGAGTATGGTCTGTTCTGACGTTGCTAGCATTGGTCACTTGGTACATCTCACCAAGTATAACTTGCCCAGGATTCACAAGGTCTTGTGTCACCATGGTGACACTTGCCCCTGTGTCCCTAAATGCCAAAGCCTCTCGTCCATTGATTAAAGGCTGTTGTCTGTACTTGCCCAGATTACTGGGACTCACAGAGGAGGTCACATCCATGCCTCCATCACAGACTAACACAGCCTGAGTGAGTTCTCTGACTAGGTCAGAGCCCAACTCAGTACCCAGGGTGAACCCTACTAAACCCTTGGCTGGAGCACTCCCACCAACTGTAACTGTACTAGGGGGAACAGGTGCCTTAGGGGCATTGGTGGGTGCTGGACTTGAGTCTTTGGACTTGGTGCAATCACTGGTCCAGTGGGTCTTTTGCTTACAGACCTTGCACCATGGTTTTCTTTGGCCTTTCCCTTTTGTAGACTGTGAATCCCCACCTGAAGAAGATTTTTGGGGGCCTTGTGAAGACTTTTGATCTTTACCCTTCTCCCCACCCTTTTCAGAGTTCTTAGCATCTTGCTTCTTAGGGTCACCACCTTGGTTCTGTACCTTCTGCCTCACCCTGGTTCTGACCCATTTGTCTGCCTTCTTTCCCAATTCTTGGGGAGAGGTCAGATCAGAGTCCACCAGGTACTGATGCAACAGCTGATTTTGACAGTTATTAAGAATCTGCTCCCTCATTATCAGATTGTACAATCCTGAGAAGTCACACACCTTACTGCCCATCAACCAGCCTTCCAGAGCCTTAGCAGAACAATCCACATAGTCTACCCAGTCTTGAGTCTGTGCTTTTTGGGTATCTCTGAACTTCAACCTGTATTGTTCAGTTGTTAGGCCAAACCCATCAATAAGAGCACTCTTCAAGACCTTGTAATTATCAGCATCCTCCTCTCTTACAGTGAGGAGCTTGTCTCTACCTTTGTCTGCAAAGGAGAGCCACAAGATTGCTGCCCACTGCTCCTGAGGGACCTTCTGTACTTTACAGGCCCTCTCTAGAGCAGTTATCCATTTGTGGATGTCATCCCCACTCTGGTAGGGAGGGACAATCTTGCTCAGGTTCCTATGGTCATAGGACGTTTCCCTATCTCTAGGGACATGGCTGCCACCATGGGACTCTAGTCCCAACTTTCTTCTCTTTGTAGAGCTCTAGGGACTCCCTGTCTATAGCCAGTTGCTGTTTTCTGAGTTCAAGCTGAGCTTCCTCATATTGAACCAGCCTCTTTCTTCTCTCATGAGAGGATTCCCTCCTATGAGAGGAGACAGAGGTCCCTATGGAGGTGCCAGAGTGGTTAGACTCCTGAGAAGGAGACCTAGACCTTCTGGGCACACTCATAATCCTTCCTGGGGGACAAAGTGGGGATCATTCTGATCTTCCTCTTCATCTTCCACAGGAGGGATTGGGTTATCCAGGTCAGGGTCATTGTCACCCTCCTGGTCAGTTCCAGAGGGGGCTGGGGGTACTGCTACCCCTGGCCCCATCCTCATCTTCTGCCCCACCCTCTGCTCCTACCCCTTCAGTCCCTAAGGGCCTGCTGAGATCATAAGCCTCCAACATCTCTCTAAGATGTTGGGTGGTGGGACTTTGTCCTGTCTTCAATTTCCTCAAGTTACATAATGCTCTCAATTCCAAGAATGGGAGTGTATCATACTTGGAGGGGAGAAGCCCATGGGCTTCTGGCAAGGACTCACTGGGTCCTGGCTTTGAAGACATCACTAGTGAGGTGTGGTGTATGCACTACCTACTCTAGTGTGGCCTACTAAACTCTCTTGAGTTGTAGAAAGGGTGTGCTATCCCTTAACACACAACTCTAAGTTCAGTAGAACTTACTGTATTCTAAGCTTAAATTATATGTACCTTAGGTACCTTTAGTGGTTTTCAGTTGATCAATTCAATTGAGATTATCTGGTAAAACAATAGCAAGCTGGAATCCCACACGCTGCACACCAATGTGAGAAGTTGGCCTGGCATATGCTGTCCACTAATTATAGTGGGCACCTTGCACCAGTCCAAACAACCCCTTATTGGAGATAGGTTAAAGACAACCTTATTGAAAGCTATCCTAGTGGTAGCTATGGAGAGCAGCCTTCAGGCTAAGTCTTGAAGGAATGTAAAGCAGCTTGTTTTACCAGTCTATAATCTCTTGAGTGACCAAATGAAAGAGCACCACACCAGGTATATATTCAAAATATATGTATTTATTGCTAAACACACCCCTCTAGTCTCTTTATGAGGCTAGAGTTCGAAGTACACAAGTTATAAGTTATTTAAACACAGTAATAGCACAAATACACGTTTGGGCCCTAGGGGCGTACCAAACCATATACCAATAAAGTGGTATAAGAACCACGACTGAACAAGACACTAGGCCTAGAGCCTCTAGAAGTGCTTGGACCACAAGGAACCACCCAAGGTAGTGACACAGGGGACCCACGGGGGACGCGTGCAGTGTAAATACACAACCGCGAGACGCCGTTAACTTCTATGGAGAAAGTCGCGATCAGGAAATTAAAGAAAAGGGACACTTAAAGGAGGACTTGGAGCAAACCCTTTGAGAACTAGGTCGTTCTAGAGTCTCTACCCACGGGAGCACCGGAGTACTCATGTTACCTCACCCAGGGAAGCCGGGTGCATAGGTGCCTTTCGGGGTCGGGTTTCGTCGTCGATTTGAATGGCGATCTGCTGCAAAGTGCTGCTGGCGACCAAGTGGAAAGTGTCCGGGTGGATCCAAGAGTGGATCGGAGATCTGAAGAACCTGAAAGCAGAGGGGACAGAGTCTGGGTCACTAGCCAGTGACCAGGAAGGCGATGAGCGGATGCCCACCGATGTCGAGTGCTTCAGGTAGGTTGACGGTCGTCTTGACTCTTCAGCCACGAGGTCCAGGAGGCGTTGTCGGCAACCAGGAGCAGGATTCGAGCTGGTACACAATGTCTGTCGAGTGCTGAGGCATCGGCGACCGGATTGGACCCAACAAGCCTTGGCAACGGCAAGTCTCGATGAAAGTGAAGAATGACGATGATGCAGACCAGCAAGGTCTGAGGAACTCACCCAGCAAGGGTAAGTGAAGGCAAGCCTGGAGCAACCAGGGAGCCCAAGAAGAAAAGGATTGGCCTTCGTGAAGGGCTACTAGCCAACGGGCTGGCGACCATGAAGGAGCCTCGAGACGTCGCACGTGGAGCTGGCTCACAGGACACTCGTGGAGTGGAGGCCAGTGATCTTCGGTGCAGTTGGTGCTGGAGGCTAGGGCTACTCGGAGCCTAAAGCACGACTTCGTGGGAGACCCAGAAGAGGATGCACTAGCAAATGCGTGCGGTGTCCAGGGGTCACGGTTCCACATTACCCACGACAGCTACGGGCCTCAGCTTTGCTGGGGACTCAGGGCAGCCTCGGGGAAGTCTGGAAATCCACCTCTGGTGATGCAAAGACTTCGGCGTCCGACGGGAGCTTAGGCGATGCAGACCGGACAATTGCTTCTTTGGTGCCTGCCAAGCAGGGGAGTCACTCCTTGACCCCAAGGGAGATTCTTCTGTCCTCTAGTCTTGAGTAGAGCGTCGAAGGTCCAGGATTCTGTTTCAGAGTTTCGTCCAGGGATAATCTAAAGTCCTAAGGACTGGGTTCCTATACTTATACTAAGTTTAGGGGTTGGACTACTCTGTGGCCCCACCTATGGGTGGGTCAGGGCAGAGGGGTGGCTACACCCCTTTCCCTTTGTCCAGTTCGCGCCAAAGCAGGGGCTGCAAGCCCCTGATCCGGTTTGAACTGGGGTATGCACAGGGACACCAAGTGTGCCCCCAGTGCAGGACTTCAAAGCACCCGAAAGTGCTCCCGCCCAGCCCCAATACACATTATCCTGTCTGGGGAGGTGGTCACACCTCCCTGGGACAGGAAACCTATTGTCCAGGCCTCCCCTCCCCTGCCGGAGTTTCGTCCAGCAGCAGGAGGCCAGACCCGTGTCTGTGGCAGCAGCATCCATTTTGTGATGCCAGGGCTTTAGAAAGAAGTTACCGGCCAGGCCAGGGTTAACATGTCTCTCCTCTAGAAGGGTGGAATGCTACCCCCGCCGCCAGAATTGGCGGGGGGTAGTATTCCAAGATGTTTGACACCAAACACGACATGTTTAGGTGCAGCCATTCCAAAGTTAGCATTTAACGCGAGGTTATAATGCGCTTAAGAGTATATGGTCAGGCTGCACAACAAACAGCATCAGAGAAGGGTCTCCGAACGCTGCAGAGGGGCCCTGCTCATGCAGGGGCACCCTCCCACATAGGAACCACGCACTCTGCCTTCAGAATTGATAAGGCCTGCCATAGGAGTGACTTATAGGTTTATATGTGTGTATGTATTTAGTGATATAGGTAACCTATATCACAGTAAGGGGTGCATGCACCACCTTACCCAGGCTGCAGTAGCAGACCTGTGGTGTCAGTTTGGATGGCCTTCCAGGGGTGGCATAATACATGCTGCAGCCCCTGGTAGGCCTCTGAGGTACCTATGCCCTTGGTACATAGTATACCATATACTAGGGACTTATAAGGGCACTCCAGATTCCAATCAGTGATGTGCCTAAGGCACATGGAGACCATTTTAGAGAGGAAGCAGCTAGGCTGGGGTTCTGATTAGCAGGGCCCCAGCCAGACTAAGGTCGAAAAACAGTGAAGCATCAGCAAAAAGTGGGGGTACCCATGTGAAGCAGATCCTACTCTCCTACACGGGGTTACGCGTGGTCACACTACGATGAGGAGTTCCGCGCCAGACTAGCATGGGACACCGAGACAAACTGGGGGGAGATCAACACGGACGTGTACCAACAGACGATGGGGGCAGTAAAATTCGGGAAGACAACGTACACGGCCAGTGGGCTGCCGTTAGTCTATCGCCCCTTTCAAAGTCGTCCCACCCGGGGGGGGGGGTGGGATACACCCCGAGGCCAGCAGGGGGAGGCCCAGGGGCCTGTTGGGACTATATTAAAGGCACATGTGCCCGGGAGTATTGCAGATTTCGGCACGAATGCTCGAAATGCTCGGGAAGGCATCCATTGGTCCAGTGTTTCGGGCCGGGGTACGCAGGGCAGGGCCAGGCAGGGGGGCAGGGGTGGCAACATCAGAACGCCAATAGCGGACAGCAGGGGATGGGAGGCAGGGGAGGACAAGGGGCGCAGAGTTACATGGGCAAAGGCTCATACACCCATAAAGCTGGATTCAGTGGCGGCTGGTGACATTTGAAAGTGGTGTGGCGTAAAACAATTGTCGTACTTCACTGCGGCGAGTGAGCGTAGTGAGCGGAGAAAATTTTGAAAAAAGAGTGAGCAAATGGTGCATTTTCAAGCAAATTTGAGAGAGCAATCCCACTATTCGGACTCCTGCCTCATATTCTCCACACGTCCAACTCGGAAGCTGTATGTAACAACACAAGATGGCCACCACCTATTGCGTGGGTGAGTTTATGGGCAGTGTTTCTTAGAGAAATGACACCGTCCTTTAATCAACACAGCCCAGAATAACAGCAACCTACCACACACCGACACAAACCTCCAGCCTCTAGTATTCGGCAGCGCCTAATTTGTGCCGGTGCTTGTAGTAAATAAAGTCAGAATCTGCAGTGATTCATCGACCCATTGTTACCTAAACATCCGAAGAGCATTTTCTAAGCGCTTAACTTCTACATATAACATGCATCTCTTTGTTAGGAAACAATGTCCGTAGAACCCCACTAATTGGAAGAAAAAACAAAAAAATCCCAAAAAAACCATATCGGGTAGTGTGTGGTCCAACAAACTCTTCTCAGAATTAGGGCGCTATTTCCAAAGTACTTCGCCTGTGGCATTGTTCGCAAGTGGGTGGGTTTGCAGGACAGAGGGAGAGGCATGACACGGTTGTGCAGGGTTCTAAAAGTTGCATATCAATTTCAGATTCCCGTATGGATTTTTTCTCAGCGACACACCCAATTTATATCAGTTGTGGCAGGACGCTAGCGATGGCACGCACGTAGGTAGCCGCCTCTCCAGCGCACGGGACAGTTATTCCTAGCGCTTCGATCCTAGCATCTGACCACACAAGCTGCCTGCTCCTTTACAAGTTACTACTGACGCCCTACACCAAAACACGGACAGACCACACCCACCCTACATTAAGATAAGGCCTTCCGCTACTACCACACGCTACACAGAGAGATCCCACGCACTACATCACAACAATGGCGGACACTACTACTACCCCAGAACTCTCCAGTTAAAGAATGCGCCACACGGTGCCTATCAGTTAGAGGCAACCTTCCATGAACAAAAAACGCAAAGCATACTCTGCCAAGTCACTGCTTTTTATTAAAGGCTTAGTGGCTACTCGCCCGTGCCAGTGCGTTTGAATGCGATGCTTTTTTAATCGGTCATCGGTGACTGCAACTTAATCACTTTTTTTTCCGTTCTGTGCCCCCTTGCTGCCCCTGATTGTGATCGTTTTCCTTTCTGTGCCCCCTTGCTGCCCCTGATTGTGATCGTTTTTCCTTTCTGTGCCCCCTTGCTGCCCCTGATTGTGATCGTTTTTCCTTTCTGTGCCCCCTTGCTGCCCCTGATTGTGATAGTTTTTTCCTTTCTGTGCCTGTTTCCCGCCGCTGCGCCCCTGCGGCCCCGCCCCCTCACTGCCCATTCGCTGCCCCATTCCCTGCTCCTCCCTCCCACCTCCCCATTTATGGCGGCCGCTGTGCGGCCGCGCCGCTTGCGCGCCGAGGGCGCGCCTAAGGCAAGCCCGTCTGCGCACGTCCGCGCCGTGGCCGCGCCCACCGCCAGACCCCCTGGTCCGGGCATCCCCCGCGCCCGCCACATCAACAGACGCCGATACGACGCCAGCACCCTCCACGCACTCAACCCCGGAAAAGATCACGCCTGCTACCAGGCCACCCCGAAGCGCACCCAAGGGCCCTTCACCTGCCGGAACTGCAGCTTTGCTAGCACCCGCCCCGCCAAATCACCGCCCAGGAAAGAACCCAACTACCTCAGATGCATCCTCCTCAACACCCGCTCCGCCCGCAAACACGCCATCGAACTCTGGGACCTTCTCGACTCAACCTCCCCAGACGTCGCATTCCTGACGGAGACCTGGCTGAATCCCGCTTCAGCCCCTGACATCGCCATTGCCATCCCGGACGGATACAAGATCACCCGCAGGGACCGCACCAACGGAGTCGGAGGAGGCATCGCCATCGTCCACAGGAACACCCTCAGAGTCTCAACCAACACCGACGACACCCTCAGCACCGCCGAACACATGCACTTCCAGATCCACACCGATCCCAACACCACCCTCAGAGGAACCCTCATCTACAGACCCCCGGACCCCGACCACAGTTCAGCGATTCCATCGCTGACTTCGTCAGCACACACGCCATCGCCTCCACGGACTACATTCTCCTCGGGGACCTGAACTTCCATCTCGAGAACAACAAGGACACCAACTCCACCACCCTGATCGACAACCTCGCCACCCTCGGACTCAGACAGCTCGTGACTACACCCACCCACGCCGCCGGCCACACGCTAGACTCCATCTTTTCCGCAAGCCCACACGTCTCCTTCAACCACACCTCCGAACCCCACTGGACTGACCACCACTGCATCCACTTCACCTACAGGAAGCCCACCACGCACCACCGCACCGAACAAATGCCTCGCCGCTGCTGGAGCAGAGTCACGGAAGACCAGCTAACCACAACCCTCGCCCTGAGCCCACCCGCCGAACCCTCCGACCCCGACACCGCCGCCCGCAACCTCAGACAGTGGATCGACGACTGCGCCAACACCCTCGCCCCGCTCAAGAATCCGCCCAACAGCCACACCAGCAAGAAAGCCACCTGGTTCACCGAAGACCTCCAGGCCTCCAAACGAACATGCCGAAAACTGGAGAAGATCTGGCTCCACGAACGGACAGCGGACAGCTACGCCGCCCACAAGAGCGCCACCCGCAATCACCATCACCTCATCAGATCCGCCAAAAGGGCCTCACTCAAAGACCGCCTAGACAACAACGCACACAACAGCAAAGAGCTCTTCAACATCGTGAAGGAACTCTCCAACCCCAGCTCCAACACCAACGACATCCAGCCGTCGCAAGACCTGTGCGACTCACTGGCCACCTCCTTCCACCGCAAAATCGCCGACATCCACGACAGCTTCAACACCACGACCGCCCCGGCAACCACCGAGACCACTGCCCCCACAACCACCAACCGCCTGCTCTCCTGGACCAACATCAACGACGAGGACACCAGCGAGATCATGAACACCATCCACTCCGGTTCACCGCTAGACCCGTGCCCTCACCACATCTTCAACAAAGCCAGTACAGCCATCGCGCCCCATCTCCGGAAAATAATCAACATCTCCTTCGAGACAGCAACCTTCCCGGAAAGCTGGAAGCACGCCGAGATCACCGCCTTACTCAAGAAACCCAAGGCAGACCCCAAGGACCTCAAGAACTTCCGACCCATCTCTCTGCTCCCGTTCCCCGCGAAGGTCACCGAGATAATCATCAACAAACAACTGACCCGCTACCTCGAGGAGAACAACATCCTGGACCCTTCCCAGTCCGGCTTCCGCAGCAACCACAGCACCGAAACCGCCCTCATCGCCGCCACCGATGACATCAGGACCCTGCTAGACAACGGAGAAACAGCAGCCCTCATCCTCCTGGACCTATCAGCCGCCTTCGACACGGTCTGCCACCACACACTATGAACACGCCTTCACGACGCCGGGATCCAAGAGAAGGCCCTGGACTGGACCACATCCTTCCTTTCCGGCAGAACACAAAGCGTCCGCCTCGCCCCCTTCCGATCCAAGGCCACCAAGATCATCTGCGGCGTACCCCAAGGCTCCTCCCTCAGCCCAACGCTGTTCAACATCTACATGGCACCCTCGCCCACGTCGCCCGACAGCACAACCTCAACATCATCTCCTACGCCGACGACACCCAGCTGATCCTCTCCCTCACCAAAGACCCTCACACCGCCAAAGCCCACCTCCACGAAGGAATGAAGGCCGTCGCCGAATGGATGAGGACCAGCCACCTGAAGCTGAACTCGGACAAGACGGAGGTCCTCATCCTTGGCTCCAACCCTTCAGCCTGGGACGACTCCTGGTGGCCAACATCACTGGGAACAGCCCCGCCACCCACCGACCACGTACGCAACCTAGGGGTCATCCTCGACCCCACCCTCTCCATGACTAAGCAGGTCAACGCCGTTTCCTCATCCTGCTTCAACATCCTCCGAATGCTCCGCAGGATCTTCAAGTGGATCCCCACCGAAACAAGAAAAACAGTCACCCAGGCCCTCGTCACCAGCAGGCTGGACTACGGAAACGCCCTCTACGCAGGAACGACGGCTAAGCTCCTGAGACGGCTGCAACGCATCCAGAACGCCTCTGCACGTCTTATCCTCGACATCCCCCGACGCAGCCACATCACACCCCACCTGAGAGACCTGCACTGGCTCCCTGTCAACAAGAGGATAACCTTCAAGCTCCTCACCCACGCACACAAAGCACTCCACAACTCCGGACCAGCCTACCTCAACAGACGACTCAGCTTCTACACCCCCACCCGCCAGCTCCGCTCGACCAGCCTCGCCCTCGCCACAGTCCCCCGCATCTGAAAACGACCGCCGGCGGCAGATCCTTCTCCCACCTCGCCGCCAAGACCTGGAACACCCTCCCCACCAACCTCCGACAGACCCAAGACCTACTGGCCTTCAGAAGACTCCTCAAGACCTGGCTCTTCGATCAGTAGCAGCACCACCCCCCTCTTCCTCCAGCGCCTTGAGACCCTCGCGGGTATGTAGTGCGCTTTATAAGTGACATGATTGATTGATTGATTGACTTCCAGATAATAAACAAGACGGTGGCATTTATGCAGAATTCGGGCCCTTCATTTCCCATCTCATCACAAGTGTAAAGGTGGATATCAAAATGTAGATGTGGGCGTAAAAGATAGTTCCCGCTCGGAGTTCGTCGTCCATCTTGTGAAATGTGGTGACGTCAAAGAATTACTGCGTTAGATTTTATTATGTAGGCCTAATGATTTGGCCAGCACCAGAAATTAGGTCAATGTGAGTTATAGACAATTTTGGAGCCAATTATAATGTTGAATTTTGAGGAGCATGCAACTTTAAATCATTAGCACGAAAAAAACAAACACTGTCCTATAAATTTGCATGAACATTAAAAACTAATTTATCAAACGTGGCCCGGGTTTAACCTAAAATACAGCACACTAAAAATAAAATAACATTTAGTTAATTTATTATTTTGCTGCAAAAAATTATTTGGGACGTGCCCTCCCTAGAAACACATATTCATTCTGGATGATAGAAAGGCTGACATTATGCTTTGATCTTTTTTTAACGACATACTGACTTCTTCAGTCCAGAGAGAGTTACTTCCCTAGTACCACCACTAACACACAATTCATTAATAAAATACCAAGACAGCTTTCAGATTACCATCACAAAAGGTATACTATGGGGAATATTCGTTACTCAAGCTGTAAATGGTGTTTTTAAGCCAAACCACAAGCCCCCCCCGGAAGGTGAACGTCGAGTACTGAGAAGCAGCCATGTGATAGATTATTAAACTGCTGAAGTGGAAAGAAAGGCATCATTAAAGAATAATCATATATGGCAAACCCGCTGAAGGGCCTACGTGATAATAATGAATGTGGAAATACAACTAAAAACATGGCACTCAAAACTTAATCGGAAAAATATGCAGGACATCAACACATCGCAGGGTGTGAGGGGCTGGCAAGACGCTTCTGCTGAGGTGTGCTTGATGAAGTGATTCGTCCTGGGCTAGAGCAGCGTAGCACGAAGACTGCACTCAGTTACTTTACTCTCAAGTACTCGCCATTAAAGGAGACGCATGAATCACTGAACTGGATTACTGAAAATTATTTGCAGTGCATTTAGCGGTTGCTTTTTGATAAAACAAAAGCCCGCTGCTGACGCTCGTCAAAAACCCAGGATAAATGCTTCTTGCGTTTCTGTCTCGATGTTCGTGGGCATTAGGGATGGTGGTCACTTACTTATGCAAAAGGACCGCTTATATTGTGTTCATAACGCACCACAGGCCATTAAGTACACGTGTTTCACTCTCTACCTCATTAAAATGAATTAGGCTATTTTAAACTGCATAATCAAACATGCATTACCAAAAAAAAAGAAAATACAAACTGCAGTTGACTTAGTGTCTGGGTGTTCAAACATAAGGTATATACACCAGTCGCGGCCGGCAAAACGGGTGGGTCCGTTCGCGCGGGAGGGGGGGAGGGAAGTGGTGGGACGGTCATGGACGGTAATCTATTGTATCTATATAAAATAAAAAATGTACCTTCCTCCGCGACCGCATCACGAGCCGCCGCCTCAGCTCCTGACGCGTTTCAGGCAGCCTCCCTCCTCCCCTAAGCCAATCACAACGCTGCAATGGCAACGTTGTGATTGGTGAGGGGCAGCGGAGAGCGCCCCATCCGGGCCATTTTCTCTTTGTAGGCTGCATGCAGCAGCCTACATAGAGAAAAAGGGGGAGTGCGCATGACTGCTTTGTTCGGCCCTGGGGCCGATCAAACAGTCAGTACCCACAACAGTGGGTAAGCCACTCCCCCCTGCCCTCGAGCAGGACCGCCCGCCCCCAACCAGGCACTTCTGCTTTCTCGCAGTGCGAGAAGCAGAAACATAAATGGTAGTTTTTACCGTTTATGTTTCTGCCTTCTCGCACTGCGAGAAAGCAGTGGGGCGACGCCCCCACGCCCCAATGGGGGAGCCGCCACTGGCTGGATTGCTTAGAGGCCTGGCTAACATATTACCCACGAGAACAGGAAGCGCGAATTCTGAGTGCAGGTTTCAGGGACGGTTTTAAATTGGGGTACGAGGGACCGAGGTTGGAAAGATGGGCAGAGAACCTGAAGTCAGTGGCGGCTTACAAATCAGTTGTTTGGGAGAAATTGCAAAAAGAAGTACAGGAAGGGCGCATGGAGGGGCCATTTGCAGTTAGCCCGCTAAAAGGATTTGATTTTCTCTCCTGTGGGGGTGGTGCCAAAAAAGGAGAGAGGCCAGTATCGTCTAAGTCAGCACTTGTCTTGGCCGCAAGGGGGGTCAGTAAACGATTTCATTCCTGATGACTTGACGTCAGTATCGTACTCCTCAGTGGCTGTAGCCAGGACCCTGCTGGAAAGGGTAGGAAAAGGGGCCGAGATGGCAAAATGTGACATCAAGGCCGCCTTCCGGCTGTTGCCAGAACACTCGGAGGATTTCCAGTTGCTGGGCATTTAAGTGGATGGGAACATCTTTGTGGATAAGGCTTTGCCCATGGGGTGTTCAATATCATGTGCGCTGTTTGAGAAGTTCAGTTCATTCTTGCAGTGGGTTTTCTCTTGTAAACTGGAAAAGAGACGGTGACACACTACCTTGATGACTTCTTCTTGGTGGGCCTGCCTGGTTTGACGAACTGCCAGCAGCAGATGGATAGTTTCCAGAAGCTCATGGGGACACTGGGTGTCCCTTTAGCGCCGGAGAAGACACAAGGTCCATGCACGGTGTTGTCATTTCTGGGGATTGAACTAGACTCCTTGGCTATGGAGGCCAGGTTGCCGGAAGATAAAAAGCTGCACATGAGGTTGTTGATTGATGACATGCTGGCCAAGAAGAAAGTGACAGTGAAGATGGTCCAAGTGTTACTTGGGCATTTGAACTTCGCATGCAGGGTAGTGAGGGCGGGACGGACATTTTGCAGGAGACTGAGAAGGTCACTGGCAGACCTCACGCTGCCACACCACCACATGCGTCTGTCGGCAGGGACAAAGGAAGACTTAAGTATGTGGTGCAGGTTCCTGGAGGACTTCAATGGGATACCCATGTCCGCTCCAGAGGAGTGGGAAAGGGATGCTCAGATATTCTCGGCCGCCGACGGAGCATGCAGGTTCGGTCTATACTGGCAGGGCAAATGGTGTGCGGAAGAGTGGCCGCATCATTGGAAGAATGGGGGCAGGAGCATTGCTTTCCTAGAATTGTTTCTCCGAGTAGTAGCGGTCATGCTGTGGGGGCAGAGGCTAGTGCACAAAAGGGTCACTTTCAGGGTAGACAACATGGCAGTGGTGCAGGTGGTCAACAGGCAGTCCGCAAGGGATGAGCAGGTCTTAAAGTTATTGAGAGTATTTATGTTAAGTTGCCTAAAGTACGACATTCAGTTCAGGGCAAAGCAAGTCCCATGGGTAGACTATGACATTGCGGATGCTTTGTCTCATTGGCAGCGGGAGAGTTTCCATGGGCTGGCCACGGAGGCGGAAACGCACAAGATGCCGGTGCCTGAAGGGATGTGGTCCGTAGGAGAAAAAGGATGCTGCAACTAGTGGTAGGGTCGTTAGCGCTTTCCACGAGGAGGGCTTACGGACTCGCGTGGCAGGAATTTCTGCAGGGAGGTGCGAAGAGGAGGCTTGGGACGTGGGCCAGGGAAGAGGACATCATTCAATTAATTTTGGACTTGATTGAGAAGGGTTTGTCGAACGTTACCATAGCGGCGAAACTGGCAGGGATAGCTTTCAGGGGCAAGTTAGTGTGGGGATATGCCCCAACAGCAGGCGAGCTGGGTAAGCGGTTGCTAGAGGGTTGGGCCAGGGAGACGGGTAGGGGACAGCGGGTCAGGTTACCGGTGAATAAGGTGCTGTTGGGCAGAATTATAGAGGTGTTGCCAAATGTATGTAGCAGCCGACAGGAGGCGGTCTTGTTTGCGGCATTAATGTCATGGTTATATTGCGTAGCATTCCGAGTTTCAGAGTTGTTGGGAAGGAAAGAGGCTCCAGGGCTGCAATGGAAAGGTACAGGGATGCGAACAGGGGAGCGACGCAGTCTCCTTCTTCCTCAGGCACTCGAAGATGGATCAAAGGGGGGTTGGGAAGTCAGTGGTGCTTTGGACTAGGGAGGATCCCATGATATGCCCGGTAAAATGGGGGTGCCTTTCGCGGGGTAGAACAGTGAGGGAGGTGGGGGACGTTTTTCACAGAACCTCAGGGCGGGAAGTGACGGCGGCGCAGCTGCTATGGGTCATGAGGCGTGCATTAAAATCCCTGGGGGAGGTGCCGGGGGCGTTTGAAACTCATTCCTTCAGGTTAGGGGTGACTTCTGACGCGGTGAAGATGGGTTGGGGCTCAGAGAGACCGAAGCCGCTGGGACGTTGGTCATCAGATTGTTATAAACGCTATATCAAAGCGGGGAGTGAGGGGGTTGGGAGGATTGTGGATATGTGAATTTTTCTTACGCATGTGTCTTTTCAGGTGCAGTAGCAGGGCCAGAGTCAGAGGCGCTCTCAATCTGGTTAGTCAGGCACTCTTTTGTGAAATGGGCGGAAAGACACGAACAGCGAAAAGGAAAAGGCGTAAATTTAGGATTGGACCAGGCAATGTTTATAGTCAGTTGGCACGGCAAAGGAGGCATGCGCTGGCACAAGCTTTTTCCCCTTTTAAATAAGTTACTTCATCGCCATGTTTGTCCGGATGTGCTGATAATTCACTTGGGGGAGAATGATTTAGTGGTGTGTAAGGGGTTGTCTCTTCTGAAACAGATGAAACGGGATTTGCAGGAGATTAGGAAGCTGTGGTCGGGGTGCTTCATAGTGTGGAGTGAATTTATTCCCAGAAGGCATTGGAGGGGGGCCGAGAGGCCTGTCGCCATTGATAAGGCCAGGAGGAAGGTAAACAGAGAAATGAGGGGTTTTTGCAGACAGGCAGGTCTTGGCAGGGTAGAGCACCCAGAGCTCAAGTATTCGGCGGTGTATTTTTTCAGGGATGATGGGGTGCATTTGTCTCACTTCGGGATGGAGCTTTACTTGATTCAAATAAAGGAAGTCTTAGATGTAGCCCTGGATATACGACGGTATCCTAGAAGTGGCCTGGGGGTTGGGGGGTCAGAAAAGTCGTAGGGTCTTTTCTGAGTGGCGTCAGTTTGCTATTTTTGGACAGTTTTACTGTTTCATTTTATGGTTAGGGACAAGCAGGTAAAGAGATTAGGATAGGATATACTTAGTAGATAGATCTTTAGACAAGTAGAGACGAGGGTACAGGGTTTAAAGGGTTAACAGTTATTGATCGAGTAGATAGATCTTTAGACAGGTTGAGAAGAGGTTACAAGGTTTTAAAGGGGTGAAAGTTACTGATCAAGTTGGGGTCTGTTAAATAAATTGCAATTGTGTTTGGGAAAACATTAGGGGTGGGGGGAGGAGGATACGTAGATGAAGTTTGTATAGTTAGTTATAGTTTTGTGAGACAAAGGCCAAGGTTATGTTTTGTAAAGTGCACCTGTCTTCAATAAAGCGGCCTTTTTCACACATATGGAGAGTCAATTGTGGTCCGTTCTGCGCACTGCGGCCCAATGAGGCTTTGGGGGGGGCGGCCCACTGGCAGGGAGGCTTGCACCCCCGGGGTTTTTGGGCCGTGTGGTGCGGTTCGGGCCCAATTGGGCTCGCATTGGGCTATCTTTGGGCTCTGGGCGGGGGGTATATAAGCGGCCATTACGGGAGCCGTGTCACCATTATGGAAGGTGACACGGCGACCGTTTCTTCTGTTAGCGCAGGGAAAGGTTTTACCCACCCCTTTTTGAAGGGGGAAGGGGGGAGGACCTGGTTCCATTTATATATTTTCCTGGTCTGTTTTTCATTGGGTACAGGTGCATCAAGGGGCAAATGATATGTATTTTGGTTGTTGCTTGAAGCAGGTGCGTGGCGTCAGTTAGCTATTTTTGGACAGTTTTACTGTTTCATTTTATGGTTTGTGACAAGCAGGTAATGAGATTAGGATAGGATATACTTAGTAGATAGATCTTTAGACAGGTAGAGAAGAGGTTACAGGGTTTAAAGGGTTAACAGTTATTTATTGAGTAGATAGATCTTTAGACAGGTTGAGAAGAGGTTACAAGGTTTTAAAGGGGCGGTCCGTTCTGCGCACTGCGGCCCAATCATTCCTTGCTTACCTAAAGATTCTGCTAGGTAAAATCGTTAGCGCCAAATTGATGTTCGGTAGAGCGTATCGGGTAATGATTGTGTGTTGTTTTGGGAACTTTTTCGAACTTCCTCTTCTGTAAATGGGTGTACTGGCCAAAGAAAACAGATTGTGTGGTAGGTTAACTCGCAGTGTCTGCCTACAGGCATAACACAAACCTGCCAATGCTACTAATTTAATAGACATGACTGAATTTTTTTGGCAATCTCCTCACAAACTGTTTTCCAATGGAGTGTGGTGGCTTTTTTCTAGGGCCTGTATTACTACCACTATCTGCGTTAAACCTTCTGCTATTGCCCACCTGTTTCTCAACAGGCACAGGCTACCCTTGGCAAAGCTCCTACTCTTGGATTGCTGTTGGGTCTGCCAGCAGACCGAGACCTACTCGGCATTATGGGACCACCAGCAATAAATCTGGTCAGTAATGGTGGCAAAATTGTGTATAATTTTCCATTTGTTCCGCCTACAGCTGATATTTCAGTTTTTAGAGAGCCACGTGCAACGCCTTTTATCTCATTTTTTTGCAGTTTTATATAGCGCGAGCTTGACCCGAAGTTATTGGAGAGCTAACATGAGCTCCCGTTCCATTCGTTTTTGGGGCATGGGGAGATGAAGTGATATGCCCAGAATCACAGGATTCTGAGCCAACGCCGAGGCTCGAACCAGGTACCCCAGCTCCAAATTCTGCAGCTCTCACCATTACGCCACATCGTTTAATTGAACTGATGTGATAATAAAATATAGAAATAAATTAGGTTCTTGCTCCCCACTCAAGGCATTTGTCTTGAAGTCATGCTATTTTTCAGTCTTGCTGCCGGTTTGGGGGGCGGGGGCTAACCTCAGACACCGAATCCTGGCAGTTCCTGCAGCCCCTGCTCCCTTTTCACAAAACAGACTAAGCAGCTGATTGTATACCACCATCTCTGCTGTGAAGTATTTAAAATGACAACTGTTCCAAAATACTTACATTGAAAACATTTATGTAAATATTGAGGTGATTTGGAAAAAAAGTGTTGGGATATTTTAGACGTGTACACAATTTTGGGTCCTTTTAGATTGTGTTCTCTCAACTTGTTTCTTATCTTCATATTCTTACTACGCTTTCTATCGGTCATATCTTATAAGCGACTTTTACTTAGAGGTGTCGCCAAGGCCACGGGAATTAAGCAATTTTTTTGACCACATTGTTTTCTGTATAATTATAGATTTTCAACATATGCCACACAAACCATCCTCTGCTGCATAATTTACAGATATTACTGAACAATTGCTTCTAGCTCAAAAGTTATTAAAACATGCCAACATGTGTGCCTTTCAACAGAAAACACTTTGCAGAGGTTGAAGGTTACTTCTGTTGCTCATTGCTGCATTTGACAACATATCTGGGGTGTGTGTGCTAGTATCTTATCTCAGTAAGGGTCACTGATATGGGAACCTAAAGGTAATAAAGCCTGAGGTCCAGGACCCCCACCTAACCCCCCTCTAAGATAAGCAATTTTAGTTTCACAAGCGGAATCCTCGTCCTATGGGGACTCCAGATGAGCTGCAGGAGCAATGTATCAATGTACCTGAAGATTGTTCGATGTATCGATATTGAGAGGGCTGTAAAATAGTACAGCAGCCTAGGGAGGAGGACCATCTTCGTCAGGGCCGCTCTGCCTAATACTGATAGTGGGAGTGTCTGCCAGAATTTGATGAATTGGTGCAGAGAAGCTACGGCCGCCACAATGTTACCATCTTAAGTCATTCTTCTATTAGCTAAATGCTGAACCCTAAGTACTTAATTGTGACCAGTTCTAGCTGCAGGGAGTCTCTTAATGCTACAGCCTTGCACCCTCCCCGGGGTCTAAGATGGGAGTAAACACAGGACTTCTCACAGTTGACCCATAGACCTGAGATTGCACCAATCTGTTCCAAGGCTCTAACCTCCCCCCACCCCTGCACACCCTCTGCCATGCCTCTCATATATAGCATCATATCATTGGCATATAGCAAAGGATGCAGGGAGGCGTCATTAATAACAAGCTTTTGACAATGAGCACCCTGACAGAGGACATTGGCCAGTGACTAGTGCTATCATGAATAACACAAATGAGAGTGGGCAGCCCTGCCTGGTGCCTCCACCCACCGCATAACTGTCAGAAATGAGTCACTAGTTTTCACTCACAGTGCTAGGGTGAATGATTTCCTACAAGCCAATCAGAAGGATATAACCATAGCCATCTCTTAAATTATTTCAGAATGATTGCTTTCAGACAATCCCAAAAGTTCTCTTTGGTTGTACTTTTCTGACTGGATGCTGAGTATCAGTCTAGAGTAACAATTGGCAGTGCATACCCCCATAGAAGAGCTTATGAGTGCTTTTCTTCTGTTCAGCTAATGAATCCACTCTCTTTTTGGAGGCAGCCTGTGAGGCAGTGATTTGTGGCGAGTTTTACAGCTGGGATTTGCTCTACAGGCAAAATATAACAGGCATTTGCAATGCAATAGGTCTCGTATTTGCAAGAGTTTGAGCTATTGGCATTGTAAATGACAATGCCTTTCATTTATGTGTTTTGAAAACCTGCAAGAGGTGCGTAAACATGCACTTTATACTTATAGTCGTTGCTTACGAGAAGCAAGGCTGGCAATAACTGTGTAAGTACAAGTGCGTTTTTGGGCACCGCTTGCAGATTTTCAAAATGCATAAAAGGCATTGTCATTTACAGTGCCAATAGCTCAAACGTTCACAAATGCGAGACCTATTGCATTGCAAATGCTTGTTTAAAAGTGCCATCCTACTATGTTTAGCCCCTCCCACTAATCAATCTAGTAGAACATTCTCTGGGAAACACATACATTTTAAACAGCACAAATAATACTGCCTATGAAAAGTCTGACACAAACACAACGAACAACTTATTGGAAAGCTATGTGACCATGATAATGTCTTTTACCCATGTTTTTGGATTGGAATGGAGTGGATGTAGTGGTGTAGAGTGGAATTATATGGGTTGGTTTGGAATTGTTAGTTGCTGAATTGTGTGTGGTGGAAATGTGTGGTGTTGATTTGTGTAGTGGAATTATGTGGCATGATGTGTAGTGGGAATATGTGGATAATAATTGTGTTATTGAGTGTACTGGAATTATGCGGAGTGAGATTGAGTGTTATAGAGTGTATTATTCCAGAATTAATTAGCTCTTCCTCCAAACTGAAAGTGTGCACTCCTAATTGCAGCACAAAGAACATCCTTTTTTACACAGGCCTGTAGATTTGGTAGAGTCTGTTTGATTGATATGTACCCAATATGTTAACTGGCTGCATCCCAAGTGCAGAGGGCAGGTAATGAGCAGTGGCCACAAATTCCCAATAGAAAAGGTCCGGAAGCGGAATGTCCACCTTCATTTGGCTGTAAACACTAATTAAATAATGCAAAGGGAAAGGTCTACAAGGGAGAGAGCATGTTCTGTTAAATAAAATATGTATCATAGATTTGGGAGATGGAGAAGTGTTGCACAGAAATGAGAGTTAGGAATGCTGCCATATAAAAGTAACTTGTGCATACTTCGGAGCTGGAGGTGGTGTTGGGGGAAGGCACGGGGAAATTAAGTTTCAGCACTCCGTCCATCATCTCCTTGTGTTTGCTTTGTTCGCCCTAAGTTGGCAGGGTATGCCCAGATGTGGGTCCCTTGCTCACTTTGCCACTAGATTCAAGCTAGCCTGTCTGATGAGGGCTGTTAGCCTGAAACCGGTCCCAGGATGCTTGTTTCCGGTCCAGGGAAGACATGGCTTGGCAGTTCAGACTGGACTGTTCCATGAGGCACAGGGTCAAGACTGATTTGCATATAGCTGTGTCTGAACTGGGGTGGCAAAGTGAGATAAAGAATGATGATGGATTCAACCCAGATCTGTGACTGGGGGTGAGTGTTTGAAGAGTTTCAGCACTCCGTCCATCATCTCCCTGTGTTTGCTTTGTTCGCCCGAAGTTGGCAGGGTATGCCCAGACGTGCGTCCCTTGCTCACTTTGCCACTGGATTCAAGCTAGCCTGGCTGATGAGGGCTGTTAGCCCGAAACCGGTCCCAGGATGCTTGTTTCCGGTCCAGGGAAGACATGGCTTGGCAGTTCGGACTGGACTGTTCCCATGAGGCACATGGTCAAGACTGATTTGCATATAGCTGTGTCTGAACTGGGGTGGCAAAGTGAGCTAAAGAATGATGATGGATTCAACCCAGATCTGTGACTGGGGTGAGTGTTTGAAAAGTTTCAGCACTCCGTCCATCATCTCCTTGTGTTTGCTTTGTTCGCCCTAAGTTGGCAGGGTATGCCCAGACATGGGTCTCTTGCTCACTTTGCCACTGGATTCAAGCTAGCCTGGCTGATGAGGGCTGTTAGCCCGAAACCGGTCCCAGGATGCTTGATTCCGGTCCAGGGAAGACATGGCTTGGCAGTTCGGTCTGGACTGTTCCCATGAGGCACAGGGTCAAGACTGATTTGCATATAGCTGTGTCTGAACTGGGGTGGCAAAGTGAGCTAAAGAATGATGATGGATTCAACCCAGATCTGTGACTGGGGGGTGAGTGTTTGAAAAGTTTCAGCACTCCGTCCATCATCTCCTTGTGTTTGTATAGAGTGTATTATTCCAGAATTAATGAGCTCTTCCTCCAAACTGAAAGTGTGCACTCCTAATTGCAGCACAAAGAACATCCTTTTTTACACAGGCCTGTAGATTTGGTAGAGTCTGTTTGATTGATATGTACCCAAAATGTTAACAGGCTGCATCCCAAGTGCAGAGGGCAGGTAATGAGCAGTGGCCACAAATTCCCAATAGAAAAGGTCCGGAAGCGGAATGTCCAGCTTCATTTGGCTGTAAACACTAATTAAATAATGCAAAGGGAAAGGTCTACAAGGGAGAGAGCATGTTCTGTTAAATAAAGTATGTATCATAGATTTGGGAGATGGAGAAGTGTTGCACAAAAATGAGTTAGGAATGCTGCCATATAAAAGTAACATGTGCATACTTCGGAGCTGGAGGTGGTGTTGGGGGAAGGCACGGGGAAATTAAGTGAAGTGTAAGCAGGGTCTTGGCCAGGAAAAGGACGGAAAGAAAAACAGTCACATTTAAAAGTAGTACTTTTATTTAATAATACATGTACTTAGCACTGGTGTTTTACACACTGAATTGGACACGCTGGCATTCTAGCCAAACATTGTCTGTAAATGGTTATCCCAAGTCCATTTCCCATGCTGCTCTCCCTCTGGTGTCATGTGTTGGTACAAGTGCTAAGCATGTGCGGTATAGTCTAGATATGAGATGGTCTCCCGTGGTGTCGGTGATGAGCAGTGTAAGTGGTGAAAATCTGTCCGGTTCTAGAGGGTATGTTGGCATCCTGTCCCTGAGAGCTGCTTGAAGCATAGCCAGGACAAAATGATCTATGTAAGGGGCATCTTGCAGACGAGGGACCTTCGTTCGGGAGAACGCGTGACCCCCGGAAAAGATGTCTCCAAACGTGCGTATCGTCAGAGAGTACTTTGAACTAGGGGTTCCAATGTGATGGACAACCACGGATTCGCCATCAACGGAATCGCTGACGAATAAAGTGTTGCACCACCTGTCTTTCACAGTAGTCTTGTCCATGCCAAGCATGTAGTGGATACAGTCTGTACATCATTCCGGTCTTGCGGCAGCCCAGCCGGGAGGAGGGCCGACATCGGCGCAGAGGCCACTAAATCCTACTCCGGTTTTGCGTAGGGATCCCATCTACTTTTAATGGACAAGAGGCAGGGTGATTTTTGGATGTAACTAAAGCATCATGTGGTAGTGAATTTGCATTTACAGACAGCACATTTTCCAGTAAAATAACCACTGTATTTACACAGACATAGTTTTATTAATAAAATTATGTAGCACACAAATCATAAAGTGGAAATCCGATTTCTGTGTATATTTATCATTGATGCATCATAAAGTAAGTGTCTTGATTTGTTTTGATCCTATTAAAATCTGTTTCCAGTACACTTCAGAATTACAAACAAGTGCTTAATTTTTGCTTTCCTGGCTACTGGATGCATATTGTTCATTTACAGGTATTTGCATTGTATTGTGTACTTGAAAAAAAATCCTACATTGCCACATATTGTACGTGAGAAAGAAAAGTAAACACCAGTCCCCATATTAAAATAATAAAGCAGCTTTACATTGACAGCTGTCTTTGAATCGTCGGCAAATGTGACAGTTAAACACAGAATTTAAAGGCATCTTTGTTGTTTCTGCCTTTTGCGACCCACCAAAAATCAGCTCGCAACTCAGTTTGGTGAACACTGACTTAGAGTAATACATTCCCATCTTGAAATCATCATGCAGTAATACAGTCAGATCCTATTTTGGGGTAATACATCTCCATCATGAAGTGATCATCGACTAATGCAGTCCCATTGTAAAGGTATTTTGGAAAAATCCTTGAGTAATACAGTCTCTTTCTCAAGTCATCACATGATCATTTTGTAATAATACGGCCCCATCCTGAAATACTCATAAGATCATCCTGGAGTAATCCAGCCTAATCCTGAAATCATCATGAGATCATCCTGCAGTAGTGAATGATCATCAAATGTTTCCCACTGAAGTAATCAGGAACTAATCCTGGAGTAGTTTCTCCGATGACTCTAGAGTCCTCTCATTTAAATATTCGCCCTATACACATACTTCAGGATGGCTTGGGAGGACTTCCCCAGATAATTATAGGATTAGCCCAGCTGAAGTCATCGGATGATCTTCCTTTTTGACCTGGGTTCCCTCGCTTGTCCTGTCCGTCCAGTCCTTGCGAGCTCTTTGCTTCTCCTTACCCTAAGCTCCCTTAATTCACCACGCGAGTTCTTGCTTCCCTTCCCCATCCTGTCTCTACTTTCAATTTACGCTTTCATTCTCCCCAGCCATCTCATACTCTCCCCAACTGCTCATCACAGGATGGCTGCCTTTTCGTCATTCTGTCCCTTCTTTCACCAAGGGCTCTTTGCTTGGATTCTTCTTAAACTTCATTACACGTCGAGCACATTCTTTGCTTTTGCTTGGCGAAAAACAGATAGCCCGCGCACGCACGTAACGCAAAATGTTCCCATTTCCAGCCTCGCTTCCACCTCCACTCCACCCCCTCCCGCAATGAGTGCAAGACACTTTGGATTTCACTTATACTGCACCCTTAACAGAAACACAAGTTTACCAGCCTCTCCAACACAAGACCGAAGTTAGATAACCGGTTCCAAGTGTCTGCAAACTGGTAAGCAAAGAAACAAGCATTTGCAATGCAAACGGTCTCGCCTTTGGGACCTTATATGTATTTAGCTACGCAGTACCTTAGCCTGGGTGGTGAAACATCTACTGTTTTTTAACATGGAGGGAAAGTGAGCACCAAACTGTGTGACACGCCAGGTATGGAACACATGGAGAGAAATATTGCCTTTTAGCAGGAAATGGTATAGTCCAAAGCTCTGTTTTTAATATAATATCAGGGCGTTCGGTGGTTATATCGCTGAAAATACATGATTTGGAAGAGAAGTTCTATGGACTGGAATCTAGAGAATGCTAAAGTGATTAGCTAGAGTTCCTCATCAGAAAGCAATGCACCTGGTAAACAAGCACCCTGGGGCACAAACGTGAATGCAAGTTCTCTGCGTTTCGTTGAGAACCCCCCCAGTTCCTGGTAAGACCCCGTGACCTCCACTCCAACAGCACAAACACTGGCCCGTTGTGCCCACCATAGGGGCTGAATCGCCCTCCTAACCACCAGTGCCCGCTAGCAGCTCCCTAACCACACCCATCCCATTGACACCCTTCTCTGGTGCACACACGGTGTTTATGCACGGTTTACGAGGTGTCCTGGTGTGGCACCCTGCACCCGCGTGTGCAACAGCGGGGACGCCGGGTCCCATAGAGGGCAGTAGTACCTGCACACACCAGCCTTACCTCGCTCTGGGATCGCGGCAGCTTGGCGCCTGGATGGCCTGCAGCTTTGAGCACAGAAGTAATGTGCAATACGTAATGGGGAGCAACCCCCACAGCATTCGTGCCCACACCTGAGCGGCGCAGTACGTAAAGTGCGTAGTCAACAGTGCAGCCCCTAGATCACCAGCCACTGTGTGTAGAGCAGAGGGGCAGCGCACAGAGGGGTGCAGCTCCTAGAGAGTTGCAGTACATTGTTGTGTGCCCCGAGCGCCTAGACGGTAGCCGCTGTGTGTACGGCAGTAGGGTGCAGTGCCTAGAAGTGCAGTAGCGTGTGTATAAGGGGGCTGTTCCAACAGAGGGGTACAGTGCCCGAAATTCGAAAGTGCTGTGACTGCTGTTCGAGATTTAATGCGTTTGATGCTCCCAAAACCTAGATTATTACGTGCTCTTAAATACGCAGTGTGACATTGTCCTTCCAACTCAATGCTTATCACAGCCCCCATCACCCTACACACCCCATCTGAACCCACACTCCCAGATACACGCACGCCGCATGGCAAAACATATCCCAGCACACCCCTTTCTCCCAGCACGTACATATCACACCTTATCCCCTCACACACCCAACATCTTTGTACCACAGCCTTATCACAGATTAATAACCCTCTGCAAACGCTTTAGCGCACACCCCCATAGCACAGCATCTGCCGAATAGGCATGCCATATTTACAGGTATATCACACCCATCGTCCGTATTGCGTACCACATATTAGACACCTAAACACCATATGCTGTGCCCAACAGCATCACACCTTCACACTCCAGAGCCCATAAATCACACTTTATACCACCCACTTTAATACCGCCACACCTCCCAGCACACGCGGACAAGCCCCAATGTCCCGACACCATCATTACACTAACAAAAATGCAAGAAACTGTTTCAGGAAAAAAACGGATTCCCCTGTGGTAGGAGTGTTGCACGAGATAGTGAAAAACACTTGCGACACCCACGCAAAAGACATGTACTAAATTGGGCTGGACATAAAAATATATACGGACACTATCTCGACTGGTCCTAGATGCCCTAGGTGGGCGCCCAAACTCCCAGAAGGAAAACCTGCGAGCCGATCAGCAAAGACACCGCACAGCAACACCCTGGATGTGCTGCATACTGCCTCCCGGCCTCACAGTACACGCCCAGTCCATCTGCATGAATAGTGCAGGGACAGTGGACCCCAGACACCCCAACTCACCACGACCAACCGTTGCTCGCGGTACCTCCGGACCCGGGAACGCGACGATCCACGGTGGACGGCGTGACCAGAAGGCACAAATGGCGACATCCTACCTTATTGTCGCCTGGCCACTTGCTTAAGATTGTACAGGGTCAATCAGGGGCCAGGATGCATGGCCAGCGGCAAACGCCCTTAAAGGTTGCCTGGCCAATGAAGGCCAGCTGGGGCCGGACTCGCGCCCTGGAGTAACACCCTTGCATGGTAGGGGGGAGAGACTTAACGGCTTCGAACTCGGTCGAGGGCAGAGACCTGGGACTCCCACATTGTGCGGAGTTATGGATGCTGGTGCGGGCCTACCGTTGCTGACCCTCTACCCCCGAAGCCACCCAAGCAAATCTGTATGGAAACCGTCGCACCCACCGCCTGTGTTGGCCCGCCCCCTCTCTCCCCCAAAGCCCCCAGTTGCCCGGATCCCGGCCAGCTGCAAGGGACGCCGTCATGCCTAGCGGACCCATTAGCCCGACCCGAACTGGAGCCCACAGAGAGAAACCCAATGGGAGGGGGGGGCTCCCAAACAGCGCCGTATGCCACCTCCAGACACCCCAACTGCCCGTCCAGGATGCGACAGCCCTGCTGGAGTGCCTCGTCCGCGCACTGCGGCCCCCTTCCCACTGTAGTAGGGCCCGCGCATAGTTGCTGCCCTACCACCCCCCCGCGAGGACGTGCGGTCGGGTGGAGAAAGCTCTGGCGAGTGCGCCACCCCTACTGGGGTCCCGTTCCATGGCTTCCTTGGAACCTGAAGAAATCCGGACACAAAAGGTATTCCCTAATGAGGGGCACAATAAGTTGCCCAGAATCACAGCATATTGATATTGGGCTGAAGCCGGGATTCGAGCCTGCTTCCTCATGATTCAAGGCAGGCAGCGATAGCCAAGAAGCCAACCCCTCCTCGAGCGAAATAGAAAGGGACAGCACGCACCCGGGGCGGAGAGACTACATGGGTATTAGAGGGTATGTGAAGGATGAGAGTGAATGAATACCGCCGTGAATTAGGAACGCCACTGTTTTGTTGCGCATGCGTACGATGTCAGGCATCGCGCGCATGCGACACAAAGAGTGCGCAGTCACCCACCAATCAGACCGCAAACAAGCATTGAAAATGCAATAGGACTCGGATTTACCCGAGACCTATTGCATTTTAAATGGAAGTGCCGGCATGGGTGAAGGCACGAACGGGAGGGGGCGGGGGGGTGGTTGTGGTACAATACGTTACGGACTGCGGGAGGGAACGGGGGGGAGACAGGGAAACAAAATGGTTTTAGAAGTAAAGGGGCTGATAGCCTCGGAAGGGGAAACATGACGCCATGGCAGTCAGGAGTCGGGACTAAGAAGGCACAAACCAATCAAAATGCAGAATTTAGCATTGCAACCAATCAAATTTATGGCCGAAAAGTAGGCGGAGCTTCCCCCCGCTATACTGTATACAGCATCTCTCGACGAGACAGCGCATGCGCTGCCTAGGCAAAACCTAAAAAGTTGGGCACGGTTTAGGTTTTGTTTTCCTGGCCCCCTGCTGCTGCCTGCGTCCTCTAAGGGTATAATATGGGAGACCGAATTAACACTACACAGAAAGGCTATCTGTTAACAACTTCTGAGGCCCCGTAAACTAAAGGCATAAAAAACAACACATTCGAAGAGAGGAGCTACTAGCGAATGAAACTTTCAAAGCAAAATAAAAAAACAGAGGGGTATTGTAAAGACTTGCCTAATTTGCATAATGAATGCCAGTTAGCTTTGTAAAAGGCAGACAGTTTGATTTTTTTAAACTCTTCCACTCTACGTATTGGCTGTGCATGCATTAACGTCATGACCTGCATGAAAGGATTGTGTTTTTGTTTTTTGTGGCTTTAAAAGCAGCAAGCAGGCCACCTTTAGCGAATTAATTGTTTGTTAGGAACGAAAGTTGCAGCACTGGTGAGTTTATAGTCGATATAATGGTTTCTTATTTATTTTTTTAAAATATTGCTCAGACATTTTTCTTAGTGCTGACTACATGCTTGTTTTGATATGAGAATGTAGCAACATTGCTAATGTTTTATAATAGGAAAAACGAGGTGATATGCCCATGAGAAATTCATGCTTATTATCCTTTTTTTTTTAAAGAGTTTCACTATTGGTGATTTTTTAAACTAGATGTGTTTCATGACAGTAGATTTTTTTCACAAAAAAATGAATTGTTAAAAGTGTAGTTTGTGTCAACCATCAATAAGTTAATAAAATAACTTAATATGCTGTTTTTTTTGTCTGCACATTTTTGAACTGCTTGTTTCATTGCAGCTGTGGCAGTTAGGTTTGCAAAACTACTGGGGCATATTATCAAGAACGGCGTTAAAAATTATCGCCGCTTTAGTGGCAGAAAACTGCCGCTAAAGCGGCGATAATGGGCTTGATAATATGCCTTTGAGAATTCAATAGAAGTCCATGTTCTGGTGAACATGGACTTCTATTGGAATTCTCAAGGGCATATTATCAAGCCCATTATCGCCGCTTTAGCGGCAGTTTTCTGCCGCTAAAGCGGCGATAATTTTATCGCCGTTCTTGATAATATGCCCCTACTGATGGGTATAAAACTAACGAAAGTGGGGGCATATTAACAACGAGGCGATAAACAATTATCGCCGCTTTAGCGTCCGTTTTCGGACGAAAAGCGGCGATAATCTTATCGCCTAATCAGCAAGGTCACGCTATCGCGTGAATCCTTGCACTATCGCCTCTTTCCCCAACGCCCATCTTTGCATCTCTAATGAGATGCAAAGTGGGCGTTACTAAGGCGTACCCTGGATGGGCTACGTTGTAAATATCGCCGATGTGCACATCGCGATATTTACAAGGCAGCCCACAGGATTATAGCAGACGTTAAATTTTATGAAAACGGCCGTTTTCGCCAAAATCTAACGTCTGCTATAATCCTGACTTACCTATGTTAGACATAGGAGATGGATTCTGCTGATACGACCGACAGGGTCGTATCAGCAAGGTTATCGCCGTTTGAGGGGAACATCGCTGGAAAACCAGCGATGTTCCCTGCAAAAGGGCGATAACCTCGCTATCTCTGGAATCTTTATCGCCCTGGAGTAACGCGTTGTTAATAACGTGCTACCAGGGCGATAAATACCAGAGATAGCCTGCGATAATATAATTATCGCTAAGCACGGCCAGCGATAATTATCGCTGGCCGTTGTTAATATGCCCCCAAGTGAGGTGGCTAAGCTGTCTACTTCAAAGTGTATTCTTGGATTCTAATCTATGCTCCTGCTTTTGAGTGTATATTGTGTGATTCAGTGCAATTTATAGAATATCCTTGCGACTGTACTTGTAAATGTCTAATATTTAATGCAATTTGTAAAAATGCCTAACATGCCAGTGCTTTTTTTGTTTTAAAAAAAAATCTGGGCCCAAAGTTTTTGTTCCTAAGACCGCAGCTGGTTTTATGTGAGCTTGGGGTGCGAAATACCAAGACTGCGTAGTGTTTATTGTAACTTATGTCTCCAATTCACAGCCAGACACTTCCTGTCTTTGTTACTGTAGTATGTTCTTTTTCATTCTGGCTTTCATTCTTTGTCACTAGTGTTCTAGCTTTCTTTTCCTCTGTTTCCCCTTTTGTGTTTCTCTCTCTTTCTCTGCATCAGTTAGTTGAGGAAAGATAAGTGCCACTATCCAGAAACCAGTGGCGGTGGGCCAAACCTGCTCTCACCACGGCTCCAATTAAGCACTGGTCATTGCAAAATATAAATATGTAGGCTTAAAGCAGTCTTCTTCATGCATATGCTTGTTGAGAAGTTTTTTAAATTAAAAAAGTGATAACTTTATCGAAATTTAAGAATCCAATATTAAGTGGGCACTAGAAGTTAAGGTTTCACACAAAGTATGTTTCTAAGTCTGTCCAAGAGCTAGCATGAAAATATTCTGGAGTATAAATATATTCGTACATAAAGGTGCTTCAGGTCAGCTGTTTTCATGGTTTGGTCTCTTTAACTCAAGTCACTCATGCTTACGCCTACTAAAGCATACAGCATGGGGCCCTCCTCTTAGGACTTTGACTTTTTGTGATTGTGAGTGACTGCTTTTGCCTGATTACCAATGCACGAGTGGCTTAGAAGTCTACATAAGTTCCAGGGATTGTTCAGCAACTTTGCTTAAGCAGTACTCTGTCTCTTCTTTCCATTATTTAGTATTCAAATATTTTTTTTAAGCCCTTTTTTAGTGGGCCTAAACTTTCTTCAGGTTACAGTAATTCAAACCCTAGGTACCTTTACTTTGCTCAAATAGGAATTGTATATCCTGGTGAAGTGCACTAAAACGGTTTCTATGCCTATAATAAGTGCTCATGAAAAAACTTGCAGTAGGTTCTCAACACTAGATCAGTTAGATTTGCCAATGCTTTTTTAATGCTAGTTAAATTATTATTATTATTATTATTATTATCGCTTTATTTCGATAACCGGTATCATAAAAGCATCAAACAACAATTTAAAACACATAAAAAACTGCAGTTTGACAGTTAATACAGAGGTAGACCAAGGAATACACACTGCCACAGCATATAAGTACACTATCATGCTGCAGAAAATAAAACAGTTATCAAAATACTGCACAATAAGAAATATTTAAAATTCGTTAATAAAATCATGAATGATTACAGTGATAATAATTAAAATAAGTGAAAGATATAGGGCCCACCATACATTCCCAGTAACTAGGGGTACCTAGGCTCTCCTTCAGGGAACTGTTAGACTTATATAAGATGCCAATGCATGGGGTAGGACTTTGGTGAAAAATAAAAATTCCTCTTAGGCTGGAGTGGTTTCTCTACAGGTCTTAAGGAGGGTATTATGCCGCCATAGACAAGGCTTTTGGTAGAACTGTCCAGGCATTGCTAAGGAACTTGGCCACCCCACAAGCAAAGAGGGTTCTTGCATCAGACTTCAGAATGCGCAAGGCCTCCCGATAATCCCGCGTGCCCAATTGTACGCAAATTGGTTTTAGCCATTTGGACTTTGCTGCTTTATATGCAGGGCAGACAAACATGACATGGGCGACACACTCCAACGTAGCTCCGCAACAAGGGCAGTCTTCTGCTCTCTGTTTTGGAGAGCGCCATTTTGTGGTTAATGCCCGTACAGGAAGTGTACCAATTCTAAAGTGGATGTTCAACATCCTATCACGTGGAACCTGGATTATATCTAAATATGGTTCAAAGCTTCTGGTTTGCTTATGGTGGTAAAATTCTTCTGTTAATCTGCCCACAGTTGACTTGCTGAGTTCCTGGCTGTCTATCCAGTCCCAATACAATCGTTTTAACTCCAGTTTGCTAGGGGAATTTTGCCTATCCCAAAATTCTTTGAGGCCCAGAGCTATCAGTGTTTTCCTGAAACGTGAAATCCAGGTAATTCTATGGTCAACATCGAGGCTCATCACCTCAGTTAAAGATATAGCATATTTAGAGAGTTCAGGGGACCGCCATATGCGGGCCCAAAAAAGCAGAGGGCGCAGGCTGGCAATGTCTCTGAACGACCGCCTGCCCATATCTAGCATTAAAGGTGTCAATGGAACGTTACGGGGGAGCATCACCAAATCCCTTAAAAACTTATGCTCAGATCTGCAAATTTCGTCATCATTGTCGAACCCCCATAGCTCCGCTCCGTAAAGAGCTGAGCTAACTGCTTTAGCGTCACAGACCGTGAGGGCCGGGGCGACTGGCCTGCTTTGCGAAGAGCGATGTTCTTTGCCTAGTGCCCCGACCACACGTCTGTGACTCATAAGCATCTTAGCTAAATGGGGCCTCCATGACATTTTTTCGGAGAGTCGGATGCCAAGATAATCAAAGGTAGTGACTCTCTCCAAACGGGTCCCATCCAACATAAGGTTATTTCTAAATGTTTTATGGGGGTTACATGTCATGAACTTAGTTTTAGTAGTATTGATGACCAACCCCCGAGTGTCGCAGAATGTTTGGAATCTGTTCAATAATTTTTGCAGCCCGACTGCGGTCTTTGACACCAGGAGGGTGTCGTCAGCAAACAGGAGAGTTGGTACCTTATCGCCCACCAGGGCTTGGGCATCAGCTGGATCTTCTTGCAAAAAGCTGACCACCCCGTTCACGTACAAGGAGAACAGGGTGGGTGCCATAACACAGCCCTGATGGACTCCCCTATTGACAAGAATCTTATCCGTCAGCTGTCCTTGCGTCCCCCACCTCACCTGGGCATAATTGCCATCATGGAGCCGGACCAGCAAATTAAGAATTAGAGGAGGGATACCCATGTCTCCAAGTATCTGCCACAACTTGTTCCTGGGTACCAGGTCAAAGGCAGTCTTTAAATCGATGAACGCGAGATAAAGGCTGCCCTTGCCGATCACCACAACTTTCCAGTATATCAAGAACAGCCTAAATACCTGGTCGACCGTACCAGTACCGGACCTGAAGCCCCCCTGGTATTGGGAGAGCACGTCTTCAGCCTCGATCCAAGATTGAATCCTCTGCAGAAGGACTCTGCCACAGACATTCTGCATTGCATCGATCAGGCTAATTGGCCTGTAATTTGAGGGGTCCTCTCTGGCGCCCTTTTTATATATCGGGACCACCTCTGCACCCTTCCAAGACTCTGGTACGGGGCAGCCACTAGCAATGGCATTGATAAGTGTCAGGATATAGCATGCCCAGTTTGTGGTGTCTGCGAGAAATAAATCTCCAGGCAAACCATCCGGCCCGGCTGCCTTATAGGGAACTATCTTCCTCAGCACAGCTTCAACTTCAGCCAAATAGGAGGGCTTACCAGAGTTGTCAGTGCCAAGGGAGACCAAGAGGTCATGAGGTTCCTCCATAGGCATAACCATTGGGACAGAATATAGCTTCCCAAAATGGTCATGCCAATCCTCGCTTGAGATGTGATTAGGGAGTAAACATGAGTCCCTCTTATTTCCCCGACTCACTAGAGTCCAGAATAGATTAGTGTCTTTGGCCAGGCTAGCGTCCTTCAATTCTTGCCAGCGCAATTCGTCCCACTTAACCTTTGCTTGGTGGAGAGCGGCTCTGTAATCCTTTCTGGCTATCTTAATCAAGGGACAATTCTTGTTTCTTATTGCTACAGCTAAAAGCTTTCTTTTAAGTCTGCAATCTTTCGTATACCATGATTTTTAACCCTTTTGGGGGCGCATTTGGCTTGCTGCTCTTACAAGGTGCTTCGAAATATGCACTCAATTGTACTATTGTACGTAAATGGATGATAGGGACGTCTACCAGTCCCCTGGTATCCGTAACTGCAGCCTGTAACTCTAATGTATTCAGGGTTAGGACTTACCAAATGCCAGCCATTTTTGATTCATTCAGAGAGACCTTACGCCATTTTAAGAACCTTTTACAATTTGAGGGAACAACCTCTTTAGTAGAGGTTAGCACTCGGGTATTCTCTGGGAGGCGTGCGACATCCCACGGAGACTTTATATTAGCACAAAGCGGGTTATGATCACTATCAGTAGTGGAACCCACAAACATGTCTATCATATCTCCCCAAAGCCTTACGTCTAACAGGATGTAGTCAATGCGTGACGGGCAACTAACTCTATTATAGGTATTTTCCCCCCGAGTGTCTGATGGGGTTCTTCCATTTGTTGCCCTCAGGCCAAACTCCATAGTGAGTGCATTGAGTTGGATTGCTCGGGGGGTACATTCAATGGGGGAACAGCCCATTTCCTATTGTCATCCTCAACCCCCAACATATCCTCTGTATCCAAGGGCTCAAAAGTACAGTTAAAGTCCCCTGCGACCACAACTCTTGAGTAAGGAGAGCAACTAGCTAGCATTTCCTCTAGTGTCGTAACAATGGGTGATGGTCTGCCCCCTTTGGTCCCCCTTATATAAACATTAAACAAGTCAAGGGTGCACCCCCCCCCCCCGGGTCCCCTAATGGTGAGCCTCAGAATGTCAGGGCTCAAACTTGAATGTGTCATAATTTGGCAGCCCAAGGCGATGTTCACCCAAATAATCAAGCCTCCTGAGGGATGCCCTCTCCCCGTGGTAGTAGCTGGCGAACAGAAACAAGTATAGCCTGATTTATACAATGGAACCAAACTCCAGGTTTCCTGGAAGAATCAAATGTCAAAGCCTTCTATCAGTTCATTCCAGTGAGGCATTACCAGTTTGCTACTTAGGCCAGCCACATTCCAAGATATTATCTTCAGCTGGTGGTATAATGCTGAGGCAGAAGCATCGTTTCTGCTTGGAGTGTGTAGGCTAAGTGAGGCTGGGGCATGAGGTGATGTCAAGGGGTATATACATATGGGAGATACCATCTCCTGAACCCTCTGGTTATTAGTAGCTAAACTAATTGGGCCCTTCCTCCCCAGACTGGCTGTCGATAGCTCCAGGTCAATACAAGGGGCTGAGAGGTTACTGAGGCCATGCTTGATAACTGGGGGGGTGTGGTATGAGTCCTGATGTGGTTGAAACTCATGTGGGGCCAAGACATTACAGGAGCCATACTTAATAGCTAGGGGGGTGTGATACAAATCCTGAAGTGGTTGAGACTCACCCTGTAGTCAATCAATAGCTTCCAGAGAGGTCCCTCCCGCTGGAATAACGGATGGTTGTCTAGCAAGTGACCTGCCCCCAATAGCCGGTGGAAATCGCCTAAACTGACGTGTCCGGGGGGGCAAGTACGATATTCCAATGCAAGGAGGTTTTCAGCCAATTCTTCCCTAGTCATAGTAAGCTCGATGCAGTCAAAAGGTAAAGCATCAGACGTGCATCTCCGGGCCCTGGTAATGTCGTCTCGTATCACTGAGCGACAGCCCCTGACATGGCGTATCCAATGAATGGCTTTATTGGTTAAAGAGCCCTCATTCTCAGGGCCGCTCTTTGGGCCGAGCCTGGGGACATTAACCATGAATATTTTTAAGGGATGATACTGGTGAGGAGTAACTGAATGATTCGGCTGCTGTTGGGCTTTCTCAAGTGGGCGGTGTGCCTGTAGTGGGAAAATGGGTCTACTATGGTTTTTGGGGGCCTGGGGGGCGACTGAGCTATAATAATCATTATGAATGCTAGTTTTAGAGTTATTTGTGTGGTCAATCTTGGGATTTAATGGAGTTTGCTTGCAAGTTAACAAACTGGAGGGGGGATGGGGGGCCCACAGCCCATTGTTCCCCTTTCCCTAGTGGTCGGCACACATGCCATCAGGGGTTGTGAGCGTTCAATCAAGGAATTAGCACACTGCTGACAGTATTGGTCATTTTGAGATGTAGCTTTAACTAATTTGGTAAGTTCTTCAATCATGAGCCTCATGGTTCCCTTCTCAGACCTAAGCATGTTGACAAGCTGAAATGTGTCCCGTGGTGATGGATATTGCTCGGCATTAGGCCCTCTGGCGGGTGTGCGAGGCAACTGGGGCGTGTCATCCCCAAAGTTGTCAGGCAGATCCGCCAACAATGAGAACCTATTTGCTCAAGAAATAGAAGGACCGGGCTGGCACTCATCTGAACAAAAGGGAGTCAAGGGGTGGGAAGCCCTTGCCTGCACCTCCAGTGGCTCTGATGGCATATCGTTGCTAGGTGTGGAAATCCCTTGTCGGGGGGCTTACAAAACATTGCTGGGATGGTGGTTAAGCGGGGTGGGCTGGTGATTTTAGGAGGGGGTTGGCCATTGGTGTCATGCGCTATTGTTTCTGCTCCTAAAATTCCTTCGCATTCGGTAATAAGAGTATCTATTCTGTCAAGCACACAATTACTGCCTGGATGCTTGTGTGACTTTCTGGCTTTTTTCCCCTTACCAGCACCTCCATAGCCTCCATTTCCTCCCCCACCCATTCCCTCCATAATTTTCCTTTTGCCCATAATTAATCCTGTGTAAAATAACTGCAATTTGTTACTAAAATATCCCACAAAATACCTAGAACCCAAGGCGCTATCAAAAGTCAAAAGTCAGAGCCACGTTCCTGGTAACAAGAAGAAAAGAGAAAAAATCCTGCAATCAGAACAAGAAGCCCCAATCCATACGCTTTTAGCGGCTTAGCTCTGCGCAAGTTCTCCGAGAATATCACAGATAGACTGCACAGTACCTCAATAGGATAGTGGCCATCAGCAAACAAATACCGGAAAGCCTGCACAAAGGGGGTGGCCCTGCCCTGCCTCTTCCTGGCAAGGACGGGGCCGCCCTTGGCCCGGGCTTTGCCCGGGCGCGTCCCGCACAGCGGGAAGCACGTGCTTGTTATATGCACCTCCGGGCGCTTGCTGCCTGACGTGGGCGCCTCCTGGCACGATGTTTCCTGGGGGCTGAAGTCCCCCTGTGGCAATAGGCAACTGGTTGGCGGCAAAGAAAGGTAAGTTGCGGGCTAGTTAAATATAAGCTGGAGATTTGTTTCAATATACAAGAATACATATGCAAGGCAAAAGATTAGGTGTATTAGCTAAATTGCAGACATGTAACTTATAGCTTGGGCTCTAATCCTGACTCCACCACGTGCCTATAAGTCTTGGGATTCTGGGCAAATAGCATCTCCTCATGCTTAACACTGTGGATTTGTACAAAATGTGATTGTAAATAAGTGAAGTGTAATGCTACTGAAAATACAAATCCCCAACTGATGTTTGTTACTCTGTTGCTATCCTGATAACTTTGTGCTGTATAAGTGCCAATTCATGAAACAGTGCTGTTCTTTAAATTAAAGCTTTCTTCAAATATCCTGGCAGAAGTGGCTTTGACAAAGTGGACTATATGTTAGTACTGAAGTGGAATAAAAGTTAAAAATACAGTTTAACAGGCATTGGGCACAGAAACACAATAGAGTAAGTGCTGGAGACCACTTTTTGTAGACCTGGTCTGAAACATTTAAAGATTTTCTATGGCATACACAACAACCTATCACTTTATGGGGTAGTTTAGTCTAGATGTGGGATTGGGAGTTAGTGTAATTATAAACAATTTTACCTAATTGCTTTATCAAAACAGAAAATTTGTTCAAATGGGTTGATACATAGTCGCAGAACCCACAGTTGACATGGCATGCATTTTTGATGCTCCCATTTTTTGATCTCCCTATCCAAAAGACACAATCAGTCTTTTTTACATAGCCTAAGTCCTCTTACCAGCACCTACTTCTGTGATCTAGAAATCATAGCAAACACAAGGAGATGATGGACGGAGTGCTGAAACTTTTCAGACACTCACCCCCAGTCACAGATCTGGGTTGAATCCATCATCGTTCTTTAGCTCACTTTGCCACCTCGGTTCAAACCCAGCCATATGTAAATCAGTCTTGACCCTGTGCCTCATGGAAACAGTTCAGCCCGAACTGCCAAGCCAGGTCTTCCCTGAACCGGAAACAAGCATCCTCTAGAAATCATAACCAGAATACAATAAATACATAAAATAGAAAAGGCAAGGAGAAAAAGTAACAAAGTATAAATTATATAGCGCACTCTGCCAACTGTATCACTGCAAGGCACTTGAGTGTGCCTGCTGAGAGTGATGCCAGAAACAAAAGTGATTAAAAAAGGTGCAGAGCAAATTTGTAGGTTGTGGAACTGTCTTATGTTAACCTATATGACCTGCATATGGGTGTTTTCCCTTCTGGAAGAGGAGTTTGAGGAGAGAATTCCTAATATCAAGGTTCTCCAAGTTTAATAGTTTTCGTGGTTAAACGATGATTTTACAAGTGAACATTTTGATGCAAAATCTCCTTTTGCTAGATATAATTGTACCTTAAATCAATTGAAAGCATAAATATTACAGAACACCTGCCAAAGGAACAGGGACTTTACCAAGAGTTTTCAGAGTTGAAATGGTAAGATGGATGTAACACTACTCCAGGAATCTGGGGCATGCCCCCTAAAATAATTCTGTATTCTAACATGAGAGCTAATTAGTTTATTACATTTTTCTAAAAACTATTTTCACCCTTCAGAGTTTGCGTTTATATAAGAAAGAAAATGTTTACTTTTTGGGTAAAGAGAACCTTTCAGCTTAGTTTGTTGCAAAGACATGGTCATCTTTTGCCATATTGGTCAGGAAACACTGGTGAATTATCTCTGTCAGAGCTGCCAAATGTCTATGGTCAAGCCGTTGACACAGCATCACGGGCTTAGGAAGTGTGGGGGATGCAGATGATATGTCCTCCAGATTTTGCAATGAGGGGGATGCGGGGGCTCAAGGTGGGAGGGGGGACGGGGTCGAGCGTCGACCCTGCAGCTTAAAAAGAGACAGCAATGTAGCTGTCCCTGTTTAAAGTTCATTCGTTTTTCAGTGCATCAAAAGCATGGGGACTTAAAAATGAATTAAGTTTAAATGGGCAGCTGACTTAGTCAGCATGTCTCTTTTCCCAAATACAAGCACACAACACTTGTTGCTCTAAAAGGGCCTCAGGTCCCCTGCCCTATCCGCCTCCTGTGCTGTTACCTGGCTGCTAAAGCTTCCAGGACACAGGATTCTTATCTGATGAGTCTGATGGACTCTAGTACTTCACATGCCGTACATAGCTTTTCAAAAGTAAAGGAGGATTAGTTTGTTTTAGGTTTCACCTGGACATCGCTTGCGAAATCTATTGCATTTAATGTATCTTAAAAGGGGCTTCTCTTATCAGTTCCTAAGGCCAAAGTACTCATCCAAATCCGCTTTAGCGGGTGGATCTTTTTTCTTACATTAAGGCTGCACAGCATGTAGTTTACAGATACTTATCTTCCCCTAGCTGCACACATTTACAAAACTTATCTTCTTCTAAAGCTATTCACACTCTGTAAACCCCATTCCCTGTTCAGACTTCAGGGACTATCAACTATAAGATAAGATCTCTTCTCAGGGAAAAGGCAGACAGCTTCTAACCGTATGCGGGAATGCTTGCTTTTTTATTGCTTTATGTAAAGCAGATGCTTTAGCCTTAGAACGTTTGTGGCGTTTCCTATTCATACATTAGTACCTTTCTTTGCACTTTGTAGGCATTATCGGATCGCTTTTACTAATATACAGGCAGTCACAATTGCAGTTAAAAGGGGCTTCATTTAAATGGTGCAGCAGGTGCAATGGCACCGGGCCTACAGTTGTCATAACTCCACTAAACACCAAATATTGCTATATTTTACTACTAAACAGGCAGTCATAAGTGCAGTTATCTAGCAGACACTAGGGCTATGATTTTAATAGTGCAGCAAGTGCAATGGCACTGGGACCAAAAGCTCCAGGCACCCCACTTAAGACCGATTATTGCTATATTTTACAACTACACAGGCAGTCACTAATGCAGTTCCTTGCAGGCACTAGGGTCATGATTTCAATGGTGCAACAGGTGCAGTGACACCAGGGCCCAAAGCTCTATGAACCATTCTAAACACCAAATATTTCAATAATTAACTACTCAAAAGGCTGTCACAAGTGCAGTTACTTTACAGGCAATAGGGTCATGATTTGAATGGTACAGCAGGTGCAGTGGCACCTGGGTCAAAAGTTGTCATAACTCCTCCAAACACCAAATATTGCTATATTTTACTACTTAACAGCAGTCACAAATGCCGTTTTCTTGCAGGCACTAGGGGCTTGATTTGAATGGTACTGCAGGTGCAGTGGCATATATTGATTTTACATCAATTAATTATATTATTTTCCTCTTTCATTTAATTTTTCAGAATATTGCTATTTCTTACCCACACTATTCCACTAGTAACTGCTCAATATATTGCCTTTTTGCACATAAACAAGTCCTAACACTTTAACAGATTTTCTGTAACTTATATTGTACAACGACTCAGCAAACTACTACTTGCAACAAAAAATAGCTTATTATTAATGATATAGGCAAAACCTAATGCATTTACCAGTGCTTGTTTTTTTAATTGCTTCTTGTGCCCCCTGCAGTCTCGCGCTCTCTTCAACCCACTTGCAAGGTGTCAAAGGCTTGGTAGGGTCAGATAAACAGGGATGAACGGCTCCATTAGCATATCTCTCCCCATTGGCAAATACACTACAGTAGTACCATGTCACATTCTTAAGTACCACAAATGAGAGGTTATGCAAGTTTCCTATAAAATGTAAATGAGCAAGACAGTTACAGTGTATTATTATATCAGCATTCTATAGCACTTTCCTAACCCCTGTGAGCCCCAAGGAGCTGAAACATAAATATTTATGACAAAATATACATGTTATGGACTGTTTTTATTTTCTCAGTGCCTTGAAACCATTCATAAGACACTATTCAACAGAATCTTTAATGACAAGTTATATTCTGTCATTTGGTTCTATAAATGATTTTATTTAATGGTACTGCCCTCCTTGTCCATCCTCTCTTATTCCAGATAATTGTAGTGTTTAGCAAAGTGTATTGTAGGTGCAATATGCACTGTTGCGTTGCATTTTCCTTCTACAGAAGCTGCTTTAGGGGCAATTGGGTGAACTTATGCACCTTTAACTGCATGAAACACTGTTTGCACTTCTGCACTAATACCCTTTATCCCAAACCAAAATAGTCCAAACATAAACGACAAGGCACTCACACACTTCTATCCATCCATAAATTAGAATCAGTCAAGTGCAACAAGTCACTTCTTTTCACCTCAAATTCATGCATAAGAGCAGCAAAACCACATGGTACAAGCACAACTCTGATTACCACATACAACATAAATGCAACCTTTGGGTGTTAGAACGGTACTAAGCAAAAGACACACGGACGATGGACGGAATGCAGAGCAAATCAAACATTCACCCCCGGTCAATAGATCTGGGTTAAATCCGTAGTTCTTTTGCTCACCATGCCACCACAGTTCAGACCCAGCCATATGCAAATCAGTCTTGACCCTGTGCCTCATGGGAACAGTCCAGCCGAACTGCTAAGCCAGGTCCTCCCTGGACCAGAAACAAGCATCCTGGGACTGGTTTCGGGGCATCACCCCTCATCAGCCAGGCTAGCTTGAATCCAGTGACACTGATTGGCTTTTTGTTTTAGACTAGAGAATTTTACAGAATATAAAGCTAATCATTTATTAGGGTGATATCATTGGTACTTGGGCTCTTGATAGCAATATCACACTGGTATTAGTGGTGCTTTTGTCTTGGTTACAATACTATAATTGTCTTTTCTCTTCACAAAGTCTGCCGTAGTAGTAGCAAATGAAAGCTAGGTTCAAAGATGTTCTATTAAAATTTATGCATTTGACTCTGATAATTAGATGAATTTTGTAAGGACGATCACTGTATATTGTGAGCACTACATTGTTGCACTTAAAATCAAATTTCAAGCATGGTTTTCATCATTATACTTGACATGACTCTATAAGTATTTTCCTTTTCTGGTTTTTCTTTTTTTCCGATGAATCACAGTGTGGGGACTACACCCATAAGCACTTGAGTGATGTCGTTTTTGCAATTGTTAATATTGGATGTATCTGTAAGACCATTTTATTTAACATTCCAGCCCTGAAGAAGTCGTCTGTGACTGCACCCAAAGACGAAACACGTGTTGGCTGGTGCAAGAAGTGCTGACTGATTAAAGAAAAGATAGACACACTGACGACTGTCGGGTGAATTTCTTTGGACTCAAGTTTGCATGTGCTTAGAGCTCCTGTTTCATAGATAGGTAGATGTAGATAAATTTAGCTAGAGGTAGATAGAGGAAGATAGAGGTAGATAGAGGTAGATAGAGGTAGAGGAAGATAGAGGTAGAGGAAGATAGAGGTAGATAGATAGAGGTAGATGCGTGAAGATGGATGGAGGTAGATGAAGATGGATGGAGGTAGATGAAGATGGATGGAGGTAGATGAAGATAGATGGAGGTAGATGAAGATACAGGTAGATAGAGGTAGATAGAGGTAGAGGAAGATAGAAGAAGATAGAGGTAGATAGAGGTAGATAGCGGTAGATAGATATAGATAGAGGTAGATAGAGGTAGATAGAGGTAGATAGAGGAAGATAGAGGTAGATAGAGGTAGATAGATGAAGATAGTGGTAAATAGATGAAGATAGAGGTAGATAGATGAAGATAGAGGTTGATAGATGAAGATAGAGGTAGGTAGAGAGGCATAGATAGATGAAGATGGATGAAGATAGAGGAAGATAGAGGTAGCTAGAGGTAGCTAGAGGTACCTAGATGTAGATAGATGTAGATAGATGTAGATAGATGAAGATAGAGGTAGATAGATGAAGTTAGAGGTAGATGAAGATAGAGGTAGATGAAGATAGAGGTAGGTAGATGAAGATAGAGGTAGACAGATGAAGATAGAGGTAGATAGATGAAGATAGAGGTAAATAGATGACGATAGAGGTAGATAGATGAAGATAGAGGTAGCTAGATGAAGATAGAGGTAGATAGATGAAGATAGAAGTAGATAGATAAAGATAGAGGTATATAGATGAAGATAGAGGTAAATAGAGGACGATAGAGGTAGAGGTAGATAGAGGAAGATAGATGAAGATAGATGAAGATAGATGGAGATGGATGAAGATAGAGGAAGATAGAGGAAGATAGAGGTAGATAGAGGTAGAGGAAGATAGAGGAAGATAGAGGTAGAGGAAGATAGAGGTAGATAGATAGAGGTAGATGCGTGAAGATGGATGAAGATGGATGGAGGTAGATGAAGATGGATGGCGGTAGATGAAGATAGAGGTAGATAGAGGTAGATAGAGGTAGATAGAGGTAGATCGAGGTAGAGGAAGATAGAGGAAGATAGAGGAAGATAGAGGTAGATAGAGGTAGATAGCGGTAGATAGCGGTAGATAGCGGTAGATAGAGGAAGATCGAGGAAGATAGAGGAAGATCGAGGTAGATAGAGGTAGATAGATGAAGATAGAGGTAGATAGATGAAGATAGAGGTAAATAGATGAAGATAGAGGTAGATAGATGAAGATCGAGGTTGATAGATGAAGATAGAGGTAGGTAGAGAGGCATAGATAGATGAAGATGGATGAAGATGGCTAAAGATAGAGGAAGATCGAGATAGAGGTAGCTAGAGGTAGCTAGAGGTAGCTAGATGTAGATAGATGAAGATAGATGAAGATAGAGGTAGATAGATGAAGATAGAGGTAGATAGATGAAGATAGAGGTAGATAGATGAAGATAGAGGTAAATAGATGACGATAGAGGTAGATAGATGAAGATAGGTGAAGATAGAGGTAGATAGATGAAGATAGATGAAGATAGAGGTAGATAGATGAAGATAGAGGTAGATAGATGAAGATAGAGGTAAATAGATGACGATAGAGGTAGATAGATGAAGATAGATGAAGACAGAGGTAGATAGAGGAAGATAGAGGTAGATAGATGAAGATAGAGGTATATAGATGAAGATAGAGGTAAATAGAGGACGGTAGAGGTAGATAGAGGAAGATATATGAAGATAGATGGAGGTGGATGAAGATAGAGGGAGATAGAGGAAGATAGAGGTACAGGAAGATAGAGGTAGATAGAGGAAGATAGAGGAAGATAGCGGTAGATAGAGGACGAGGAAGATAGAGGTAGAGGAAGATAGAGGAAGATAGAGGAAGATAGAGGTAGATAGAGGTAGATAGAGGAAGATAGAGGAAGATAGAGGTAGATAGAGGTAGATAGCGGTAGATAGCGGTAGATAGCGGTAGATAGAGGAAGATCGAGGAAGATAGAGGAAGATCGAGGTAGATAGAGGTAGATAGATGAAGATAGAGGTAGATAGATGAAGATAGAGGTAAATAGATGAAGATAGAGGTAGATAGATGAAGATCGAGGTTGATAGATGAAGATAGAGGTAGGTAGAGAGGCATAGATAGATGAAGATGGATGAAGATGGCTAAAGATAGAGGAAGATCGAGATAGAGGTAGCTAGAGGTAGCTAGAGGTAGCTAGATGTAGATAGATGAAGATAGATGAAGATAGAGGTAGATAGATGAAGATAGAGGTAGATAGATGAAGATAGAGGTAGATAGATGAAGATAGAGGTAAATAGATGACGATAGAGGTAGATAGATGAAGATAGGTGAAGATAGAGGTAGATAGATGAAGATAGATGAAGATAGAGGTAGATAGATGAAGATAGAGGTAGATAGATGAAGATAGAGGTAAATAGATGACGATAGAGGTAGATAGATGAAGATAGATGAAGACAGAGGTAGATAGAGGAAGATAGAGGTAGATAGATGAAGATAGAGGTATATAGATGAAGATAGAGGTAAATAGAGGACGGTAGAGGTAGATAGAGGAAGATATATGAAGATAGATGGAGGTGGATGAAGATAGAGGGAGATAGAGGAAGATAGAGGTACAGGAAGATAGAGGTAGATAGAGGAAGATAGAGGAAGATAGCGGTAGATAGAGGACGAGGAAGATAGAGGTAGAGGAAGATAGAGGAAGATAGAGGTAGATAGAGGTAGATAGAGGAAGATAGAGGTAGATAGAGGAAGATAGAGGTAGCTAGAGGTAGATAGATTAAGGTAGAGGTTGATAGATGAAGATAGAGGTAGATAGATGAAGCTAGAGGTAGGTAGAGAGGGTAGATAGATGAAGATAGATGAAGATAGCTAAAGATAGAGGTAGATAGAGGGAGATAGAGGTAGGTAGAGGTAGATAGAGGTAGAGGTAGATAGAGGTAGATGAAGATAGAGGTAGGTAGATGAAGATAGAGGTAGATAGATGAAGATAGAGGTAGATAGATGAAGATAGAGGTATTTAGATGAAGATAGATGAAGATAGAGATAGATAGCTGAAGATAGAGGTAGATAGATGAAGATAGAGGTAGATAGATGAAGATGGAGGTAGATAGATGAAGATAGAGGTAGATAGATGAAGATAGAGGTAGATAGATGAAGATAGAGGTAGATAGATGAAGATAGAGGTAGATAGATGAAGATAGATGTAAATAGAGGTAGATAGATGAAGATAGATATAAATAGAGGTAGGTAGAGGTAGCTAGATGAAGATAGAGGTAGATAGATGTAAATAGATAGAGGTAGATACATGAAGATAGATGAATATAGAGGTAGATAGGTAGAGGTAGATGGAGGTAGATAAATGAAGGTAGAGGTAGATACAGGTAGATAAATGAAGGTAGAGGTAGATAGATGAAGATTGGTGTAGTTGGAGGTAGATAGAGGTAGATTAATGTAGATAGATGTAAATAGAGGTAGATAGAGGTATATTGATGAAGATTGAGGTAGATAGATGTAGGTAGAGGTAGATTTAGATGGAGGTAGACGTAGACAGATGTAGACAGAGGAAGATAGATGTAGACAGAAGTAGATAGATGTAGATGGAGGTAGATAAAGGTATCCAGGCACGCATGATCGAGGGTAGGTGTAGCAGACTCGTGCACCCGGCAAAAACCCTGTTACGGTCCGGGCAACCATGCGATAGCTTATGAAGCCTATTGAACAAAAAGAATAGGTCGGAATACCAGTGGTTACCACGAGCTGGCACCACCCTAAGCAAAACACAAGGGGGACCGCTCTACCACCTAATTATACAGGGGTTATTTATTCAGAATCTCACTACTATAAATAACTATTTTTGGTCCTGATGAAGCGCCAAGGATCATTTTGACCACCATAGGGCGCGAAACATGTCGACCTTTTAGTTACTAGGGTACATCATTACCCCACTAGTAACAACAACCTATGGTTTTTTTTACTCTGACAGGGGAACCAACACATTAAAAAATATTTAAGGTATCCAGGAGCCAGTTTTAAATACTAATTCATACACTCACCTTTCAGGACCCCTCTTAAGACTCACACCCTCACTCCTCATACGGCGAAATAAAAAGATCTCCCCTTAAGAGACCCTTCTGGGGACCCGTAGGGCATTGCAGCGCCGGCCCTACGAGGAGCAACGTCCAATAATGAAGCATGACATCCCCCGGGATGTGTGAGGGCATTAAGAGACACACCTTGTGATTGCCTCATGTTGAGATAATAGAACCTAGAAACTCTTCTCCACTTACCTTTTCTCGAGACACCAGCTGTGTCTCAATAGGAACAGTAACCCAATCTTTGGATTTATATTACTACATGGAGCACGGGTACTGGTCCTCAACTAGCTCCTAGTCTCCCCCTCTTCCCTAATTGATAGGTAGATAAAGGTTGACAGATGTAGATAGAGGTTGATAGATGTAAGTAGAGGTAGATGTAGATATATGTAGGTACAGGTAGTAAGATGAAGATGGATATAGATAGAGGAAGATTGATGTAGATAGAGGCAGGTACAGCTAGGTAGAGGTAGATGTAGATAGAGGTAGCTAGATAAAGACAGATATATAAATAGATGTAAATAGAGATAGAGGTAGGTGTAGATAGAGGTAGGTAGATGTAGATGGATGTAGATGGATGTAGAATGATGTAGACAGACGTAGACAAAGGTAGACGGAGGTAGTTGGAGGTAGAGAGATGTAGAAAGATGTAAGTAGAGGTAGATAGATGAAGGTAGATGAAAATAGATGAAGATGGATGTAGATAGATCTAGGTAGATAGATCTAGATAGAGTTAGATAGATGAAGATAGAGCTAGAGGAAGATAGACGTAGATAGAGGAAGATAGGTGAAGATAGAGGTAGATAGATGAAGAAGGATGAAGATAGAGGTAGAGGTAAATAGAGGTAGATAGAGGAAGATAGAGTTAGATAGGTGAAGATAGAGGTAGATAAAGGTAGATAGAGGTAGATAGATGTAGATAGGTGAAGATAGATGTAGATGTAGATAGACATAGAAGTAGATAGAGGTAGATAGATGAAGATACAGGTAGATAGATGAAGATGGATGAAGATAGACGAAGATAGAGGTAGAGGTGGATAGATAAAGATAGAGGTAGATAATTGAAGTTAGTGGTAGATAGAGGTAGATAGAGGTATATAGATGAAGATTGGTGTAGGTGGCAGTCGATAGAGGTTGATAAATGTAGATAGTTGAAGATAGATATAAATAGAGTTAGAGGTAGATAGATGAAGATAGAGATAGATAGAGGTAGATTGATGAAGATTGATGTAGATGTAGATAGATGTAGGGAGAGGTAGATGTAGATGGAGGTAGATATAAGAGGTAGATGTAGACAGAGGTAGATAGAGGAAGATAAATGTAGACAAAGGTAGAGAGAGGTAGATGGAGGTAGATAAAGGTATCCAGGCACGCATAATCGAGGGTAAGTATAGCAGGCTCGCGCACCCGGCAAAAACCCCGTTATGGTCCGGGCAACCATACGATAGCTTATGAAGCCTTTTGAACAAAATTATTAGGTCGGAATACCAGTGGTTACCACGAGTTGGCACCACCCTAAGCAAAACACAAGGGGGACCGCTCTACCACCTAATTATACAGGGGTTATTTATTCAGAATCTCGCAACTATAAATAACTATTTTTGATCCTGATGAAGCGCCAAGGATCGTTTTGACCACCACAGGGCGCGAAACATGTCGACCTTTTAGTTACTAGGGTACATCATTACCCCACTAGTAACAACAACCTATGGGTTTTCTTACTCTGACAGGGGAACCAACACATTAAAAAATATTTAAGGTATCCCCTAGCCAGTTTTAAAAACTCATTCACTCACTCACCTTTCACGACCCCTCTTAAGACTCACACCCTCACTCATCATACAGCGAAATAAAAAGATCACCGCTAAAGAGACCCTTCTGGGGACCCGTAGGGCATTGCAGCGTCGGCCCTACGGGGAGCAACGCCTAATGATGAAGCATGACATCACCCGGGATGTGTGAGGGCATTAAGAGACACACCTTGTGATTGCCTCATGTTGAGATAATAGAACCTAGAAACTCTTTTCTCCACTTACCTTTTCTCAAGACACCAGCCGTGTCTCAATAGGAACAGTAACCCAATCTTTGGATTTATATCACTACATGGAGCACGGGTACTGGACCTCAACTAGCTCCTAGTCCCCCCCCTATTCCCTAATTGATAGGTAGATAAAGGTAGACAGGTGTAGATAGAGGTTGATAGATGTAAGTAGAGGTAGATATATGTAGATAGATGTGGGTACAGGTAGGAAGATGAAGATGGATATAGATAGAGGTAGATAGAGGGAGATTGATGTAGATAGAGGAAGGTACAGATAGGTAGAGGTAGATGTAGATAGAGGTAGATATATGTAGATAGATGTAAACAGAGGTAGGTGTAGATAGAGGTAGGTAGATGTAGATAGATGAAGGTAGATGGATGTAGACTGATGTAGACAGAGGTAGACGGACATAGTTGGAGGTAGAGAGATGTAGATAGATGTAAGTAGAGGTAGATAGATGATGGTAGATGAAGATAGAGGTAGATAGATCTAAATAGAGGTAGATAGATGTAGATAGATCTAAATAGAGGTAGATAGATGAAAATGGATGTAGATGGATGTAGATAGAGGTTGAGATGAAGATAGAGCTAGATAGAGGTAGATAGAGGAAGATAGATGAAGATAGAGGAAGATAGAGGTAGATAGAGGAAGATAGAGGAAGATAGAGTTAGATAGGTGAAGATAGAGGTAGAGGTAGCTAGATAGAGGTAGATATATGTAGATAGATGTAAATAGTGGTAGGTAGATGTAGATAGATGTAGATAGATGAAGGTAGATGGATGTAGACTGATGTAGACAGAGGTAGACGGACGTAGTTGGAGGTAGAGAGATGTAGATAGATGTAAATAGAGGTAGATAGAGGTAGATAGATGGAGATAGATGAAGACAGATGAAGATGGAGGTAGATAGATCTGAATAGAGGTAGATAGATGTAGATGGATCTAAATAGCGTTAGATAGAGGTAGATAGATGAAGATAGAGCTAGATAGGGCTAGATAGACCTAGATAGAGCTAGATAGACCTAGATAGAGCTGGATAGAGGAAGATAGAGGTAGATAGAGGAAGGTAGAGGTAGATAGAGGTAGATAGAGGAAGATAGAGGTAGAAAGAGGAAGATAGAGGTAGATAGAAGAAGATAGAGGCAGATAGAGAAAGATAGAGGAATATAGAGGTAGAGGTAGATAGAGGAAGATAGAGGTAGATAGAGGAAAGTAGAGGTAGATAGAGGAAAATAGAGGTAGATAGATGTAGATAGATGAAGATAGAGGTAGATAGAGTAAGATAGAAAAAGATAGAGGTAGATAGGTGAAGATAGAGGTAGATAGGTGAAGATAGAGGTAGATAGATGTAGATATAGGTAGATAGATATAGATAGAGGTAGATAGAGGAAAATAGAGGAAGATAGAGGTAGATGGAGGAAGATAGATGTAGATAGAGCTTGAGGTAGATAGAGCTAGAGGTAGATAGATGAAGATAGAGGTAAATAGATGAAGATAGAGGAAGATAGAGGTAGATAGAGGTAGATAGACGATAGAGGACGATAGAGGTAGATAGAGGTAGATAGAGGAAGATAGAGGAAGATAGAGGTAGATAGAGGAAGGTAGAGGTAGATAGAGGAAGGTAGAGGTAGATAGAGGTAGATAGAGGAAGATAGAGGTAGATAGAGGAAGATAGAGGTAGATAGAAGAAGATAGAGGCAGATAGAGGAAAATAGAGGTAGATAGAGGAAAATAGAAGTAGATAGAGGAAAATAGAGGTAGATAGAGGAAGACAGAGGTAGAGAAATATAGAGGTAGATAGATGAAGATAGAGCTAGATACATGAAGATAGAGCTAGATAGATTAAGGTAGAGCTAGATATAGGTAGAGGTAAATAGAGATAGATGGAGGAAGATAGAGTTAAATAGGTGAATATAGAGGTAGACAAATGTAGATGGAGGTAGATAGGTGAAGATAGAGGTAGATAGGTGAAGATAGAGTTAGACGTAGATAGATGTAGATACAGGTAGATAGATGTAGATAGATTAAGGTAGAGGTCGTACAGGTAGATAGAGGAATACAGAGGTAGTTAGAGGAAGATAGAGGTAGAGGTAGATAGATGAAGATAGAGGTAGAGGTAGATAGAGGTAAATAGATGTAGATAGATGAAGATAGAGGTAGATAGAGTAAGATACAAAAAGATAGAGGTAGATATGTGAAGATAGAGGTAGATAGGTGAAGATAGAGGTAGATAGATGTAGATATAGGTAGATAGATGTAGATAGAGGAAGGTAGAGGTCGTACAGGTAGATAGAGGAATACAGAGGTAGATAGAGGAAGATAGAGGTAGAGGTAGATAGATGAAGGTAGAGGTAGATAGAGGTAAATAGATGTAGATAGATGAAGATAGAGGTAGATAGAGTAAGATACAAAAAGATAGAGGTAGATATGTGAAGATAGAGGTAGATAGGTGAAGATAGAGGTAGATAGATGTAGATATAGGTAGATAGATGTAGATAGAGGAAGGTAGAGGTAGGTAGAGTTAGATAGAGGAAGATAGAGGTAGATGGAGGAAGATAGAGGTAGATAGAGCTTGAGGTAGATAGAGCTAGATAGATGAAGATAGAGGTAAATAGATGAAGATAGAGGTAGGTAGAGGTAGATAGAGGTAGATAGACGATAAAGGACGATAGAGGTAGATAGAGGTATATAGAGGAAGATGGAGGTAGATAGAGGAAGATAGATGCTGATGGAGGAAGATGGAGGTAGATAGGTGAAGATAGAGTAAGATAGATGAAGATAGAGGTAGGTAGAGGTGGTAGGTAGAGGTAGCTAGAGGTAGATAGAGAAAGATAGAGGTAGATAAATGTAAATGGAGATAGAGGTAGATAGTTGTAGATAGATGAAGATAGAGGTAGAGGTGTAGAAATACAAACCTTCTTAGGGGTTCACTGATACATCTGGTCCTTAAGACCAACAAAGAAGAGATTGGCACAGAAGCTGTAATATCAAAAAAACATGTTTTATTAACCTCAGATGAGGGAGATTGCATCTTACGGTACCCGCAGGCCACTGTAGGAGGCATTCTAATGAGTGCAGAGAACAGGGTCCTTATATATGCATTTGTTACATAGTCAGCATAAAATCAAGGGGAGGTCCTAGCACATACAAGCATGCTTATTGACTAATATGGGCATACAAAATTTGCTTGCTCCACAAAGTGGGAGGGAGACTAAACTGCTTACATGAGTAAGAATAGCTTGACAGTTGTATACTAGGAGCAGGTGCATTCTACCAGTTAGGCCTCTCTGAGCATGTGCAAGACTCTGGAAGAGGGAGAAAGCACATGGCGAGCACATGGCTAACTAAAATGGCTGCCAAGTACAAAATGGCTTTCAGCTCATGCTAACAGCGATTCCTGCAATCTTTAACAGACGATCCTTTTAGCATGAGCTAAAGACATTGCCATGATCTAGTAGAGACATAGAAAATATTTTGCACATTTTCTTCTCATAAATTCATCAACATCCTATGCTAGGTGGGCATTTACATTCTAAACATTTCATTAAGCAGGTATATACAAGGTATAAGCAGGAGTACAAAGTGAACAGAGCATTGGGTCATACAGGTAGCAAGAGAGAATAATGACTATTATCTCAAACAGAAATCTCAATATTTTCCAATCCTAAGCAGAAAGCAAATACCAAAACCATCTAGTCTAATTTTAAGTTTCAGGGCTCTGATGTATTTCAATGACTATTAATGTCAATTTCAAAATAGCCAACAGCACATACCTAATAAAAACATTTTCAATAGACTTTCTCAGTATTTTATGAGGGCTTAATTATCAATAAATATACTTAAGAAAAGAGTAAAGTAACATGCTCAGATGAACTTTTCTCGTGCAGAATAAACATTACTCTTAAAAAATATTAAAGCAATCAGACATATTATTACAAAAAACAATTGTGGCTTCGGGGGACCAGGAGGACCACACAAGACCATAGGAATTAGGACAAGGAGCCGCAAAGGGCTGCTCCTCCTCAAAAATGGGACGACCAAAGGGGTACATTACTAACAACAAAAAAAAAAAAGAGTCCTTGGGAAAGTTCTAGTACAACCACCAGCCAGAGGGGAGTCTTCTCCCTGTGTCCGTTTTGAGCCTCACAGGCAGGCTCTTGTTGTTCCCACGGTGGAGCTGCACAACTTGCAACTCAAGAATCACGGAGAAGAAAAAGTCTTTCTTTCAAGATAGGGCAATCACCCCCCAGGGCAAATACCCTCAATGATCCTATCCAGTGTCTCAGGCAGTGCACCAGTTTTCTTCACTTTAATCTAACAGGCACCAAGGGCATAGCACCTGTACCCTAAACTCAAGTCCTTCCCTAACTCCTGTATTTGCACCTCTGGCGCACTGCTCTTTTGTTGGGGCACAAATTGTACCCAGTGTGCTCGGGCATCTTTTGATCAACAAACAAAGGCGTAGACTTGCATTCACTTTGGACCAGGACTAAGAGGCCTGATGCTAGGATCTCTGAAGCAACCCTTGTTTCAAAGGGGGTCACCTCAAGCAAAAGCCTCCTTGCCGTCCTTGTCGTTCTGTGACTCTCTCAGCTGGGCATCAAAAACTGGATCCACACAAAGATTTCTCCATCCTGATTTGTAACCCCGTCTTTCGCCCAAGACAGTGGCAGGGGTACACACTTCACGTCCCAGTGCTTCCGCCTTCACTGAGGTCCTAGTTGCCAGCAACGCCTATGCTGGTTACCTTCACTTTGGCTTCAAGCTGCAGTGGCGCTGACTCCCAGGCTGGATCTGATGTCCGGGCCCCTCTGGCAATGGTTGTAAGGCAGCAAATATCTATTGGTGGACAGAACAAGAGGTCTTTAGACAAGGCACAGAAATAATCTAACAACAGAGAGGATAGTCTCAGAACACTTCCTTAGTCTTGGGGCGCCCCATACATTAGCAAGGCACCCAAGAACCACTTCATCTATCTGAGAGTAGAAAACCCTGGACCTATTGGCAAGTATAAAAGGAACGTTTTGGTGAACTGACAAGAGTAATACATCACCCAATCCCAAACAGCCAAGGAAGTCTGTGTTCATTTACTAAATTCTGAGGAAAAAAGAAAAACAATACAGACATACTCCAAATACTTACATTGGTGTATTCCTATATTACTAATCTGAAGAACCCTCAAGAAAAAGGAAATGTTCTACACTTTTACTCATAGATTTTACATTACTTGTACAGGACTGCAGACACTTGTAAAATAATTTCTCTTACATGTTATGCTTAGGACCATGCTCTCATGTTATAGGTGCAGCAGGAAAATCTAAAACTGCTAATCTAACAGGGATTCTTATTGCAAAAAGAACTAAACTTCAACATAGTGAGTACTTTTTCTCCAGCAGAACATGTTATGACAAACAAACTCCTATAAAACAATATTTTCCTTCAAAATGTTTGCTAAGGATCACATGAGCGTCTTTCCTGCATTGTACTTTTCACGATCTGGACTATGCAACATCATTTTCAAAAGGAAAAAAACCCTATCTCCAGCTCTAATAAGGGCTGTCAGCTTATTTACACAGGCTAGCTAAGAAAAGACTAGCAATGCCCTTGCAAAACTGTATAGAACATGAGAATAACATAAACAATAATAGTGTTGCCACCTGAGATTTTTGAACAGAAACCCCCACTATACAATTCTCCTTAAAGATCAAATAAGGGAACATCAATCTGTTCTACTCATTCTTTCATACAGGATGGGCAGTAACATAGCTTATGTGTTTCATCTTTTTATTAATTCTAACAATTTTAAAACAGTATTACAGAATAGCCAATTGTAATTGTAATTGTAAGTAGCATTTATATAGCGCAGCTGTCACCCAACGGGCATCCTGGCGCTGGGATTACCTAAATCACTGTGCAGCTATAAAACTATGAATCATCATGCGCCAATCTCTCAAGGCTATTCTTTTGGAAAGAGCCTGGTTTTTAGCTTTTTTCTAAACTGCAGTAAGTCATCAGTCTGTCTGAGTTCACTTGGTAGTTCATTCCATAGCCTTGCGGCTGCATAGCCAAATGATCTACCTCCTAGTCGGGTTTTCTTGACTCGTGGGGTACATACTAGGTGGGCTGCCAAGGAACGAAGACTTCTAGCTGGGGAGTACCAAGTAAACATTCTCTGTAATGGTTTAGGCCCCATTTTGTGTGCCGCCTTATGAACAATGCAAAGTCCCTGAACTGGGGTGGTGGAGTGAGCTAAAGAATGATGATGGATTAAACCCAGATCAGTTGACTGGGGGTGAGTGTTTGATTGGCTCAAACGTTCCGTCCATCATCCCCTTTTGTATCGCCTTAACTGTCACATGGCCATTTCCTAGACAGCTTTAGACAGACTCAAAAAAAGTGAGAAAAAGAAGAGAGAAAACATAATTTTGCCTACCCTTAATTTGTAGAGGAGCTAGCCTCCTTCCCCCATTTTGACAGTAGGAAAACCTGAAACAGGTTTTACTTCTGTCAACACTTTCAACCCCTATTTGTAGCAACTAGGCACAAACAAACTTGTAGGAGATATCTTAGAAAGTGGCTATTCTCTGATTCAGTCTAACACAATGCAAATTGAGTTAACTTTAAACCAATTTCTACAGCAATTGTACTAGAGTAACATGAGGGCGCATGAATGCAAACTAAAATCCATTTCTTCCTTATCGTAGCCCCTACACAGTATTCTTTAAAACTAAAACCATTATTTTATATAAATGGCAGATCAATGTTCAACTGAGGGTTGTCTTCCTTCGTGGCATAGGACTGCGCAAAACGTGTGTTTGCTAAAAATAGGAAGCAAAGCTTCTCTTCCTCTCTTTGCGCTATCATCTCGTCTTTCAAAAAACTTCACCCTGCTAAGTTGCTAAATACAGAACTCTGACCTTTGACCCGTTCAGCAGCTGCTCATTTTTGTGTGCAAGGCTTGCCATGCGGTTTGTAATGCAAAGCAACTCTGGAGAATCACAGCGAAAAGCAGTCCTATACTTATTTTCATTTATGTACAGTGGTGTGCAATCTAGTAATGCAGAGGCAGCTGTTTATTTTATACTTGCATATGTATACTTTTATTGAAGCCTAAGAGCACGTTAAAACTGCCTTGAGTGGTAGAACTGCCTGTAAAATTGTGAATTTAGCTCAATTTCGACTTTGGTGGTAGGGGCACTTAAAAATGAATATCCTACAATATTTTTGCATAATAGGAACCCCCAGAGTGTTCTCTAGATAGCCCAGGAATGGGAAATCAGAAATGCATAAGATATACCCTTATAAAAACAAGTTTTGTACGGCTGGGTAAAGTGACATTTCACATTTAAGTTCCCTTTTTCTCGGTACAGCACTGCTTAAATTCAACTTTGATGCTAGAAATTCACAGTATGATGATTAGGCTTTATAAAGATGAAAAAACGAATTTAAAGCATTTGTTTTTAACAATATTTTTTCCCCATATAATAATAATTATTTTTTATCAATAAAACCAACCATTTTGATGATTCCACATTGGAAAAGCAAGCTTCATTCGTAGCCTATCATATTTAAACGCATTCATTCATAACCCTAAGCACAGAAGCCTTACTTGAAACAGGAAAAGTCTGCGCCACTTTTAATGGACAGTTATCATTTAACATCGGAACCACAGATATACTTATGTAAAGAAGGCATTAAGAAAGGAAATCCCTACTTTCAATTTTGTTCTCTGTTATCCAAAATAATGAAACTGGTTTTTAGAAACTTTTAAAATAGGGCAGGCCCTTATACCAGGTTTACACTGACTTAAAATATCGCTGACGCAGCATTCCTGTCTGTGGCCGTGAGCAGGAATAGCCATATGCTATTTATGCAGCTGTTGTGTGTCAGCAGGCGTCGAATTTTCACGCCTTTCTCAGGAAAAAAACCCTTTTATTATTTGAAATACCCTGACAGAGTTAAATCCCCATTTGCTGTGTCAAACGGTTTCTTTTTAGTTAGTTAGTTTAAACACAGCTGTCGGAAAGCTTTTTCTCGGGTGCTGAGAGAAAAGCATGTCACAGTCTATTTAAAAACTGAGGCATTTCAATGCAGTCAAATCTATCTTTCTATAATGTGTATTTAGTTCAGCAACGACCAAATTCACTCAAATGATGTGCATGCCTTTTAATGTCTAATACAATGTATTTAAAGAAAAGGCTGTGACATTGTGTATTTAAGTCTATTGATTACAAAACACACAATTTCGTTTTTCTACCTCTCTGTATGAGGCCTATTTTAATCCTATTGAATACGAATTCTAATTTTATGTTTAGCATTGTGGCAAGTTGCACACATGTATAGTGTCTTACTCTGTCAATTTAATAGTAACATGCAGCTATTTAGCATATGTTACATAATTTATTTCTGGATTTTTATTTAATATGTAAGTAACTAAATGACATTTTGCATAACAGAATAATGACAGCAAAAAAAAACATAAACAAACTCATTGAGCTCATTCAGACAGTTACAGAAGGACACAACACAGCGCGCTTAAAGCTAGCCATTCGTACACAGAGTACTCACACAAGTATTACCAATGTCAAACCAAAATCCCCACATAGACATTTAAACACACATTTAACCCACAAATCAATACTTAGGACAGCTTACAAAGTGTACGCAAGACCAACCTATTTGTAAATACTAATTGTAAGTCATATTTACAAGAAGAGCTCTCAAAAGTAGCCCAAAAAACTGTTCCATGGTCAAATTCGCCAGTTTTGGCTGGTAGAACACTCAAAAAGCGCTCTGCATATCACCACTTATGAATGTTACTAAGTGCGCAGATCCGGATCCGTTTTATGTACATATTTAGTTCCATGGGGTACTTAGTCACCAAGGAAGAAATATCTTTTTACTATACCTAAACCTATTTAGGTATCCCCTCTGAGGGGAATCAACTGAGTACTTACTAAATCCATATCGGTACCTCCAAGACAGCAACACTTTCAACAAAGTGTGCTGGTAACAGGCATGCCAAAAATATTATAGCATATATAATATTATACTCCAAGTGACACTTAACACAATGTGTGCCGTTCAAGTTTTCAAAATTAGAGAAAAATCTCCTCATTACCTGCCTATATGAATTGCAATGCATATATAATTACAAAACAAATTCCAAAATTGGCCAATCATACAAACAAAGCCACAGTAAGTGTTACTAAAACTACCTTACCAATCAAAGGCATCAAACCAACAGCAAGTGCCGCAAAACGGCTCTTACCAATCAAATGGTGTCCAGGTTCCAACTGCCAAGTTCTGAGTGACCTAACGGTCGTTTTAAAATACTCACGCCAAAGAAGTTCTCAGTCGGGAGCGGCAAACACTTGGAGGATCAGATCAGGAAGACCAGAAATATACTGGGCTGGAAAACAAAACAATCTCCGTGCGCTGGGTACCTCCTCAGTAGATTCCTGTCCTGTACTCCTCAGTAGATTCCTGTCTCCCTTCAAGACCACTCCCTTGGATAGCCGCTGCACCGATGAGTCCCACTTTCGGGCGCCATTTGTAGAAATACAAACCTTCTTAGGGGTTCACTGATACATCTGGTCCTTAAGACCAACAAAGAAGAGATTGGCACAGAAGCTGTAATATCAAAAAACATGTTTTATTAACCTCAGATGAGGGAGATTGCATCTTACGGTACCCGCAGGCCACTGTAGGAGGCATTCTAATGAGTGCAGAGAACAGGGTCCTTATATATGCATTTGTTACATAGTCAGCATAAAATCAAGGGGAGGTCCTAGCACATACAAGCATGCTTATTGACTAATATGGGCATACAAAATTTGCTTGCTCCACAAAGTGGGAGGGGAGACTAAACTGCTTACATGAGTAAGAATAGCTTGACAGTTGTATACTAGGAGCAGGTGCATTCTACCAGTTAGGCCTCTCTGAGCATGTGCAAGACTCTGGAAGAGGGAGAAAGCACATGGCGAGCACATGGCTAACTAAAATGGCTGCCAAGTACAAAATGGCTTTCAGCTCATGCTAACAGCGATTCCTGCAATCTTTAACAGAGGTAGACAGATGAAGATAGATGTAGCTAGATGAAGATAGATGTAGATAGATGAAGATAGATGAAGATAGAGGTAAATACATGTAGATACATGTAGATACATCTAGATACATCTAGATACATGTAGATAGATGTAGATGGATGTAGATAGAGGTAGATGGATGTAGATAGAGGTAGATGGATGTAGATAGAGGTAGATGGATGTAGATAGAGGTAGATGGAGGTAGATGGAGGTAGATAGAGTTAGATAGGTTAGGATAGAGGTAGAGGTTGATAGATGAAGATGGATGAAGATGTAGGTAGAGGTAGCTAGAGGAAGATAGAGGTAGCTAGGTGAAAATAGAGGTAGATAGATGAAGACAGAGGTAGAAAGATGTAGAAAGAGGTAGATGGAGGTAGAGGTAGATAGTTGTAGATAGATGAAGATAGAGGTAGATAGATGAAAATAGAGGTAGATAGAGGTAGATAGATGAAGATAGATGACGATAGATGAAGATACATGTAGATAGATGTAGATAGAGGTAGATAGAGGTAGATAGAGGTAGATAGATGTAGATAGAGGTAGATAGATGTAGATAGATGTAGATAGAGGTAGATGTAGATAGATGTAGATAGAGGAAGATAGAGGAAGATGGGGTAGATGGAGATAGATGGAGGTAGATAGAGTTAGATAGGTGAAGACAGAGAAAGAGGTAGATAGATGAGGATGGATGAACATAGAGGTAGATGAAGGTAGATGGAGGTAGCCAGAGGAAGATAGAGGTAGAAAGAGAAAGATAGAGGTAGATAGAGTAAGGAAGATAGAGGTAGATAGATGTAAATAGAGCTAGAGGTAGATAGAGCTAGAGGTAGATAGTTGTAGATAGATGAAGGTAGAGGTAGATGGATGAAGATAGAGGTAGATAGATGAAGATAGAGGTAGATGAAGATAGATGAAGATAGAGGTAGGTAGATGTAGATACATGTAGATAGATGTAGATAGAGGTAAGTAGCTGAATATAGAGGAAGATAGAGGTAGATAGAGGTAGATAGAGGTAGATAGAGGAAGGTAGAGGTAGGTAGAGGAAGGTAGAGGTAGGTAGAGGTAGGTAGAGGTAGATAGAGGCAGCTAGAGGTAGATAATAGAAAGATAGAGGTAAATATGAAGATAGAGGGAGATACATAGAGGAAGATAGAGGTAGAGGAAGATAGAGGTAGAGGAAGATAGAGGTAAATAGATGAAGGTAGAGATAGATAGATGAAGATAGATGTAGATGGAGGTAGCTAGAGGAAGATAGAGGAAGATAGAGGTAGATAGCGGTAGATAGAGGTAGATAGATGTAGATAGAGGTAGATAGAGGTAGACAGCGGAAGATAGAGGTAGATGGAGGTAGCTAGAGGAAGATAAAGGTAGATAGAGAAAGATAGAGGTAGATAGGTGAAGATAGAGGTAGATAGAGGGAGATAGAGGTAGATAGAGGAAGGAAGAGGAAGATAGAGGAAGATATAGGTAGATAGATATAAATAGAGGTAGATAGATCTAGAGGTAGAGGTAGATAGTTGTAGATAGACGAAGATAGAGGTAGAGGTAGATAGATGAAGATAGAGGTAGATAGATGAAGATAGATGTAGATAGACGTAGATACATGTAGATAGATGAAGATAGAGGTAGATTGATGAAGATAGAGGTAGATCGATGAAGATAGAGATAGATAGATGAAGATAGAGGTAGATAGAGGAAGATAGAGGTAGATAAATGAAGATAGAGGTAGATCGAGGTAGATAGATGAAGATAGAGGGAGATAGAGGAAGATAAATGTAAATAGAGATAGGTAGAGGTAGATAGATGAAGATAGATGAATATAGAGGTAGATAGATAGAGGTAGAGGTAGGTAGATGAAGATAGAGGTAGATAGGTGAAGATAGAGGTAGATAGAAGAAGATATATTTAGGTAGAGGTAGATAGAAGAAGATAGATTTAGGTAGAGGTAGATACAGGTAGATAAATGAAGGTAGAGGTAGATAGATGAAGATTGGTGTAGTTGGAGGTAGATAGAGCTAGATAAATGTAGATAGATGTAAATAGAGGTAGAGGTAGATAGAGGTATATTGATGAAGATTGATGTGTTTTAGAGGTAGATAGATGTAGATGTAGATAGATGTAGGTAGAGGTAGATTTTGATGGAGGTAGACGTAGACAGATGTAGATAGAGGAAGATAGATATAGACAGAAGTAGATAGATGTAGATAGAGGTAGATGGAGGTAGATAAAGGTATCCAGGCACGCATGATCGAGGGTAGGTGTAGCAGACTCGCGCACCCGGCAAAAACCCTGTTACGGTCCGGGCAACCATGCGAAAGCTTATGAAGCCTATTGAACAAAATGAATAGGTCGGAATACCAGTGGTTACCACGAGCTGGCACCACCCTAAGCAAAACACAATGGGGACCGCTCTACCACCTAATTATACAGGGGTTATTTATTCAGAATCTAGCAACTATAAATAACTATTTTTGGTCCTGATGAAGCGCCAAGGATCGTTTTGACCACCATAGGGCGCGAAACATGTCGACCTTTTAGTTACTAGGGTACATCATTACCCCACTGACCCGAGCACTATCCAGACGATCTCGAGAAAGGAGTTAATAAGGGAGGCTCTTATGTTGCTGGACACATTGAGAATGTCGGCGGAGATCACCAAGCCTACTGTCCAGCATAATCAGTTGATTTTAACTACTTTCAGCATTCAACCGTACCTAAAATTTGTACCTGGGGGCTACGACAGGTTTTTACTGACCAGATTTAGGTTGGGGATCTTCCACAGACTTGTTAGCTTCCCAAAATGAATGATTGGGCCCGAGAATTACAATTCTGCCCTTGTGATAATCTCTCAGAACAATCTACGATACATGTTGTTTTATATTGTAAATTTTATAGTGAATTAAGGAAAGTATGGATAATATCAATTTTAAAATCTATGGGGATTAGACAATGTCGCCCGGCGCTCATTAAATTACAGTTCTTGGATAACGAACATTGTGGGCCTGATTCACAGAACTAACTTACGTCAAAAACGTAAACGTAAAGTTAGTACTTTTTAGGTATTCACAGAAGTAGTAGTCCTAACTTTAGGACTCCTAAATGCCTTCTGTGAATACCGAAAGTCTTAAAGTTAGGATTTTACTAACTTTACTACTCCTAAACTGAGAAAATCCTAACTTTTCAGACTTTTGGTATTCACAGAAGGCATTTAGGAGTCCTAAAGTTAGGACTACTAACTTCTGTGAATACCTAAAAAGTACTAACTTTACGTTTACGCTTACGTTTTTGACGTAAGTTAGTTCTGTGAATCAGGCCCAGAGTGTGGAGGATATCAATGTTTTTAAAGAAAGTACTTTGGCAAAGGAAATGTATTGTGATTTAAGCACTGTGGTTCTAAAAGCTGTACTGGACTGTTATTATCAATCTCAAATGTTATCTTGAATTTTATAATGAATTGTAAAATATATTCCTTCCTTCTTCTTTTATTTTAGTGCATGGAATTGCTTGTTTTATGTGCTTTTATGATTGTTTGTAACAGCAATCGAATAAAGTTACTCTTGACTTGACTTGACCCCACTAGTAACAACAACCTATGGTTTTTTTTACTCTGACAGGGGAACCAACACATTAAAAAATAGTTAAGGTATCCCGTAGCCAGTTTTAAATACTAATTCATACACTCACCTTTCACGACCACTCTTAAGACTCACACCCTCACTCATCATACGGCGAAATAAAAAGATCTCCCCTTAAGAGACCCTTCGGGGGACCCGTAGGGCATTGCAGCACCGGCCCTATGAGGAGCAACGCCCAATAATGAAGCATGACATCCCCCGGGATGTGTGAGGGCAACAAGAGACACACCTTGTGATTGCCTCATGTTGAGATAATAGAACCTAGATAAATGTAGATATACGTAGGTACAGGTAGTAAGATGGAGATGGATATTGATAGAGGAAGATTGAAGTAGATAGAGGCAGGTACGGATAGGTAGAGGTAGATGTAGATAGAGGTAGCTAGATAGAGTTAGATATATATAAATAGATGTAAATAGAGATAGAGGTAGGTGTAGATAGAGGTAGGTAGATGTAGATAGATGTAGATGGATGTAGACTGATGTAGACAGATGTAGACAAAGGTAGACAGAGGTAGTTGGAGGTAGAGAGATGTAGATAGATGTAAGTAGAGGTAGATAGATGAAGGTAGATGAAGATGGATGTAGATAGATCTAGATAGAGGTAGATAGATCTAGATAGAGGTAGATAGATGAAAATGGATGTAGATAGATGAAGATAGAGCTAGAGGAAGATAGACGTAGATAGAGGAAGATAGAGTTAGATAGAGGTAGATAGATGAAGAAGGATGAAGATAGAGGTAGATAGAGGTAGAGGTAAATAGAGGTAGATAGAGTTAGATAGGTGAAGATAGAGGTAGATAAAGGTAGATAGAGGTAGATAGATGTAGATAGGTGAAGATAGAGGTAGATGTCGATAGACGTAGATAGAAGTAGATAGAGGTAGATAGATGAAGATACAGGTAGATAGATGAAGGTAGATTGAGGAAGATAGAGTTAGATAGAGTTAGATAGGTGAAGATAGAGGTAGAGGTAGATAGATGAAGGTAGAGGTAGATAAATGAAGGTAGTGGTAGATAGAGGTATATAGATGAAGATCGGTGTAGTTGGCGTTCGATAGAGGTTGATAAATGTAGATAGTTGAAGATAGATGTAAATAGAGGTAGATAGATGAAGATGGAGATAGATAGAGGTAGATTGATGAAGATTGATCTAGATGTAGATAGAGGTAGATGTAGATGGAGGTAGATATGAGGTAGATGTAGACAGATGTAGACAGAGGTAGATAGAGGAAGATAGATAGATAGATGTAGACAAAGGTAGATAGAGGTAGATGGAGGTAGATAAAGGTATCCAGGCACGCATGATCGAGGGTAAGTGTAGCAGACTGGTGCAGCCGGCAAAAACCCTGTTACGGTCCGGGCAACCATGCAATAGCTTATGAAGCCTATTGAACAAAATTATTAGGTCGGAATACCAGTGGTTACCACGAGCTGGCACCACCCTAAGCAAAACACAAGGGGGACCGCTCTACCACCTAATTATACAGGGGTTATATATTCAGAATCTTGCAACTATAACTATTTTTGGTCCTGATGAAGCGCCAAGGATCGTTTTGACCACCACAGGGCGAGAAACATGTCGACCTTTTAGTTACTAGGGTACATCATTACTCCACTAGTAACAACAACCTACGAGTTTTTTTTACTCTGACAGGGGAACCAACACATTAAAAAATATTTAAGGCATCCCCTAGCCAGTTTTAAATACTCATTCACACACTCACCTTTCACAACCCCTCTTAAGACTCACACCCTCACTCATCATACGGCGAAATAAAAAGATCTCAGCTAAAGAGACCCTTCGGGGGACCCGTAGGGCATTGCAGTGCCGGCCCTACGAGGAGCAACGCCCAATGATGAAGCATGACATCCCCCAGGATGTGTGAGGGCAACAAGAGACACACCCTGTGATTGCCTCATGTTAAGAAAATAGAACCTAGAAACTCTTTTCTCCACTTACCTTTTCTCGAGACACCAGCCGTGTCTCAATAGAAACAGTAACCCAATCTTTGGATTTATATTACTATATGGAGCACGGGTACTGGACCTCAACTAGCTCCTAGTCCCCCCCTCTTCCCTAATTGATAGGTAGATAAAGGTAGACAGGTGTAGATAGAGGTTGGTAGATGTAAGTAGAGGTAGATAGATGTAGATAGATGTGGGTACAGGTAGGAAGATGAAGATGGATATAGATAGAGGTAGATAGAGGAAGATTGATGTAGATAGAGGAAGGTACAGATAGGTAGAGGTAGATAGAGGTAGCTAGATGGAGGTAGATATATGTAGATAGATGTAGATAGAGGTAGGTGTAGATAGAGGTAGGTATGTAGATAGATGGATGTAGATTGATGTAGACAGAGGTCGACGGACGTAGTTGGAGGTAGAGAGATGTAGATAAATGTAAGTAGAGGTAGATAGAGGTAGATAGAGATAGATAGATGACGATAGATGAAGATGGAGGTAGATAGATCTAAATAGAGGTAGATAGATGTAGATGGATCTAAAGAGAGGTAGATAGATGAAAATGGATGTAGATGGATGCAGATAGAGGTAGATAGATGAAGATAGAGCTAGATAGAGGTAGAGGAAGATAGAGGTAGAGGAAGATAGAAGTAGATAGGGGAAGATAGAGGTAGATAGAGGAAGATAGAGGTAGTTAGAGGAAGACAGAGGAAGATAGAGGAAGATAGAGGAAGATAGAGTTAGATAGGTGAAGGTAGAGGTAGATAGAGGTAGAGGAAGATAGAGGTAGATAGAGGAAAATAGAGGTAGATAGAGGGAAATAGAGGTACATAAAGGAAAATAAAGGTATATAGAGGAAAATAGAGGTAGATAGAGGAATATAGAGGTAGATAGATGAAGATAGAGCTAGATACATGAAGATAGAGCTAGATACATGAAGATAGAGCTAGATAGATGAAGGTAGAGCTAGATATAGGTAGAGGTAAATAGAGGTAGATAGAGGAAGATAGAGTTAAATAGGTGACGATAGAGGTAGATAAAGGTAGATAGAGGTAGATAGGTGAAGATCGAGGTAGATAGATGAAGATACAGGTAGATAGATGTAGATAGATGAAGGTAGAGGTAGATACAGGTAGATAGAGGAATACAGAGGAAGATAGAGGTAGAGGTAGATAGATGAAGATAGATGAAGGTTGAGGTAGATAGAGGTAAATAGATGTAGATAGAGGTAGATCGATTACGATAGAGGTAGATAGATGTTGATAGAGGTAGATAGATCTGGATAGAGCTAGATAGAGGAAGATAGAGTTAGATAGGTGAAGACAAAGTTAGATAGGTGAAGATAGAGTAAGATATAAGAAGATAGAGGAAGATAGAGGTAGATAGATGAAGATAGAGGTAGAGGAAGATAGAGGTTAGAGGTAGAGGAAGATAGAGGTAGAGCAAGATAGAGATAGATAGAGGTAGATAGAGGAAGATAGAGCTAGAGGTAGATAGATGAAGATAGAGGTAAATAGATGAAGATAGAGGTAGAGGTAGATAGATGAAGATAGAGGTAGATAGATGAAGATTAATGAAGATAGAGGTAGATAGATGAAGATAGAGGTAGATAGATGTAGATAGAGGTATTTAGAGGAAGATAGATGCTGATGGAGGTAGATGGAGGAAGATAGAGTTAGATAGGTGAAGATAGAGGTAGATAGATGAAGATGGATGAAGATAGAGGTAGGTAGAGGTAGATAGGGGTAGATTGAGGTAGCTAGATGAAGGTAGAGGTAGATAGATGAAGATAGAGGTAGATAGATGTAGATAGATGTAGCTAGAGGTAGATAGATGAAGGTAGAGTTAGATAGAGGGAGATAGAGGTAGATACAGGTAGATACAGGTAGATAGAGGAAGATACAGGTAGATATAGGTAGATAGAGGAAGATACAGGTAGATACAGGTAGATACAGGTAGATGGAGGAAGATGGAGGTAGATACAGGTAGCTAGAGGGAGATGGAGGTAGATAGATGAAGATAGAGGTAGATAGAGTAAGATAGGGGAAGATAGAGGTAGATAAGTGAAGATAGATGTAGATAGATGAAGATAGAGGTAGATAGATGTAGAAAGATGTAGATAGAGGTAGATAGAGGTAGATAGATGTAGATAGATGAAGGTAGAGGAAGATACAGGTAGATACAGGTAGATAGAGCTAGAAGTAGATAGATGAAGATAGAGGTAGATAGGTGAAAATAGAGGTAGATAGAGGTAGAGGAAGATAGAGGAAGGAAGAGGTAGACAGAGGAAGATAGAGGTAGATAGATGTAAATAGAGCTAGAGGTAGCTAGAGCTAGATAGTTGTAGATAGATGAAGATAGAGGTAGAGGTAGATAGATGAAGATAGAGGTAGATAGATGAAGATAGATGTAGATAGACGTAGATAGATGTAGATCGATGAAGATAGAGGTAGATAGATGAAGATAGATGAAGATGGAGGTAGAAAGAGGTAGAGGTAGATAGAGGTAGCAAGAGGTAGATAGAGGTAGACAGAGGAAGATAGAGGAAGATAGAGGTAGATAGATGAAGATAGAGGTAGACAGAGGAAGATAGAGTTAGATAGAGGAAGATGGAGGTAGATAGAGGAAGATAGAGGTAGATAGATGAAAATAGAGGTAGACAGATGAAGATAGAGGTAGATAGAGGAAGATAGAGGTAGATAGAGTTAGAAAGAGGTAGAGGTAGATAGAGGTAGATAGAGGAAGATAGAGGAAGGTAGAGGGAGATAGAGGGAGATAGATGAAGATAGAGGTAGATAGAGGAAGATAGAGGTAGATAGAGGAAGATAGATGTATATAGAGGTGGATTTAGGTAGATAGAGGTAGATCGAGAAAGATAGAGGTAGATAGAGTTAGATAGGTGAAGATAGAGTTAGATAGGTGAAGATAGAGGTAGATAGATGTAGATAGACGCAGATACATGTAGATCGATGAAGATAGAGGTAGATAGATGAAGATCGAGGTAGATAGATGAAGATAGAGGTTGATGATGATAGAGGTAGATGAAGATCGAGGTAGATAGATGAAGATACAAGTAGATAGAGGTAGATAGAGGTAGATAGAGGAAGATAGAGGTAGATAGGTGAAGATAGAGTTAGATAGGTGAAGATAGAGGGAGATAGAGGTAGATAGAGGTAGAAAGATAGAGATAGGTGAAAATAGAGGTAGATAGATGAAGATAGATGTAGATAGAGGAAGATAGAGGTAGATAGATGAAAATAGAGATAGATCGAGGTAGATAGATGATGATAGAGGTAGATAGAGGAAGATAGAGGTAGATAGAGGCAGATCGTTGTAGATAGATGAAGATAGAGGTAGATAGAGGAAGATAGAGGTAGATAGATGAAGATGGAGGTAGATGAAGATGGAGGTAGATAGATGAAGATACAAGTATATAGAGGTAGATAGATGAAGATAGATGTAGATAGAGGAAGATAGAGGTAGATAGATGAAAATAGAGATAGATCGAGGTAGATAGATGATGATAGAGGTAGATAGAGGAAGATAGAGGTAGATAGAGGAAGATAGAAAAAGTTAGAGGTAGATAGATGTAGATAGAGGGAGATAGAGGGAGTTAGAGGAAGATAGAGGAAGATAGAGGTAGATAGAGGAAGATAGAGGTAGATAGAGAAAGATAGAGATAGATAGGTGAAAATAGAGGTAGATGAAGAAATATGTAGATAGAGGTAGATAGAGGTAGGGGTAGATCGTTGAAGATAGAGGTAGATAGAGGAAGATAGAGGTAGATAGATGAAGATGGAGGTAGACGAAGATGGAGGTAGATAGATGAAGATAGAGGTAGATAGATGAAAATAGAGGTGGATCGAGGTAGATAGATGATGATAGATGTAGATAGACGTAAATACATGTAGATACATGTAGATAGATGAAGATAGAGGTAGATAGACGTAGATACATGTAGATAGATGAAGATAGAGGTAGATAGATGTAAGTAGAGGTAGATGTAGATAGATGTAGATGGATGTAGGTACAGGTAGTAAGATGAAGATGTATTATAGATAGAGGTAGATAGAGGAAGATTGATGTAGATAGAGGCAGGTACAGATAGGTAGATGTAGATAGAGGTAGCTAGATAGTGGTAGATATATGTAGATAGATGTAAATAGAGGTAGGTGTAGATAGAGGTAGGCAGATGAAGATAGATGTAGATGGTTGTAGATTGATGTAGACTGATGTAGACAGAGGTAGACGGAGATAGTTGGAGGTAGAGAGATGTAGATAGATGTAGATAGGTGTAAGTAGAGGTAGATAGCGGTAGATAGAGGTAGATAGATAAAGGTAGGTGAAGGTAGATGAAGATAGATGAAGATGGATGTTGATGGAGGTAGACATATGTAGATAGAGGTAGATAGAGGAAGATAGAGGTAGATAGGTGAAGATGGAGGTAGACAGCTGTAGATATAGGAAGATAGAGGTACATAGAGGTAAGGAGATGTAGATAGATAGTGGTAGATGGAGGTAGATGGAGGTAGACAGAGGTAGACAGATGAAGATAGAGGTAGATAGCTGTAGACAGGTAGACAGAGGTAGATAGATGTAAGTAGATATAGACGGAGGTAGATAGATGTAGATGGATGAAGACAGAGGTAGATAGATGTAGATGGATGAAGATAGAGGTAGATAGCGGTAGATGGAGGTAGATATATATAGAGGTAGATAGAGGTAGATAGATGAAGATAGATGTAGATAGAGGTAGACAGATGTAGATAGTGGTAGACAGATGTAGATAGATGTAGATAAAGGTAGATAGAGGAAGATAGAGGTAGATAGATGTAAATGGAGGTAGACAGATATTGATAGAGGAAGATAGAGGTAGACAGAGGTAGATAGATGGAGATAGAGGTAGACAGATGTAGATAGAGGTAGATAGAGGAAGATAGAGGTAGATAGATGTAAAGGGAGGTAGACAGATGTAGATAGAGGTAGATAGAGGTACGTAGACGTAGATAGATAGAGGTAGACAGAGGTAGACGGAGGTTGACAGAGGTAAACAGATGTAGATAGAGGTAGATAGATGTAAGTAGATGTAGATGGAGGTAGACCGAGGTAGACCGAGGTAGATAGATGAAGATAGAGGTAGATAGCTATAGATAGAGGTAGATAGATATAGATAGATGAAGATAGAGGTAGATAGCGGTAGATGGAGGTAGACAGAGGTAGATACAGGAAGATAGAGGAAGATACAGGAAGATGGATGTAGATGGATGAAGATAGCGGTAGGTAGAGGTAGACCGATGTAGATAGCGGTAGATAGATAAAGGTAGATAGAGGTAGATAGATAGAAGTAGATGGAGGAAGATGGAGAAAGGTAGAGGTAGATAGAGGTAGATAGAGGTAGATAGAGGTAGATAGAGGAAGATAGAGGAAGATAGAGGGAGATAGAGGAAGTTAGAGGAAGATTGATGTAGATAGAGGTAGATAGAGGAAGATAGAGGTAGATAGAGGAAGATATAGGTAGATGAACATTGATGTAGATGGAGGTAGATAGATGTAGGTAGAGGTACGTAGAGGTATATGTAGATGTAGATAGAGTTAGATAGAGGTAGATGTAAATAGAGATAAATGTAGATAGAGGTAGATAGATGTAGATAGAGGTAGATAGAGGTAGATAGAGGAAGATAGAGGAAGATAGAGGTAGATCGGGGTAAATGGATGAAGACAGAGGTAAACAGATGTAGATAGAGGTAGATAGAGGTAGATGGGGATGAAGATAAAGGTAGATCGAGGTAGATGGATGAAGACAGAGGTAGACAGATGTAGATAGAGGTAGATAGAGGTAGATGGATGAAGATAGAGGTAGATGGATGAAGATAGAGGTAGATAGATGTATGAAGATAGAGGTAGATAGCTGTAGATAGAGGTAGATAGATGTAGATGTAAATAGATCTAGATAGATGGAACTAGAGGTAGAGGTAGATAGAGGAAGATAGAGGTCGATAGATGTAGATGGATGAAGATAGTGGTAGATAGCTATAGATAGAGGTAGATAGATGTAGATGTAAATAGATCTAGATAGATGGAACTAGAGGTAGAGGTAGATAGAGGAAGATAGAGGTTGATAGATGTAGATGGATGAAGATAGTGGTAGATAGCGATAGATAGAGGTAGATAGATGTAGATGTAAATAGATCTAGATAGATGGAACTAGAGGTAGAGGTAGATAGAGGAAGATAGAGGTCGATAGATGTAGATGGATGAAGATAAAGGTAGATCGAGGTAGATGGATGAAGACAGAGGTAGACAGAGGTAGATAGAGGTAGATGGATGAAGATAGAGGTAGATAGATGTAGATGTAAATAGATCTAGATAGATGGAACTAGAGGTAGAGGTAGATAGAGGTAGATAGAGGAAGATAGAGGTCGATAGATGTAGATGGATGAAGACAGAGGTAGACAGATGTAGATAGAGGTAGATAGATGTAGATAGATGTAGATGGATGAAGGTAGAGGTAGATAGATGTAGATGGATGAAGATAGTGGTAGATAGCGGTAGATAGAGGAAGATAGAGGTAGATAGATGTAAATGGAGGTAGACAGATGTTGATAGAGGAAGATAGATGTAGACAGAGGTAGACAGAGGTAGATAGATGTAGATAGAGGTAGACAGATGTGGACAGAGGTAGATAGAGGAAGATAGAGGTAGATAGATGTAAAGGGAGGTAGACAGATGTAGATAGAGGTAGATAGAGGAAGATAGAGGTAGATAGAGGTAAGTAGACGTAGATAGATAGAGGTAGACGGAGGTTGACAGAGGTAAACAGAGGTAGATAAATGTAAGTAGATGTAGATGGAGGTAGACCGAGGTAGATAGATGTAGATGGATGAAGACAGAGGTAGATGTAGATGGATGAAGATAGAGGTAGGTAGCTGTAGATAGAGGTAGATAGATGAAGATAGAGGTAGATAGCGCTAGATAGCGGTAGATGGAGGTAGATACAGGAAGATAGAGGAAGATGGATGTAGATGGATGAAGATAGCGGTAGATAGAGGTAGACCGAAGTAGATAGAGGTAGATAGATAAAAGTAGATAGAGGTAGATAGATAGAAGTAAATGGAGGAAGATGGAGAAAGGTAGAGGTAGATAGAGGTAGATAGATGTAGATAGAGGAAGATAGAGGAAGCTAGAGGAAGATTGATGTAGATAGAGGTAGATAGAGGAAGATAGAGGTAGATAGAGAAAGATAGAGGAAGATATAGGTAGATGAAGATTGATGTAGATGGAGGTAGATAGATGTAGGTAGAGGTACGTAGAGATATATGTAGATGTAGATAGAGTTAGATAGAGGTAGATGTTAGTAGAGATAAATGTAGATAGAGGTAGATAGATGTAGATAGAGGTAGATAGATGTAGATAGAGGTAGATAGAAGTAGAGGTAGATATAGGTAGATAGATGAAGATTGATGTAGATAGATGAAGATTGATGTAGATAGAGGTAGATAGATGTAGATAGATGTAGATAGAGGTAGATAGAGGAAGATAGAGGTAGATCGAGGTAGATGGATGAAGACAGAGGTAAACAGATGTAGATAGAGGTAGATCGAGGTAGATGGATGAAGATAAAGGTAGATCGAGGTAGATGGATGAAGATAGAGGTAGACTGATGTAGATAGAGGTAGATGGATGAGGATAGAGGTAGATAGATGTAGATGGATGAAGATAGAGATAGATAGCGGTAGATAGAGGTAGATATATGTAGATGTAAATAGATCTAGATAGATGGAACTAGAGGTAGAGGTAGATAGAGAAAGATAGAGGTCGATAGATGTAGATGGATGAAGATAGAGGTAGATAGATGTAGTTGTAAATAGATCTAGATAGATGGAACTAGAGGTAGAGGTAGATAGAGGTAGATAGAGGTAGATAGAGGTAGATAGAGGTAGATAGAGGAAGATAGAGGTAGATGGATGAGGATAGAGATAGATAGATGTAGATGGATGAAGATAGAGGTAGATAGCGGTAGATAGAGGTAGATAGATGTAGATGTAAATAGATCTAGATAGATGGAACTAGAGGTAGAGGTAGATAGAGGTAAATAGAGGAAGATAGAGGTAGATGGATGAAGACAGAGGTAGACAGATGTAGATAGAGGTAGATAGATGTAGATAGAGGTAGATAGAGGAAGATAGAGGGAGATTGAGGAAGCTAGAGGAAGATTGATGTAGATAGAGGTAGATAGAGGAAGATAGAGGTAGATAGAGAAAGATAGAGGTAGATAGAGTAAGATATAGGTAGATGAAGATTGATGTAGATGGAGGTAGATAGATGTAGGTAGATGTACGTAGAGGTATATGTAGATGTAGATAGAGTTAGATAGAGGTAGATGTAAATAGAGATAAATGTAGATAGAGGTAGATAGATGTAGATAGATGTAGATAGAAGTAGATAGATGTAGATAGATGTAGATAGAGGTAGATAGAGGTAGATAGAGGAAGATAGAGGTAGATCGAGGTAGATGGATGAAGACAGAGGTAAACAGATGTAGATAGAGGTAGATAGAGGTAGATGGATGGAGATAAAGGTAGATCGAGGTAGATGGATGAAGACAGAGGTAGACAGATGTAGATAGAGGTAGATAGAGGTAGATGGATGAGGATAGAGGTAGATAGATGTAGATGGACGAAGATAGAGGTAGATAGCGGTAGATAGAGGTAGATAGATGTAGATGTAAATAGATCTAGATAGATGGAACTAGAGGTAGAGGTAGATAGAGGTAGATAGAGAAAGATAGAGGTCGATAGATGGAGATGGATGAAGATAGAGGTAGATGGAGGTAGATAGATGTAGGTAGATGTACGTAGAGGTATATGTAGATGTAGATAGAGTTAGATAGAGGTAGATGTAAATAGAGATAAATGTAGATAGAGGTAGATATAGGTAGATAGATGAAGATTGATGTAGATAGAGGTAGATAGATGTAGATAGAGGTAGATAGAGGTAGATAGAGGTAGATAGAGGAAGATAGAGGTAGATCGAGGTAGATCGAGGTAGATGGATGAAGACAGAGGTAAACAGATGTAGATAGAGGTAGATAGAGGTAGATGGATGGAGATAAAGGTAGATCGAGGTAGATGGATGAAGACAGAGGTAGACAGATGTAGATAGAGGTAGATAGAGGTAGATGGATGAGGATAGAGGTAGATAGATGTAGATGGACGAAGATAGAGGTAGATAGCGGTAGATAGAGGTAGATAGATGTAGATGTAAATAGATCTAGATAGATGGAACTAGAGGTAGAGGTAGATAGAGGTAGATAGAGAAAGATAGAGGTCGATAGATGGAGATGGATGAAGATAGAGGTAGATAGAGGTAGATAGCAGTAGATAGAGGTAGATGGATGTAGATGTAAATAGATCTAGATAGATGGAACTAGAGGTAGAGGTAGATAGAGGTAGACAGATGTAGATAGAGGTAGACAGAGGTACGTAGACGTAGATAGATAGAGAGTAGACAGAGGTAGACGGAGGTTGACAGAGGTAAACAGATGTAGATAGAGGTAGATAGATGTAAGTAGATGTAGATGGAGGTAGACCGAGGTAGATAGATGTAGATGGATGAAGACAGAGGTAGATGTAGATAGATGAAGATAGAGGTAGATAGCTATAGATAGAGGTAGATAGATATAGATTGATGAAGATAGAGGTAGATAGCGCTAGATAGCGGTAGATGGAGGTAGACAGAGGTAGATACAGGAAGATAGAGGAAGATACAGGAAGATGGATGTAGATGGATGAAGATAGCGGTAGGTAGAGGTAGACCGATGTAGATAGAGGTAGATAGATAAAGGTAGATAGAGGTAGATAGATAGAAGTAGATGGAGTAAGATGGAGAAAGGTAGAGGTAGATAGAGGTAGATAGAGGTAGATAGAGGTAGATAGAGGAAGATAGAGGGAGATAGAGGAAGCTAGAGGAAGATTGATGTAGATAGAGGTAGATAGATGTAGATAGAGGTAGATAGAGGTAGATAGAGGTAGATAGAGAAAGATAGAGGTAGATAGAGAAAGATAGAGGTAGATAGAGGAAGATATAGGTAGATGAAGATTGATGTAGATGGAGGTAGATAGATGTAGGTAGAGGTACGTAGAGGTATATGTAGATGTAGATAGAGTTAGATAGAGGTAGATGTAAATAGAGATAAATGTAGATAGAGGTAGATAGATGTAGATAGAGGTAGATAGAGGAAGATAGAGGTAGATCGAGGTAAATGGATTTAGATAGAGGTAAACAGATGTAGATAGAGGTAGATAGAGGTAGATGGGGATGAAGATAAAGGTAGATCGAGGTAGATGGATGAAGACAGAGGTAGACAGATGTAGATAGAGGTGTATAGAGGTAGATGGATGAAGATAGAGATAGATAGATGTAGATGGATGAAGATAGAGGTAGATAGCGGTAGATAGAGGTAGATAGATGTAGATGTAAATTGATCTAGATAGATGGAACTAGAGATAGAGGTAGATAGAGGAAGATAGAGGTCGATAGATGTAGATGGATGAAGATAGTGGTAGATAGCGATAGATAGAGGTAGATAGATGTAGATGTAAATAGATCTAGATAGATGGAACTAGAGGTAGAGGTAGATAGAGGTTGATAGATGTAGATGGATGAAGACAGAGGTAGACAGATGTAGATAGAGGTAGATGGATGAAGATAAAGGTAGATCGAGGTAGATGGATGAAGACAGAGGTAGACAGAGGTAGATAGAGGTAGATGGATGAAGATAGAGGTAGATAGATGTAGATGGATGTAGATGTAACTAGATCTAGATAGATGGAACTAGAGGTAGAGCTAGATAGAGGTAGATAGAGGAAGATAGAGGTCGATAGATGTAGATGGATGAAGACAGAGGTAGACAGATGTAGATAGAGGTAGATAGATGTAGATGGATGAAGGTAGAGGTAGATAGATGTAGATGGATGAAGATAGTGATAGATAGCGGTAGATAGAGGAAGATAGAGGTAGATAGATGTAAATGGAGGTAGACAGATGTTGATAGAGGAAGATAGATGTAGACAGAGGTAGATAGATGTAGATAGAGGTAGACAGAGGTAGACAGATGTAGATAGAGGTAGATAGATGTAAAGGGAGGTAGACAGATGTAGATAGAGGTAGATAGAGGAAGATAGAGGTAGATAGAGGTAAGTAGACGTAGATAGATAGAGGTAGACAGAGGTAGACGGAGGTTGACAGAGGTAGATACAGGAAGATAGAGGAAGATACAGGAAGATGGATGTAGATGGATGAAGATAGCGGTAGCTAGAGGTAGACCGATGTAGATAGAGGTAGATAGATAAAAGTAGATAGAGGTAGATAGATAGAAGTGGATGGAGGAAGATGGAGAAAGGTAGAGGTAGATAGAGGTAGATAGAGGTAGATAGATGTAGATAGAGGAAGATAGAGGAAGATAGAGGAAGCTAGAGGAAGATTGATCTAGCTAGAGGTAGATAGAGGAAGATAGAGGTAGATAGAGAAAGATAGAGGTAGATAGAGGAAGATATAGGTAGATGAAGATTGATGTAGATGGAGGTAGATAGATGTAGGTAGAGGTACGTAGAGGTATATGTAGATGTAGATAGAGTTAGATAGAGGTAGATGTAAATAGAGATAAATGTAGATAGAGGTAGATAGATGTAGATAGATGTAGATAGAAGTAGAGGTAGATATAGGTAGATAGATGAAGATTGATGTAGATAGAGGTAGATAGATGTAGATAGAGGTAGATAGATGAAGATAGAGGTAGATCGAGGTAGATGGATAAAGACAGAGGTAAACAGATGTAGATAGAGGTAGATAGAGGTAGATGGATGAAGATAAAGGTAGATCGAGGTAGATGGATGAAGACAGAGGTAGACAGATGTAGATAGAGGTAGATGGATGAGGATAGAGGTAGATAGATGTAGATGGATGAAGATAGAGGTAGATAGCGGTAGATAGAGGTAGATATATGTAGATGTAAATAGATCTAGATAGATGGAACTAGAGGTAGAGGTAGATAGAGAAAGATAGAGGTCGATAGATGTAGATGGATGAAGATAGAGGTAGATAGAGGTAGATAGATGTAGCTGTAAATAGATCTAGATAGATGGAACTAGAGGTAGAGGTAGATAGAGGTAGATAGAGGAAGATAGAGGTAGATGGATGAGGATAGAGGTAGATAGATGTAGATGGATGAAGATAGAGGTAGATAGCGGTAGATAGAGGTAGATAGATGTAGATGTAAATAGATCTAGATAGATGGAACTAGAGGTAGAGGTCGATAGATGTAGATGGATGAAGACAGAAGTAGACAGAGGTAGACAGATGTAAATAGAGGTAGATAGATGTAGATGGATGAAGATAGTGGTAGATAGAGGTAAATAGAGGTAGATAGATGTAGATGTAAATAGATCTAGATAGATGGAACTAGAGGTAGAGGTAGAGGTAGATAGAGGAAGATAGATGTAGATGGAGGTAGATAGATGTAGATGGAGGTAGATGGATGAAGACAGAGGTAGACAGATGTAGATAGAGGTAGATGGGTGAAGATAAAGGTAGATCGAGGTAGATGGATGAAGACAGAGGTAGACAGAGGTAGATAGAGGTAGATGGATGAAGATAGAGGTAGATGGATGTAGATGTAAATAGATCTAGATAGATGGAACTAGAGGTAGAGGTAGATAGAGGTAGATAGAGGAAGATAGAGGTCGATAGATGTAGATGGATGAAGACAGAGGTAGACAGATGTAGATAGAGGTAGATAGATGTAGATAGATGTAGATGGATGAAGGTAGAGGTAGATAGATGTAGATGGATGAAGATAGTGGTAGATAGCAGTAGATAGAGAAAGATAGAGGTAGATAGATGTAAATGGAGGTAGACAGATGTTGATAGAGGAAGATAGATGTAGACAGAGGTAGACAGAGGTAGATAGATGTAGATAGAGGTAGACAGATGTAGATAGAGGTAGATAGAGGAAGATAGAGGTAGATAGATGTAAAGGGAGGTAGACAGATGTAGATAGAGGTAGATAGAGGAAGATAGAGGTAGATAGAGGTAAGTAGACGTAGATAGATAGAGGTAGACAGAGGTAGACGGAGGTTGACAGAGGTAAACAGTTGTAGATAGATGTAAGTAGATGTAGATGGAGGTAGACCGAGGTAGATAGATGTAGATGGATGAAGACAGAGGTAGATGTAGATGGATGAAGATAGAGGTAGGTAGCTGTAGATAGAGGTAGATAGATGAAGATAGAGGTAGATAGCGCTAGATAGCGGTAGATGGAGGTAGACAGAGGTAGATACAGGAAGATACAGGAAGATGGATGTAGATGGATGAAGATAGCGGTAGATAGAGGTAGACCGATGTAGATAGAGGTAGATAGATAGAAGTAGATAGATAGAAGTAGATGGAGGAAGATGGAGAAAGGTAGAGGTAGATAGAGGTAGATAGAGGTAGATAGAGGTAGATAGAGGTAGATAGAGGTAGATAGAGGTACATAGAGGAAGATAGAGGGAGATAGAGGAAGCTAGAGGAAGATTGATGTAGATAGAGGTAGATAGAGGAAGATAGAGGTAGATAGAGAAAGATAGAGGTAGATAGAGGAAGATATAGGTAGATGAAGATTGATGTAGATGGAGGTAGATAGATGTAGGTAGATGTACGTAGAGGTATATGTAGATGTAGATAGAGTTAGATAGAGGTAGATGTAAATAGAGATAAATGTAGATAGAGGTAGATAGATGTAGATAGATGTAGATAGAAGTAGAGGTAGATATAGGTAGATAGATGAAGATTGATGTAGATAGAGGTAGATAGATGTAGATAGATGTAGATAGAGGTAGATAGAGGTAGATAGAGGTAGATAGAGGTAGATCGAGGTAGATCGAGGTAGATGGATGAAGACAGAGGTAAACAGATGTAGATAGAGGTAGATAGAGGTAGATGGATGGAGATAAAGGTAGATCGAGGTAGATGGATGAAGACAGAGGTAGACAGATGTAGATAGAAGTAGATAGAGGTAGATGGATGAGGATAGAGGTAGATAGATGTAGATGGACGAAGATAGAGGTAGATAGCGGTAGATAGAGGTAGATAGATGTAGATGTAAATAGATCTAGATAGATGGAACTAGAGGTAGAGGTAGATAGAGGTAGATAGAGAAAGATAGAGGTCGATAGATGGAGATGGATGAAGATAGAGGTAGATAGAGGTAGATAGCAGTAGATAGAGGTAGATGGATGTAGATGTAAATAGATCTAGATAGATGGAACTAGAGGTAGAGGTAGAGGTAGATAGAGGTAGACAGATGTAGATAGAGGTAGACAGAGGTACGTAGACGTAGATAGATAGAGGTAGACAGAGGTAGACGGAGGTTGACAGAGGTAAACAGATGTAGATAGAGGTAGATAGATGTAAGTAGATGTAGATGGAGGTAGACCGAGGTAGATAGATGTAGATGGATGAAGACAGAGGTAGATGTAGATAGATGAAGATAGAGGTAGATAGCTATAGATAGAGGTAGATAGATATAGATTGATGAAGATAGAGGTAGATAGCGCTAGATAGCGGTAGATGGAGGTAGACAGAGGTAGATACAGGAAGATAGAGGAAGATACAGGAAGATGGATGTAGATGGATGAAGATAGCGGTAGGTAGAGGTAGACCGATGTAGATAGAGGTAGATAGATAAAGGTAGATAGAGGTAGATAGATAGAAGTAGATGGAGTAAGATGGAGAAAGGTAGAGGTAGATAGAGGTAGATAGAGGTAGATAGAGGTAGATAGAGGAAGATAGAGGGAGATAGAGGAAGCTAGAGGAAGATTGATGTAGATAGAGGTAGATAGAGGTAGATAGAGGAAGATAGAGGTAGATAGAGAAAGATAGAGGTAGATAGAGAAAGATAGAGGTAGATAGAGGAAGATATAGGTAGATGAAGATTGATGTAGATGGAGGTAGATAGATGTAGGTAGAGGTACGTAGAGGTATATGTAGATGTAGATAGAGTTAGATAGAGGTAGATGTAAATAGAGATAAATGTAGATAGAGGTAGATAGATGTAGATAGAGGTAGATAGAGGAAGATAGAGGTAGATCGAGGTAAATGGATTTAGATAGAGGTAAACAGATGTAGATAGAGGTAGATAGAGGTAGATGGGGATGAAGATAAAGGTAGATCGAGGTAGATGGATGAAGACAGAGGTAGACAGATGTAGATAGAGGTGTATAGAGGTAGATGGATGAAGATAGAGATAGATAGATGTAGATGGATGAAGATAGAGGTAGATAGCGGTAGATAGAGGTAGATAGATGTAGATGTAAATTGATCTAGATAGATGGAACTAGAGATAGAGGTAGATAGAGGAAGATAGAGGTCGATAGATGTAGATGGATGAAGATAGTGGTAGATAGCGATAGATAGAGGTAGATAGATGTAGATGTAAATAGATCTAGATAGATGGAACTAGAGGTAGAGGTAGATAGAGGTTGATAGATGTAGATGGATGAAGACAGAGGTAGACAGATGTAGATAGAGGTAGATGGATGAAGATAAAGGTAGATCGAGGTAGATGGATGAAGACAGAGGTAGACAGAGGTAGATAGAGGTAGATGGATGAAGATAGAGGTAGATAGATGTAGATGGATGTAGATGTAACTAGATCTAGATAGATGGAACTAGAGGTAGAGCTAGATAGAGGTAGATAGAGGAAGATAGAGGTCGATAGATGTAGATGGATGAAGACAGAGGTAGACAGATGTAGATAGAGGTAGATAGATGTAGATGGATGAAGGTAGAGGTAGATAGATGTAGATGGATGAAGATAGTGATAGATAGCGGTAGATAGAGGAAGATAGAGGTAGATAGATGTAAATGGAGGTAGACAGATGTTGATAGAGGAAGATAGATGTAGACAGAGGTAGATAGATGTAGATAGAGGTAGACAGAGGTAGACAGATGTAGATAGAGGTAGATAGATGTAAAGGGAGGTAGACAGATGTAGATAGAGGTAGATAGAGGAAGATAGAGGTAGATAGAGGTAAGTAGACGTAGATAGATAGAGGTAGACAGAGGTAGACGGAGGTTGACAGAGGTAGATACAGGAAGATAGAGGAAGATACAGGAAGATGGATGTAGATGGATGAAGATAGCGGTAGCTAGAGGTAGACCGATGTAGATAGAGGTAGATAGATAAAAGTAGATAGAGGTAGATAGATAGAAGTGGATGGAGGAAGATGGAGAAAGGTAGAGGTAGATAGAGGTAGATAGAGGTAGATAGATGTAGATAGAGGAAGATAGAGGAAGATAGAGGAAGCTAGAGGAAGATTGATCTAGCTAGAGGTAGATAGAGGAAGATAGAGGTAGATAGAGAAAGATAGAGGTAGATAGAGGAAGATATAGGTAGATGAAGATTGATGTAGATGGAGGTAGATAGATGTAGGTAGAGGTACGTAGAGGTATATGTAGATGTAGATAGAGTTAGATAGAGGTAGATGTAAATAGAGATAAATGTAGATAGAGGTAGATAGATGTAGATAGATGTAGATAGAAGTAGAGGTAGATATAGGTAGATAGATGAAGATTGATGTAGATAGAGGTAGATAGATGTAGATAGAGGTAGATAGATGAAGATAGAGGTAGATCGAGGTAGATGGATAAAGACAGAGGTAAACAGATGTAGATAGAGGTAGATAGAGGTAGATGGATGAAGATAAAGGTAGATCGAGGTAGATGGATGAAGACAGAGGTAGACAGATGTAGATAGAGGTAGATGGATGAGGATAGAGGTAGATAGATGTAGATGGATGAAGATAGAGGTAGATAGCGGTAGATAGAGGTAGATATATGTAGATGTAAATAGATCTAGATAGATGGAACTAGAGGTAGAGGTAGATAGAGAAAGATAGAGGTCGATAGATGTAGATGGATGAAGATAGAGGTAGATAGAGGTAGATAGATGTAGCTGTAAATAGATCTAGATAGATGGAACTAGAGGTAGAGGTAGATAGAGGTAGATAGAGGAAGATAGAGGTAGATGGATGAGGATAGAGGTAGATAGATGTAGATGGATGAAGATAGAGGTATATAGCGGTAGATAGAGGTAGATAGATGTAGATGTAAATAGATCTAGATAGATGGAACTAGAGGTAGAGGTCGATAGATGTAGATGGATGAAGACAGAAGTAGACAGAGGTAGACAGATGTAAATAGAGGTAGATAGATGTAGATGGATGAAGATAGTGGTAGATAGAGGTAAATAGAGGTAGATAGATGTAGATGTAAATAGATCTAGATAGATGGAACTAGAGGTAGAGGTAGAGGTAGATAGAGGAAGATAGATGTAGATGGAGGTAGATAGATGTAGATGGAGGTAGATGGATGAAGACAGAGGTAGACAGATGTAGATAGAGGTAGATGGGTGAAGATAAAGGTAGATCGAGGTAGATGGATGAAGACAGAGGTAGACAGAGGTAGATAGAGGTAGATGGATGAAGATAGAGGTAGATGGATGTAGATGTAAATAGATCTAGATAGATGGAACTAGAGGTAGAGGTAGATAGAGGTAGATAGAGGAAGATAGAGGTCGATAGATGTAGATGGATGAAGACAGAGGTAGACAGATGTAGATAGAGGTAGATAGATGTAGATAGATGTAGATGGATGAAGGTAGAGGTAGATAGATGTAGATGGATGAAGATAGTGGTAGATAGCGGTAGATAGAGAAAGATAGAGGTAGATAGATATAAATGGAGGTAGACAGATGTTGATAGAGGAAGATAGATGTAGACAGAGGTAGACAGAGGTAGATAGATGTAGATAGAGGTAGACAGATGTAGATAGAGGTAGATAGAGGAAGATAGAGGTAGATAGATGTAAAGGGAGGTAGACAGATGTAGATAGAGGTAGATAGAGGAAGATAGAGGTAGATAGAGGTAAGTAGACGTAGATAGATAGAGGTAGACAGAGGTAGACGGAGGTTGACAGAGGTAAACAGTTGTAGATAGATGTAAGTAGATGTAGATGGAGGTAGACCGAGGTAGATAGATGTAGATGGATGAAGACAGAGGTAGATGTAGATGGATGAAGATAGAGGTAGGTAGCTGTAGATAGAGGTAGATAGATGAAGATAGAGGTAGATAGCGCTAGATAGCGGTAGATGGAGGTAGACAGAGGTAGATACAGGAAGATACAGGAAGATGGATGTAGATGGATGAAGATAGCGGTAGATAGAGGTAGACCGATGTAGATAGAGGTAGATAGATAAAAGTAGATAGATAGAAGTAGATAGATAGAAGTAGATGGAGGAAGATGGAGAAAGGTAGAGGTAGATAGAGGTAGATAGAGGTAGATAGAGGTACATAGAGGAAGATAGAGGGAGATAGAGGAAGCTAGAGGAAGATTGATGTAGATAGAGGTAGATAGAGGAAGATAGAGGTAGATAGAGAAAGATAGAGGTAGATAGAGGAAGATATAGGTAGATGAAGATTGATGTAGATGGAGGTAGATAGATGTAGGTAGATGTACGTAGAGGTATATGTAGATGTAGATAGAGTTAGATAGAGGTAGATGTAAATAGAGATAAATGTAGATAGAGGTAGATAGATGTAGATAGATGTAGATAGAAGTAGAGGTAGATATAGGTAGATAGATGAAGATTGATGTAGATAGAGGTAGATAGATGTAGATAGATGTAGAGGTAGATAGAGGAAGATAGAGGTAGATCGAGGTAGATGGATGAAGACAGAGGTAAACAGATGTAGATAGAGGTAGATAGAGGTTAGATGGATGAAGATAAAGGTAGATCGAGGTAGATGGATGAAGACAGAGGTAGACAGATGTAGATAGAGGTAGATAGAGGTAGATGGATGAGGATAGAGGTAGATAGATGTAGATGGATGAAGATAGAGGTAGATAGCGGTAGATAGAGGTAGATAGATGTAGATGTAAATACATCTAGATAGATGGAACTAGAGGTAGAGGTAGATAGAGGTCGATAGATGGAGATGGATGAAGATAGAGGTAGATAGCAGTAGATAGAGGTAGATGGATGTAGATGTAAATAGATCTAGATAGATGGAACTAGAGGTAGAGGTAGAGGTAGATAGAGGTAGATGGAGGTAGATAGAGGAAGATAGAGGTCGATAGATGTAGATGGATGAAGACAGAGGTAAACAGATGTAGATAGAGGTAGATAGATGTAGATCGAGGTAGATGGATGAAGACAGAGGTAGACAGATGTAGATAGAGGTAGATAGATGTAGATAGATGTAGATGGATGAAGGTAGAGGTAGATAGATGTAGATGGATGAAGATAGTGGTGATAGCGGTAGATAGAGGTAGATAGAGGTAGATAGATGTAGATGGAGGTAGATGGAGGTAGATGGAGGTAGATGGATGAAGATGGATGAAGATGGATGAAGATGGATGAAGATAGAGGTAGATAGCGGTAGATAGATGTAGGTAGATGTAGGTAGAGGTAGGTAGGTGTAGATAGAGGTAGATAGTTAGCTAGATAGAGGTAGATGGATGTAGATTGAAGTAGATGAATGAAGATATATGTAAATAGATGTAGATAGATGTAAATAGAAGTAGAGGTAGATAAAGGTAGATAGATGAAGATTGATGTAGATAGAGGTAGATAGATGAAGATAGATGTACATAGATGTAGATAGATGTAGATGGATGAAGATAGAGGTAGATAGAGGTAGATGAACATAGAGGTAGATAGATGAAGATAGATGTAGATAGAGGTAGACAGAGGTAGATAGAAGAAGATAGAGGTAGATCGAGGTAGATGGATGAAGACAGAGGTAGATAGATGTAGATAGAGGTAGATGGATGAAGATAGAGGTAGATAGATGAAGATAGAGGTAGGTGGAGGTAGATAGATGTAGATAGAGGTAGGTAGATGTAGATGGATGAAGATAGAGGAAGATGTAGATGGATGAAGATAGAGGTAGATAGAGGAAGATAGAGGTAGATCGAGGTAGATGGATGAAGACAGAGGTAGACAGATGTAGATAGAGGTAGATAGATGTAGATGGATGAAGATAGTGGTAGATAGCGGTAAATAGAGGTAGATAGATGTAGATGGAAATAGATCTAGATAGATGGAAATAGAGGTAGAGGTAGATAGATGTAGATAGAGGTAGATAGAGGTAGATAGAGGAAGATGGATGAAGATAGAGGTAGATAGCGGTAGATAGATGTAGATAGATGTAGGTAGAGGTAGGTAGGTGTAGATAGAGGTAGTTAGCTAGATGGAGGTAGATAGATGTAGATAGATGTAAATAGAAGTAGAGGTAGATATAGGTAGATAGATGAAGATTGATGTAGATAGAGGTAGATAGATGAAGATAGATGTACATAGATGTAGATAGAGGTAGGTAGAGGTAGATAGTGGTAGATAGTTGTTGATAGTGGTAGATAGAGGTAGATAGAGGTAGATAGAGGTAGATGGAGGTAGATGGATGAAGATGGATGAAGATGGATGAAGATAGAGGTAGATAGAGGTAGATAGCGGTAGATAGATGTAGGTAGATGTAGGTAGAGGTAGGTAGAGGTAGGTAGAGGTAGGTAGGTGTAGATAGAGGTAGATAGTTAGCTAGATAGAGGTAGATGGATGTAGATTGAAGTAGATGAATGAAGATATATGTAAATAGATGTAGATAGATGTAAATAGAAGTAGAGGTAGATATAGGTAGATAGATGAAGATTGATGTAGATAGAGGTAGATATATGAAGATAGATGTAGATAGAGGTAGACAGAGGTAGATAGAAAAAGATAGAGGTAGATCGAGGTAGATGGATGAAGACAGAGGTAGATAGATGTAGATAGAGGTAGATGGATGAAGATAGAGGTAGATAGATGAAGATAGAGGTAGATGGAGGTAGATAGATGTAGATAGAGGTAGGTAGATGTAGATGGATGAAGATAGAGGAAGATGTAGATGGATGAAGATAGAGGTAGATAGAGGAAGATAGAGGTAGATCGAGGTAGATGGATGAAGACAGAGATAGACAGAGGTAGATAGATGTAGATGGATGAAGATAGTGGTAGATAGCGGTAAATAGAGGTAGATAGATGTAGATGGAAATAGATCTAGATAGATGGAAATAGAGGTAGAGGTAGATAGATGTAGATAGAGGTAGATAGAGGAAGATGGATGAAGATGGATGAAGATAGAGGTAGATAGCGGTAGATAGATGTAGATAGATGTAGGTAGAGGTAGGTAGGTGTAGATAGAGGTAGTTAGCTAGATGGAGGTAGATAGATGTAAATAGAAGTAGAGGTAGATATAGGTAGATAGATGAAGATTGATGTAGATAGAGGTAGATAGATGAAGATAGATGTACATAGATGTAGATAGAGGTAGGTAGAGGTAGATAGTGGTAGATAGTTGTTGATAGAGGTTGATAGTGGTAGATAGAGGTAGATAGTGGTAGATGGATGTAGATGAAGGTAGATGGCAGTCGATAGATGAAGATAGATGTACATAGATGTAGATAGAGGTAGGTAGATGTAGATGGATGAAGATAGAGGTAGATGTAGATGGATTAAGATAGAGGTAGATGAAGATAGATGTAGATAGAGGTAGACAGAGGAAGACAGAGGAAGACAGAGGAAGATAGAGGTAGATAGATATAGACAGAGGTAGGTAGATGTAGATAGAGGAAGATAGATGTAGATAGAGGTAGACAGAGGAAGATAGATGAAGATAGATGAAGATAGATGAAGATAGAGGTAGATAGGTGAAGATAGAGGTAGATAGAGGTAAATAGATGTAGATGGATGAAGATAGCGGTAGATCGAGGTAGATAGATGTAGATAGAGGTAGGTAGATGTAGGCAGGTGTAGATAGAGGTAGATAGATGTAGATTGAGGTAGATGAATGCAGATAGATGTAGATAGTGGTAGATAGTTGTTGATAGAGGTAGATAGAGGTAGATAGAGGTAGATAGAGGTAGATGGAGGTAGATGGAGGTAGATGGATGTAGATGGATGAAGATAGCAGTAGATAGATGTAAATAGAGGTAGATAGAGGTAGACAGAAGTAGATAGATGTAGATGTAAATAGATCTAGATAGATGGAACTAGAGGTAGAGGTAGATAGAGAAAGATAGAGGTCGATAGATGGAGATGGATGAAGATAGAGGTAGATAGAGGTAGATAGCAGTAGATAGAGGTAGATGGATGTAGATGTAAATAGATCTAGATAGATGGAACTAGAGGTAGAGGTAGATAGAGGTAGATGGAGGTAGATAGATGCAAAGGGAGGTAGACAGATGTAGATAGAGGTAGACAGAGGTACATAGACGTAGATAGATAGAGGTAGACAGAGGTAGACGGAGGTTGACAGAGGTAAACAGATGTAGATAGAGGTAGATAGATGTAAGTAGATGTAGATGGAGGTAGACCGAGGTAGATAGATGTAGATGGATGAAGACAGAGGTAGATGTAGATAGATGAAGATAGAGGTAGATAGCTATAGATAGAGGTAGATAGATATAGATTGATGAAGATAGAGGTAGATAGCGCTAGATAGCGGTAGATGGAGGTAGACAGAGGTAGATACAGGAAGATACAGGAAGATGGATGTAGATGGATGAAGATAGCGGTACGTAGAGGTAGACCGATGTAGATAGAGGTAGATAGATAGAAGTAGATGGAGTAAGATGGAGAAAGGTAGAGGTAGATAGAGGTAGATAGAGGAAGATAGAGGAAGATAGAGGGAGATAGAGGAAGCTAGAGGAAGATTGATGTAGATAGAGGTAGATAGAGGAAGATAGAGGTAGATAGAGAAAGATAGAGGTAGATAGAGGAAGATATAGGTAGATGAAGATTGATGTAGATGGAGGTAGATAGATGTAGGTAGAGGTACGTAGAGGTATATGTAGATGTAGATAGAGTTAGATAGAGGTAGATGTAAATAGAGATAAATGTAGATAGAGGTAGATAGAGGTAGATAGATGTAGATAGATGTAGATAGAGGTAGATAGAGGTAGATAGAGGTAGATAGAGGAAGATAGAGGTAGATCGAGGTAAATGGATGAAGATAGAGGTAAACAGATGTAGATAGAGGTAGATAGAGGTAGATGGGGATGAAGATAAAGGTAGATCGAGGTAGATGGATGAAGACAGAGGTAGACAGATGTAGATAGAGGTGTATAGAGGTAGATGGATGAAGATAGAGGTAGATAGATGTAGATGGATGAAGATAGAGGTAGATAGCGGTAGATAGAGGTAGATAGATGTAGATGTAAATAGATCTAGATAGATGGAACTAGAGGTAGAGGTAGATAGAGGAAGATAGAGGTCGATAGATGTAGATGGATGAAGATAGTGGTAGATAGCGATAGATAGAGGTAGATAGATGTAGATGTAAATAGATCTAGATAGATGGAACTAGAGGTAGAGGTAGATAGAGGAAAATAGAGGTCGATAGATGTAGATGGATGAAGACAGAGGTAGACAGATGTAGATAGAGGTAGATGGATGAAGATAAAGGTAGATCAAGGTAGATGGATGAAGATAAAGGTAGATCGAGGTAGATGGATGAAGACAGAGGTAGATAGAGGTAGATGGATGAAGATAGAGGTAGATAGATGTAGATGGATGTAGATGTAAATAGATCTAGATAGATGGAACTAGAGGTAGATAGAGGTAGATAGAGGAAGATAGAGGTCGATAGATGTAGATGGATGAAGGCAGAGGTAGACAGATGTAGATAGAGGTAGATAGATGTAGATAGATGTAGATGGATGAAGTTAGAGATAGATAGATGTAGATGGATGAAGATAGTGGTAGATAGCGGTAGATAGAGGAAGATAGAGGTAGATAGATGTAAATGGAGGTAGACAGATGTTGATAGAGGAAGATAGATGTAGACAGAGGTAGACAGATGTAGATAGAGGTAGACAGAGGTAGACAGATGTAGATAGAGGTAGATAGATGTAAAGGGAGGTAGACAGATGTAGATAGAGGTAGAGGAAGATAGAGGTAGATAGAGGTAAGTAGACGTAGATAGATAGAGGTAGACGGAGGTTGACAGAGGTAAACAGATGTAGATAGAGGTAGATAAATGTAAGTAGATGTAGATGGAGGTAGACCGAGGTAGATAGATGTAGATGGATGAAGACAGAGGTAGATGTAGATGGATGAAGATAGAGGTAGGTAGCTGTAGATAGAGGTAAATAGATGAAGATAGAGGTAGATAGCGCTAGATAGCGATAGATGGAGGTAGATACAGGAAGATAGAGGAAGATACAGGAAGATGGATGTAGATGGATGAAGATAGCGGTAGCTAGAGGTAGACCGATGTAGATAGAGGTAGATAGATAAAAGTAGATAGAGGTAGATAGATAGAAGTGGATGGAGGAAGATGGAGAAAGGTAGAGGTAGATAGAGGTAGATAGAGGTAGATAGAGTTAGATAGATGTAGATAGAGGAAGATAGAGGAAGCTAGAGGAAGATTGATCTAGATAGAGGTAGATAGAGGAAGATAGAGGTAGATAGAGAAAGATAGAGGTAGATAGAGGAAGATATAGGTAGATGAAGATTGATGTAGATGGAGGTAGATAGATGTAGGTAGAGGTACGTAGAGGTATATGTAGATGTAGATAGAGTTAGATAGAGGTAGATGTAAATAGAGATAAATGTAGAAAGAGGTAGATAGATGTAGATAGATGTAGATAGAAGTAGAGGTAGATATAGGTAGATAGATGAAGATTGATGTAGATAGAGGTAGATAGATGTAGATAGAGGTAGATAGAGGTAGATGGATGAAGATAAAGGTAGATCGAGGTAGATGGATGAAGACAGAGGTAGACAGATGTAGATAGAGGTAGATGGATGAGGATAGAGGTAGATAGATGTAGATGGATGAAGATAGAGGTAGGTAGCGGTAGATAGAGGTAGATATATGTAGATGTAAATAGATCTAGATAGATGGAACTAGAGGTAGAGGTAGATAGAGAAAGATAGAGGTCGATAGATGTAGATGGATGAAGATAGAGGTAGATAGCGGTAGATAGAGGTAGATAGATGTAGCTGTAAATAGATCTAGATAGATGGAACTAGAGGTAGAGGTAGATAGAGGTCGATAGAGGTAGATAGAGGAAGATAGAGGTAGATGGATGAGGATAGAGGTAGATAGATGTAGATGGATGAAGATAGAGGTAGATAGCGGTAGATAGAGGTAGATAGATGTAGATGTAAATAGATCTAGATAGATGGAACTAGAGGTAGAGGTAGATAGAGGTAAATAGAGGAAGATAGAGGTCGATAGATGTAGATGGATGAAGACAGGTAGACAGAGGTAGACAGATGTAGATAGAGGTAGATAGATGTAGATGGATGAAGATAGAGGTAGATAGATGTAGATGGATGAAGATAGTGGTAGATAGAGGTAAATAGAGGTAGATAGATGTAGATGTAAATAGATCTAGATAGATGGAACTAGAGGTAGAGGTAGAGGTAGATAGAGGAAGATAGATGTAGATGGAGGTAGATAGATGTAGATGGAGGTAGATGGATGAAGACAGAAGTAGACAGATGTAGATAGAGGTAGATGGATGAAGATAAAGGTAGATCGAGGTAGATGGATGAAGACAGAGGTAGACAGAGGTAGATAGAGGTAGATGGATGAAGATAGAGGTAGATAGATGTAGATGTAAATAGATCTAGATAGATGGAACTAGAGGTAGAGGTAGATAGAGGAAGATAGAGGTCGATAGATGTAGATGGATGAAGACAGAGGTAGACAGATGTAGATAGAGGTAGATAGATGTAGATAGATGTAGATGGATGAAGGTAGAGGTAGATAGATGTAGATGGATGAAGATAGTGGTAGATAGAGAAAGATAGAGGTAGATAGATGTAAATGGAGGTAGACAGATGTTGATAGAGGAAGATAGATGTAGACAGAGGAGGTAGACAGAGGTAGATAGATGTAGATAGAGGTAGACAGATGTAGATAGAGGTAGATAGAAGAAGATAGAGGTAGATAGATGTAAAGGGAGGTAGACAGATGTAGATAGAGGTAGATAGAGGAAGATAGAGGTAGATAGAGGAAAGTAGACGTAGATAGATAGAGGTAGACAGAGGTAGACGGAGGTTGACAGAGGTAAACAGATGTAGATAGATGTAAGTAGATGTAGATGGAGGTAGACCGAGGTAGATAGATGTAGATGGATGAAGACAGAGGTAGATGTAGATGGATGAAGATAGAGGTAGGTAGCTGTAGATAGAGGTAGATAGATGAAGATAGAGGTAGATAGCACTAGATAGCGGTAGATGGAGGTAGACAGAGGTAGATACAGGAAGATACAGGAAGATGGATGTAGATGGATGAAGATAGCGGTAGATAGAGGTAGACCGATGTAGATAGAGGTAGATAGATAAAAGTAGATAGAGGTAGATAGATAGAAGTAGATGGAGGAAGATGGAGAAAGGTAGAGGTAGATATAGGTAGATAGAGGTAGATAGAGGTAGATAGAGGAAGATAGAGGGAGATAGAGGAAGCTAGAGGAAGATTGATGTAGATAGAGGTAGATAGAGGAAGATAGAGGTAGATAGAGGAAGATAGAGGTAGATAGAGGAAGATATAGGTAGATGAAGATTGATGTAGATGGAGGTAGATAGATGTAGGTAGATGTACGTAGAGGTATATGTAGATAGAGTTAGATAGAGGTAGATGTAAATAGAGATAAATGTAGATAGAGGTAGATAGATGTAGATAGATGTAGATAGAAGTAGAGGTAGATATAGGTAGATAGATAAAGATTGATGTAGATAGAGGTAGATAGATGTAGATAGATGTAGATAGAGGTAGAGGTAGATAGAGGAAGATAGAGGTAGATTGAGGTAGATGGATGAAGACAGAGGTAAACAGATGTAGATAGAGGTAGATAGAGGTTAGATGGATGAAGATAAAGGTAGATCGAGGTAGATGGATGAAGACAGAGGTAGACAGATGTAGATAGAGGTAGATAGAGGTAGATGGATGAGGATAGAGGTAGATAGATGTAGATGGATGAAGATAGCGGTAGATAGAGGTAGATAGATGTAGATGTAAATAGATCTAGATAGATGGAACTAGAGGTAGAGGTAGCTAGAGGTAGATAGAGAAAGATAGAGGTCGATAGATGGAGATGGATGAAGATAGAGGTAGATAGAGGTAGATAGCAGTAGATAGAGGTAGATGGATGTAGATGTAAATAGATCTAGATAGATGGAACTAGAGGTAGAGGTAGTTAGAGGTAGATGGAGGTTGATAGAGGTTGATAGAGGAAGATAGAGGTCGATAGATGTAGATGGATGAAGACAGAGGTAAACAGATGTAGATAGAGGTAGATAGATGTAGATAGATGTAGATCGAGGTAGATGGATGAAGACAGAGGTAGACAGATGTAGATAGAGGTAGATAGATGTAGATAGATGTAGATGGATGAAGGTAGAGGTAGATAGATGTAGATGGATGAAGATAGTGGTAGATAGAGAAAGATAGAGGTAGATAGATGTAAATGGAGGTAGACAGATGTTGATAGAGGAAGATAGATGTAGACAGAGGAGGTAGACAGAGGTAGATAGATGTAGATGGATGAAGATAGTGGTAGATAGAGGTAAATAGAGGTAGATAGATGTAGATGTAAATAGATCTAGATAGATGGAACTAGAGGTAGAGGTAGATAGAGGAAGATAGATGTAGATGGAGGTAGATAGATGTAGATGGAGGTAGATGGATGAAGACAGAAGTAGACAGATGTAGATAGAGGTAGATGGATGAAGATAAAGGTAGATCGAGGTAGATGGATGAAGACAGAGGTAGACAGAGAGTAGATAGAGGTAGATGGATGAAGATAGAGGTAGATAGATGTAGATGTAAATAGATCTAGATAGATGGAACTAGAGGTAGAGGTAGATAGAGGAAGATAGAGGTCGATAGATGTAGATGGATGAAGACAGAGGTAGACAGATGTAGATAGAGGTAGATAGATGTAGATAGATGTAGATGGATGAAGGTAGAGGTAGATAGATGTAGATGGATGAAGATAGTGGTAGATAGAGAAAGATAGAGGTAGATAGATGTAAATGGAGGTAGACAGATGTTGATAGAGGAAGATAGATGTAGACAGAGGAGGTAGACAGAGGTAGATAGATGTAGATAGAGGTAGACAGATGTAGATAGAGGTAGATAGAAGAAGATAGAGGTAGATAGATGTAAAGGGAGGTAGACAGATGTAGATAGAGGTAGACAGATGTAGATAGAGGTAGATAGAGGAAAGTAGACGTAGATAGATAGAGGTAGACAGAGGTAGACGGAGGTTGACAGAGGTAAACAGATGTAGATAGATGTAAGTAGATGTAGATGGAGGTAGACCGAGGTAGATAGATGTAGATGGATGAAGACAGAGGTAGATGTAGATGGATGAAGATAGAGGTAGGTAGCTGTAGATAGAGGTAGATAGATGAAGATAGAGGTAGATAGCACTAGATAGCGGTAGATGGAGGTAGACAGAGGTAGATACAGGAAGATACAGGAAGATGGATGTAGATGGATGAAGATAGCGGTAGATAGAGGTAGACCGATGTAGATAGAGGTAGATAGATAAAAGTAGATAGAGGTAGATAGATAGAAGTAGATGGAGGAAGATGGAGAAAGGTAGAGGTAGATATAGGTAGATAGAGGTAGATAGAGGTAGATAGAGGAAGATAGAGGGAGATAGAGGAAGCTAGAGGAAGATTGATGTAGATAGAGGTAGATAGAGGAAGATAGAGGTAGATAGAGGAAGATAGAGGTAGATAGAGGAAGATATAGGTAGATGAAGATTGATGTAGATGGAGGTAGATAGATGTAGGTAGATGTACGTAGAGGTATATGTAGATGTAGATAGAGTTAGATAGAGGTAGATGTAAATAGAGATAAATGTAGATAGAGGTAGATAGATGTAGATAGATGTAGATAGAAGTAGAGGTAGATATAGGTAGATAGATAAAGATTGATGTAGATAGAGGTAGATAGATGTAGATAGATGTAGATAGATGTAGATAGAGGTAGATAGAGGAAGATAGAGGTAGATTGAGGTAGATGGATGAAGACAGAGGTAAACAGATGTAGATAGAGGTAGATAGAGGTTAGATGGATGAAGATAAAGGTAGATCGAGGTAGATGGATGAAGACAGAGGTAGACAGATGTAGATAGAGGTAGATAGAGGTAGATGGATGAGGATAGAGGTAGATAGATGTAGATGGATGAAGATAGCGGTAGATAGAGGTAGATAGATGTAGATGTAAATAGATCTAGATAGATGGAACTAGAGGTAGAGGTAGCTAGAGGTAGATAGAGAAAGATAGAGGTCGATAGATGGAGATGGATGAAGATAGAGGTAGATAGAGGTAGATAGCAGTAGATAGAGGTAGATGGATGTAGATGTAAATAGATCTAGATAGATGGAACTAGAGGTAGAGGTAGTTAGAGGTAGATGGAGGTTGATAGAGGAAGATAGAGGTCGATAGATGTAGATGGATGAAGACAGAGGTAAACAGATGTAGATAGAGGTAGATAGATGTAGATAGATGTAGATCGAGGTAGATGGATGAAGACAGAGGTAGACAGATGTAGATAGAGGTAGATAGAGGTAGATGGATGAAGATAAAGGTAGATCGAGGTAGATGGATGAAGACAGAGGTAGATAGAGGTAGATGGATGAAGATAGAGGTAGATAGATGTAGATGGATGAAGATAGAGGTAGATAGCGGTAGATAGAGGTAGATAGATGTAGATGTAAATAGATCTAGATAGATGGAACTAGAGGTAGAGGTAGATACAGGTAGATAGAGGAAGATAGAGGTCGATAGATGTAGATGGATGAAGACAGAGGTAGACAGATGTAGATAAAGGTAGATAGATGTAGATAGATGTAGATGGATGAAGGTAGAGGTAGATAGATGTAGATGGATGAAGATAGTGGTAGATAGCGGTAGATAGAGGTAGATAGAGGTAGATAGAGGTAGATGGAGGTAGATGGAGGTAGATGGATGAAGATGGATGAAGATGGATGAAGATAGAGGTAGATAGAGGTAGATAGCGGTAGATAGATGTAGGTAGATGTAGGTAGAGGTAGGTAGGTGTAGATAGAGGTAGATAGTTAGCTAGATATAGGTAGATGGATGTAGATTGAAGTAGATGAATGAAGATAGATGTAAATAGATGTAGATAGATGTAAATAGAAGTAGAGGTAGATATAGGTAGATAGATGAAGATTGATGTAGATAGAGGTAGATAGATGAAGATACATGTACATAGATGTAGATGGATGAAGATAGAGGTAGATGTACATAGAGGTAGATAGATGAAGATAGATGTAGATAGAGGTAGACAGAGGTAGATAGAAGAAGATAGAGGTAGATCGAGGTAGATGGATGAAGACAGAGGTAGATAGATGTAGATAGAGGTAGATGGATGAAGATAGAGGTAGATAGATGAAGATAGAGGTAGATGGAGGTAGATAGATGTAGATAGAGGTAGGTAGATGTAGGTAGGTGTGGATAGAGGTTAATAAAGGTAGATAGAGGTAGATAGATGTAGATGGGGTAGATGCAGGTAGATAGATGAAGATAGATGTACATAGATGTAGATAGAGGTAGGTAGATGGATGAAGATAGAGGAAGATGTAGATGGATGAAGATAGAGGTAGATAGAGGAAGATAGAGGTCGATAGATGTAGATGGATGAAGACAGAGGTAAACAGATGTAGATAGAGGTAGATAGATGTAGATAGAGGTAGATCGAGGTAGATGGATGAAGACAGAGGTAGACAGATGTAGATAGAGGTAGATAGATGTAGATGGATGAAGATAGAGGTAGATAGATGTAGATGGATGAAGATAGTGGTAGATAGCGGTAGATAGAGGAAGATAGAGGAAGATGGATGAAGATGGATGAAGATGGATGGAAATAGATCTAGATAGATGGAAATAGAGGTAGAGGTAGATAGATGTAGATAGATGTAGATAGATGTAGATAGAGGTAGATAGAGGTAGATAGAGGTAGATAGAGGAAGATAGAGGAAGATGGATGAAGATGGATGAAGATGGATGAAGATGGATGAAGATAGAGGTAGATAGCGGTAGATAGATGTAGGTAGAGGTAGGTAGGTGTAGATAGAGGTAGTTAGCTAGATGGAGGTAGATAGATGTAGATAGATGTAGATAGATGTAAATAGAAGTAGAGGTAGATATAGGTAGATAGATGAAGATTGATGTAGATAGAGGTAGATAGATGAAGTTAGATGTACATAGATGTAGATAGAGGTAGGTAGAGGTAGATAGTGGTAGATAGTTGTTGATAGAGGTTGATAGTGGTAGATAGAGGTAGACAGAGGTAGATAGTGGTAGATGGATGTAGATGAAGGTAGATGGCAGTCAATAGATGAAGATAGATGTACATAGATGTAGATAGAGGTAGGTAGATGTAGATGGATGAAGATAGAGGTAGATGTAGATGGATTAAGATAGAGGTAGATGAAGATAGATGTAGATAGAGGGAGACAGAGGAAGACAGAGGAAGATAGAGGTAGATAGAGGTAGATAGATATAGACAGAGGTAGGTAGATGTAGATAGAGGAAGATAGATGTAGATAGAGGTAGACAGAGGAAGATAGATGAAGATAGATGAAGATAGATGAAGATAGAGGTAGATAGATGAAGATAGAGGTAGATAGAGGTAAATAGATGTAGATAGAGGTAGGTAGATGTAGGCAGGTGTAGATAGAGGTAGATAGATGTAGATTGAGGTAGATGAATGCAGATAGATGTAGATAGTTGTTGATAGAGGTAGATGGAGGTAGATGGAGGTAGATGGATGTAGATGGATGAAGATAGCAGTACATAGATGTAAATAGAGGTAGATAGAGGTAGACAGAAGTAGATAGATGTAGATAGAGGAAGATGGATGTAGATAGAGGTAGATAGATGTAGATAGAGGTATAGGTAGATGTAGATAGAGGTAGATGTAGATAGATGTAGATGGAGGTAGAGGTAGATGGAGGTAGATAGATATAGATAGTGATTGCTATAAATATCTATCTATCATATTTCATAAAGGAGTTATTATAACCTCTGGACACTATACAATATTTTTAAGATGTCAAACAGGTTGTACGGAGTGCAATGACATATAAGCGACATTAAAATCAAGACTACCCAAAAAGTTACCAAACTTATATCTGCTGTTTCTAGAACCGAAGTTCTAAGGAGAATCTCAGATAAGAAAATGTGGTATTGTGTTGATATATCTATGAATTATGTGTTTCTGAGACATTATTCGGCCTATGGGGGATATTGTCTACAGCAAGCTGTTTGAAATGAAGGACTCTTTTTAATTGCTGGAAAGGAATTCTTAAATAATTTAGACCTACATTGTGCTACTACAGATAAAAGGTAAATGGAGATTCTATAATACCAGTAGCCTTAAATTGCATGTGAAAAGTCTTTTCACCACAAAAAAGTCCCCTTTTGCTTCTGCTACAGCAACTTCTATGCCTAAAAAGGATTATGTTTACAAAACAATATTTAGAAATGAAGACTGCTTCATACTTGTTGGACATTCTGTACCAGATGTAAAAATATCAGAAAAGGTTTTTACATATAGTTGCTTTCATTAAGGTAGTAACCTATCGGCACGCCAGTATAAAAAGAAACTTGTAGTGAGTGCAGTGAACAGTATGACATAGTTGTAATGATCTACTGTGCACATTTGTTTTTTTTTTGCAATCCATTGATTGTTTTTTCCCACTGTTTGAGGATGAGTCTTCATACAAAGCACTGTTGAAAGTGAACAGGTATGAAAGCTGAAAACAGGAAAAAACAGTAAAACATTTGTCTATGTTGAATTAAAGTTTTGCTTAAAAAATATTGTATGTTGTTTGGTTGCCTAATGTTCAAAATGAAATTCTAATAATTTTTTATCTTTTTTTCTTGTTTCACAGTGGTTGGAGGTCGAGATATATTACGTGTGTCAAATCACTAATCTAGTAATGGATTAATTGAGTTACTACTCATGTACTCATCCCATCTCTCAGGCACAACAGTTGCACTAGTCCAATCATCCAGCCACTACCTGAGCAGTCATTCAATCACTCAGGTACTGCCCTTGAATTCATCTAATCTCCCAGCCACTGCTCAAACACTCATCCAATCACCCAGGAGCTAACCATACACTTTGCAAACACCCAGACACCATGTATGCACTCATCCGTTCACTGAGGCACTGCCCATGCATTCATCCAGTCACCCAGGCAGTACTCATGCCCTCACACACTCCACTGCAAAAGCAGTAAAGGGAAATTCAGATGTCTGAAACCACACAGACCTCACAATCACATACATTTGATATTTTTTGTGATTTCCTTTTTCAGATCAAAATAACGAAAGCATACAAATAATTAAGCAAAATTAACAAATCAGAAAAGTGGTGTACAATTTGCAAACCATGAAAAATATTTTTAAAAAGGAAAATACGATCAGAAACTCTATCATCTCACATCATTATCCAATGTGTGATTTTTGTAAGGGTTTGAACTAATTTTTACCAATGACAAGACCTTAGTCATTGTTCATCCTGATTTCGGACTGGACTGGACTGGACTGGACTGTTCCCATGAGGCACAGGGTCAGACTGATTTGCATATGGCCATGTCTGAACTGGGGTGGTGGAGTGAGCTAAAGAATGATGATGGATTAAACCCAGATCAGTTGACTGGGGGTGAGTGTTTGATTGGCTCAAACGTTCCGTCCATCATCCCCTTTTGTATCGCTTTGTTCGCCCTAAGTTGGCGGGGGTATGCCCAGACGTGGGTCCCTTGCTCACTTTGCCACTGGATTCAAGCAAGCCTGGCTGATGACGGCTGGAATGCCAGAAACCGGTCCTAGGATGCTTGTTTCCGGTCCAGGGAAGACATGGCTTGGCAGTTCGGGCTGGACTGTTCCCATGAGGCACAGGGTCAGACTGATTTGCATATGGCCATGTCTGAACTGGGGTGGTGGAGTGAGCTAAAGAATGATGATGGATTAAACCCAGATCGGTTGACTGGGGGTGAGTGTTTGATTGGCTCAAACGTTCCGTCCATCATCCCCTTTTGTATCGCTTTGTTCGCCCTAAGTTGGCGGGGGTATGCCCAGACGTGGGTCCCTTGCTCACTTTGCCACTGGATTCAAGCAAGCCTGGCTGATGACGGCTGGAATGCCAGAAACCGGTCCTAGGATGCTTGTTTCCGGTCCAGGGAAGACATGGCTTGGCAGTTCGGGCTGGACTGTTCCCATGAGGCACAGGGTCAGACTGATTTGCATATGGCCATGTCTGAACTGGGGTGGTAGAGTGAGCTAAAGAATGATGATGGATTAAACCCAGATCAGTTGACTGGGGGTGAGTGTTTGATTGGCTCAAACGTTCCGTCCATCATCCCCTTTTGTATCGCTTTGTTCGCCCTAAGTTGGCGGGGGTATGCCCAGACGTGGGTCCCTTGCTCACTTTGCCACTGGATTCAAGCAAGCCTGGCTGATGACGGCTGGAATGCCAGAAACCGGTCCTAGGATGCTTGTTTCCGGTCCAGGGAAGACATGGCTTGGCAGTTCGGGCTGGACTGTTCCCATGAGGCACAGGGTCAGACTGATTTGCATATGGCCATGTCTGAACTGGGGTGGTGGAGTGAGCTAAAGAATGATGATGGATTAAACCCAGATCAGTTGACTGGGGGTGAGTGTTTGATTGGCTCAAACGTTCCGTCCATCATCCCCTTTTGTATCGCTTGTTCGCCCTAAGTTGGCAGGGGTATGCCCAGACGTGGGTCCCTTGCTCACTTTGCCACTGGATTCAAGCAAGCCTGGCTGATGACGGCTGGAATGCCAGAAACCGGTCCTAGGATGCTTGTTTCCGGTCCAGGGAAGACATGGCTTGGCAGTTCGGGCTGGACTGTTCCCATGAGGCACAGGGTCAGACTGATTTGCATATGGCCATGTCTGAACTGGGGTGGTGGAGTGAGCTAAAGAATGATGATGGATTAAACCCAGATCAGTTGACTGGGGGTGAGTGTTTGATTGGCTCAAACGATCCGTCCATCATCCCCTTTGTATCGCTTTGTTCGCCCTAAGTTGGCGGGGGTATGCCCAGACGTGGGTCCCTTGCTCACTTTGCCACTGGATTCAAGCAAGCCTGGCTGATGACGGCTGGAATGCCAGAAACCGGTCCTAGGATGCTTGTTTCCGGTCCAGGGAAGACATGGCTTGGCAGTTCGGGCTGGACTGTTCCCATGAGGCACAGGGTCAGACTGATTTGCATATGGCCATGTCTGAACTGGGGTGGTGGAGTGAGCTAAAGAATGATGATGGATTAAACCCAGATCAGTTGACTGGGGGTGAGTGTTTGATTGGCTCAAACGTTCCGTCCATCATCCCCTTTTGTATCGCTTTGTTCGCCCTAAGTTGGCGGGGGTATGCCCAGACGTGGGTCCCTTGCTCACTTTGCCACTGGATTCAAGCAAGCCTGGCTGATGACGGCTGGAATGCCAGAAACCGGTCCTAGGATGCTTGTTTCCGGTCCAGGGAAGACATGGCTTGGCAGTTCGGGCTGGACTGTTCCCATGAGGCACAGGGTCAGACTGATTTGCATATGGCCATGTCTGAACTGGGGTGGTGGAGTGAGCTAAAGAATGATGATGGATTAAACCCAGATCAGTTGACTGGGGGTGAGTGTTTGATTGGCTCAAACGTTCCGTCCATCATCCCCTTTTGTATCGCTTTGTTCGCCCTAAGTTGGCGGGGGTATGCCCAGACGTGGGTCCCTTGCTCACTTTGCCACTGGATTCAAGCAAGCCTGGCTGATGACAGCTGGGATGCCAGAAACCGGTCCTAGGATGCTTGTTTCCGGTCCAGGGAAGACATGGCTTGGCAGTTCGGGCTGGACTGTTCCCATGAGGCACAGGGTCAGACTGATTTGCATATGGCCATGTCTGAACTGGGGTGGTGGAGTGAGCTAAAGAATGATGATGGATTAAACCCAGATCAGTTGACTGGGGGTGAGTGTTTGATTGGCTCAAACGTTCCGTCCATCATCCCCTTTTGTATCGCATCCTGATTTCTATGCACACTCTTTTCCCGTTTGCTATGGACATAGTGGCAGATGTATCATTGTAGCAGTTTGCGAGACCCTAATAGTGATTTTTAGCGAATCACTATTAAGGACTCGCAAAATGCTATGTAGGTAGAAATCGCAATAATAATTGCGATTCCTACATATTCCCTAATTGCGAATCGCAAATAGCGTTTCGCAATTAAGGAATCCCTTCCATTCATTTCTATGGGCCAAGAGGCCCATAGGAATGAATGGGAATTGCATGCTCAATTTGCAAGTACCCAATAGGTACTCGCAAATTGCGCATGCAATTTCAAGGGTGCAAGGGTTCCAAAAGGACACCCTGTTGCACCCCTGAAATGTGCATGTGTGCACATGTGGCGCACATACATGCCCTAAGGGCATATATGTGTGCCACATGGCACTTTGAAAAAGCAAAAAGTGCTTTTTGAGGAAATGCAAATTACCACCAACTAGAAGTTGGTGGTAATTTGCGATTCCTACAGCAATATCGCAATTTGCGATGGCTACTAGCATAGCATTTAGGGACTCGCAAATTGCGAGTCTCTAAATGCATGCGAAAATAGGGAATCGCAAATTTTGCGATTCCTTATTTTGCAAGTAGGTTTTTCTTTCCTACATTGCACACAGCTAAATTGCAATCGCAAACGCTGAAATTCTGCGAATTTCAGCGTTTGCAATCGCAATTTAGCTTGATACATCTGGCCCATAGTTCGCTCTGGCTGCAATGGATATAGTTTTCCCTGGTTGCTATAGACATTGCTGTTCCTCATTGCACTGGACATTTTTTCCTCCTGGTTTCTCTGCACATTACTCTTCCTGGTTACTGTGGGCACACTTCTCTCTTGTTGTTATGGACATTGTTCTTACTTAATGCAATGGACTTAGTTCTCTCTGATTGCTATTGTGTTTGTACTTCTTGTTTGCTATCAATTTGTTCTTCATCATTGACAGGAACAATTTTCTTCCTGGTTGCAACGCACATGGGGGCATATTACCAAGGGCAGTATCGCCACTTTAGCGGCACTTTTTGCCGATAATGCGGCAATATTTTTATCTCCCTATTAGCAAGCTGTCGCTAACAGCTGTTAGCGACAGCTTAATGGCGATAGCGGCCGTTTTGTTGCCGCTTTGCATGTCAGCGATAATTATCGCTAATGACATGCAAAGTAGGCGTTCCCAACTAAAAGCGACTGCAAACAGTCGCAAACACAACTTCCCCCTATTAGCAATGCCCGCGAAGCGATAAAAAAAGTCGCGCTAACCGTGATTATCGCTGGAATTTAACACCTGATAAAAACTTGACTTAACCATCTTGTCAATGGGAGGTGGATTGTAAGGTTAAGTCCTCACCTACCTATTAGCGAGCTTTTCATTAGCGCAGTGAATTTATCGCTGGATTTCTCGCGCTATTGCTGGGTTTCGCCGCTATCGCTGGATTTATTATCGCCTTGGAGATAAGCGTTGATAATAACGCGTTATCTTCACGATGAAATCCAGCGATAGCCGGCGATAAAAAAAACAGCGCTAAGCGCGCTTTGCGATAATTATCGCAAATCCTTGGTAATATGCCCCATAGTTCCCCCATGATTGCTAAGTGAAAAGAAGTGGTAAATATGAAGTGAAAATAAATACATTTATTATATGTCTATCAAGAACAAAAAGAGCGACCAGTCTTCTCCTCAATCCTCTAGCCATCCTCTTTTACCTTCAAAACTCCCCTCATTCCAAATTGGAATTATGCCTTCCAAATTGGATTGCCGCTACGCCAATTGTCCCAACACAAAGGCCATTGTTCGAACTTGTTGCTAGAAACATAGTTCACTTTGATTACTATGGACATATTCTCCATGGTCCCTATGGACTTATATCTCCTGTATTGCTGTGCATATCAATACACTGGTTAATATGGCATTTTCTTCATGTGTAGCTTTGGAGAGTGCTCTCCCTGATTGCTTTGACCATTGCTTCTTCTGGGTAATATGGACTTGTAGTAGCTCCATTTGTGCCTTAGCCTTAGGCCTGTCCAGTCACCAGCAATGGTAAGTCCGTTAGGAGTGGGGGGATTTGTTGTGCTTTTATAAGATGATTGAAAGGGATGAGCTGCCAGATTTCTCGCAAAATAGATAAGAGTTGACAGATTGTGCCACCATAGTAGAATGAGGGATATCGGTGACTGAAGTGCAAGTCAAAAAGGTGAAAGAGAGCAAAAGAAACTCTCTCAACTCTCTAGATTCAGTGACTCCGGGGTGGAGGGGTCAAGAGATTTTTTGGTGGGAAGTTGATATGAGTAGGAATTAATGTTTCTTTGGGTTGAGGGTGGAAATGTTCTTAATCAACTAGATTTCCATTTGTACGCGGCAACTTTTTAGGTTCACGGTGTGTTTTCTTGTTGACATTTTCAAGTCAATTTGGATATTGTCTGCATATTAATGCACAGTGTCACACTAGTTTTCCAGAATCACCTCTAGAGATGCCATGTAAAGGTTATATAGAGTGCAAGCTAGGACTGAAACCTGTGTGGTCCTTTACCATTTTCTCTGTTAACTAGTTGTGATCTCCAATTTTTAAAATAGTATGCCCTTCCACAAACAGCGTGAGTGCTACACAGCCTGTGACAGAAAGCACTGTGAACATGTAAGTCATTATTTTAAACCTGCAACACACACAGTATAGGATGTACTGCTACGAAATGTACATAAAAGTTTAAGGTAAAATGCTGCTTCCAAAATATATATCCAGAATATCTATTTTAGTAATACACAAGACTGTACATAATGCAATTTTTTTACATAACTGTCCCTTCAACCCCTCAGGGGTAGTAAGTGCTTTATAAATTAGGGGGGATATTACCAAGAAATTGCGATAATTATCGCAAAGCGCGCTTAGCGCTGTTTTTTTTATCGCTGGATTTCATCGCGGAGATAACGCGTTATTATCAACGCTTATCTCCAAGGCGATAAAAAATCCAGCGATAGCGGCGAAACCCAGCAATAGCCCAAGAAATCCAGCGCTAAATTCAACGCGCTAATGAAAAGCTTGCTAATAGGCAGGTGAGGACTTAACCTTACAATCCACCTCCCATTGACTAGAATGGTTAAGTCAGGTTTTTAGCAGGTGTTAGATTCCAGCGATAATCGCGGTTAGCGCGAATTTTTTTATCGCCCCGCTGGCATTGCTAATAGGGGGAAGTTGTGTTTGCAACTGTTTTCAGTAGCTTTTAGTTGGGAACGCCTATTTTGCATGTCATTAGCGATATATATCGCTGACATGCAAAGCGGCACTAAAACGGTTGCTTGCCATAAAGCTGTCGCTAACAGCTGTTAGCGACAGCTTGCTAATAGGGCGATAGAAATATCGCCGCTTAGCGGCAAGAAGTGCCGCTAAAGCGGCGATAAGGCCCTTGCTAATATGCCCCACAATTATTAAAAGCACACACTTCACAGCTCAGTTGTTAACTCTTTGCACTACCACTCAAAAATAATAAATCTTTGTCATCACAAAGCTTCAAGTGATTTGATCAATTAGAGCCAGTACAGGCTCCCAAGCATCCCTTACATTTGCAGATTAACTCATTGCGCACATTTGCATATGCATATCCTGTTAAAAATAAAAAACAAGCACTGCACGCTGTACAGAAAGCAGAACCATGTGCACGGCAGCATATGCAAAGTAACATTTAGGTGTGGGAGAGATGAGGACGCCGACAGGTGGTGGGAGGGGGATGAAGGAGAGAAAATGAAGGAAGAGGGGAGGGGGTGCAAACAACAATGGGAGGCATCATGTGACTTAGTTGGAGAGCAAGAAAAGGTACTGTTTGCTATGAGGACAGAGAACCTTGGTGGGCTAATTCGATTATTTGTATGCAAGGAAGCTTCTCTAACAGAAAAACAACAAACCCACAGCACTTAATATTTCATCAAATCGATGGAACAGCATCACGTGCATATCTCAGCTGTGAGTGGACAGATTATGCAGTAATCACACACAGGGATTTTCCCTCCTCATCAAGTCTCCAGCTCTGGATTTCGGTACTCACCATGCACCTCCGTACAAATCCATGGAAGCAACACTTTCAGCAGCAGGGTGGGATTTATATAACAAAACCAATGCCTCAAATCAAAAGAAAATAAAGTTGGTGATCCGCTATTAAAATGTACTCAAGCTTGCTTTTCAAGTTAGCAATTCTGAACCTCTGCTCTCTAATGCACAGAAACTGAAATTGCCCAGAAGTAGGTAACCCACGAACAAAGCACTACACAAAAAAATTGGCGCATTTAGGTGAGAAGGGAGGCGGGAGGAGATTTCCGGGCTGCTCAAAGAATGTAAACTAAGCAGCCATTCACCCCGAGCGCTGGTGAAACTGACATTTAAGCAATCACTTTGAAGTCAGAGAAAGAAATGGTGCTCTCGGGTAACAGCGTCTGACATTTGGTCTTGGTACTTGGATGCACTGCAAATGTAATGAGATAAGAACCAGATTTACAGGACTGTTTAGCACAGGTCAGAGCCAGAGAAAACACGATCGATCGTGTGAAATGCTCTTCAAAAAAAAGTTCTGAAAACATTTCCTAAAATAGGAGCAGGGGATGGATAGAAGTAATTGGTCAATGCTCTCGGGCAGGGCTAAACGCAGGAAGGGGCATGATGCAGGCATGCCATGGACAAATGGGGAGAAGGAATAGGAGAGCGATGATGGAGCCAGCAAAGGGAAAGCCTATGGGTGGGCTGAAGCCCACAAAGTATATACAACATGTCTCTTTGAGACAGCACATGCGCTGTCTAGAGCCAAGGCCTAAAAATATTCGCCATTTCACTACATAGGACTATGGCTCTTAATACAGTTGATCCATGATATTACTGTACTCAGACCTACACTAAATACACTGAATGCATTTTGAACTGGCAGTTGTAATTCCATGCTGGAATAGTTCTATTTTTTAATTTTTTGAATAGTTTAAGTTGCTTCTTGACAATGCTACTTTTTAAGTCTCGCTATGGTCAGGCTTAGCTGTTGTGCCACCAATATTTTAAAAAGGTGAATATAAGAATTGTACAAAGGGCCTTGTATCAATCTCCTTGAGCCAATAGCTCTCATGCAATTTTATTGGTATGGCATTGTTCTAACGGGTTGGCCATCGTGCCTATGGCTTTTCGCAGGAGGCTGCATTATCCCAATACTTTTGGTGATGGGACATCAAGAGGGAATCTTGCACATCACTACTCCCTGTACTTTCCCTGCATTTTACCTTCCTACCTTCTTTCTCCACAGACTCTCACTTGCTCTCGGTTTTTTTCCCACCTCATTCTCTTTAGAGTCGTTTTCACTTTTGACCTGTTGTATCCTGCCCCAATCCTTTTCATTTCCTGGCCTTATACAATAGTGGCTATACTGCCCATAAGACTCTCGAACCAATAAAATGGCTAAAAATCTGGTGTACAAAAACAAAACATTTCGTTTCTAGATACAGTGGCCAGGCAATACATAAGAATGTTAAAGTGACTTCTTCCAGCCCATTTAGGAGTTTCTCTCTCTTGACTTGATAATGACTCTCCTCTCATGTGCCTACATAGTAATAGTCATGTAAGACACAAACCACTAGTAAATATCATTATAATTGAGAATATTAATATCTAAATTAATGTGAAGACATGTCCTCTTTCTAATCACTCCTGCTAAAAACAAAAGAACACTCACGTTTTTTCACTATTGTTTCTCTCTATTTTCAATGAAAGGAAACATTCAACAGCATCTTTTCTGTTCATAAATCTCTGGTATCCTTAGATTGAAAGCGCTGACGTGAACCTTTGTGGGTAGCTGTCAAAGTACTCATCCCTGATTACAGAGAGCTCTTTTGTCTGACTTTAGAGACTTTTAGTACAGCCTAGGGTAATGCAGTCTGCAACAAGAAATGGATTTCTGCCTGACTCCAGGTATCTCTAGAAATGGCCTAAGGTACTGCAGCCTACTCCAGAAAGCACTTGTGTATGTCTCCAAGGAACTCTAACACCTGAACTTCCAAAGCAGGATTGCAAATGAATCACTTCCAAATTTGAAGGGACTAGGAGAAAAGGTTTCCCCACAAGGGATAATGTTTTCCTGTGGAAAACAATTAAATTAAAAAATGCATTTGCACATCAGGCCGTATTTTCTCAGTGTGTAAGTCTACAGCACATACAGGTATAACCAGAGTACATCAGAGCCCTGGAACATGTCACATGACATTCCTAGTAGTATGCGTGGAAACCTGCACCGGTCACAGCTTTCTAAGCCCACGGCTGTAAATGTTTGTGAATTGCAAACATGGGCAAAAGATGCAAATCTCTGCACTTACATTTACACTGTTTTGAGAATCAGGCTTTCTGTGTTGATTTTCTTCCAAGTACTGGCATGTTCAAAACCATTCACATTGTTTACAAAGCCATCAGGGCCAGTACCCCTATTTATTTTGCAGGCAAGCTCACCATCACTGATGGATCTTGGTATAGTCGCAGCCAGGACACTGTTAGACTAGAGACTGAGGAGTGTAAGCCTATGAATCTAGGATCGGGAACAACAACCTCTTAACCATCAGTACTCCCCAACACTGTGTGACTCTAACATTGGTTCAAAAATGTCTATTAACACAAATATTGTGCCAAAAATATCATGATGTCCAGAATATTGTGGGTCAAAATATTGCAGGTAAAAATATTGCTTCTTAGGTGCTTTATTTTGCTTTTAAATATAGTTATATGTAAGATTGTGGGACAAAATATTGCAGGAAATAATATCGCTTTTTAGGTCCGTTTGTATTGTTTTTTAATATAATTGTATATAATATTATTCTTTGATTAATGTGTTATGTTTTATAAGTTTTTTGTTTTAAGTTATTATTTTAATGTTAAGTGTGAGCAATTATTTTTTACTATAGTTTATTTTATTTTTGATCTGCTGATATTTTTGTAGATTTTTATTTTATTTAAATGTATTTTTTGATTGGTGGGTTGTTGTGTTTTTAGGGAAAAAGGGTGGAAAATTGTTTTAATGTTTATTTTTAATTGTTTGCACATTACTTTTTTTACATTTCTTAATTTCATTATTAAGTATGTAACTTATTTTATTTGTAAATTATTTAGTGGATACATTTAAAGAAAATGGCAATTCATAATTGTAATTGTCGATTTGCTAATTATATTATTGATTTTTTAAATTATTTCATTGATTGTATTAATTTGGATATTAATTATATTATGTTTTCTTGTTAATGTAGTTAATATTTTGTATTACTTTTTAATGTGTATTGTTAATTGTGTCAAGTATTATTTTAAGTTATTTTGTGGGTGCTGGATTGTTGGGGAATGTATCCTGTTTCTAATTGGTAATAATTTTATTGCTACTTTATTTATTTTATTAATAGTTCATTTTGTTATTTTAATTTGCAATTATTTCATTACATATACAATGTGAAAAATATACATTTTTATATATTTGTTAAAATAAATACATTTAGAATTTACTATTTATGTATGTTTAGTTATTTTCTATTTTGGAGTGGGAATAATAAATCTGAGCATTTCAAAGTCCAACAATTTCTGTTTGTGTCTTACGCAGGAATGGGAATAGTAAATCTGACCCCACAAAGTCCAATACTTTCACTACTGTTGCTTACGTTGGAATGAGAATAGCAAATTTGGCATCTTCAAAGTTCAAAACGTTTCCCCACTGTTCAGGTTTGAGTGAGAATAGTAAATCTGACCCCTCTAAGAATCCAACACTTTCCCTACTGTTGCTAACGTTGGAGTGAGAATCATAAATCTGCCTCTCCAAAGTCCAATACTTTCTCTATAGTTGCTTATGTTATAGTGGGAAGAGCAAATCTGAACTCTACAAAGTCCAGCACTTTCCCCTACTGTTGCTCAGGTTCGAGTGGGAATAGTAAATCTGACCCCTCCAAGTCCAACATGTTCCCTATTGTTGCTTAGTTTGAAGTGGAAATAGAATAGTGAATTGGACCCTTACACATTTATTCTTCATATGAATGTTTTTTAAATGTTAAAATTGTTTTGTGTTTTATTTTTAAATGATGTATTTTTATTTTTTGGGAGTAATGATTTTTATTAAAATATTTTTTACCTTTCACTAATTGTACCGTACATTTTTAAAAATGTTTAATATATAATGTTTTGATTATTATTAGTATTTTCTTATCTTTATAACGTTTATTTCATAATTTGAATTATTTATATATTATGTTTATTATTTGTGAAACATTTATTTCAAAGTATACAATTTTTATTTTATGTTTGTAAGTTCTAAAATGAAATTTTACATTTTGATATTATATGCATTTTTTAAAGTGCATTTTAGCAAGTCAATATATATTGTAATATTTAAAATTTGAAATACATGCCTGTTTTGTAACAATATTGTTGGTGTTTTATATTTTTGTAGTCCATAATGTTTACTTTAGAAACAAAGCATTTAAAGTTGATATTTCTATTCTTGAGATTTTTTAGTGTGGTTTTCTGTCATACAACTTCCCCAAAATGTTTAAGATACACATCTTTAAAAAAACGTCATCACAATGCAGTAACAGGGCACTTCTGCTCCCAAAAGGAACCTACCGCTCCTATCACTCATTAACAGTTTCTTTGCCTTTGAACCTCAGCTGTGATCTTCTGCCTTTTTGCTAGATTCACGCTACACAAATACCACACACACACATGTTCACAGTCAATTTTGTACCCACCTTTTCTCTTCCTTCTACATATAATAACTGGTGGGTTTTTCTGGGCGGTGTGTAATTATACATTGGCACATCTGACTTATTAAATAAATTACCGCACAGGGCTACACTACATCCCCTGAAGAATCTGTGTATCACATGTATGTCATAGAACAGTAGTTCCAACAGCTTGTTTTCTTTTCTCCCTAAATGCCAAGCATTATATTTTACTAAAACAAGAAAAAGTATCTTTTAAATTTTCCTCTGAAATAATCTATATTTTTTCAGATTTGTAAATTAGTTTTATTTCAGATATTTAAATATTCAACAGAAATCAGAAACATGGAAAACAATTAATTATGAAGCGGTGAGCATGGAAAAAGTAATCTAGTCGGGGAGAATGCCATACTTAAGGGGTGGCTCCTCTTGTGTAACTATGGAAGATAAGATCTATGGAGGGGTTCAGGTTGTAAAAGGCACTTAACAGGGATACATATCCCTTGTCCCCATTATTATTTATCAAAAGAACAATGGATTAAACCCAGATCTCCTGAGTGGGGGTGAGTGGTTGAAAGGTTTCAGTACTCCGTCCATCATCTTGTGTTTGCTACGTTCGCCCTAAGCAGCCAAGGGTATACCCAGACGTGTGTCCCTTGCTCGTTGTGCCACTGGGATCAAGCTAGCTTGGCTGATGAGCCGAATTTGGGCCACGCGTACTCAGCGGACCGACTCTTTGCTTTGCAGACACACAAAATCAACAATACACCTTACCAGGATTCGAGGTATTAGACTCCACATACAAGAATTTCCACTCAATACCACTAAGTTTGACTGGGATGACGTATTTTTGACCCTGATAGCCACAATACATGTGCCCTGATGAAGTCTGCTGTGACTCTAAACAGTTGTAGACAAAACACGTGTTGGCATATGGGCAGTAACAAAGATATCAGAATAAAGAACATCTGAAACCGCGACCTCAGTCTACCATCTGTGTGCTTGGAGAAAATTGCTTCATAAGTTGTGGACTCTGTCCTTATTGGGAGGGACGACTGGCTTCCTCTCCTCCTGAAGCACCAGATGAACTCTTTGTTGAATTGAACATTTTATTTTCAGATAATTTTGGAATAAGGAGTAGAGTGCACCTTGTATACCCAGCCAGTGTTCCTCTTTTGTAATGCAAACGGAATACCACAAAGATGACTGACCATTTTCTAAGAACAGGCCACATGACCAACGACCTTCAATGGGTAGTGATAGAACAGATTGACACACAGCTTGACAATCCTCAAAATTTACTCCTAGAGAAGGAACAAAGATGGGTATACCGTCTTTCAACACATTTACAAGGTCTAAATGATGACATACCATGGAACATACTCAACAGTAGAAGCCAAACATAAGAGAAGAATGAAGATTCTCTCCTTGACAGCTCTCAGCAAATGCTTGAATACATAAAGGCAGATAGGTTTATAACTTACAAATTCTCTCCCATTCCATTTTTTCCTTAATGACCTCATCCCTAACAACATTAATCAGGAAACTCTTTACGTCAATTTCTAATGAGGCTGCAAAAAACCGAGTCCCGTTTATCCATATCACCTTTATGGAAGACGGACAGAAGAAAAGAAAGGTTTACATTTATGCAGCTTAACAAACAAATATGCCTAAAATAAAAGTCATACTGTGACAATGCCAGAATGATCAATGAAAGCTGGACTTATTATTAATACACACCAGTGCTCCTTTTCGAAAAGAAATAAATCAGATAATAGGTCTGGTAAAACCATGACCGTACATGTGAACAATAAAGTTCATTGAAAAAATGAAAGCACACCGAAGAAGGGCTGGTCTATCGCATTCAATGTGAGGCCACGCCCTTCTCGTGTCACGTGTGCACGTCATGACGCATGCAGACTAACACGGAAATACATTCATTACTTAAACTGCCTGCAACTGAGGACACGCAACACCGGGACCCCGGATGAGGCTAAAAAATAGGTATTTCTGCAGTCAGTTGACCTTGGCGTAGTAAGTAGATCTACTGAGAGAATATAACCGCATTTTTTCAAAACTCCTTTTTAGATGGACAACTAATGACTTGTTTCTTTACTTCCGCATACAAGTAGAGTGTGACATTAGGCACCGCCTCCCCGTCGGGATCCATGTCACAGATAGGGTTCGTAACTCTAGTAGGTGTTCCTTTCATTGATCTTTAAAATTGGTCACAGGCTTTATTAGAGCTCACTGCCATAACTGCTTGAATACTGCTGCGCGATCAGTTTAAAATACCAAATACGTACAGCAGTCCTTATGCCACTATGACGCCCAGCCGCATTTGGGCACAAAGTATTTTTATAAAAAGATGCTTTTGCATGACTGAATGATCATCACACTCATGATCATTCATATTCTAAAATACAAAGCACTGATTTGAGGGTGCATGATGGATGGGGCACTTCTACCTCAGTTTTTTGCACTCTCATGAAACTATTTATTTTTCTCTCTTATTTTTCCCTTACAGATAAGGAACTTATGGTGACAAAATTTGTAAGTTCAATCTTACCACATTTGAGCACACATTAACGTGAGTGTTCACTTTCACAAACTCAGGCTGAGAATTCAACTTGAGATTTCTGGTCCTGAAGAAAGCAGACCTAATGGCTAGTATTGGCTGAAACATGTAGACCATTTTAATTTCTTGAGCACTTTTCACATATTTTAAGGGACGTTCAAGATCATTTTTGCTCACATACGTCTAAACAAATCTTTTAATCCTACCCCAGGAACTGCACACTAAATCAATTTAGTATCCTGGAGGTAGTTTTTATTTATCACGTTCACACAATAGAAAAAAAACCTGCTTCGCTGTAATCAGGTGTCGTAGCACACCCAGGATGCATTCGACCCCCTGGGTGGGAACCTTATGATGAAGCATGCCACCAACTAGGTTGGTAGGTGAGGGTTCTTTTTAAAAATGTAAATTTTTTTTGTAATGGATACCCCTTGGATAAACTAGAATTGCCAGTTGATTCAAGAAAATACATTTAGCGCGTTCTCATTGTTTAATATTTGAATTTGGGGAGACGAACGAGCCTTTGGACTCTCTCCTCTCTCTCTCTTATGTTGGATAGCAATACACAAAAACCAAATGTCAACTACACCTGGTCATGTGACCCAGGATACAGTCAGCAGACACTAAATGGTAGGGACAAGAAAATGTCAACTTTCTTGTGATTAAAATCTGACTTTTCCATTAAAGAGGGATTTTTATTATAATACCATAGACAACAAACTAGACATTCCTACCTGCTCCCAAATGAAAGTTATCCTTTATTAAATGTATTATCCTACAGGTTAGGTAGGTCGTGCAGTAGTTAAAAACCAATGTAGGTGCTTTTCACTACCAGGACATGTAAAACTTAACAGTGCATGTCCAACTATTTAAATACACTGCGACCTGCCCTATGGGCTCTTTAGGGCCTACCCTAGGGGGGTCTTATATGTATTAAAGAGGAAGGTTTAGGCCTGGCAGAGGCTTAATCTTCCAGGTCGAAATGGAAGTTTAAACCTGCATGCACATGCTACAGTGGGAGACTTGAGACATGTTTGCAGGGCTACTTAAGTGACTGGCACAATAGGTGCTGCCGGCCCTCTAGTAGCATTACATTTATAGTCCCTGGGCATATGTAGTACCACTTTACTAGGGACTTACAAGTAGATAATTAAATATGGCAATTGGGTGTAAGACAATTTTACCATGTTTAGGGGAGAGAGCGCACAAACTTTAGCACTGGTTAATAGTATTAAACTGCACAGAGCCCTAAGGCCAACAAAAATGAGATCAGCAAAAAATAGAGGGGCTGAGGCAAAATGTTGGAAGACCACCCTAAGGCTGACAGGTCAAACAGCAATGCAGCAAGACAACTTGCTGCACTGTGTGACAAGGAAAGCAGAAATGTGCCATATCTACTAAGAAATCATGCATTTCTGCTCTCACCTTGCGGTGCCACTGAGAGAGCTACCTAGTGCCAATGCAGGCACCCTTGTGCCAATATGCAAGGGGGCCTGCATTAAAGGTAGGATTGCTTTTGTGTAGGAAGGTGTCCCTTCCTACACAAAAACAATCCTTTGAGGCATTTTCCTCTTTCTATGTGTGCTTGCTTCATAGGTAGAAATATGTAATAACAGTGAGAAATATAAATATTTCTCCTTGTTAAGCCTCTGTTGGGAAGGTGCACCGTTTTGATACACTCCAATGATTACAAGTGTGAGAAATTGGGTTACTGGTTGAATGGGGTGAAATCCTACTCAAGTAGCAACCACAATCATTGTCAGGCTTAAGGCTCAAGCAAACCCAAAATTAACCTGTGCTCAACCCCCGGTTGCTGGGAATAGAGCAGTCAGGATTGTCTTAGAGGCAATATGTAAAGTATTTATGCAACACTTCAAACAGACTAAAGAGAAAACAAAAAACAAGAAATATCCCACACCAATTTAGAAAAATAGAGCAAAATCAAGGCCAAAACGACAAAAATCCAATCAGAAGGACCAGAGATATGCAATTTTAAGTATTTAAGGGAAAATAGCTTGGAAAAAGCCCAAAGCATCACTCGTGGCTATCTGGTCATGCGAGAGTGGGAGAAAGCCACAAGTTCAAGCGAACCCAGGTCGGATACAGGGACCAGGTTAGTCCCACTGAAAAGTTACCTTCTCAGTCCAGCACAAAGAGTCTAGTTTGCGGTGGAGGAGGTCACGAGGAGCAGAGAAGCATCCAACGGCGGATCCTCCTTGAGGGTGGAGGAGTGTCACCCCACCTGCTGTGAGCACAGCAGTAAACCAGAACAAATAAATTATTAAAAGGGTCTCATCATTACCCCCGGCGAGTGTGAGGGCGGGGTGATCCCTGCTGATTGACAGCAGCAGGGATGACACAAAAAGTGCAGACTGCACATGTCGGATTGGCCAGCTGTCTTGAGACGGCCAGCCCAACATGCACACTTCTGCCTGCACCAATCCAGCAGCTGTCTTAACAACCAGGGATTGCAGACACAGGCCCCCACTCGCAAAAGGAGTGCTAGGTTAGCCTGCTCCGTCCATTCCTGATGCTTCTCTAATGCTGAACAGCCTTAGAGCAGTGGCAGGATTGGTTACGTTCGCATCGGTGACGTGACTACTAGAGATCAGCCTTGGAGATGTAGAGAGGCACGTGGCTCTTGAGGCAGACCTCTAATTTGTCGGGGAGTTCAACTATTGTTTACTGCACCCTGGAAACCTCCGAATGTGGTGAGAGCCCCGTCCCTCACTTTCTCCTGGGACGGGATTAGGTACTCTCGCCTCATAAAAGTAGTCCCAATGTAGTAACCACATGAGACTGCAACCCGGTTTCAGTCCCTTTCACAATGCCTGTCATCGCCTCACACAGTGACTCTCTTGGAGGAGCTGAGGTACGTGGCTGCGACGCCGCTGGGGTCCCTGATCAGCACTGCCTCAGAAGACTGGGAGCTGAGGTATGTCGCTGAGACGCTACTGGGCTCCCTGTCTGATCAGCACTGCCTCATTCATGAAGACTTGGAACTGAGGTACGTGCTTTGTTCTTGCTTGATTCGCCTGCACTAGTCTGTAGCAGTGCTGTAATGGAACAACTGGTTTTAGTTAGTCTAAGGAATTACTTAGGGAGGGTGTAAATAATGTGAAGATGGGCACACTACACTTGATTAAGTGGGGTGCAGGGCATCTCATAAAATGTGAAGGACTGTCCTCACACACCACCAGGTGTCATGCTTCATCATTGGCAGTCCTGAGGAGATTAGATAGGAGCCCTAATATCTCGTCCTAATCAATGCCACGGACCCTCTGGGTTTACACGGCAGAAACATGTTGACGACACTGATGGGGATGGGGTACTAACCTCCCAGTTCTCCATGCTTTATTTTTAATATCAAGCAAACACCTAACAAATAAATTGTATTTGTCGTTTGCATTGATTTTTAACCTCTCACTTTATCACGGGCCCCCACTTAGTTCTTAGAAGTGCCTCCCTGTCTCCAGGTGAAGGCCCGCTCTCTACCAAACACAGTTTTAGAGAGCGAGGACTGCCAATGATGAAGCATGACACCTGGTGGTGTGTGAGGACAGTCCTTCACATTTATTGAGATGCCTTGCACCCCACTTAATCAAGTGTAGTGTGCCCATCTTCACATATAGAATCAGAGATTTATTCAGGGTAGCTTCCTTTGCGTGTACATATTGAACTTGGAGGCCAGCTCACCCTGAACACCCCGTAGCCTCTAGTTACCCCCCCTAGCTAGCGCTAGGGTTATGTGTGTGTAGAGGGTGTAATTAATACCAAGTGGCAGACTATTGCGACGTGACCTTATCCCGAGGAGAGCTGAAAATAGAAAAACCTGCATTACTTTAGCTCATTGTATTAAGTGACGCACATCAATATGTACTTAATGAGAGGCAGCTGAGAACGGGGCTGTTCCATAAATACAGCGCTCTGTGAAACTATTGTGCATATCGACTTCTGTTGGAAAGTTCATTTGCCCAAATTAAAATATGAGACTCGCAGCTAGTCATCATTCACTTCCAAAAAACAGAACGTACTCTTAAATAGGCTATCTGTTGAGCAGTCTACATAGAGTGAGTTCCAGACCACCCATGTAACCTGGTAGGAGTTTCAAATCTGACTGGCATTAGGGCTGCCTAGCCGCTATATTGTAAAATACATACAACGTCACACCCAGAACAGCTAGGCTGGTTGAAAGAGTGGTTTGGTTACAGATAATGAAGTTGGCCCTGTTTACACAGTTGCACCTCTGTGACATTGAGGGAGACATAGATTCGGGTTCCATCCGCCCGGGCTGCCTTGATGTTAATTACAGCAGCCAGGGGCCCACCGCATCAGGAGATCGATGGGTAGTAGCAGATGTCAGGTTCGAGCATATCCAAGTCACATAATGCCGCAGACAGTGACTGAAGGTGCCAACCTGTGAAGGCTCTGTCTATGGAGGCCCCCTGCTGTAGTTACAACAGAGGGATAGTGTTGTGACTGTGAGAGAGGTAAATTCCCCCCTGCCCCGCCTACCACATCTTCCAATCCTCAGAAATAGACTGCATGCACGGTTGGGCACACGGTTCCCTTCTATGCAGTGACCTCCCTTCTATGGCTGCTCTGGGCAGGAGCTACTTTATTGTACACTGTCCCAGACAACTGTCGGATGGAATAAACTGTGCTATGCCTCTTTAGGGAAAAGCCTACTCCTCTCTGAAATATACCAGCCCTGTCTCATTGCTCTATTTGAAGGATATGCGCTTTTGTACACTGTACTAACATAGGCCAAACTGGGTGGGACTGGCCAATAGGGCAACCAAGCAGGGCCAAAAAGGCTGGTCAAACATGTCATTGTGGGGGTTGGTTTCTTTTTGGGCTGTTTGTGGGCCATATTCTGTCACAGTGTGCTTCAGAAGCAGCCTTTCCTGCCCAGTCACACCTCCTGCAGGGCAGTGCATGCTTGAGAATAATCCACACACACTCCTAATTGCCAGCAGCAACAGCCAGAGGCAAACAAATGCATGACCCAAGGTTGGCAGCAAAACTCTCTTCTCTTTCTAGGCAAACAATACTAACGCAGCGATCGATTATTCAATCAGAGCTAAAGACAGGTCATTTATTTTGGAAATTAGTTACATCATAGCTGTACTGATGTGTTTTTGTTAAAAGAGCACCAGAGGCTCCATAATATGTAAGTAGAATCAGCCTGTGTCACACATTACAGGCTTAAATTATTTTGCGCCCTAATGGTCTTCCTAACTGCAATTCATTTATTAACCTTCTTACTTTCTCAAATTTGCTTCAAAATGCACCATTTGCTCACTCATTTTTACAAAATTTTCCCAGTGGGGAGAACCCCCCGGATCCCCCTTATGACTGTTGGGGTTGCTCGCTACACTCGCTCGCCACAGGGCATTCATCCCAAACGTTTATGCCTCACCACTTTCAAATGTCACCAGCCGCTACTGGAAGTATCCTAGGTTCAGGTGCAGGTCTAAATCCCTCTGACTCATGCAGGAGGGCAGAATGGTAGCAGGGCAGCACTCCAGCAATATAGCAGTCCAGCAATGCAGTAGTCCAGTGGGGTAGCAGTCCAGCAGAGTGGCAGTCCTTTCAGCATCGCAGCAGTCCTTCTTCCAGGCAGACTCTCCAAAGGTCCCGTAGTGTACTGTAGAGTTGGTGTCTGAGGTCCAATATTTATACCAGATGCCTCCTTTGAAGTAGGAGAAACTTCTAGAGGTTTCCCTTTGAAGTGCACAGGTTTCCTACCTCCCCTGCCCTGGCTCCAGAGTAACTACAGGTGATATGCAGCCCTTTGTGTGGAGGCAAGACACATCCTATACAAGTGTAATTAGGGCTGTGCCCAGCTCTGCTCTCACATCTTGCCAGTGATGACCCATTCAGGCACACCTAAATTTTCTATTGTATGTGGCTGTCTAGGAGTAATAAACAAAGCATGACTGTTAGTGACCCCCAGCGTTGTGACCCAGAGGCAGGCTGTGGGCACTAAATGGCTAATGTGGGAAAATGGCAACTTTCTAAAAGTGGCATTTTCAAAATTGTAATTTAAAATCTGACTTTACCATAAGAGAAAGATTTTTCATTACAATTCCAAAGACACGAAGCATGAATTGGTTACCTGTTCCCATTTGGAAGTTACAGCGTATTAAAAGCAATAAGGTAGCTCCAATGTTATCCTGTGGGAGCGGTAGGCCTTGCAGTAGTGAAAAATGAATATAAGAGTTTTTCACTACCAGGACATGAAAAGCTTAAACATGCATGTCCAACTTTTTTAAATATACCGCACCCTGCCCTCTGGGCTGTACAGGACCTACCCTAGAGAGTTGCTTATATGTATTAAAAAGGAAGATATGGGCCTGGCAAAAGTTTTATTTTGTACCATACTCTAAGGGGCAGCATTTCTGCCCCGTACCCAGTCGCACAGCTTAGAGGCGAAAGATTCCGCATTGATCCATGCTTATAATCCATTTAACTCCTTTTTAATCCATGTACTCCTTCATGTTATCCAACTTTTAACTTTACTCTCAATAACTCCACACGTTGGGATGTCATGCAATTTTCAAAGTTTCTTATGCTCGAGATGTGCCCATCCGGACCTCTTGTCAAGAACACGAACAGACGCATGGTTCGTCCAAAAGCAGTGTTTATTAAAAAACCCAATGCATTTCGGGCTCTGATGAGCCCTTCTTCAGGGGTCACTACAAATGACAATAAAATCATTCACCATTGCACCATTATTCACTGATATGCATATAGAGATCAATACTGTCAATCATAATGAGTATCAAACACAATCAAGAAAATTATACTGTTTATCCATTTAAACATCAATGTAAAAAAGACACACACGAAAAAACATATCATTGTGCTATCCCCGTAATCACCTCAATTATCTGATGAAAACTGATTTCAACCCCCATCCTTCCTTTGGTTTACTCTGACGAATCATCTACTCATGTGTCACACTGCCCAATCACCTCCATTTGCCTAACCAAAACTCACTATTAACAAACTGTCCTCACTCGTAATCTCCATTATCATCAATTCAATCATTCATACTATTGCCTCTCGTTCTGTCTCACTCCTGTCACCCTCAGAAATTGCTCCCTGTACTTCTTTCACTTCACCTAACAACGGCTCACCCCCCATCTTTATAAACATAATCCCAGTCACCCACACAGTCCTGTAACCACCCCGTTAATATTCATACGCCCTCCCGATCACTCTGTAAACGTGTGCTGCAAAGCATCCACTTTCATTCAAAACTGAATCACATAACCGGCATTCATTCCACACATTTACACCGCTTGCATACTTAATCACTCTCCTCATTCCCCAACTGCTAACACCACAACATTTACACGTACCTGCCAAAGAATTCCTTAAAACCTCCGTCTTAGCGTTTCATTTCAGAAAGATGTTACCTCTTTGATACAAACCGCCCGGTTTTTAAACCAATCTTTCCCACTAAAATCCCTCCCTTGCTCGTGCTGCCTAATTGGTCACATGATCTCAACCAACCTCTATTGCGACAAAAAAACTACAACTCCCATCATGAAATGTGTTTTTCATTCCAAAACACTTTAACAAAGTAAAATATCCAAAATTGCATGTTACTGAATTGCATTGTAAAGAACAGTATAACAAATAATGACACGTGATGAAAACTTCGTGCTGTGAATGTCTTCGTGTACATTAATCAACCATGTTCACCCAAGCTTGTGCGACGAACACGATGTTCCTCCATACGTGTGGGATATAATACTGTCTCCTCGTTTAGCCAAATTTTACATTTCACTGCGGGTGCAAGCCCAATTAGGGCAATTTAATATGAAACAATCAACAAGGGGATGGGATGCACACCTATTTTCTTCTAGAATTAAATCATGTTTATCCATAATAATCACAGAATGCGTGCGCCACTGGGTTTAATGCCTTGCCCTGGTAGCACATGAAATCTGTACTATACTCTAAGGGCGTATGAATATTAATGGGGTGGTTACAGGACTGTGTGGGTGACTGGGATTATGTTTATAAAGATGAGTGGTGAGCCGTTGTTAGGTGAAGTGAAAGAAGTACAGGGAGCAATTTCTGAGGGTGACAGGAGTGAGACAGAACGAGAGGCAATAGTATGAATGATTGAATTGATGATAATGGAGGGTACGAGTGAGGACAGTTTGTTAATAGTGAGTTTTGGTTAGGCAAATGGAGGTGATTGGGCAGTGTGACACATGAGGAGATGATTCGTCAGAGTAAACCAAAGGAAGGATGGGGGTTGAAATCAGGTTCCATCAGATTATTGAGGTGATTACGGGGGATAGCACAATGATATGTGTTTTTTTCGTGTGTGTCTTTTTTACATTGATGTTTAAATGGATAAACAGTATAACTTTCTTGATTGTGTTTGATACTTATTATGATTGACAGTATTGATCTCTATATGCATATCAGTGAATAATGGTGTAATGGTGAATGTTTTTATTGTCATTTGTAGTGACCCCTGAAGAAGGGCTCATCAGAGCCCGAAATGCATTGGGCTTTTTAATAAACACTGCTTTTGGACGAACCATGCGTCTGTTCGTGTTCTTGACAAGAGGTCCGGATGGGCACATCTCGAGCATAAGAAACTTTGAAAATTGCATGACATCCCAACGTGTAGAGTTATTGAGAGTAAAGTTAAAAGTTGGATAACATGAAGGAGTACATGGATTAAAAAGGAGTTAAATGGATTATAAGCATGGATCAATGCGGAATCTTTCGCCTCTAAGCTGTGCGACTGGGTACGTGGCAGAAATGCTGCCCCTTAGAGTATGGTACAGATTTCATGTGCTACCAGGGCAAGGCATTAAACCCAGTGACGCACGCATTCTGTGATTATTATGGATAAACATGATTTAATTCTAGAAGAAAATAGGTGTGTTAAAAGTTTTATTTTGCCAAGTAGAGATGACAGTTTAAAACTGCACACACATGTAATGGGGAGACCAGAAACATGATTGAATAGCTAATTGAGTGGCACAATCAGTACTTCAGGCCCACTAGTAGCATTTAATTTACATGCCCTAGGCCCATGTAGTGCCCAGTACTAAGGACTTACAAGTTAATTAAATATCCAGGGGCAGATTTACAAGCCCCTTGCGCCACTTTTGCGTCACTTTTCCCATGTTAAAAGTGACGCAAAAGTGGCGCAAGGGGCTTGTAAATCTGCCCCCCAGTTGGGTATATGCCAGTTCTACCATATTTTAAGGAGAGAGCACAAGCACTTTAGCACTGGTTAGAAGTGGTAAATTGCACACAGTCCTAATGCCAGCAAATATGAAGTTAGCAAAACAGGAGGTTTGATGGCAAAATGTTAGGGGGAAAACCACATCAATGATGCAATGTCTAACGACAAGTCTTTGTAAATATGGGAATGCACCAAAATTCATGGGTAGATGCATGGGAATGTCCAGGCTCCACTCATTGAATGCCTTCCCAATGCAGAGTATCACACGGCAATGATTTGTGCTATTGCATTTCTCTGGATTTACTAAGCTACATAGAGCCACGAAAGGTGGCTTTGCGTGGCTTAGTGAAATCTCACTCAAGCCCTTGCGTTGACTTGCATTGTCTTACATGACGCAATGGCAGTGCAAGAGCATTGTAAATCTGGCCCTGGGTGTACATGAAAATAATATGCATAGTCAGTGCTTATCCTTACACTAGGTCATGAATCCTGCCTATCTGATCGTACATTAAAAGTCTATAATCTGGCCTATCCAAAATAAAAATGGCTAACATAAGACATCTTGTTTGCCATCCATGAACTTCAAATCTTGCACAAATACCTCTGATTTCCAATGCACTTGGTGTTAGATTGCCAATACATCATAAAATATGTTTATACTTACATCATACAGCAATGAGGTTGGGTGCCTTGCTTCTGGGATTTATCATGTAATTTCCCAAAAAGAATCATCAACTGATGAAGGGGTCGCCATTCACATGAGGTCTCACAGAAAATATCAATACTTAAACAAATCTATTAAAAGGAAAAAGGAAAGTTAAAGGGCCCGGATTGTAAAGGTCTTATAAGAAAAGTTGCATTCTTGTATTATTGTTAAAACTAGTCACATATATGTCGCTTTGCACAAAACCTGTCAAATGACAATTTGTTTGAGAGCAGGCAAATATTCTGATGTACGTTTTATCTCATTCCAAGAATACCTGCGCTACTTTAGAATGTTATAAAGAGGGCTTGATTAAAAATTGTACAGTGGAGGAGTGCTAAAACTACCTGATCCGAAATCACTGAGTCTGAAGTGGAATTGCTCAAAATGGGGAATAACTAGGTAGCCCATGAATTATTTGTGCCTTTTGCATAGGTTATCCTGATTCCGGTCCCATTTATCACCTGCTCTGGTTAGGTGCTTGTAGGATCCTTGATGGTAGTAGAAAGATAAAATGTAGAAGAAACACAATGGAACTGAAGGACTTAATACACACAAACTATTGTACAAAGACCTTCACATTAAGTTTTACTGTTCATAAGCACACAAACTATTGTACAAAGACTTTCACAAAAACCTTTATTGTACATAATCCTTCAAATAAGACGGCCTCTTGATTACCCTAGAGGACAATCGTGGATGTGTCATAGGAGAAGGATCAGCGTTCCCTCCCACAGGGGAATCAGTAAGGCACACAGGCCTTTTGTACAGGGCAACCCTACACAAGTTCCAAATTCTATGATCTTGGGTCTTAACCCCTTCGGTGCTCACGACGGCCCCCGGCCGTCACGCGTCACGGTGGGCGTGTGCGCACGACGGCCGGGGGCCGTCCGAATCCCGCCCACTAATAGAAACCCCCGCACAGCGCGAAAATTCGCCGCGCACGCAAGGGGTTAATAGCATTCTTAAACACCTTAATCACGCGAATAGGCTAGGAAAACTTGGCACTAAAACCAGATTGCTTGATGACCACCATGTCACCAACCACAACCACAGTATCCTTGGTGGCTTTTCTAGAGTCAAAGTAGGCTTTCCTTGCTAGGCTTTTTCCCACTTCTCTTTTGCGCCACTCAGTACAGACATTCTCAGACGTTGACATAGATGTAGACTCCTCCAAATTTCTCACCCATGACGGCTCTACCATAGTACAAGGAGATCTGCCTCTAAATAGAACAAAAGGAGACTTCCCTATTGTACTATGAGGAGTCAATCTATAAACCCCATTTTTCTTCAAGACTTCTTTTTTCCAGTTGAGACCACAACTTTTGGCTAAGGAGAAGGTTTCCTTCAACACTGTTGAACCTTTCAACCATGCCGTTGGTTTCAGTATGATAAAGGGAGCATCTTTTGTGCTTGATACCACGATTTTTAAGGAAAGCCTCCAACTCCCGTGAAACCAGTTGGACTCCATTATCCGTAAGTGTAGTGTAGCTCCTATTTCCCTAATAGGCTCTGCGCTTTGGAATAATATACCCTATAGGTTTGACATAGGACTAAGGTCAGTATGTCCCTATCGAGTATATTAAACTTAATTACTTGTGCCAGCTAGCTCAGAGGCCACTAGAAACTCCTTGATAAACAAGAAGGGAGTAGTTTCTGCCAGCCGCAAAACATGACAACTTTGTTTCCCTTTTAGAATCAGAACGTGTCCCAGAGTCGTGGAAACAATAGATAACCATTTCACTCAGCTCAATCGTGCATGCTTAGTTTTCCTCAAAGTTACACAGGAAGAATAGACAGGCATTTCAATAAAAGATTTATTGAACAGTCTTGTTTCTTGTGTAAGTAATATGTGCTGTTATGATCACAAGACAGTATGCAAGATAAATAATGTACAGCGTAAGCAGTAGAAATAAATAATACCGCGCTAGCATCATCTTTAGTAGATATTCATTTACATAAATAATACAGACTAAAAATGCGAGTACTCGTACGATGCGTATCTTAAGCTATTTCTACCCCAATGTACCTAACCTAACCTAGGTGTAGGGAGAGGTATGAAGTAGGTGAAGTATTCCTTACTATGGTATACTAAGAGTATGTTAAGCCTAGTATGCCAAGAGTCCCTCTAGGTTTCTAGTCAGCTCCATACCTTAAGAATGGGAGAGGTTGGAATCTCTTGCCAGACTCGAACTCCAACACCCCGCGAGGGAAGTCGGATCACTGGAAGCTGGACTCTCTGCGTGAAGGGATGACAGCGTCTTCTCAGTGCGTCAGGCCGGGAAACGGGCTCCTCTGAAGTCGAGGTCTCCTCTGATTTACAAGGGCTAGGGAAGGTATATTTATACCTGAGAGGTACCTCAGAATGTTAGCATTGACGTGAATCGGACAGCGGAAGACGTCATGAATGAACCCTCAAGGTATAACGGTTCATGCATAATAGATGAGTCCTTGAAGAAATCAATAGTCCTGTGCTAGGGAAACTCCCGAAGCCTAAGGGTCTGTTCTTCAAGAACTCGTTGTGACGTTAGGGTGGGCGAATGTCGCAGACCATGCCTGTATTTGGAGTGCACGGTTTAATGCCTAAATAAGGACTGGGATTTTATGCCTATATAAGGGCAGGGCGAATTGTGCCTATATAAGGACATGATACAGGAAAACCCATGTACGGACACCCTAAGAGGAATACAACACCCACTCCACTTTCGTGTGTACGATAATAATAAAATGCTAAACATTTAATATGCTAAACATAAAATGGAGTACCGCATATCGCTAAAAATATTTCTTAAAGGCATTAAAAAGCATTTAAAAACCTATCAAAATGCAAAAGGTACTGTACATGTTAAGCATTGCTTTTCATTTCAGGCATATATTTGGAAACAAAATGCAATTTGAATGAAATAAGCAGTAATATTTACATGTGACAGAAAATGACCGATAAGTTGTTCAAAAATCAAAGTCATTTCATGTCATGAAAATTAATTAACTTTTTAGACAAATAAGATGACAAAGTGTCGGAGGAAGTACCGCGAAGTCCGTACTATAATAATAGTTCTACTTCAAGCAGATTGAATTGCCATTCAGTTTGAAAAACGGAAAAAAAAGTTCCATTTGGGAAGAGTTCCAAGTTTTTGAAATATGAAGGCCAAATTTTACTGCGTCTCTGGTACACTGTGGGTTGAATCAGAGTCAGTGTACGGGTCTGGTGTAAACATGAGATCATCTATTTCTGTAGACAAAGTATCGTCCACTGAAGTTGGTGACAGTTGGAACACCTCGTGTAGTAGATTAATTGCACAGAGATGTGAAGCATCGCTTTCAGCATAGGATGCCTCAGCAATGTTCGCGTCCGTTGTTACCTGTGTGCCTGTAGATCCATCTCGTACCTCAGCAGCAGCTGGAAGCGTCTGTGAGATCTCAATGAATGCTGTCATCAGGATTGGTAGCCTCTGGGGACAACACAGAGCATGGGCCGTTATCGGGTCCAGCAGAGTATCGATATCCGTTGGCGTTGCTGATGGAAATGTTAGACAGGTGTCTAACACGCATTCTTCACCGCATAGCAGGCATCGTAGAACAGGTAAGATGCAATCTTGCCAGATTGGTCTGAATGACAGGAACCACGTGGTATTAAGTTCCCATAGACGAGTCATGCCCAAAAGCTGTACTATTCGCTCATGGCACTTTCGTTCAAGTAGAGCTTTCTCCACTTCGCTCGGAGTGATGTCTGCGAATAGGCTGGCCATAGCGTAATAGCAGAAAGAGAAATAGAATTCCGGCAACAAGTGCTAGAATCAATGGTATGCCACCAAACACCGAATGTGCAAAGTTCGGGATGATTCCGAGTATTGCCTGGAAAGGTGCTAACAGACCGGAACAGATGCTCTTAAATACATGTACAATTCCGCTTGTATCAGACATGTTAAAGATACGTCCTATCATTTCCACGAAATGTATAGGGCAGTTTGTACGTATTAAAGTCTGTATCTCAGCCGAAGTCCTTGCTACTTGTAGATCATAGGTTTCTTTGGCCGAGGTCAAAGGCATGGTTTGTTGCAAAAGCATGGCTTTCATTCTGCTTAAAGTATCAAATCTTATAAAAGAGACGTTCAGCGAAGGCCACAAAGGCGACTCCCTGACTGTGTCTATTGGGGCAAACAATACTTGCATACAGCAAGTGACCCTGGAGTTGACCGTTACTAGATAAGGGATGCCTGGCAACATGCCGCAGCAACTCTGATCATTCAACATGAGGTAACTCCCATTAGAAAGTTGTCCAAACGTTGGATTAATCACAGCAGCTGGTGTACCCTGCTGATGGCAAGACAAATTTGCCACAGAACCATTGCAAGTCCCTTGTAAAGAAATGTCCTGACATATAAATGAACCGCTCAGTGCACTTTTACAGTGTGTACCGCTCAAAAACACTTCACGATCCCCACTCCAACATCTATATGTATACAGTAAATTCCAAGATGTCTTAATGTATTCCTTACCCAACCTTTCATATTTGCCTGCTTGCATTTGTTTGAGGCAATACTGAAACTGAAAAGTAGTCACAGGTAGTGTGATTTTGTAATGAATGAGCCATTCTGTAGCTGGTTTTTCTGCCACTGTGAATGGTAACTTTTCCAGTTTTTCAATGCTCAGCACTGTATACTTTGCTCCTCTTTGTGCCAGTTCGATCTGTTTATCAGTTAGATTGTATTCTGCAAACAGAGCTGACGTATTAATAAAACGCCAAGGCACATAGCCCGTGCGCAAAGATTGCAGCGTCCAGCTTAATAACACAATAGAACGTAATTGTGATTGGCCTTGTTGTAACATCGCCAAATCTTGTTCTAGTATGTCGATAGCAGAGGATACAATGTTGTCCAATGAATATATTCTGGAGGACGAAGTTGTTAACCCATTGTCGACCACAGTGAGTGTTTTTTCTAAATTAATACGATCAAGTTCACGTATTCGTTTTGCGGCCTCCATCTGTGACACCTTCCATGCTTCATTATAAGCAGCATAAATGCTGGCATATATGAAACGTTTTTCACGCGGTTTTCTTGGTCCAAGCAAGAATTCCCTAAGGTCTGCGTCTTCTTTAAGTAAGGATAAGTGTTGTTTCACATCCTGTAGTGTAGATTTCTGCAGCCAATCGAGGCATAATTTTCCTACACTGTATGTTGTTACTACCCCCGGATGCTGTCTTTGGACGTATCTTGGGTCTGGCCTATGAATAGTAAAGCCCTGAGTTTTATTCAGGAATCTTTCCTGACAGTTGTTCGTGTCTGTGGGCCAGATCAACCATTTTCTCCAATCAGGATTAGATCTGTTGAGTTGTAGTATTTTGTCAACTGTAACCGCTGCCTGTGTATTGTTATCACTTGCAGGTGTTGGTACAGAAGGTGTTTTCATCTCTTTGATCTTGGCTAGTCCAAGACAAGATGTTTGTTGGACAGTTTCATTCAAAAACATTATTTGTTCAGGGATGATACAGGCTCTAAATAAAGCTTCTATCCCCTGCACTTGCCAATCTTTAGTACCCCAGACAGTTTTTGTGTCTATTGTGTCTTTCCATAAGTCGAAACCCTGTCTAGACAGTTGGGCAATAAATGTTGCAGAGTAGATCTGTTTTGTATTAGTTAACATAATTTTCAGTCCTGTTTTGTTTACATTTTTATAGTAAAACGTTTCTGGATCAGATGTATTGTAACCTGAAAAATATGGAAACTTGTTAGCAAATGTTTTTGAACTACCTTTTGGTGGTGTAGGACAATGCTCCCATTGGTTAAACAAACACATTTCTAGGGTTTGCAGATTTATGCAAATAATGATGACCATAGTGGTTATAGCAATATAGCTGTTCATAGTCTGATGAACCCTCTAAATATTCATTTTTAGAAAATGCAGCAGATTTTTCCAGGTCAAACATTATGGGGCTTATTTATGAGCCCTTGCGTCACTTTTACGCTGCTGGTGCGTCCCTTTTTGTGACGCACCAGCAGTGTAAAAAATGCGCCATGGTGCGTCATATTTACAAAGTGACGCATCTAGGTAGATGCGTCACTTTGTAAACCCCTGCGCCACATTATACCTGCGCCAGGTATAATGTATGCAGGGGGGGGCGTTCCGACGCAAGAAAGGGTCGTAGAAGTGACGCAGTGAAATCTATAAGATTTCACTGCGCCATTTCTTTGACCCTAATGCGTCAATATCTTACACCTGCCTCATGGCAGGTGTAAGACTGACGCAGGCCCTTTCACATGGGGCTTGCCCCATGTGAAAGGACACATTGCTGGAGTTGCGTCACTTTTGTGACACACTCCAGCAATGCGTCATTTTTGCGCCTACAGATACGTCAGAAATACTGACGTATCTGTAACTCCTTGCGACATGATGCGTCATACTGTAAATATGACGCATCATTGGTGTCGCAAGGAGGGCGCAATGAAAAGTGACGCATCGCTGTTTTCACACAGCGATGCGTCACTTTTCATAAATGAGGCCCTATGTCGTTAACAGTCTCAAAGTCCCAATCATCAGAATAGGTACTGGACGAAATGAGATCACTTAGTGAAATTTTAAACAAATGTGGAATGTTCAATTGTTCCGTCGGGCCAAAAATATCAAAATCTGTTTTGTCCCACACTATACCATCCTGTATAGGAACGGCTGTGATGTTCACTGTTGACAAGTCTCTTGCTTCACGATGGGAAGATTTATGAGGTTTCAAAAGTAAGTTCACATCTTTTCCTTCAGTGTTCACATGGATGTATCTGCCATTTATAAGCACGCTCATAGTCATAACCAAAGCTAGCCAAAGCAGGAAAACAAATATTCCAGAAATAATCCAGAGTTCAATCCATGGGGAAACCAGATAAGTCTTTTTCAGAAAGTGAAGAAAGTCTTGTACTTGCTGCTTGAATGTTAATGATGCTGGCGTCGTTTCAGGTTCACTCGGATCTTCTGAGAACGTATCAAAGTTAATGAAATAGCCAGAAGCAGTTCTGTCAATTGTTGAAATTGCATCAGGATTTGTAGAAATCGCTGGAACCAGTTGATCACTTGCTACATTGGTGTAAACAGGTGTATTTGGACGAACTGTTACTTGATTTTCAAGAGGGATGAGTTCCATTGCATTGTTGCTTAGTCCTTCATCTGTTACTGCGGAATTCTCGATGGTTATCAGTCTTTCAGTCTGAACCTCTTGGATAGTAGCGAGAGGAGTGCGTCTGCTACTAGGTCGGAGTCCACGAGGCCTACTATTTAGTATTGGCCACATACTGTGGTTTGATGAGGTCGATGGACACAAATCTTTTCTCCTTTTTTCCAGCAAGGGGCGGCAGAAGTACTGTTCTAGTTCCTTGAACTGCTAGGACAGGTACTGGTTGTCTGTAAGAAGGTCCAAATTCCTTCTTGTCCGCAATCTTTTCTCTGACTAGATCCCCAACTTTTGGAATCCAGACAGGCCTTGCTGGGACCGCCGGTTTTTCCCCAGTGGTGGTTGGCTGCAGGAATACGTTGCTTTGTTTCGATCTTAGTTCATTGAGTTCCTGTAAAACAGCCAAACGATCTTTGATATCAAACGGTTTATTTTCCACCACTGTGCCTACGTGATCGAGGTCTGGTACCCACATTCTTGTCCCAAATAGGACCTCATATGGAGTGACGCCCCTAGAGAACTTCTTGGCAGGTTGTTTAATGAGCGTTGGACCCCATAAAGATGTTTGACCCACCCATCACCCGAACCTAATACCCTAGCTGTTATAGACTGCTTTATGTCCTGGTTTTTCCTTTCCACAACCGAATTTCCCTCAGGATGGAATGGAGAGGAGTACCGCAATGCAACGCCCAGACTGGCCATGGCTTCTTTGTAAGCCCGAGAGCTAAACGCAGGGCCCTGGTCAGAATGTAGCGTGCCTATTGCGTATGTGCCGATAAAGACTCGCAAATCTTTTATAACAGTTCGAGCGTCAGCCGAGCGCTGGGGCCATATCCATAGGAACCTAGAGCATGAATCCACTGCAACCATGATATATTTATAGTTACCGTCCCTTTGCAAGGGACCGCAGTGGACCAGGTAAACACAAGCTAATGGTTTGTCTGAAATTAACAGGGGTGTCTGCGCAGGACGTTTTACTGTTGAGACTTTCATCTGTTGGCAAATATCACATTCTAAAACATAGTTCTTGGTTTGTTTCCGAATGCCAGGCCACCAATATTTTTGCTTGAGTAAAGATACTGTTGCAGAAACACCTGCATGGGCAGAAGCTATCCCTTCGTGTGCTGCTAGGATTAGTCCTAATCTACGTTCCTTGTTTGGAATTACCCTATCCCCCACTCCAGGGATTCGAGTAAAAGGAACGTTGTTCGCATCAATTACATAAGAGTACTTGAGTGGAAACTTTTTTGGTAACGCTGCACCACTGCCTTTGCTTGTAGCATTGACAGCCAACATTATCTCACTGTCTATTTTCGTTTTTGAATGAGTGATCGCAGCTACGGAAGCCGTCTGAACAGCCCCCTTTGCGGCTTCGTCAGCCAATGAATTCCCTGCAACGTGAACGCCATCACGTTGATGACTCAGTGTGTGGATCACGTGAGCCTTTGGTAGTTCGTTTTTCAACTGAACTACTTGTTCCCAAAGCGTTTTGTGCTTTATTGTGCCACCTTTCGCATCTTTGAACCCATTTTCAAGCCAGTTTTGTATATATTCATTATACGACTGAACACAGTAAAAGGAATCGCACACTATCAGTGTGGGGAATTCGCGATCTGTACTTTCAAGAGCCAGTTTGAATGCTTGTAGTTCAGCTCGCTGAGCTGTACAATCTCCTAGAGATTGAGTTTTTGTGACCATAGGTCTGAAGATGCCATCTCGCATGCGACCTTTAACGATTGCACACGCTGCACTGTAAGCTCGCTTACCCCCTATTGCGGGCTGTGCGGATCCGTCAGTGTAAATTATGAATTCGTAGTGATCGAGAGGCAGAATTTCAGTGGGCAGAGGACATTCTTGTTCATATTGCAGGAACGCTTGTGTTTTTAAATCAGGATCAAAAACATATTCAACATCTGTTGCAGCAAGAGAATTAACCCATTGTATCCATCTTGGATGTAATGCTTTAGCATTTGGAATGCTTGCTTTTGTGACCGCTTCTAAAGCTGGTACTGGGGTTACGACAATAATGCGTTTCCCTTGGGCTAGGGCTCTTTCTTTTGCTACAGCGGTTTGAACTGCTGTCAGAATTTTTTCAGTTGAAGTGAAACGCATTTCCGCTTGTGTATACAAATGAGATTTGTATGCAATTGGTATTTTTCACCCTCATTAAATGTTAAGTAGGTGAATCCGCATTGACCCGAAATTATTCGGATCACCAGGTTGCGTTGACTTACGCGTGTTTGTAAGTGATTTGTTGCTAACATGTTAGCCTGGAGTGAACGCAAGATTTCTGTGTGTTCTTGTGTCCAATTTTTGATTGAAAAATCAGGTTTGATTAATGCGTAGAGAGGTTTAACCCTTTCTGCGTAATTTAGAATGTATGTTCTTCCAAAATTTAGGAAACCCAGGATGGATTATAAGTTTTTTAGCGTTTTTGGAGGTTGGAGCAGCGCACATTTCTCTAGAAAGTTAGCTGCCAAGCTCTTGCCTTCTCTTGAAAGCTCGTATCCTAGAAATAGGACATTGAGATGGGCAATTCTGGACTTTTTGAAGTTGAATTTGTAGCCTTCAGAGGCAACGCCCAATATAATGGTATTCACCCTGTTCAAGTGTTTATCCAGGTCATCGTCTGTCAGATAGATGTCATCGACATATGACAATGCCTCATTATCATAAATTTATAGTAACTCCGTTACCCTCGCTGAGAATAACCCTGGGCTGTTCTTGAAACCTTGTGGCAGTCAACAAAATTGACGCTGGGTCCCCATTATGGAGAAAGCTGTTAAGTACCTGCTTTCAGGTGCTATGTTTTGACAAAAGAAACCATTTGAGATGTCTAATGTGGTTTTATATTTTTTACGCACAATGTTATTCATTAATGCTGTGCTATGTGCATTTTGCACTGCAAATGTTTTAGAACAAGTGTTTAAGTGTCTGTAATCCAAAACTAGACGATAGGTGTTGTCTGGTTTGGAGACAGGAAACAAAGGATTGTTCATTGAGGAGGTGCATGCTTCAATCACCCCTTGGTATTCAAGTTGATCTCCCTGACCTGTTTTTTAGCTTCTTGCTTTATTGGGTACTGCCTTTGTGCAGTTGGTTCATGTTTCAGATGTGTTTTATGGTGAGGTGAGTCCTCATCCCATCCTACATGATTTTTATATAATGCTGGGGCCTGGGCTACTGCCCATTTCCTGGCATAAGTATATTTTAGGTGAATTGGAATATGGTTGGAGAAGGCAGGCATAATAATGTCCTCGCCATGTGGGCACTCCCTGACAAATTGTGGTGGCCAGTCTTTTTCTGCTAGAAGTATGTCATAGCCCCTTGAAAGTTTTTCCCAAAAAGTGCTTTCACCTGTCTAGGTATGTCTCCTCCATCCGGAGTGTTATTTCATATAACTTTTGTGGAGTACTAACCCTGGTGTCTACAGTCTCAACTGTAATGTACTCATTCAAGTCCACTATCTCCAGAAGTTCCTTCAGGTTCTGGCGAGCTATTGTGACTTCTGCTGCACTGTCCAGCATTGTCTGAGCCCATTCTCCGTTCTTGAGTTGTGTTCTCAGTATTCTCGGCATGTCTGATCTTCAGACCTGCTACTTTCTTTTTGGAGAATTGAGGTTTTGTTTTATTTTTCGGAGCATGTTAATCTTCCTTGTATTTCACGCGTTCTTCTCTATTTTCTGACCGTCCTCTTCTTTCCGAAGTCTGTGACGAGATCTGAAAGGTACGAGAGGAACGTGTATCAGTATCTTGATACCTGTCAGGGTTTCTTAAATTATCCCTATTCCTGAGGTTATACCTCCTTTCAGAGGGCTCCTTTTGAGGAGACCTACCTCGGGATTGAGAACGTTTCTCGTTTGAATTTTGTTTAGTAGTTTCCCACTTCTTTTTAGAAGATGTAGGAGTTTGTTTAATAGAGACCTTCTCAGGACTTTCAGATAGTTTTGGCTTCACTGGTCTTCCACCCAAACTATCTCTGCCTAATTCTGCATAAGCTTGTTCTATAATTCTGGGTAGTTCAGTTTGTTGTTCTGTGACATCAAATTCCCTTAATCGTTGGCGGATCGCCACTGCTGCTGCCTCCCCTTTAATATTAGATAATATTATTGTTGAGACCTGGTCGAAATTTTTCAGTAATTTCATACCTAAATTCAGAGCAGGCTCTGCCCCGTATTCGTTTTGAATTTGTTTCAGGACATCTGGTATTACTGCAATTGATGGAATACCATGTGTTTTAGTATAGATGGCAGCAAAGACTGAGCCTCAAGTGGTGCAGTCTTCCAGTTATGGTGTGATCCCCATTGGTAAACTGATTGTTAGGATTCTGTGTTTCTCATACGGGCTAGTATTTGGAAATACTGCTTTGATTTGAGTAATTTTTTGAGCAGTCCAGAATGGAATTTGTTCACGTTTTGTGGGCATTTTACCCATGACTGCGTATAGAGTCTGTGGTGTAATTTTTAGTGTATTCCCCGATTGAGGGGTCTGATTTGGAATGGTTAATGGTGGTTGGACTGTGAAAGTCCGCATGACATATTGGACCAATTGTCTGTATATTTTTATTAACTCTGTTATTTGAGTAAGTAACTCCTCATCTGACATTATATCGAGTTCAGGATGAGGTGTGTAGCCAGCTAGAATCGGCCATGTTGCTCCTGGTCTACCTAGTGACCGAGCCTGTTAATGTTTCTGTGATGTTTTAGGGCGCCTTTAAACCAGAGCTGATGCTCCTGGTATGTTAGTGGAATTTCTATATCCTCGAAAGGAATATATTCCCCTGGTGGATCATCTTCTTTGTAGAAGTGAAACAGTTTTGTAACTGGATTGGATTCAGGAAATATTACCCATGAATAGTATACCTCTGTCTGAAATGATTTGTGTGCCTCTATCATGAAAACTGCTCTACCGCTTCTTGGTGGTAGGCCGTGTTTTATGAGTTTTAGAGTGATGGCTCTTCTTAAGTTTGGAGGGATGTCTATAACACCCTCCTCGGTTTCAATAAAACCTGTGATGTTATAAGCTGTTAAAGCTGGTTGACCCGCAACGTCACCGTTGTCGGAGTCAGGCATTTTGTTTTTTGAAAAATGTAGAACAAATTTCAAGGAAACAAAGATAAGGTGCACAATATTTTGGAACACTGTATCCTTCAACGTTGAGCAAACCAAACAGTTAATATATAGGGTGCTTCCCTATGTAGCCGTGGTGGATACTTAACCCTGCCCACTCAGACGTCTTTTGGAGTATATGGGTAGGGGTCTCTGAGAGAAAAAGCACGGCTGAGTTACTCAGTATCTAACGTTAAATTACCGCCTTACCAAACCGTTGGGCTCCATGTAGTGTAGCTCCTATTTCCCTAATAGGGTCTGCTCATTGGAATAATATACCCTATAGCTTTTACATAGGATTACGGTCAGTATGTCCCTATCGAGTATATTAAACTTAATTACTTGTGCCAGCTAGCTCAGAGGCCACTAGAAACTCCTTGATAAACAAGAAGGGAGTAGTTTCTGGCAGCCGCAAAACATGACAACTTTGTTTCCCTTTTAGAATCAGAACGTGTCCCAGAGTCGTGGAAACAATAGATAACCATTTCACTCAGCTCAATCGTGCATACTTAGTTTTCCTCAAAGTTACACAGGAAGAATAGACGGGCGTTTCAATAAAAGATTTATTGAACAGTCTTGTTTCTCGTGTAAGTAATATGTGCTGTTATGATCACAAGACAGTATGCAAGATAAATAATGTACAGCGTAAGCAGTAGAAATAAATAATACTGCGCTAGCGTGATCTTTAGTAGATATTCATTTACATAAATAATACAGACTAAAAATGCGAGTACTCGTACGATGCGTATCTTAAGCTATTTCTTCCCCAATGTACCTAACCTAACCTAGGTGTAGGGAGAGGTATGAAGTAGGTGAAGTATTCCTTACTATGGTATACTAAGAGTATGTTAAGCCTAGTATGCCAAGAGTCCCTCTAGGTTTCTAGTCAGCTCCATACCTTAAGAAAGGGAGGGGTTGGAATCTCTTGCCAGACTCGAACTCCAACACCTCACGAGGGAAGTCGGATCACTGGAAGCTGGACTCTCTGCGTGCAGGGATGACAGCATCTTCTCAGTGCGTCAGGCCGGGAAACGGGCTCCTCTGAAGTCGAGGTCTCCTCTGATTTACAAGGGCTAGGGAAGGTATATTTATACCTGAGAGGTACCTCAGAATGTTAGCATTGACGTGAATCGGACAGCGGAAGACGTCATGAATGAACCCTCAAGGTATAACGGTTCATGCATAATAGATGAGTCCTTGAAGAAATCAATAGTCCTGTGCTAGGGAAACTCCTGAAGCCTAAGGGTCTGTTCTTCAAGAACTCGTTGTGACGTTAGGGTGGACGGATGTCGGAGACCATGCCTGTATTTGGAGTGCACGGTTTAATGCCTAAATAAGGACTGGGATTTTATGCCTATATAAGGGCAGGGCGAATTGTGCCTATATAAGGACATGATACAGGAAAACCCATGTACGGACACCCTAAGAGGAATACAACATAAGGATGGTGTCAGGGTAACCTTCCCTAGCCATGAGATTTTCCAAAAACGCTATCACATTTACAGTATCAATCCCACTTGTGAAGTGAATCTCGGGCCATCTTGAAAACATGTCTATGACTACCAAGATAAATACCTGTTGTCCTTCAGAGTGAACGGGACCAAGGATATCTAAGGCTATCTCTTTCCACGGTCCACGGGGTAAATCCCTGACTACCATAGGTTGCACTCTCACTAACTTGGACTTTTCACACAAAGCACATGCCATACAATCTCTGACAACACTTTCTACGTGTAAATCCATGCCTGGCCACCAATAAGAGGAACGAAGCCTCTCTTTTGTTTTGCAAAAGACACACAATTGATGGACGGAATGCAGAACAAATCAAAACATTCACCCCCAGTCAAGAGATCTGGGTTAAATCCATCATTCTTTTGCTCACCATGCCACCCCAGTTTAAACCTGGCCATAAGCAAATCAGTCTTGACCCTGTGCCTCATGGGAACAGTCCAGCCCGAACTGCTAAGCCAGGTCCTCCCTGGACCGGAATCAAGCATCCTAGGACCGGTTTCGGGGTTTCACCCCCTTCAGCCAGGATAGCTTGATTCCAGTGACACAGTGAGCCCGGGACCCACGTCTGGGCATACCCGGCACACTTAGGGCGAGAAAGCAAAAGACACACAATTGATGGACGGAATGCAGAACAAATCAAAACATTCCCCCCCAGTCAAGAGATCTGGGTTAAATCCATCATTCTTTTGCTCACCATGCCACCCCAGTTTAAACCTGGCCATAAGCAAATCAGTCTTGACCCTGTGCCTCATGGGAACAGTCCAGCCCGAACTGCTAAGCCAGGTCCTCCCTGACCGGAATCAAGCATCCTAGGACCGGTTTCGGGGTTTCACCCCCTTCAGCCAGGATAGCTTGATTCCAGTGACACAGTGAGCCCGGGACCCACGTCTGGGCATACCCGGCACACTTAGGGCGAGAAAGCAAAAGACACACAATTGATGGACGGAATGCAGAACAAATCAAAACATTCACCCCCAGTCAAGAGATCTGGGTTAAATCCATCATTCTTTTGCTCATCATGCCACCCCAGTTTAAACCTGGCCATATGCAAATCAGTCTTGACCCTTTGCCTCATGGGAACAGTCCAGCCCCAACTGCTAAGCCAGGTCTTCTCTGGACCGGAATCAAGCATCCTAGGACCGGTTTCGGGGTTTCATCCCTCTTCAGCCAGGATAGCTTGATTCCAGTGACACAGTGAGCCCGGGACCTACGTCTAGGCATACCCGGCACACTTAGGGCGAGAAAGCAAAAGACACACAATTGATGGACGGAATGCAGAACAAATCAAAACATTCACCCCCAGTCAAGAGATCTGGGTTAAATCCATCATTCTTTTGCTCACCATGCCACCCCAGTTTAAACCTGGCCATAAGCAAATCAGTCTTGACCCTGTGCCTCATGGGAACAGTCCAGCCCGAACTGCTAAGCCAGGTCCTCCCTGACCGGAATCAAGCATCCTAGGACCGGTTTCGGGGTTTCACCCCCTTCAGCCAGGATAGCTTGATTCCAGTGACACAGTGAGCCCGGGACCCACGTCTGGGCATACCCGGCACACTTAGGGCGAGAAAGCAAAAGACACACAATTGATGGACGGAATGCAGAACAAATCAAAACATTCCCCCAGTCAAGAGATCTGGGTTAAATCCATCATTCTTTTGCTCACCATGCCACCCCAGTTTAAACCTGGCCATATGCAAATCAGTCTTGACCCTTTGCCTCATGGGAACAGTCCAGCCCCAACTGCTAAGCCAGGTCTTCTCTGGACCGGAATCAAGCATCCTAGGACCGGTTTCGGGGTTTCATCCCTCTTCAGCCAGGATAGCTTGATTCCAGTGACACAGTGAGCCCGGGACCCACGTCTAGGCATACCCGGCACACTTAGGGCGAGAAAGCAAAAGACACACAATTGATGGACGGAATGCAGAACAAATCAAAACATTCACCCCAGTCAAGAGATCTGGGTTAAATCCAGGGAGGACCTGGCCTGGCAGTTCGGTCTGGACTGTTCCCATGGGGCACAGGGTCAAGACTGATTTGCATATGTCTGGGTCCAAACTGGGGTGGCGTAGTGGGCAAAAGAACGATGGATTTAACCCAGATCTTTTGACTGGGGGAGAATGTTTGCATTGTCAGCATTCCGTCCATCATTTGTTTGCTGTAACACTTTTCGTCCTAAGTGGGATGGGTATGCCCAGACGTGGGTCCCTTGCTCACTGTGCCACTGGATTCAAGCTAGCCTGGCTGAAGAAGGGTGACATACCCTGAAACCGGTCCCAGGATGCTTGTTTTCAGTCCAGGAGGACCTGGCCTGGCAGTTCGGTCTGGACTGTTCACATGGGGCACAGGGTCAAGACTGATTTGCATATGGCTGGGTCCAAACTGGGGTGGCGTAGTGGGCAAGAGAACGATGGATTTAACCCAGATCTTTTGACTGGGGGAGAATGTTTGCATTGTCAGCATTCCGTCCATCATTTGTTTGCTGTAACACATCTCTTTTGTTTGGACATCCCCAAAGGAGAGCCATGAGCCAGATCAATCAAGTTGCTGAGAAGTTTGAGGGGAGGAACCAATCTTGTCCCACAAAATAACAAGCCTTCACAAACAGCCAACTAATCTTTCACACCCCAAAACTTAGCAGCCTCCTCAGACGCTTGTCTTTTTGAGTGCCACCCTTTATGCACAAAGGATTGAACTTCAGTGAGGACTGGATCAGAGGATAATTCCAGACACCACAGATTTCCAGAAATAATTTCCTCACCAATTATGCACACATGGATATCACTCTCTTCACGATCTTCATCAGACACATTCTCATCACTTTTTCCAACTAATCTCGATAACGTGTCTGCTATACCATTTTCTACTCCTGGAATGTACCTTATATCAAAATCATATTCTTGAAGTGCAATCACCCATTTAGTTATCCTGCTTGAAACCAGATCAATACCCTTCTTGGTGAAAATCTCACAGAGAGGCTTATGGTCTGTTTTGACTACAAACTTGGTACCCCAGAGAAACTTTTTAAGTTTCTTGATGGCCCAAAAAACCGCTAAGGCCTCTCGCTCAATGACTGAGTAGCGTGACTCGGCATCCTTGAGCCCTCGAGATACAAACATGATAGTTCTCATCCCCCCTTCACCTTCTTGTTGAAGTACAGCCCCTAAACCCTTAAGACTCGCATCTGTTGTAATGATAGGTGTCTTTGAGGGGTCAAAACTTTTAAGTTTGGGTGCAGAGTTAAATTTATCTTTAAGTACAGCAAATTCTTTCTCACAGGCATCATTCCACTTGAACTCAACGCCTTTCCTCAAGAGTGACCTCATATTGACACTGAGTTCAGCAAAGTTCTCAACAAATTTGTTGTACTATTCAACCATCCCAAAAAATTTCATAAGCTCTTCTCTGCAAGTGGGGGCACACATGCGGGAGATGGTATCCACCAAATTGCACTTGGGCGTAATTCCCTCATTGGAGATGGTGTGACCCAAGTAGTTGATGGTGGTGGTGCCAAATTGACATTTTTCAGACTTTATGGTAAGATTCGCTCCATCAAGTCTAGTAAGTACATCATCAAGACGTTTCTTATGCTCTTCTTCGTCCTTCCCAAACACAAGAATATTGTCCTGGTAGACGCAAACCCCTTCGCAACCTTTGAGAGTTTTCTCCATGGCATGTTTGAAAACGGACGCCGCAGAGACTAAGCCAAATGGCATCCTCACGAACCTGAAAGTACCAAAGGGAGTGATAAAGGCTGTGTAGTCTCTTGATGCCTCTACTAGTTTTATCTGATGGTATGCTGAGGCTAAGTCAATGGTGCTGAATACTTTGGCACCACCAAGTAAAACCAACAATTCGGATATATTAGGAAGTGGATAGCGATCCACGATGACACACTTGTTCAACTGTCTCAAGTCCACACATAGACAAAGAGACCCATTGGCCTTACGAGCTGCAACCACCAGAGCCAACCATTCAGTTCCTTCTACCTCCTCAATTATACCACCTTGTTTGAGCTTCTCCAATTCTTTTTTCATTTCGTCCCTAACAGCCAAAGGTACATTCCTTATTTAACAACTTGAGGGCTAGGAATCAGCACACAAACGTATTTCATGCTGAAACCCTTTGAGACAGCCAAGCTCTTCTCTGAACACATTGGGAAATTTCTGTTTAATTTGAGCTTCAAAATTACTACCAACATTCCCTTGAACCATGTTCACTCTACCCTTCAATTTGATAGGTGAAGTGCTACCTGGGTCGAGCATAATCCCTAAATCGCCTTGGTAGAACCAACTAATTATGCTATCCCCCTTTTCCGAGACATAGATCTTCCCCGAGGTATAACGTTGTTCATATTCAATAAAACCTACGAAATAACCTCGCAGAGGTATTGGTGCTCCACCATAGGCTAAAGGGTTTATGTCAGGCTTAGGTAAGGAGGTCTTCTTCTTTTGGAAGAACACTCTGGAGATAATGGTAATCTTCGCACCAGAATCAAAAAGAACCTTGGTGGGTTCACCATCTACCCAAATGGTATCAATGGGGCAAGATTTGTTTTTAACATCGGTGTCAACTTGAACCACTATTTGTCCACAGACAAAATCTTCTTCAAGATCCTCAGTTTCAACACTTTTGACATTAGCGGAAGTCACCTTAGTCTTACAAACAATGGCAAGATGACCTCTCTTCTTACATTTAGGGCAAACCACACTCAAAGTGGGACACTTCTTATCATTAGCCAAATGCCCGGGCTTATCACACCTATAACACTTAAGTATGGTGGACTTACTTCTAACTCTACTCCCACCTCCTTCAAACTTAGATACCGTTTTAGAATCTTTTCTCATTACTTGAACAGTTGCCTGTTTATCTCTTTTAATAGTGTCTACACACTTCAACGAGTGTTCAACCCTTTTTGCAACCTGAATTACTTCGTCTAAGGAGGGTTCATCCCTCAACCAAAGCTCTTTTCGGATTCTCTCAATGTTGCATCCCAACATAAATTGATCCCTAATTTTTTCATCCAACAAATTTGCAGGATGAAGCGAGCTTCCTAAATTGAGTGATATATCCTTCAACTGTCTCTCCATCACTTTGTAACCTTTTAGCAAAATGGTACCTCTCTAAAATTGTGCTAACTTTTGGAAGATAATGTTTGTCTAGCTTCTTAATGCAAACATCAAATTCATTTAAATCTGTGGCTTCCGCTTCACTCAGTTCAGGAAGGTGATCAAAAACATCTTGCCCTTCTGACCCTAAGCAGTGAAGCAGGAGTGATGACCTACGCTCAGCACTTAAACTTACCCCACATACCTTAGCATAGCGTTCAAAAACTTTTTTCCATTTTTGCCATTTAATAGGAGGTTCACCAGGAGAGGTTAAGAAAAAAGGAGGAGCAGTAACATTTTGCATACTCAAGCAATAAAACCAACTGTGCTCACAAGCGTGAAATACGACACACCCAGTAGAGACTGAAGATGATGTGTGAATATAAAAGAATGAAACACAGAATAAATTCCTAAAATTTTTGTGCTGAAACAACGTTGCAATTAATACACAGTGAAAGTGTGAGTATGAGTAAGGATTTACACCTAAGGATTGTCAAGTTCAAAACCTCGTTTTAAATTGTGTACGTATCACAGGTGCAACACGCAGAGTTAAAGTCAGGAATAAAAAGAGTGCTGCCAAGAAGTAAAAAGAGATTATAATACATATAAATGTGAGCGCATTACAGATGAGGCACGCAAGGTTGCACCGGAACGGTGGGCATTTCCAACTATTGAAATGTGTGCGTGTCACAGATGCGGCGAAATTATAATAAATATGAATGTGAGCGCATCACAGATGAGACACGCAATGTTGCACCGTAAACGGTGGGCGTTTCCAACTATTGAAATGTGTGCGTGTCACAGATGCTGCGGCAGAATTATAATACATATGAATGTGAGCGCATCACAGATGAGACACGCAATGTTGCACCATAAACGGTGGGCGTTTCCAACTATTGAAATGTGTGCGTGTCACATATGCGGCACACAGCCTTGTACAGCAAAAAGGTGAGAATGGCTGCTAAATTCCACAATGTGTGCGTGTCACAGATGCGACACGCAGAGTGCAGCAATGCGATGATGTTGATAATAAAATAGTACACCTAATATGGCGGCAACGTCGGGTCACGTACAGTGAGGGTCGTGACATTGCAGGCAGAAAGTGACGTGGAGAACTTCCGCTTGTGAAAGAAGAATGCCTGAAGAGAACTTCAACACGCGCGGCTGGCAGGCATGAGCGCTCAGGAGGACCAAGATAATGGAGACAGCGCTCGAGGTGAACCTCAGGGTTCGCAAGAAGACACGCGCTGGTAGAGCGAGGTGAGTGCTTATTTTTCAAAACAAACGGAAGGATGATCCCACGTCAGTAGCTCCCAACCCTTAATAGTATTAGAAAAGGGTGAGTTACGCGGCAAAAGCTCCCAATCCCAGAGTTATGCAGTGCAATGACCGAAACTTAAAGATCGCCTCACTCAATCAAGTGGATGATTGGGACTTTGCAGTATGGCACCCCTCGGCCTAAAAGTTCAGTACCCAGAAATCAGTAGGGGTTTCCCAAAAGTTACGCAATATGTATTATAGCGCAAAATAAAACAGAAAGAGGGTTAAGATGAGTATTTGTCCACTCACGACTTGTTGTGATGAGGGAATTCCAGTAGGATGAAGTCCTTTTGTTGTTGTTGAGGCTTGTTGGGGTCTTCTTGCCATAAAGTTGCCGACTACGCCAGTGTAGGATCCTTGATGGTAGTAGAAAGGATCATGCAAAGCAGATTGAAGGTTGAACTTCAAGGTTTATTCCATGGTAAGAAGAACCCATCCAGGTCCCAGCCAGTGGATACAAACAGACCTTAAGTTCATTTCAACCATCACATTCCATGTACCTAGGATACTGTCGCTTTTAGCAGTGCTTCTTTTCCTCATAGTGTTTTACATCCCCAGTGTTCTTTTGTATTGTCAGCTGCGTGCGTGTGTTCCACCAGCGACAGTTTGTACTGTGGCTGGCGTTGGAGGGACCACTTTCGCTGTGCTCTGCCTGACTTGAATAAAGCTGTGTTTCCCTCCAAAACCGTGTACGAGTCATCACCACAGATACCAACAATTCAGAATACATTCCCAGGTTGCCATGGCATCAGAAGCACAGTAAGCTCCAGATGCCACAGTGCTAAATGGGAGTTGTGGGCCCGTTGTGTGTAGTGGGGTGGTAGTCTGGGGTGGGGAAGATCTCAGGGGCAGGACAGGTTGTGGGTTATCCGGAGGGGGCTTGGGGCATGTATGCTCTTCCTGGTCCCGGAGAGGGGCAGTGGTGCCTGTGCCCACAGCCCCTGCCCAGGCCTATATGCGATTTTACAGGATGTGTTTCCACTCATGGAAAATTCAGACTAGTCCCATATTCTGGAGCAGTGGCCCAGTTGTGACTGGGTGTAGCGGAATCCCACTTAAGGATACTGCTGGACCGGACTCGTAATCAGCCTAGGGGAAGATAATCTCATAGCATGAAGATGGAATTTGGCAAACCTATACTTGGGTTCTGTTTTACTGTGGGACTTACGTGCTGGTAAAATTTTGAAAAAAGGTACGACACCAAGAATATTAGGTTCTGCTGTGTTTATTTAGTAGTGTTTCTGTCTGAACGTTAATGCACTTCGGCTGCTTACCAGGCAACGAATGTGCCGTCTTTTTTCTCTTTCTATCTGTGACATACTGCAGCATGCACCCACATGCATAGGCCCATTTTAGAAAATATGACACATCACTATTAAAATAAATCCTATATAAAAACTATTAGCTCCGTATAATAGCAGGGCTGCTGCAAGCTCGTGGAGCACTTCCAAGAACGTGTAATAACAAACGCTTTGCCAAATATAACCCAGAGTATGAAACAGGGTTGCGTGTAAAGCGAGCATCATCACCTGGTCAGCCAGCCTTCACTGGTGATGTGACAACATCTCTGACACGTGCAAAACAAATTTAGATCTTTGTCAACCTTTCATGTACTTCCTGTAGTAACCCTGTAACATGTGAGAAAAATGGAATCCAGCTACTGAAAATTCCTGGTATGATAGTCAAGGAGAGGATAATAATCGAGACAGCTCAAAGGAATTTTAACAAGTATGGCAGACACCTGGTACTCTCTTTGATTTATGGGCTAGTACATATAAGGGTGGAATCTGGAGCACCTTGCAGTTCTGGTAAACACTCCTGAAGAAGACAGGATTAGAAACCAGGGGACAGGTGAAGGAAGAGGAAAACCATGTCAGGTGAGTGCACATCATGTTGTTTCTAGACCTAAAGAAAAGGGACAATACAGTCGTAGGACAAAAAAATATTGAAGGAGTCAAAATTGAAAGATAAAGGAAGGTTAATGTTACTTGAATTGATGGAAGGGAGGAGGAAGAACCAAGGGGAAAGAAATTGGAGATGTAAGAATTTGATATTCGCCATTTTCAATAAAAAGGCACTTTTCCAAAGAGAATCCATTGCTAGATATGGTTTGAGACAATGCAAATGGTGGGAATGCATACCAAATTCCAGAAAATACAAACATTAGCAGTAGATGATTTCCTTACACATGGATGAAAGATTTTACACAATGCACATTTTCTTCTGGATTCAATATCTCATTGAAATTTTTGAAGTTGCCAAAGCTTTAAGAATGTTCTTGACTGTCTTCTTGGTTTTGTTCGTTTGAGTTTAGGTAGTTTTATTCAGTTATTCTAGCTCTTGTTATCCTGTTTAACCATTTCAGACGTCAAATCTTTCATAAACTATGACATGCAGAACAGATCCAACATATTTTTCGAAATTGAAATATGAGCCCCATTTTGTGTTCAGGATTTACAATGACAAAAAGTGAAGTTGGCAGATTTGGAGACCGGCATTGACTTCTTTTGACCTTGGGGGTGATTGTAGGTTTTGGATCATTAGAAGATGATCCTGTCATGTTCCTAAGTTGACCATTTTGAAGCCATAGCAGATCAAGGCTACAAATAAGCTTAACTCCATTTTAGAATTGTATACAGATTGATCGATTAAAGGGGCTGTTCAGCAAAAAGAAAAAATAACAGTTCTAAAATAGCTACTACGGCACCACCAGCAATTACCAATAGTATGAATTCTCACATGTGCCTTTCCTGTTGATGTATGCTTGAGGTTTGAGACAACTATGTCATATTTCATAGGATGGTCCCTTTTTAAAACCAAATCGTTTAAACTCGCCATTCACTGCTAGTAAATGATACTTTTTTTACCCAATTTGCACTTCCCTCAGCTACCTTGTGCAAATGACAAGTAATATACAGCAAAGATCTAAAACAAATAATTTTCCATTGAAAGAGAAATGCTGTGAATTGGGAACTGAGATGATCGCCACCTAATGTTTGCAACTTTTAGGCCAAATTTGAAAAACAGCCTATTGATGCAAAAGGCATTCATCCTGAAAAAAGGTTTTATTTATTTATTTATTTATTTAGCTGTTTATATTGTGACCTAGTTGGCAGGGTATGCCCAGACGTGGGTCCCTTGCTCACTTTGCCACTGGATTCAAGATAGTCTGGCTGATGAGGGTTTTGAACCCGAAACCGGTCCCAGGATGCTTGTTTCCGGTCCAGGGAAGACATGGCTTGGCAGTTCGGGCTGGACTGTTCCCATGAGGCACAGGATCAGACTGATTTGCATATGGCCATGTCTGAACTGGGGTGGTGGAGTGAGCTAAAGAATGATGATGGATTAAACCCAGATCAGTTGACTGGGGGTGAGTGTTTGATTTGCTCTAACGCTCCGTCCATCATCCCCTTTGGTATCGCTTTATATTGTGACCTATACAGACAAAACCATACCTGGGTGCAGAAATAGGGAAGAAACGCCGTTAGAGACCACTGCCCCAATCTGCTATATTTGAACCAGTCAACTGAGCAGGCATCTTTTCAGAGATTTGCAAACACCTGCAGTGATTGTTCGTGTCTTATTGTCAGTGTAGCTGATTCCACAGTCTCGGATCCAGTACTGATAACCCCCAGTCAACACACGACATTCATCCAGGGCACAAGTAGGGCAAGATTGAAAGAATGGAGTTCCATCAGTTTGATACCAGCCGGGATAAGAAAAAGAGACCCACCACAGCCAATGTAATCATCAAAAACCAAGTTAAGAATTTTAATTTTACTCTGGCTTTGACAGAAAGCGTACATAAAGATATCTAGGAAAGAAACAGGATTATAATTTCTCATGCTACAAATCAGCCGAACAGCCATGATTGTTGGTTGTTTTGCAGCATCCATCTACAAATAAAAAATATTATATTGGAGTCTCTCAGTGAACTTGTTCCTGACTTCTGCAGATGTGTCAGCCATCTTGGACATCCACTCATGTCTACAAAAGAAGGAATGATTTTCTCTTAAATAAAGCAATAATGATAATTTTTCATGTTCATGTGCAGAAGTAAGAGGCACTGATTTAAACAATGGTCAACTTTCGACAATCATTTAGATGTGACATGTAAACGGGCTGTGTCAAAAAATACATGATGACTACCAGCTTCATAAAGAAAATAAATTAGAAGTCAACTTATGTTTAGTCGCCACTCCCTGTCAGAGAAATTTTCTGTCCTTGTTCATTTTAGTAAAACATGTGCTTCTGAGCCCAAGGCCATTTTTAAGCAGTTGGCGCCACAATAAAAACATTCTGCCCATTGTTAGTGATGATTCGATTATGAATTGACTGACAAGTATGTTCGTGCTGGTGTTGCACTCAGGTATAACACCATTTACACTGGTATTAAAATAATAACGGTTGTTAAATCCATTTGCCTCTTGCTATTCCGCATTGTAAATTCAAAAATGTAAATTGGGAACTAAAGAATTGGCAATTACCCTACACAAATGCGGAGTTTAGTTATTAGCAAGGAAGGTCAAATGACGATCTGGGTGTCCATCTTGCTCTTTAAAATGTTCACGTCCTATTACAGAGACTGGCTCTAAAAAGCCCAGGTGGGTTTCATGTTAAAATATTTATGTTTGTGTGTGTGTGTATATGTGTGTGAGAGAGACAGCAGGAGAGTCTCTTGTACCAGTACCTCTAAGGACAGAAGGAACAATAATGTATAACATTCATGAAATGATTTTAATTTCCTTCAATGGTTTCACTTAGAGGTTGATGTGAAATTGGAGTGAAAAACCTGGGGGCATATTATCAAGCCCCTATCGTCACCACAACGTCACTTTTTGTGACGTTGTGGTGGCGATAGGGTCAGCTCCCTATTATCAAGGTAGCGTTAAGCCAGTTAACGTGGCTTAAAGCCACGTTAATTGGCTTAACGCTGCCTTGATAATAGTGCCCCTTTCAAGCTAAATTTAGCGTGAAAGGGGCGTGCAGTGGGTGTTGCGGTGGGCGTTCCACCGCAACACCCATTCACTTCGACGCTGCCACCTATTATCAAGAGAGGTTATAATAGGTGGCAGCGCTGAACTTAAGACCAGGAAAATCCTGGTCTTAAGGTGGCGAAACGAGATTCATTTCTCCTCGTATTTTGCTTTTTCCATGTGTGCTGCCTTGTGCGGAAAAAGCAAAATGACAAGGTTTGTTTATGTACAGGAAGGTGTCCCTTCCTGTACATAAACAAACCTTTTTTTAAAATGCCATTTTGTATGCAGCACACATGTAAGTTACCAAAATGGCATTTTAGGTTTGTTTATGTACAGGAAGGGACACCTTCCTGTACATAAACAAACCTCCCTGCTTGCAGACTCCCTTGCACTCTGGTGCAATGGTGCCAACGTTGGCGTTAAGTCGTGAGACTTAGCGCCATCGCAGGGGGAAACGCCAGGCTGCACCATATCCTTGGTAATAAGGTGCAGCCTGGCGCTTCCGAAGTGGCGATGAGAGGCGTTAAGCCAAGGAGGCTAACACCTCTCATCGCCACTTCCTTGCTAATATGCCCCGTAGTCTTCTCAATAACATTTGTTAGGGGCGGATACCCTCTGAGTTTCCCGCATAATTTAGAGTTCAGCATTACTACTTGAGATTAACACGTGCAAGAGTCTTATTTGAAACCATTTGCACGCATTATTACCGCATTTTCAGCATTTTTCACCAGTTTTTCTACCACTTAAAAGCTGGTGGAGAAAACCGAGCAAAACCTCGAGTCGGCCCAACTTGTGCACTCTACTCCCAATCAGAGCAGCACAGAAAACAAATAGAAACATCGTTGGTGCCACTTTTAGAACTGCATCAGCCTATCTAAATGAGTATCTAAGATGGCGTCTCCGTGAAAATTAAACTGGGTGCTGTGGTCGGTAATTAAAATAAAAGGATGCCTGATGTCACCACAGCAACACAGAAAATAGTTGGCTTGGATGAGTCTCACTAATAAATTGTTTTCGTGGAAAAGCTGTGAATCATAATTACTATGTCTCTGGCTCGAATTGTACTTTTAATAATTGGAACCTTTAAACGTTTAGTAATCCCTGCTAATTGTTTATGAGGAACAAGACAACAAGTGTAGAGCGTGTCCTTGCATGGTTTCATAATGAACAACTGCATGCTAAAGAGCAATTTCGAAACATCAGTGTATGGACTTTTGAGTTGACATAAGGAAGTAAGGGAAAGGTGGAACATGTCACTGGTCTTTAGGCCCTATGGGGTAGATTTACTAAAAGCTCACGCAAGGCAGTGCAGCAACCAAATTTGAGGCGTTGTGCTGCGTTGCGAGAGAGGGAGAGAGCAGGAAAGCGGAATATCTACTAAGTTATGGCGCTGTCCTGATCACTTCCTAATGTTGGCGCACAATTAGGCTGCACAAAACCACACACACACACACACCATAGTGCAAAGGCGTCATTTCAAGCATAAGTTTTGTACTAGCAGGATACCTTCCCAGTACAAAATACTATGCCTAGACAAACTTTTAAACTTTTCCAATTTTGAATGTGTGCTATACAGTGCAGCAGACATGCAAATTCGTAAACGTTCGAAGAAATAAATCAATTTCTCATTTTAACGCCTGTTCAAAGAGGTATTAATTTTTGGCGCAAAGCCCTATCTATTATTGTTAGTAGATAGAGCTTTGCATGAATAAACATGTGGAAAGTTGAAAGGGAACGTCTGTGTAAAATCAATAGAATGTCCCTGTTATGCAAAGTAGTGCAAATCGCTGCTTTCTGTTACTGGGCAACCACCCCAGTCCACACAAGTTTTGCGCTGGAAAGTAAATTCAAAACAAAGATTTTGCACCAGTTTGCGTCACTTTTGTGAAGCAAATACTGTGAATGTGCTAAGGACAAAGCAGAATATCTTTTTTTGCACACAGGGGGCCTCATTTGCAATCTTTTGGCATAGGGCAATGCCACAAGCCTTTCGACTGCGCTGCCCTACGTCAAAAGAAAAGGGCAGGAATGCTCCGTATCTCTCAGCTACGGAGCATTCCTCTCCTTTCACCCTGTGCTGGCGCATAAATGGCTGACATGCGCCAACGCAGGCACCCTTGCGCCATGATGCAAGGGTGTCTGCGCTTTAAGGGTGATTGTTTTTGTGGAGAAAGGGACACTTTCCTGCACAAAAATAATCAATGGAGGCGATTTCCTCTATGTGTGCTACTGTAGGCAGCACATATAGAAAGAGAAAAAAACTAGGATTTCTACTCGTTGTGCCTCCCATACGCCACCCCTGGGGAGGCGTAGGCTTTTGACATATTCCCAGGTTTACAAAATCTTGTAAACCTGGGATTGTCAAATGCCATGAGTGTTACGTGAGAACATCCACCGTAACGCCCATGGCATACCTCCCTATCACAGGGTGAGGTCATGAAAAGCCACGCAGGGTGGCTTTAAGTGGCCTTGTAAATATGGCCCTGCAGTGTGCTCTGCCTGACCGTCACAGGAACTCGTAAATGAGACACATGGTGCTTTATGACTCAACCTGATTTTTAGTTTCAACTGATATAGTAATTAGCTGTAGAGCATTACCACAGTTCAGAATGATGAGCAAAAAAGTCCTTCCTCATCAACAAACATGAGACAGGATACTTTTAACAACCCCCAGTTTATGAGAGGAGGGCTGAGAAAAAAAAGCATACTCCCCACCCTGCATTCTCAGAATGCCAACATTTTATTATTCCAGACCCTGTTCTTTAGGGGATTGTGGCAAGGCACACATGAGTATACTTTAAATGAACAGCTTTATGTAATGAAGCTGTAATGAAATGAAAAACTGTCATTCAGTGAAAGACATTGGAGCTACCAAGCAGCAGTCCCCTGGACCATGGTCTACCCCGCTTCTCCACTGATGCCAGCATCCCACATTCACAAGATGGAAGCTGGTTCCCTTTTGGGTGTCAGTACGTGAGTGATGGTTTTCAACCTTAACTGCAATTGCAAGCGACTGATGTATTCCATACCATATTGCAAAGACAGGGATTGCCCCTTTCACCTTCCCTGTTCTTTGAAATGTATTATCATGAGTAACAGGGTTATTAGTTGAGAGGAGTGAGAGCCCCACTCAATTAATAAGCACAATCCTTTTCAGGGTGAACCACAAAAATCACAAAATAAACCTCTGCTTAATCTCTGGTAGCTTGGCACAAAGGCAGTGAGGCTTAACTTTGAGGTAATGTGTAAGACATTTATGCAGCACTCAAACAGCAATAAAGTGAAAACACCACACTAATAAAATCCTAATTCCTACTTGTTAAGTTTTCTAGTGAAAGTAGCACCAAACATCACAAAGTACCAAGTGTGGTTATCTTGTCACACTGGACCTTGTGAAAGTCACAAGTTCAGACTGACCGCAATGGAGCATGGGTCGGATACAGGGACCAAGTTCATCTCACAAAAAATGTTACCTTCTCTGAGTCCACGTCCATGCGGAGAGCTGCAGCGGAACTTCGCATTGGCGTTAGAGGTGCGCAGGCTGTTGTCGGGAAGAGTAGCAGGTTAGGCATCTCGGATGGTTGCTGTTTTGCGTGGAGAGTCAGTTGACAAAGGAGCTTCACATTGGTGGTCAAAGTGGACTGTCCTGTTGGAGCTCATGGCTGGCGCAAGGAGCAGGTTGTCGCTGGATAATCATATCAGCAGGAGTCGTGGATGTCTGTCAGGCAACAAGAGGAGTGTGTTTACAGCCGCAGAGCCCAGAAACATCTGTATCTTAACCTGGAGCTCAGGACTTGTGATTTTGAGGCAGGAGGACTGCTCTCTGATGCCAGCCATGAATACAGGGTTTTGCGGCACCTTCTGGGGATCAGACCTCACTCTGAGCACAGGCCAGAAGCAGAGCTCATGCAAGTCCAGGCAAGTCAACATGGTGCTGGTCACCTGGGCATTTGCAGGGCAGGCCTCAGGAAGCTTGCTGTGTCCCTGTAGCTCAAACAGGATGTCTACCAACTGACTGTTGGAGTCAGTTTTGGGGAGCCTGGGTTCAAGGCAAGCAGGTCTAATCTTCCTTCTTCAGGCAGCAGATCAGTCCTTTTGAATGTTCCACAAGCTCAGGAGTGTTCTGATGAGAGGTTCTGAAGGTGCCACTTTTATCCTCAGTGCCTGCTTTTGTCTAACCTTCTTCTAACATTTTGCGTATTTTAGTTCTGTAGCGGGTTGTGGGTTTATAGGGGAATAGGGTGGGAACTAATTTAGTTTTAATAAAGTAATCAATAATCTTTACTGATTATTGTTTATAAATAATTTGTTATTAATTAAATATTAATTGGTTAATACATTTTATTAATTGATTAGTTAATTAATTAATTAAATTGTGTTATTTTTTTTAGGAGCGGGTTGTGGATTTATAGGGAATAGGGTGGGAAATATTTTAATTATAATTAATTAATTAATAATTTTGATTAATTAATATTTATATATTTAATATTTCATCTTGTTAATTGTGGTAATTAATTAATTATTAATTCGTTATTAATTGGTTGTTAATTATTAATAATTAATTGGTAAATATTTTAAATGGTTTTTTTAGGAGCGTATTGTGGGTTTATAGGAGAATAGGGTGGGAAGTATTTTAATTATAATTATTTAATACATAATTTTGATTAATTAATATTTATGTATTTAATATTTTATACTGTTAATTGTGGTAATTTATTAATTATTAATTCGTTATTAATTGGTTAATTATTAATAATTAATTGGTAAATATCTTATTTTTTTTTTTAGGAGCGGGTTGTGGGTTTATAGGGGAAAAGGGTGGGAAGTAATTTAATTATAATTAATTAATTAAAAAATTAATAATCAATATCTATGTATTTAATATTTTATATTGTTCATTGTTGTAATTAATTTGATATTAATTAGTTATTAATTTGTTGTTAATTATTAATATTTAATTGGTAAATATCTTAATTGTGTTATTTTTTTAGGAGTGTGTTGTGGATTGATAGGGGAGTAGGCTGGGAAGTACTTTAATTTTAATATATTTTTTTTAATTGTTTATTATATATTTTTTTAACTTTTTTATAGTGTTAATCGTGTGAATTAATTTATTCTTGATTGTTTTTAATGTTTGTTAATTTTCATTAATTAATTAATTAATCATAAATTAATTATGTTAATAGTGTTATGTTTTATAATATTGTTGGTGTCATTTATAGGGGAATATGGTGGGAGGTAAATTTTTTATAATTAATTAAAATTTTGTTAATTAATTTTAATTATTTTGCTTGAGTGGGAATAGTTAATTATTCCCCTCTGCTATCCAACACTTTCCCTACTGTTTCACTTGCTGGAGTGGGAATAGTAATTGTTACCCCTCCGCTATCCAACATTTTCCCTACTATTGTACTTGTTGGAGTGGAAATAGTAAATTATTCCCCTCCGCTATCCAACAGTTTCCCTACTATTGTATTTGCTGGAGTGGGAATAGTAATTTTATCCACTCCGCTATCCAACACTTTCCCTACTGTTACACTCTCTGGAGTGGGAATAGTAATTTTTACACCTATGCTATCCAACACTTTCTTTAATGTTGCACTCCCTGAAGTGGGAATAGTAAATTATTCCCCACCGCTATCCAATACTTTCCCTACTGTTGTACTTGCTGGAGTGGGAATAGTAAATTATCCCCTCCGCTATCCAACACTTTCCCTACTGTTGCACTCGTTGGAGTGGGAATAGTAATTTTATCCACTCCGCTATCCAACACTTTCCCTAGTGTTGCACTCTTTGGAGTGGGATTAGTAAATTATTCACATACGCTATCCAACACTTTCCCTACTGTTGTACTTGCTGGAGTGGGAATAGTAAATTATTCCCCTCGGCTATCCAACACTTTCCCTACTATTGCACTTGCTGGAGTGGGAATAGTAATTTTATCCACTCCGCTATCCAACACTTTCCCTAGTGTTGCACTCTTTGGAGTGGGATTAGTAAATTATTCACATACGCTATCCAACACTTTCCCTACTGTTGTACTTGCTGGAGTGGGAATAGTAAATTATTCCCCTCCGCTATCCAACACTTTCCCTACTATTGCACTTGCTGGAGTGGGAATAGTAATTTTATCCACTCCGCTCTCAAACACTTTCCCTACTGTTGAACTTTCTGGAGTGGGAATAGTAATTTTTACACCTACGCTATCCAACACTTTCTTTAACGTTGCACTCCCTAGAGTGGGAATAGTAAATTATTCCCCTCCGCTATCCAACACTTTCCTACTGTTGCACTCGTTGGAGTGGGAATAGTAATTTTATGCACTCCGCTATCCAACACTTTCCCTAGTGTTGCACTCTTTGGAGTGGGATTAGTAAATTATTCACATAGGCTATCCAACACTTTCCCTACTGTTGTACTTGCTGGAGTGGAAATAGTAAATTATTCCCTCGGCTATCCAACACTTTCCCTACTATTGCACTTGCTGGAGTGGGAATAGTAATTTTATCCACTCCGCTATCCAACACTTTCCCTAGTGTTGCACTCTTTGGAGTGGGATTAGTAAATTATTCACATACGCTATCCAACACTTTCCCTACTGTTGTACTTGCTGGAGTGGGAATAGTAAATTATTCCCCTCCGCTATCCAACACTTTCCCTACTATTGCACTTGCTGGAGTGGGAATAGTAATTTTATCCACTCCGCTCTCAAACACTTTCCCTACTGTTGCACTTTCTGGAGTGGGAATAGTAATTTTTACACCTACGCTATCCAACACTTTCTTTAACGTTGCACTCCCTAGAGTGGGAATAGTAAATTATTTCCCTCCGCTATCCAACACTTTCCCTACTGTTGCACTCCCTGGAGTGGGAATAGTAATTTTTACCCCTCCGCTATTCGAACACTTTTCTTAATGAAGGAAGTGTTGAGGATAAGAAAGGAAGAAATCAAAGAAGGGATGAAGAAAGGAGCAGTAAAAAAAGAAACTAAGGAACGAATGGAGGAAGATGGAAGAAAAGTACCAATAGAGGAAAGATGGGGAATGAATGAGGATGTAAGGAAGCAAGAATGGAAAGAGGAAAGGAGGCATGGATGAAAGTGCTGAGGAAGAGAAAAAGGAAAGGATAAAGATGGGATGAAGGAAAGAAAGAAAGGAGGTCAGGGAAATGGATACGAGTATGAAATGTACTGGGTCAAGGAGGGTCAGAGGGAATAATGACACTGTAATATTGGAAAGAAATTGAAAAACAAAAGAGTAAAATACATTTCTGTTTTCTTAACACACCATATATTTTTGTAAAGCCCATATTCACCAGAGGGTGCCTTGACACCAAATTAAAAATGTTGTTATCCAGCTCATTTGGCACTAATTTTATTGACCTGAGAAAGATGAAAGGCTGAGTGGCCACACCAAGATTACATTTTTTGACCCTGAGATCAAACGCAGATTCCTGGAATGGATATAAAGATATGCACAAGAAGGAAAAGCATAAAAGGGATTGTGAGAAAGGAAGAGAGGTCTGAAGACAAAGATAGTTATGGTAGACAAAGAATGTGAAGAGAAGTGGGGAAAGCAGAGATTGGGAGTGCAAGGTTTGAATGGAACATGATGAGAGTGAAAAGTGGAAAGAGTAGAAATGCAAGGGAAGAAGAGCAGACAGCGGGGAGCTCATGAAAGGAGAGTGGAAGGGAAAGATGGGAAGGTGAAAAATGAATAGCACTTAATGCGAGGGAGGTGGCGATTAAGAGGAAATGCGGATGTAGGGCAGAAATTGAAGGAACAATGGATAGAAGGGAAGGAGTGAGGTGTGAAGGGGAGTAAGAAAAGCAGATACAGAGGGAGAGCAATAAAAGAGTACACCTCTCCTTTATTAAATATACAGTAATTAATTATGTAAAGTTGAGAGGTGACAGGGCTGTATCATTCTTGGCCTATCTTATCAATGCATAGCTGTGCTGTCCAAAACACGCAATAGCGGTTCTTTAACTGTGTTAAGGTTTTATGCCATCAAAAGATGTTTTGTGGCATCACAATAGGTGTTCGTAATAAAAGATAATAAAGTGTCAGTTATACCATTGGGATTAAGCTTTGATGGAGAATCAGGATCTCATGCTTCAAACAAATACTTCTATTACAAGATCAGGCTACAAGTCACAATATCCCACTGCCACCTATTTCAGAATCCACTCAGAGAGGCTTCCACACGCACTTTTGAACTAATAAAGCACAAAATTCAAATATATATATATTATTTAGATATATAGTAGAATGTTGTGCTTTATTAGTTCAAAAGTATCTATATTATATTATATATATTCAGCTATATCAGGATTGAAATTTACGAACAGCAAGTAACAAAAGGATCTCTGTGACCGAAACAGAAACTCACTGATCTATCCACATAAATACAGTTTAGTCATCTGCATGGTACAGTCTTTGCAGAAGGCACATTAACCCTCTGTGCTACAGTCAAAACTACTACTAGACAAAACTCCCATCTCTCTCCAGCAGGAACATAACATTTAATCACCAGCGGGCAGAATAATCTTGACATTTGTATTGTTACCTGAATCCTGCTGGAACACACAAGGAACTCTGCAGCAGGTGCTTTTAATCCAATTTATGTCCTAACACAGTGCCCCCCAACTTAGGGGCCTATTACGATGGCGGTCGGAAAACCTCCCCGACCGCCATGGTAGCGGGAAAAGACCGCCCGCATGGACCGCAACATCACCGCCGGTCGAATTACGATGACCCGCGATCGAAATCCGACCGCGGCAGTCTGATCGCGGGCCTTAACATTGCAGCGGTTGCTGCTGCCCGCAGCACCGCCGAGATGCCGAAAGGAGCATGTCCTGCATTTCCCTGCACTGCGTGGCAGGCACTGCACAGTGCCTGCCACCTGGTAAAGGGAAATGTAGGGGGGACCTTGGGTACCCCCCCAGTGCACCCACACCCCCCCCAACACATTGGGGGCCCGCAACGGGCCCCCGGAAGACAATCTCTGCATGCCTTTCCATGGCAGTTTGACCGCTGAGGAAAGGCTGTTTACCGCCGGCATCATAATCCTGCCGGCGGAGCCTGCTCTGCACCGCCACCATTATCCCGGTCCTGCTCCGTCCGCCAGGCAGGAGTGCGGATGGCAACCGGCGGAAAAGCGGCGGTCGGAATTTCCCACCGCCGCGGTCACCACCGCCATCCTAATTTGACCGGCGGTTTTCTTGGTTGCGATCGCGGGCGGATGTCCACCGCCGGTCCGGCACGCGCCACCGCCAGCCCGGCGGTGGACATCCGACCGCCATCGAAATAGACCCCTTAGTGTTCCCGAACTCAGCGCCTTAAAGCCAGCCCTGTCCAATGCCCAGCTATTGGTCACCTAAAACGACATGCTCAAGTTTTAGAATGTAAATGCACGTTCAAAGAATTATGTAAGAATTCACTTTTTATTGTCTGACTTTCTTACACTGCTGCTTATAACTGACAGCTGCTTCAAAGCACAAGACAATACATACATACATGAAACTCATACATCAGAGTTTTCGAACAAGTCGAATACGTATACATGGCACGTGCATATGCGGCCTGTGGTGGACAGAAATGTAAAAAATGCACACCTGAAGAGCGTAAGACTCCCTTACCGCCTGGTCCTTCAGCCTTCTCACGAGCAAGCAGAGCGCTCCCAGAACACATGAGTAGAATTCCAATTATAGATAAAATCACTGGCATGCAGACAGGAACAGTGTATGTTACATGCTGCTCAAGCACTGGGCCCTGAATTAGATGCCATACCCTGACAAAGGCGCGACGGGATGAAGCTACGTACCAGGTTATAACTCAGCTTCCGCTTCCGTTCCGAGGCAGAGACAATATAGAGGGATGTGAGAAATAGAAAATGGGTCATAAAAACCCAGTGTAACTTGGCCGCCATCAAGCACTGGCAATCACAACCAGTGTCCATACCAGGCAGACATCCGAACACAAACAGGACAGGCACATTTATTTTTAAGAATGACTGGGCCCACCGCACAGGGGAGAAAAAAATCGATAGACCTGACCTTGAGAAATAGGTGCCGGTTATAAGCACCGGAAACCACCGGCACAAATTAAGCACTGCACTGCTGTGACCAAGGGTGAGTGCTTCGGTTTTGATTTCAACTCCTAAATTAAAACCTCAACCTCACAAACACTAACACTGCCAATGCTTGTTAAACATTCAGAGTCCACAGCCTGTATTACATTATGCTCTATTACTTACCGGTAGTCTTCATTACTCCTGGTCCTGTAATCCTCGTCCCATTCAATACTTCTGAGATATATCTATTTCACAGACAGAAAAAAAGAACAAAAAGAATACTAAAACATCTACCCCACCCCCTCCTACCGGGAGTACTTAAGATGTATTTACCCAGCATTCCCTCTGAACTACCAAGCCCCACATAACATATGAAGGCTGGCCGTCAAGGAGGGAGGGAGGGGCATAATGAACGAGAGCAGGACAATAGGACCAGGAGTAATGAAGATTACAGGTATGTAATAGGGCATTACCCCCAGGTCCCTCCTGTCCTCATTCCATTCATTACTATTGAGAATACCCAAGCCAGGAATCCTGTATTCATATAGAATGAAAACACAAAAAGTAGAAAACACCAGACAGCAGCACCCAAAAGTGATGTATCATACAGGCCAAAACACAACGCAGGACGTACAACCTACAACCCCCAAACCAAAAAAGGGAAGCAGAACCTAACCCATGCAGACAACAACAACGCCAAACACAGGAAGAAGAGGAGGCCCCAAACAGCCACTCAGCAACGGGCCAGAAAGGACACTCAATGAAAAGCAACCCAAGAAGCTGACATGTCCTGAACAGACCGCCCAGCACCCCCAAAGGAGGAGGAGATCCAGACAGAGAGTAAGCCAGCTTAGCCCGTGCAAGATCCGACGACCAATAGACAATGATGAAGGCCTCACCCCCCAGGAGGAAGCTCCAAAAGAAACAACCAAGAGTCCGGCCTCCCGAAGGAAGACATGCAAGCCAAAACAAAACAACAAGGCCCAATCCACGTCCTACAAGGACCCTGGAACTGCACTTGCTGACCCTGGAGCAGCTACCAAAGCAGGCTGAAACACACCAGGGTGACAAGGAACTGAGAAGCCCCCAGGGAAAGAAAGGAAGATGTCAAAGGCACGTCAGTGGCAAAAAAACACAAGGATTCCAGAGTCATCCAGAAACTCAAACCATCAAGCCACCAGGCCTGAAGCGAAGGTCACCAAAAGCAAGGATAACTTGACAAAAGAAAATGCCCCCCAGAATCACTAAAACAAAGGGGGGGGGGGCCAGAGAAACAAACACTAGAGGCCACATTCAGGAAATTAAACAAAGACAACACCAAGAGGCAAGCATGAGAAAGCCCCACAGCAACTTTGCCACCCAGCCTGTCACTTCAGCCAGGGACCTCTATGGGGATCAAAAAGCCATGAAGGCAGATCCCTGGGCCTGCAAACGAGACAACGCTAACAGGCCAAAAAACTGTCCCACCGAACAGCAAGGCAATTTTTCAGGGAATACAGCAGGGGAAACCCCTGAAGAAAACCCCCTCCAATGCCGAAATAACATCAACGAAACCTCAAGGACAGTAGAGGGAAGAACCACGAGACAGAAGGAGGGCCTCTGCTAAATGCAGTGGAAGCCCTGTGCACCGCAACCCTCTCCCTTCAATCCCCAACCAAGAGATAAAACCTCGGACAGAAATGAAGGATTGAACTCAGAGGAGAGGGAAGCCAAAACAACCAGGGCACCCGGACTACCATGAGGCTAAAATCTGGGGACAAAGAGGGACGGGGCCATCCAGGACCACCAGCAGCACACAAGAGTCCCCCAGCAGATGAATCAGGAACCTGGGAAGGAGAGTCAACGAGGAAAGGCACACAACCGCAGGTCTGGTCAGGGAATGGGCAATGCAGACACCCCCAGACTACTGCCTGCCAGCAACGGACTGACCCGAAGAACCCACGCATCAACGCGGGAATCAAAAGAAGCCCAGGAAGGTACACCCACTTCTGACACTCCTGATGAAAGACCACCACAGATAGCGAGAGGAAAGTCTGGGAAGGGGGGAATCCCCAACCGGGAAAATCAATGATCATCAGAAACCACAGACGCTGCTCCCCACCATTGAAACAGACATGTGAATCGAGCCGCAAAGGCATCTCCATGAAAAGATGGGCCTGCACTGCCCACCAGCTCAGATCCGAGACAACGCCGGGAGTAACTGGGATCAGGAGACCTAGAACCCGGGATCGTGGACCACAACAGAGGCCACAGAGAAAACCAGGCCCGAGGAACCCGTACACAGCAGCCGCTATGTGACCCAAAGTATACCACCCCAGCCATACTGGAAGAACAGCAGAGTCCAAAGATACTAGCAGCCCAAGGAGCAGCATCCAAGCCCAGAATACAGGACTTTGAAACATACACAGACAGAAAACAAATATCAACAAAACCACTGGCAAAAGTAGAGGCAGCCTACAGATCTCAACACCAGGACCAGGCAAAAATGCAGCCCGAGGGCCACACACCCCCACAGGGCCCAAACCGATCAGCCACAGACAAGGGAAAATAGAGAACCAAGCAGACCAAGGCCAGAGTGTGGCTGACCCAGAAACACATGGGCACAAAGGGAACAACTGACAGCTAGGATCCCCCAGGAGACCTTGCCCACAAACATAATGAACCAAGGATGGCACCCCAGCCAGGAACCCCAGGATTGAATGCTGAACAGCAGGCGCTGGAGAAAGGACCCCTCAAATGTCCCAAAGAGATGACCCTGACCCACTGACAACCACCAACACAGACCATCCTCAGTACACCCTGAATCAACCAACCGTTCAGCCGGATCGAGCTGCAGGGGAATGAGGCGATCATGGCCAAACCATGAGGGACGCAATAACCCACCAGTAGACGAGCTGACCCCGCCACTAGGAAGGCAGATGAAAAATCCAAAGGCTGCACCTCTGAAGCAGCAAAGAACGAGACCAAGCCCCAAAGGACACCAGCCCCAGTAACAGTGCAGTGCCAGCCCAAGATAATGAGGAGAAGAGCTCCAGAAAGGACCCCAGCATACTGAGACATACACAGGAAGAAGGAAGAGACACGGAACAAGAAGATGACCTGCCGCCGAAACCCGACCTAGTGCCCTAGGTCCAAAAACAACCATCCTGTCTGGCACAACATCTGGAAACCAAATGTCCCCAGCCATAGCAGAAAAGAGCAGCCCGGGATAGACGTGGACGTGGAAGGAACCAACCCCAAATGGCTGGCACCACAACCAAAGGGAACCCACCAAATGAGGGAGCATGGAGGCAAAACAAGCCATCCACAGACCAAAAACCAGGGATACAGGTGGCCCAAACACCTGCCCCCTCCACCACTCTCCATCTCCGAGAAAAGAGAGAAATACACACAAGAAGAATACACCAGGAAACAATCCCACTCCACCGAAAACATCCTAAAAAACCCAGAGAAAGGCGATGCCACAAAAGGGGACACAGAAACCCCCCACATCACAAGAGGTGAACAAAAAAACCCATCCAAACAAAACCAGACACAGGGCCCTCCGTCTCCGCCCCAAAAAGGCGTGACCGGGACCACAGCACAACTGGAACTGAGGGCAGGAAGGGCAGCACAGGAGACCCACAGACATTCCCAAAGGCAAGGGTCTTAATAAACCCCCAAAGGAAACATACCACAGAAAACTACACAGGAGCCAAAGCCCAATACTCACCTGACTCAGCCCCCGAAAAGAGGAGGAAGGAGAGCCAGAAAAAACCTAAGGGCATCCCCCCATAAACACTACCTCCCAGGAGACCCAGCAAGCACCTCAGATACCCCACAGCATTGTTACCAAAACACGAGCCATAGAATATAGGGAGACCAGTGAAAACCTCTGCCCCTGTGAGTCAAGGGAAACAACATTACTGGCTGGGCCCCAAGCCCCCACCCAGACCATGCCTGAAACCAAGCTATGCTGACAACCAACAATGTAACCCTACCATCGCCCCTCAGCTGGCAGGGAGACATGTCACCCCACCGGTCAACACCCCCGCCCCGCTGGAATGCCGGCCAGGGAACACTCTGTAACATGTAGCCCCCATAACCCATACTGCACCTAGATGTTGGCAGCTTGGAAAAAGGCCACTGAGACACCCAGACTAAAACCCACAACCTACAGAGTGAGCATTTTAAACCTTAACCACTAGGCCACAAGAGACTCCATGACGCAGCCCATAAGAAAGGAGGCAACCACCCGCACCACACCCCAATTTTGATGGGCCACCATAGTACAAGCAGGTACAACAATTCAAATACCAGGAATTGAACACTTAACCTGCAGAGTAAGAGTCTAAGATTTAAACCACTTCAAGGCCGTAAACCAGACCACTATGCAGCACTCACCACAGGACCGGTAGCCGTAGGCGTCCATCTCCTCCAATCCGGAAGGCGCCAAAAACTGGATGCACAGGCGCACACTCAGCCCCTGGCATGCTTGTGCCCCCACGCGTAAACCAGTCCACCGAGGAAGCGCTCACCACCTCACGCTCCCTGGGGCCCACTCCGCTCATAGGCCTGGACGCGCATCTCCCTGTCAGCCCAACAGCCAGGGAGACCTTGCTCCAGTGAGCTGCGGCGTGACCCAAACTTCCAGCCCCAGAATAACTCTGCCTTCCTGCATGCATAGCTCCCTGCCAGCCTGGCAGTCAGGGAGATGCGATCATCATACGCTGTCACCACCGCCCTGCTGTGATGACAGCCCGCAGCGATGGCAGATCCCACTCCAGCCCCGCAGGCGCAGCCCTCGTATTCCTTGACCCATTTAGTTGGCAGACAGAGAAAAGAATAGAAGGAATTCTGGGTAAGTACACCTTAAGTACTCCCAGTGGGAAGGGGTGGGGTAGGGGTTCCAGTATTCCTTTTGTTCTTTTTTTCTGTCTGCGAGATAATTATATCTCAATAATAATGAATGGTTCAAGGACAGTAGGGACCTGGGGGTAATGGCACATTGTCCCTTATTGCGCATTGACACTGGTTTAAACAGGTGCACAGGGTGCAAATAGGGACAATGTGCCCTATTGCAAGTAATGCTCTACCCCAGGGCAGCCATGAAGTCCCACTGCCCCGAGAGCAGCGCTTTTGTGAAATACCGAGCTGTTTTTTGAATGAGCCAATCTGTCTTTCTCTGAGCAGGCTTAATCAAGCTGGGCTTAATCAAGGGCAATATTGCAGTGAGGTTTTGAGGGAGATACCCTCGCAGAATAATTGTGGTTAAAAATGTTCTCAAACACGATCACTGGGCGTTTCTACCAGAGTGCTGAATTTCTGCAACCCTCTATATGAGTGCTTTAACAATCCAAATATGGACCCATCATTTTCAGTCTCTGCTTTTTTGCATTGTCCATTCCTTCCCTTGAAGATGGCTTGGACCACACCAAATATCATAGTGGAGTGAACAAATGTGTTGTTGAATTTATATAATTTATATTAGTAAAGTAACTCTTTTACTATCAACCTTTCTAAAAATAGAACATTTTACTGTTGAATAGTTGCTGGGAGGCTGCAAACTTTCTGCCCATACTCCTATTGGTGACTGAAGGCTGTGCAACTAGTTACCAATGTAGACAGATAAGAATAGACTCCTGCCCCGGTTACTTACCGGTAATCTTCATTGCTCAGAGTATTGTCTTCCTCGCCACATGAGTTCCCATCCCTCCCTCCCTGTTTGGCTATTTGCTTCATGTGGTTGCTAACTGGGCTTGGTAGTTGTACAGGAAGTGGTGTGGGCAGTGCCTCCTCTTGTAATGGGTCAAGGGTGAAGGAGGTCGGCCATGTTGGGGAGGGATGGGAGGGCTAGAGCGTAAAATTGCTTGGAGGGTTCAGTTGTGGCGAGGAAGACTTACGAGGAGGTAATGTGACATAACATTCTGGTCAGAAACCAATGATTGGTTCGTGCCTGTACAGATGATTGGCGCAGGAGCTCATTTTGGTACACAGGAGCCCTGCTCCCTCTAATATTTCTGTTTTATGTGCGGCAACAGAATAGATGTGTGCACCCTTTCTTCGGTGCATGCCGAATCGAAATTAGCCTTGAGCCACCGTGGAATTTCTCAAAGTGAGTAGACTGCTACCTTAGGTTAGTGGAGTTCATGTAGTATTGCTGTGCAAGCGCTGAATAATTGGTTGGGAGACGGATAACTATGCCTTCAGCAACGTCTAGCATTTGGCAGGCATCCTGTTGTAGAATCTGGAAACTTGTTAGCGTGCTTTGACATGAGAGTGAAATATTTTAAAGTTAATGCTCATCTGGGCCACACTGAACATGTGCCTGAAGAGATTTGCAATCTCTAGACATAAATTCGGTACTGCCAGGGGCACTGGGTTCAGTCCACCTCAGAAATTCGTAGCTAAATTACAAAGACATTACTGTAAAAAAAAAAATCTCTATTTGGTGAACACATGTATTAAATATTTTAAAATGCTTAAACTAGAAATACATATGTTCACTTCCTACTGAATTCCTCTGGACAAATGTTCTCACTCTCCTAAATATGCAACCGTGGTACAGTTATCTTCACCTAATGCCTACCACAATAAATTCCCTCTAGTATATTTAGACATTCTGATGTAAAATTATTTTAAAGGCAGTGGAGCCCGCAAATGCATTCCAATTACTTAAAGTCAGGGCCACTGGAATTTTTGATGCTGAATAACCTGCAGATTGTAACAAAAAAAATAGTTTCTAGCTCAACCGCATCAAAAGTTACTAAAATCGCAGAGATCTGTGTTACTGTCCAGTAGAAGCCCTATGAAAGGTTGATTGGTCATCTTTCAGTTGCTGTTTACTGTATTTGTATGTTAAACGAGTACTAATGAGATGAAACCTTTGCCCAGACAGTGTTAACATGTGCAACAAGCATTGGCAAGTGTATTAGGTTGCGCCTATATGACTAAAAATAAGCTGGTTTTTGTTGTAAGTTGTAGCTTGCTGAGTAGCTTTATAATATAAGTTACAGAAAGTCTGTCAAAGTGTTATGACTTGTTTATGTACAAAAAGGCAATATGTTGTGCTGTTACTTGTGGTATTATGCAGGAAAGTAATAGCAATATTTTGAAAGATTAAATGAAAGAGGGAAATAATAGAATTTATTGATGTAGTAGCAATATTATCTGTTTAGAGAAGTTCTGATAAGTTTTGGGCTCGGTGCCACTGCACTTGCTGCACCATTCAAATCATGCCCCTAGTGCCTGCAAGATAACTGCATTTATGACTGCCTGTTTAGTAGTAAAATATAGCAATATTTGGTGATTAGAGGAGTTATGACAACATTTGGCCCAGGTGCCACTGTACTTGCTGCACCATTCAAATCATGACCCTATTGCCTGTAAGGTAACTGCACTTGTAACTGCCTGTTTCGTAGTTAATTATTGCAATATTTGGGGGCAGATTTACAATAAACTAACGCAGCATGGCACAGCAAGTCATTTTGCTGCGCCGTGCTGCGTTAGTTTGGAAAGCACAGCGATGCTACATATTTACAACAATATGTTGCATCTCTGTGCTTCCCCCTGCGCTGGCGCACAAACAGCTGCCATGCGCCGGCGCAGGCACCCTTGCACCATGGTGCAAGGATGCCTGCGTCGTGGGGAGATTGTTTTTGTTCAGGAAGGGTTCCCTTCCTGAACAAAAACAATCTGAAATGCCGTTTTTCAACTTCTATGTGTGCTGCATTAGCACACATAGAAGTTGAAAAACAGCATTCTTTAAATGATTGTTTTTGTTCAGGAAGGGAACCCTTCCTGAACAAAAACAATCATTAGAGGTGATTTCCTCTTTCAATGTGTGCTGCATTGAAACAGGAAACAAAAATGAGGCGAAATGAAAACATTTCTCCTCGTTGCGCCTCGCTATGCCTCCCCTGGGGAGGCGTAGCATTGACACGCATTTCCAGATTTACGATTCCTCGTAAATCTGGAAATGTGTCTCGTTCCATGGGTGTTGCGTGGGAACACCCACAGCAACACCCATGGAACGCCCCTTCCACGCAAAGTGCTGCGTGTGAAGGGGCCATATTTACAAGGAGAGGAAAAGTCACGCAGGTTGGCTTTTCCTCTCCTTGTAAATATGGAGAAGTGGAATGCGCCTCCAGTACGTCACATAAAGTGACGTACTGATGGCGCAGGGGGCTTGTAAATCTGCCCCTTGGTGTTTAGAGAGGTTCCTAGAGCTTTGGACTACAGTGTCACTGCACCTGCTGTATCATTGAAATCATGACCCTAGTGCCTGCAAGGGAACTGCACTTGTGACCGCCTGTTTAGTAGTTAAATATAGCAATATTTGGTGTTCAGAGGAGTTCTGACAACTTTTTACCCCGGTGCCACTGCACCCGCTGCACCATTGAAATCATGACCCTTTTGTCTACAAGGTAACTGCACTTGTGTCTGCCTGTTTAGTAGTAAAATGTAGCAATATTAGGTGTTTAGTGGATGGCTAGAGCTTTTGGTCCTGGCGCTACTGCACCTGCTGCTCCATTCAAATCATTCCCCTATGGCCTGCTAGATAACTGCACTTGTGACTGTCTTGTTTAGTAGTAAAAGTTTGCAATAATCTGTGTTTAGTGGGGTCCCTTGAGCTTTTGGCCCCAGTGACACTGCACCTGCTGCACCATTCAAATTATGCCCCGTTTAACAGCAAGGTAACTGCAATTGTGGCTGCCGGTTTAGTAGTAAAATATAGCAATATTAGGGGTTTAGAGGAGTTCTGACAACTTTTGGACCCAGTGCCACTGCACCTGCTGCACCATTAAAATCAAGACCGTAGTGCCTGAAGGATAACTACACTTGTGTCTGCCTGTTTAGTTGTAAAATATAGCAATAAACAGTGTTTAATGGGGTGCCTGGAGCTTTTGGTCCTGGTGCCACTGCACCTCCTGCACTATTAAAATCATGACCTTAGTGATTGCTAGATAACTGCACTTATGACTGCCTGTTTAGTTGTAAAATTTAGCAATATTAGATGTTTAGAGGAGTTCTGACAACTGTTTGGCCTGGTACCACTGCACCTGCTGCACCATTCAAATAACGATACTGTTGCCTGCAAGATAACTGCACTTGTGACTGCCTGTTTAGTTGTAAAATATAGCAATAGTCGGTTTTTAGTGGGGTGCCTACAGCTTTTGGCCCCAGTGCCACTGCACTTGCTGCACTTTTGAAAACATGGCCCTAGGGCCTGCTAGATAACTGCATGACTGCCTGTTTAGTAGTAAAATATAGCAATATTTGGTGTTTATTGAGTTATGACAACTTTTGGCTCCAGTGCCACTGCACCTGCTTCACCATTCAAATCATGACCCTATTGTCTGCAAATTAGCTGGATTTGTGACAGCCTGTTTAGTAGTAAAATATAGCTATTTTAGGTGTTTAGTGGGGTGCCGGGAGCTTTTGGTCCGGGTGCCACTGCACCTGCTGCACTATTGAAATCATGACCCTAGTGCTTGCTAGATAACTGCAATTGTGACTGCCTGTTTTGCAGTAGAATATAGCAATATTAGGTGTTTAGAGGAGTTCTGACAACTTTTGGGCCCGGTGCCCCTGACCTGCTGCACCATTCAAATATTAACCCCGGTGCCTGAAAGATAAATGCTCTTGTGTCTGTCTGTTTATTTGTAAAATATAGCAATAGCCAGTGTTTAGTGGGGCGCTTAGAGCTTTTGATCCCAGTGCTACTGCACTTGCTGCACTACTGAAATCATGACCCAAGTGCCTGCTAGATCACTGCACTTATGACTGCCTGTTTAGTGGTAAAATATAGCAATATTAGGTGCTTTGTGGGGTGCCTAGGGCTTTTGGTCCTGGTGTCACTGCACCTGTTGAACCATTAAAATTATAACCCAATTGCCTACTAGATAACTGCACTTGTGACTGTCTTGTTTAGTAGTAAAATTAAGCAGTAATATGTGTTTAGTGGGGTCCCTAGAGCTTTTGTCCCCAGTGCCACTGCACCTGCTGCACCATTCAAATTATGCCCTTTTTAACTGAAAGGTAACTGCAATTGTGACTACCTGTTTAGTAGTAAAATATAAAGCAAACACAAGGAGATGATAAACGGAGCGCTGAAACTTTTCAGACACTCACCCCCAGTCACAGATCTGGATTGAATCCATCATCGTTCTTTAGCTCACTTCGCCACCCCATTTCAGACCCAGCTATATGCAAATCAGTCTTGACCCTGTGCCTCATGAGAACAGTCCAGCCCGAACTGCCAAGCCAGATCTTCCCTGGACTGGAAACAAGCATCCTGGGACCGGTTTCGGGGTAACACCCCTCATCAGCCAGGCTACCTTGAATCCAGTGGCAAAGTGACCAAGGGACCCAAGTCTGGGCATACGCTGCCAACTTAGGGCAAATAAAGCAAACACAAAGTAATGATGGACGGATCGATGAAACTTTTCAGACACTCACTCTGAGTCACAGAGCTGGGTTGAATCCATCATCGTTCTTTAGCTCACGTTGGCAGGGTATGCCCAGACGTGGGTCCCTTGCTCACTTTGCCACTGGATTCAAGCTAGCCTGGCTGATGAGGGGTGTTACCCCGAAACCGGTCCCAGGATGCTTGTTTCCGGTCCAGGGAAGACCTGGCTTGGCAGTTCAGGCTGGACTGTTCCCATGAGACACATGACTGATTTGAATATAGCTGGGTCTGAACTGGGGTGGCGTAGCGAGCTAAAGACGATGATGGATTCAACCCAGATCTGTGACTGGGGGTGAGTGTCTGAAAAGTTTCAGCGCTCCGTCCATCATCTCCTTGTGTTTGCTTTAAACTATCAGCACACTTGTTACGGTCTTCCTGAGGACACATGTGTACATGAGTTCAACCCATTGTGACCATAGAATATCAGGAAATCCTGATGTAGTACAGATGCTTGCTTTGTTAGCGTTAACTGTGGGGCTGCCCAAGGGCAACTGTATATGCTGCTCAATCACTCTCTGCAAAGCATCCATCACTTAGCAGAGTATTTTACGAAAGGTTGACTGAGAAATTCCAAGCACCAATCCACCTCTCTGATGTGTGCTGCCTGTAGCAAATAATTCTACTGCTTTTAGCATTTCTAGGAAATATGTACAGCAGGACCCTTTTGGTCCCTGATGGACTCTGTAGAAATGATGTAATCATTTGAGTGTCTGGGTGTGATTAATAAAGTTCATGACGCAATGCATACAGTTAGTTAACAGTTGCATTCTGAAGAATAAAAATGTACACTACAGAGCTCCGTGCGTGGCGTGGTCATTTGCATGCTACCAGGCTGGGGAGGACGCTACAACTGGTGACGAGTTAGGGGATCAGCAACCCGAAGTAACAAGAGTGCTATCCTTGAGAGTTTGCCGAGGTCGAGCAAACTGCTCATCCATGCCATGCGTGCCTCAGTCGAAGTGAAGCAGTCGATGGTTGGGGCATGTGGAGTTAAAGCGCCTCTCCAGCCAGTGCAAGGCTTTTGAAAAAGGCGAAGTTAAGTCACAGTCAGCCGGGAACCTGCTGGTAAGGCCGAAAGAAGAGGTACTGCGCCGCAATATAACACAGAGAAAGCATACATACAGTACGATAGCGCTGAAGGCAGCAACAACTAGGTACAGAGAAGCACCGAGGGCCGTGATAGCCAAGTGCAGAAAAGTGCACCAAGGAAAGCAGAGGCGTCTAGGCGGAAAGAACATAATTGTACCCACCGGCAAGAATGATGAATGAGGCATCCAACATCGAGTTGAGTTGTGGCTGAAGACCAGTGCGTTCAAAGTAGCGAGTAGCATCCACAACAATACAAGTGAACGCACAATGTGCTTATAGAGCTTATGGAGCCATTGGTACTTGAAGCAGCAACCACCAAAGTTGCCAGTTGTGCTTAGCACGATGTAAAAGTCTTTGAGATTTGAAAGTTTCCAATGTCTGGATTAGAAAATTCAATGATTAAACTGACGTCCTAGAAGAAACAAATGACGAAAAGATCATTAAATACTTAAAAAACCTTGGAGGTGACGGTATGAAAGAAGGGATAAAGAAAATATCACAAGCTGATCAAATATCTTACTGTCAGATTAAGGTGGCATTAGGAATCAAGTTCAATCCAATGCCGAACGTCGACCATGAAAGGTACATCTTCAACCAAGCCAGACAGCAAGCTGGAGAAATGATGAATGAGTTTGCTGAAAGACTTGAGGTCCTCATCAAACATTGCAAATTCAATGAATTCAATGATGAAGAAGTCACCCGTCTCAGAGTCATTGATGGTTGCCTTTCTCATTCATTCAGACGACATATGATGCGTGAGACACTCAGGCCCAAATTCTGAAAGGTGTCATGCAACACAGCACAGCACCCAAAGAGACTGCACTGCGTTGCGTGACAGGGAGAGAGCAAGAGAATGCCATATTCACAGAGATGTGGCTCTCTCCCCCCTCTCCCTAGCACTGGTGCTGATTTCAGCTGCCGTGCGCTAGGCACACACCTTAGCGCCATAGTGCTAAGGTGCGTGCCTGAGTCTACCATAGGTTTTGTACAGGAAGGGTACCCTTCTTGTACAAAGTACTATGGCTAGACAAGTTTAAAACCTGTTCCTACTTTGTATGTGTGCTGCACAGTGCAGCACACATGGAAAGTAGGAAAAGAAAGTTGAAATGAAAACATTTCTTTTTTGAACGCTTGCATTCCAGCGGCATTAATTTTGTGCGCTAAACCCTGTCTACTAATGTTAGTAGACAGAGTTTAGCATCAAAAAGCATGGGTGGTTGCATGAGAATGTCCATGTACCACCCATGTAACGCCCCCTTAAAGCAAAGTAATGCAAAGCAGTGTTTCATGCTGCTCTGCGTTACTTTTCCATACAAACCAACGCTAATACCAATTAGCGTTGGTTTGTTAATCCCCACATACGTTTAGCATCAGGTTAGCATTACAAAAGTAACGCTAAACCTTTGTGAATCTGGGCCTCCTGTTGGAGAAAGGCTCATGGCTGTGAGAGCAAGAGAACGTGCAGATCGACAAGCTACTGATATGGAATCTGGAGTAGTCCAGAGTGAATCAGTATTGAACATGAAAAGTAAGCAGAAACACAAGGTCAAGGGCCATAAAGTGATGTCTCAGAGGAAAAAGAAATTGTGTTTCAGATATGGATTCTCCTTTCCACACAAAGGTAAATGTCCTGCCATTGGACAAACATGCAAGGGTTGCTGGAAAGGAAACCATTTTGTAATGGTTTGCAAGGTGAAAGAGAAAATGACTGCATCACGTCAAGAATAGAAAATGGATGCCCGAAAGTTCCAGAAATCTTCTAGCCATGCCCACAAGGTCAAGCGGTGACACCAATTGAGGTAAGTGGAAACTGAACAAAGACGATCATCTTCTAATTCATCTTCCAAAGGTTCCTCAATGTCATTGTCGAGCAACAGTGAAAAAGATGACTGTGCGATGGTGGTGCCGACTGGTGAATGTCGGGAGCATGTGTGTTTGGCTTCATGCAGAGATGAGTCCAAGTCCAAGCGAGATCGCCACCTGAAACAACCACATTCCTTTGGACATTGCCCCAAAATCACATTAAAGGTGAATGGTTGTTTCATACCTTTTATCTTCGATAGTGGTGCATTGATAAACATCATGCCGTGAAAGAAGTACAATGAACTGTTGCCGGTACCCCGTCTCACAACTTTGAAGACAAAGGTATACACGTGGGCTGCCTGCACTCCATTGCAAAGTCAAGGATCATTTGGAGCCACCATGAGACACAAGAAGACAAAGGAACAATCAGCAATTCATGTTCCTTAAGGTACTTCGTCAAGTGCATGTTTCAGTACTGCTGCAGACATGGGTCTGATTTCCACCAACAACAACATAAATGCACATGCAGACATCGTAAGTCAGTTTCCATCATTGTTTCATTGACTAGGAAAGCTTAAGACCATTAAAGTGCAACTTCATATCAATGAGGCCATTCGCCCTGTTGCTCAACTACTTAGCCAAATTGCTTTTCACTTGCAGGAAGCTGTTGAGAAAGAACTGGAAACGATCTTAAAACATGATATAACTGAACGCTCCACTGGTCGGACACCATGGGTTTCACCCATAGTGGTAGTGCCCAAAAAGGACGGTGGAGCATCTGCATTGACATGCACCAAGCTAATAAGGCAATTGACAGAGAACGACATCCTGGTCTGCACATTGCAGATATGATGACACAGCTGAATGGTGCCAAAGACTTTTCTCATCCCGATCTGTACAAGGGGTATCATCAACTTGAGCTAGAGGAAAACCGTAGGTACATCACCACCTTTTTTAACCATATTGGCTTGTTCAGATATAAAAGACTAAGTTTTGGGGTGTCGTCAACAACAGAACTTTTTCAAGATGTCGTTCGCCGCATAATACAGCCTGTCACACGTGCCTCTAATTATAGTGATGATATACTGGTATTTTAGGCCACTCAAAAAATGCATGTCAAAGCCCTTACACAAGTATGCCACTTGCTGGCTGATGCCGGTCTCACATTGAATCCAGAAAAGTGTGAGTTTCACCAAACGAAACTGAAATTCTTTGGCCATATTTTCTCTGAAAGGGAGATGATACCAGAACCTCTAAAGTGCAAGCCTTGTCGCCCACTACTCCACCACAAGATATGACAATGCTGTGATCCTTCCTTGGCATGGCCAGTTACTGTTCCAGGTATATTCGTGATTTTGCCACTGTCAGTGGCCCGTTGAGAGACTTGACAAAAAAGGACGCTGTGTTCAAGTGGTTACCCAAATCTGACCGAAGCTTTAAGAAAATCAAACATGCAAATGAGAACACTACTGAAATGGCCTATTTTGATCCGAAACTTCACAATGAGATTGTAGTAGATGCCAGCCCAGTGGGGTTGGGTGCAATCCTTGCCCTGCACAGTGGGTACGACAACGCTCAAAGGTACATTGTGGCTTATGCGATCCAGAGTCTGTCGCAGATCAAACTTGCTTGGGCCCTGATGGACTCCGTAGAAATGATGTAATTGTTTGGGTGTGTCTAGGTGTGGTTAAGAAAGTTCATGGTGCAATGCGTACAGTTAGTTAATGGTTGCATTCTGAAGAATATAGACATGCACTATGGATCTCCATGTGCAGCGTGGTCATTTGCATGCTACCAGGCTGGGAAGACACTACAGGGGGGGATGGCAGTGGATCCCAATGTTGAGCTCCAGGGTATCCTTAATGGTGCGAATATGCTTTGTATGGTGTCCATATCTAGCCTGGCGAACGACCTTTACAACGTGGTCGTTACACCGCGGTACGTTTACATCGCGGTGAATACAACGCAAGTCGTTACAACGACTTGCGCTGGATGGCGCTATACACTAAGGAATAGTATGATTTACTATTCCAACACCTTCCCTACTGTTACGTAGGCTGGAGTTGGAATAGTAAATCATACTATTCCTAAGTCCAGCGCCCTCCAGCTCAAGTCGTTGTAACGACTTGCGTTGTAATAACTGCGATGTAACGTACCTCGATGTAAATCATCGCGTTGTAACGTCACATATTCATCTAGCCTTTGTATCCTCTGGATCTCAAGATGACTAGTGTTTATGAGTTCCAGTCTTTCTCTGTCAATCCAGGCTCTAATTCTGTGTTGCTGAGCCATTTAAGGTAATTGATTGGTGACCTGGTTTCCACCCTCATGCTGCATGGTTTGTTGTAGCAGAACATGGATCTGGCATAGCATGATTTAATGGCCTAATAGTCCTGTATCCATTTCGGTGGACTGCAGAATGGAAGTGATAGTTACTGCAATACACCTCTGAGAGTTCCACATGTCAATGGCTGTTAATGTAGGTCTGAGCCTGTGTGTCCGTGTCTGTGATATTTTATTATTTTCAGCTCCAACAGTGTATTTACTGTGTTTTTTGCATTATTGTGTTGGTCTTTGAATTGTTCTATTGTTTTACAGCTTTTCTTTCATTCTCTACACTTTCATGAATTTTTTCAACCTGCGTTTGACTGGTGGGATTTTATGGTGGGATTTTCCACTGGTTTTTAATGACCTCTCGTACTTGTAATTGGGTGCTGTGTTATTTACTGCATGCATCATTTTAAGCATGTGGTAAATAGGATATGTGCTAAATATCACATGCTTTAAGTAGCGCACGTTGATTACAGACATGCATAGTTAGCACATGCTAAATACCACCTGAGATTTTTAACTCGTGATCAGACGCTTTGTTAAAGTCATGCGCTATTAGCCCCTACAATTATTCATAATCAGGGCTATTCAGTATTTAACACATCTGCTAAATAACGATTCTGTGGTGCATGGTAAAACTTTATATCAGTGTTATTTAACACATGTGTTATTTACTGAACCCAGTGCTATCCGTATTTACCCTATGTGCACGTTTAGTGGTTTTTACCAGAAAACTCATAATCAAGGATTTAGGGCCTAAGTAAAACCTTGGCAGTGCAGGAGTGGGGCGGCTCGCAAATGCCCCGCTCCTGCACCACCAAAGTCGACTGCCGCGCCGCCTGCCGGATTACAAGGTGTAATCCGAGTGGGCGGTCCTGGGGCGGCTGGCCAACAGAGCTGCCTTTCCACAGGCTTATAAGAGACCCTTAGAAAGGCAGCGCCGTGGGTCAGCCACAGCACGTTCCAGCACGGCATGGACTGTAAAGTTCATGCTGTGCTAGAACAGGGAGTGCATACAGACAGGGTGGCACACCATGTGCAGCGAGGCACCAAGAGCCCTGTAGGGCCCCCTAGGTTTCCTCACCACCAGCAGTTTCATGGCGGGCTCACCGGCATGAGACAGCTGGCAGTGAAGAAACTTGTAATATGCTTGGCGGGACCCTGTTGGTTGCGGCAGTGCAATGACGGCAACTTGTAATGGGGCGGTCGGACCTCCGGTGCAGCGGTGGCTGGAACGCCACCGCTGCGCCACCGCAGTGTCACCATGAGTCTGGCAGTCCGTGGACCACCAGACTCATAATCCGGCCCTAAGTCTTAAACTTCTGCAGGACTGCAAAAAAAGAAGTATCTTTGCAAAGTTCTGTTGAGCTGCAGATCCCAGCCTGAGGAAGATTTGCGCAGAAGCAAACCTCCAGATATTTTCTAATGGTGATTCCATTCAACGGGACAAAAAAACAACTTTTCCCTGCAATCCCAGAGGCTACCAGCTGCCCAAGATGAGAATTGTGGAGCAAACGTGAATTAAACCACTCTTGTTCTGACTAATATTGTGACCCTGTGTTACTGTTTAATTAAAAAGGCCATACTGAAGAGCTATTAATTGGAAGGTACCATTAGGTTACATGGCTGAATCGCATCAAGAAGACTCTTTATTATCTGAGTTGGGATCACATGTGGAACGGAACACACCAAAGTTATTAAGGTCTGTAGGCTTTGAGATCATGAAGCTCTCACACCAAGATCTCTAAAGAGATACTCTGCTGGCAGAAATGGTATAGAGAAGCCAAGTGTTGGCTTACATTGAAAGCAAGAACAGTTGAGGTTTGAATGCTACTTTGCAATGATTACACCACACTTCCTGCATCACATATATACCAGATTTTGCTGTGGCCAGCTTTCAGGTTCAAAAGTGTGAGTACAAGCCAGTAGTGACTGGTCTCACAGCAGAGTAGTGGGGCAGGCGACGGGAATGGGGTGGCAGGGGGATGACAGTCAAAATAAATTTAAAAAAAGAAAAGAATTTACCTGCTCCTCGCTGATCACCGCTGTGCCACTCTTCGCCTTCCTGCTGTGTACATGCTGTGGCTCCCAGACTCCCCATGGCCAATCCCAGCGCTTCTTTCTCTCATGCTGGTACCAGCATGACAGAAGCACTGGGATTGGCCTAAACGGGCTTGCTTTCTGCTCCAAAGGGAATTGGGAGCCTACACTTGCTGTTCTCTCCACCTGGCAATGCAGCTTGGGTTAGGGAGCTGTCAATGCACATGACGGTTTGGCCGTCCTAAGACTGTCAGCCAAACCGTCATGCGCACTGACAGCAGTGCTGCCCACTACTCCCCTTCCGTGCCTGTCATGGCATCGCCCCGCTTTAAAAGACTCGGCTCTGTCCAGAGGAAAAATAAAATGATAATAATACTGTTTTATAATCATTTTATTTTTCCTTTCCTTCAACTGGCCAGCGGGGGGGGGGTGATGCTCCTCTGCCATAGCGGAGGAGCCGCTACTGGTATGAGCCAGGGAACACCTTGGAAAGTGAGTTTGTAACTGCAAAAATGAAACAATGGAAGTGGTCACCTACAACTATTGTGTCCTCTGTTAGGGATTTTGTTTGATGTGGATAAGGCAGAGCTTTTTCAAAAGGAGATTCATTCTGAAAAAGAGATGATGGCACTGATGATCCATTTGTAGTTTTGTCAGTAGTGCAATTCATCAAAAGAAGGCAGAAGGAAAGAGTTTGGAGCAGTGTTGGCATTGGCCCTCTCTGCAGGGTCACCCCAAACGTTTTGCCTACACCACGCCTATTTTCTGAACCCATTTTTGTTGGCTTTGAGGACTCTGTGCTTGTGCTCTCTCTTTGAAACATGGTACAATTGGCATGTACACAATTGGCACATTTAATTTACTTGTTAATCCCTAGTAAAGTGGAAGTACAGGTACCCAGGAACTGTAAATTAAATGCTATCAGTGGGCCTGCAGCACTCATTGTGCCACCCACTTGAGTAGCCCTTTAAAACATGACTCTGGCCTGCCACTACAGCCTGTGTGTGGCCTGGCAAAGTAAACATTTTTCCAGGCCTAAACCTCCCTTTTCAATACATATAAGCCACCCTTATGCTAGGCCCTAACCAGCCTATATGGCAAGGTGCTTTGTATTTAAAAAGTAGGACATGTATTTTTAAGTTTTACATGCCCTGGTAGTGAAAAACTCCTAAATGTGTTTTTCACTACTGTGAGGCATACTTCTCCCATAGGACAACATTTGGTTACCTTATTACATTTAATAAGAGCTAACTTTACATTGGGAGAGAGAGAAATGTCATGTTTGGTCTCAAAAGAGTTGTAATTTAAAATCCTCTTGAATATTTATTTTTTTTGACAGTTTTTTTTTTTTACATTTTATTTTATGCTTTTTCAAACATACAACAGACACGTAGAGTACGCGTCAACAATCCCCACCATGACATCCCATTATAATCAGCTTTTGAAAGATACATCAAGATACAAATAAGCGGTGCAGTATTACAAGACATTTTCCAGTTTGGTACTAACTCAACTAAGCCGTTCCTATATCAGAAGGGACATCATTGACCGTGGACAACAGATATGCCGTGAGAGGAGCCCAAATGTCCTTGGGCCTAGACGATGAAGGCAGTTCTTCGGCATAATACAACAGCTGATCTCTGCAGAAAACAACGTCCTTTAACCAATATTTAAATTTGGGCACGTTTTTACTGTCCCAGTTTTGCGCCACCTTTCTCTTTGCTAGTAACAATGCGATCAGGACTAGTCGTCTATTCTCCGGCTTCAAATGTTTCACAAGCCCCAGCAAACACAGCTGCGGTGTGCAGCCCACCTCCTCCAGGACCATTTCAGACAGAGCCTGGGTAACCAAAACCCAGAACCCATGGACTCTGTCGCACAGCTAAGCTAAATGAATGAAGTCTTCCTCCCGCGCATGGCACCTTTTACAACTAGCCGTCTTTCTCAGACCATATTTTGTAACTGTAAGGGAGTATAATACAATTGTTGTACATATTTGAGGTGGATTATGCGCGGATTGCAGTTGGCAGTCAGCCGTCGTGTCACAGAACAACTGAATTCCCATTCTTCATCTTTAAGCGTGATCCCTAGTGTCGTTTCCCACTGCCCCCTTGCTTTGCTAGATTTGGGTGCAGTTTCCACTTGCATAGCGTTGTACAGCCTAGTGACTAATTTAACCCGCGAGGGACCTGCCAATAGAGATTGCAGTGGACTCAGCGCTATTGGCTCTGCAGGGTGCAGGTCATTAAAAGCCTTAAGTGCTTCCCGTAACCTGTAATACATGAATACTGTCATAGGTGATCTGGGAAGTCGGTCGTGTATGGCAGCCAACGTGACAAAGGTGCCTTCCGGATATGCATCACCTATTGTAACTATACCCATTCCAGCTAATGTTTCCAACGCTCGTTTGTCCTGCGCTACAGAGATGCTGGGATGATGCGCCAATGGGAACGCCGGTGCATATATAGGGGATCTGCCCGCCCATCTCTCCATCACATGCCAAGCCTGTGCCGTGCAGTGAGCAGTGCACATTTCCTTAGGTGGATAGTTTGTACGTTCCTTCGATAGCAATGCCGCTAGTTGATCCGGAAACATATCATCTGCCTTCACAGCTACGTGCAGGAGAAAAGGAGGGGGATAAAACCAATAGTGTGCCAACTGTGACTGTGCACACAAATAGTACACATACAAGTCCGGAGCAGTAAAGCCCCCTTGTGAATAGGGTCTTGTGAGAGTTCCCCAGCTGCACCTGGATTTCTTGCCTGCCCAGACCATACGAATTAGCACTGAACGCAACCTGGCAAAAAAGGACCCAATAGTTTAATAGGAACATTAGTGAAGAGATACAGAAACATCAGGAGTATGACCATCTTTATCACTGCGATTCTGTCAGCCAGAGATGATGGTAATTTAATCCATCTATTCACCTGCTCTTCTGTTGAGACCAACGCTCTACCAAAGTTTTCCCTCAGCACTATCTCTGGGTCATGATGCACCCACACCCCCAAATATTTGACAGGTTCCACCGTCCATTCCAGCGGGTACTCCAGTGTGAATTGCCTCGTGCTGGTGGTTAACGGGAAAACGGCTGACTTTCCCCAATTAATTATGAGCCTGACAGTCGCTCATATTTAATATATTCCCCGATTAACGAATGTAGTTCCTCCTCTGGGTTGCGTATATATATAACACCATATCGTCCGCGTACATGGAGATTATAAGCGGACGCTGTCTGAACTGTAATGCAGCGAAGGCGTGCCTCTGTCTCACCATGCACGCCAACGGCTCCATCACAATAGCAATTAGGAGCGGGGAAACCGGGCAGCCCTGCCTAGTTCCTTTATGTATTTTTATAGGTTTTGAATGAGAGTTATTAATCCGCACCATAGCCACTGGGGAGGCATACAGAACCTCTATCCATTGTATGAAAGCAAAAGGCAATCCCATCCTCCTCAACGTATCGAACATGTATCCCCATTTAATAGAATCGAATGCCTTAGCCGCATCAAGCATCACCGCAGCAGCTTTAAGGTCCGGGTCTAACTGATGCAGCACTGCAAACACTGTTCATAAGTTGTGGGATGTGGATCGAGATGGGACGAATCCCGATTGGTCCGGGAGAACTAGCGCTGGCAATAGCGGACATAGGGGCATATTAGCAAGGGCTTTATCGCCGCTTTAGCGGCACTTTTTGCTGCTAAAGCGGCGATTTTTTTATCGCCCTATCAGCAAGCTGTCGCTAACAGGTGTTAGCGACAGCTTCCAGGCGATAGCGACTGGTTTGGGTGCCGCTTTGCATGTCAGCGATATTTATCGCTAATGACATGCAAAGGAGGCGTTCCCAACCTAACAGCGACTGAAAGCAGTCGCTAACATACCTATCGCCTATTAGCAATGCCCGCGAAGCGATAGAAAAACGCGCGCTAACCACGATTAGCGCTGGATTTTTACACCTGGTCGAAACCTGACTTAGCCATTATAGTCTATGGGAGGTGGATTCTACGGTTAAGTCCCCACCTGCCTATTAGCGAGATTTTCCTTAGCGATGGGAATTTATCGCTGGAATTCTCGCGTTATTGCTGGGATTCGCCGCTATCGCTGGATATTTTATCGCATTGGAGATAAACGTTGCTAATAACGTGTTATCTCCGCGATAAAAGCCAGCGATAGGCGGCGATAAAAAAAAAGCGCTAAGCGCGGTTTGCGATAATTATCGCAAGTTGTTGCTAATATGCCCCATAGTTTGTTAGCTATAATTTTGGCAATAATTTTTATATCAATGTTTAATAATGAAAGCGGTCGGTACGACTCGCAACTATCTGTGCGTTTACCCGGTTTTAGTAACGTGACGATTAGCGCTTCCCTAAGCGTAGGAGGTAGAATTCGTCTATCATATGCCTCACTATACATATTTACCAGGTGCGGAGCCAGTAAATCCACATAAGTCTTGTAAAATTCTCCCGGCAACCCATCAGTGCCAGCTGCCCTGCCGGACGGTAGTGCCCGTATAGCCTCTTTCACATCCTCTTTCATGAGTGGTTGCATCAAATACTCCTTTTGCCCATCTGAGAGCCACGCTAGCGCGACCTCTTCAAAGAAAGCACTGATCTCTTCGCTTTCAGCTTCCTCCCCGGGACCATATAACTTGGCATAGTAATCCCTAAAGCATTCAACTATTTCCCATGTGTTGTAGCACTTAGTACCATCTAGACCCTCTATCTCCGTGACATATTCCTGTGTCCTCAGACCTTTCATTTTTGCTGCTAATGTGTGGCCCGGGCGACCTCCCTCCCATACGCCCTAGCCTTCCAACGCCTGGACATATGCTTAATCTCTTGATCTGCCATTTCATTATATTCGGTCACCAATTCCCTTATTTCGGCCAGCCTTTCCATGTTCAGTGTGTTTGCATACTCTTTCTCTAGGCGTGTCAGTTCTCCCTCAATGTGTCTCATACGGGAACGTAGAGTTTTTAGAACACCTGCCTGTAGCCCTATGCAGGTCCCCCTGATCGTGACTTTGAATGCTTCCCAAAGTGTACCTGCCTCATCCACTGTGCCTTCATTCTCAAGAAAAAAGAGTTCAATGGCCTGGCGCACCTCTTCGTTAAATACAGAATCTAGGAGAGAAGACGGCTGCAGTCGCCACTGAAACGGTTGGTAATGTCTTGTCGGTATATTAATGTACAACACCGCCGGAGAGTGATCCGAGAGCATGCGTGGCATGCGCTTTACACCATTAACCCACAAACCCATTGATTCAGAAATAAGCCAATAGTCCAATCTGGACCATGACTTATGAACTGCCGACGTGAACGTGCCCTCTCGTGCGGTAGGATGTCTATCCCTCCAAATGTCTCTCATTCTATATGTAAGCATAATGTCATGTATCACTTGTGCTGCACGCTTACCCTGCCAGGGTGTATATGCACTCCTATCCATCTCAGGATCCAGATAGGTATTCAAATCCACCCCCCCCCCACCCATAACACCAGCTCCGGTTGCAATTGGAATATCTTATTTTTTAGGCACTGGTAAAAGTCGGGATCATCAACATTGGGGCCGTCGGTAGTAATGATCATGATCACCGTCCCTGCTAGGTTCCCCTGTATGAGTGTGAAGCGGCCTAGATGATCCGATTCTGTCAGAATCAGTTTGAATGGTGTCCCCCGTTTGACAAGAATCATTACCCCCTGGCGTTGATAGAGTATGAGGCTGCTGCTCTCACCATTGCCCATCGTCCCCAACCCTATATTCACCAACACATGTTAAGTGCGTTTCCTGTAATAGTGCCAGCTGCACCTGTTTTCTATCGAGGTACGCTAACACTTGTCTGATTTTTTGGGGATTATTTAATCCCCTTACTTCCATGTCATGAGTCTGATGTCACCCTCCATTAATCAAGATCTCTCTGAATTGTAACTTTCATTTGCCTAGCACCAGCAGTTTAGTATCCTGCCTCACTATGATGCCCTGCTGCTTATGTTGTGTCACGCATCTTAACTTAAATAACAAACCCCACCCACTTCAGCATCCCAATTATGCCGAAGACATATCCCGAACAAACAGGCAGTTAACATAGCAACCATGTCGGGGATTACCCACTCGGGGGCGTCCAGGTACCCGTTTCCCACCTGCAGAGCAGGCGTGGCCGGGCACATTTTGTATAGAACCAACCAGCATCACTATTGCATCTCATTTAGGCAAATACTAAACAAGAGAGCATTATTACCCCACCCCTTGTAGTCATTATCCTCCTACACCCACATACATATGGCATGAGTGTTACAGTTTCAATGAGATGGTGCGGTAACATACTTATTCGTACTAGTCCCTCCGCTGTTTCGCCACCCCCAACTAAGCTGGCACCCCCAAATATGCAGCTGTTGTCAAGTGTCTATATTGCTATGAGGGTTGTCCAGCCCCCATTGTCCACCAGCAACCCATCTTGTACACATTATCGAAACATTGAATGTGGCCAGAGGAACTTACAGTCCAGAGAGCCAGCCAGCCTTCTCGGGAGGCGAGCCTTCCCAATCTCTATCGCACTCTGTCCTGGCGCCTCTTGCGTAACCTGGAGAGACATGCCAAAGTTTACCTTAATCCTTCTGACAATCCATGAAAGCATATTCGAGCACAGTGTACAAATTTCATTCCGCCGTGTCTGATCTCTCCGAGTGCGTTGGCGAAGCTTTCCTCCTAGCTGCATTTCTTCTGGCCTGAACTTGTTTCAAAAATTCTTGTGCTGCTTCCTGGGCCTGGAATATTTTCACTTTTCCCTCCACTGTAATCCTCAGCCGGGCGGGATAAAGCATTGCATACGGGATCTCCATGTCGCGTAATTTCTTTTTAACCTCCGCAAACTCTCTACAAGCCATCTGTACCGCAACAGTAAAATCAGGGAAAAAAGACACCACATTTCCCTGATAGTCTGTATTTTGCTTCTCCCTTGCCAAGATCAGCACTGTGTCCCGATCCCTGTAATTAAGGATCTTCGCTATGATGTGACGTGGTGGTGCACCAAGAGGGGGTTTGGGTGCTAGTGAGCGATGCGCCCTTTCGACAATCAGCACTTGTGAGAGATGTTTCGCCCCAAACAGGTCCCTTAGCATCCCCTCCACATAGTCCTCAAGCCGCCCTGTATTCGTGCTCTCGAGGACACCCATTATACGCAGATTATTTCGGCGGGAGCGCGCCTCCAGGTCTTTGTTTTTTGCCCTGATAATTTCGAGTAGTTTCTCCATTTCTTGACATCTGCCCACCGTGGATTGTGATTGATCCTTGACTGCTGAGATGCGGTGCTTCGCCGTTGTTAGACGTTCTGCCTGCTTGTCTAACTTGGCCGCCATATTGTCCATTCTGAGTGACAAGGTGTTGATCTTGCCATCAATGGCCTGTAGATTTTGCTGCATGGCTTGTAAGGTGGCCTCCAGTGTGGAAGCATGCGGATGGCCCGCCTCCAGTTCGGTGTCCGAATGAGCGCAAACCGGCCGAGTTGAGCGGCGCGATTCGAAGGAGAGCTTAGACTGTTTTTTATCAGTTTTCCCCATACTGCACTTGTTTGTATCCTGCGCACTGGAGTCACTATTCCGAGACCGAATGCCCACTCCTGGCGCTTTCCACGCGGTCTGCTGTAAACTGTCCCCAAACCTGTAGCGCACCTTTCAATAGTTTCACCAGGATATTATCATTTGCCGTTTGTAGGCACACTCGTGGGACTCCCCGCCCCTCTAGTTTGCAGTACAGGCCTCCTTTGTAGATCACGACATGTCCTTTCCAGCACCTCTCAGTCTTATTTGGGCCTTCAACTGACAGACTCCAGCTCGTCCACCCAGGCTCCGATTAATCTTAGGCCTCCTACGCAGTTCTCACAGTGTCCATTTCTTTTCCAGGTATAGCCCAAATCTCATTCAAAGCAGCCACGATCACTCAGTGCCTGGATGTATTCCGGCCTGCTTCCCCACCGAACCACTCACTGCTGCTGTTGATGATCGACTACCTCCACACGCCTGCAGGCCGCCTGCGTGCCGTTTTCATCCCCTGCATGTGGCTCAGTATCCGTGCAACACCGGCGGAAGTCCGCAAAGCGGGCACATGTGCAGGCCTCGCCGCATCTACGATATCACCCAGCGCCCTTCGTTGGCAATTGTTTGCGCTCCAGCATGACCCATATGGAGGTAACCGGCTGCCTCCCCCGCCTCCGGTCGACCGCTGGGGTACCCAAAACACTGAGCCTGCACTTGTTGCGCAATGGGAGTACTAGGCGGTGTTTTTCCTGTCTCTCCACTCCCCCGCGAACGCAGCACTGCTGGGGCGGGAGGAATAACCGATCACCGCTGGGCCAATTATTGTCACGATTGTCCACTCCAGACCTCCTTGCCCACTGTACCTCTCCTTTTGCAGGTGCGATTGCCTGCGTCACACCCGGGCCGGCCTTCACTACGGTTCTTCCGCCGCCCGCTTGGGTTGTGCGTGACTCACTCGGAGGTCCATGGTCCAATTTTGGCGACTAATTCAATTCTCCGGTATACCGAGGGGAGTTGTCCTCCGGTCGCCGCACCGCTAAAATCTCTCCTTCGCAGCAATTGCAACCGTCCTGAGCCGCCATCTTGTTATCAGCAGGCCGCAATGCTGTACTCCCCGTACCTCAACTGGGTCTTACGGGGGGCGTACCTTGATTCTGCAGCACTGGGGGGATTCCTCTTATATTTCGCTACAGATCCCCATCTTTTTTAGCGTTCGATGCACACTTGGTCCGCAGATTTTGGACGGATTGTTTACCCGGCTGGCAGAGTTGCGCTACAGTGCGCCCATCTTGCCGCGGGCTCGCTAGCGCCCCTCTAAAATCCTCTTGAATATTAAAGTTGGATTTTTGGTCACAATTCTGAAAATGCCCCTTTTAGAAATTCTAGAGGTTTCTCCCACTTCAAAGGCTGGCACCAGGCATAAATATTGGTCCCTCAGACCTACTCTTCAGTTCACTACTGGACCTGTGGAGGACCCCTAGCAGGACCGCCTTGTACTTCAGAGGACTGCCCTGATGCTTGAGGCCTGCTTTGTACATCAGAGGACTGCCCTGATAAAACCTGCCTTGTACTCTCAGAAGACTACCCGCTGCTTGAGCCCTGCCTTGCTGCTTGATCCCAGGATTACCAGAGAACACCAAGGTCAAGTTGCGTGGACTCCTGTGTGAGCAACAGGCACATAACAAGCTTTGAACACCTTGAACATTGAACCCTGAACCTGGCCTCTGCCTGAGGTGAGTCCTGCCCTCTGCGTGCTGCCCACCCTGTCATGGACTCTTGGAAGTGGTGCTAAAGGTGCCCAAACAGCCAAAAACAGAAATTTTCCACCCAACAGTCTTCTGACGATTGACAGGAGACAGGGACCTAAAAGCTCGCCGATCTACCCAAGATGCATTCCTGGTCGAGAATTTGCGGTAGCCCCCGCTACATTCTTGTCCGCACCAGTAAATCCTGTTCAGCATCTCTTCTTAGTAAGAGTATCCAGCCTCATGGAGCCTTCGTCAGCTACATCATGCAGCTATGTCCCGCTGAAGATTTTTGACTTCCAAAAACGTGACAAAGTCTGAACATAGAAATCTTCACCGAGGCTTTGCCCAGTAGCTCCGCAAAAATGGCGCCTCATTTTAAGACACCGCCAGCTGCATTCTCCACTGAAATTGATCTTCTCAGGTATTTTACTCCAGTATTTCTTCTAAGTCCGAAAGTAAGCAGAAGCCGAGACCGGGACCAATCCACCACATGTATTGGAACCGCTCTCCATCGCGGTCGGCCATAACCTTTGACTTTGTCCCAGTCTTGCGCTCATACATGTCTTCGGTTGGCACTTTGAACTCTTAGGTTTTATTTTTAACTAAAAATATTAAAAACTCATCACTCTGGTTTTACTGTTTGGCTTTAATTTGTTTTGCTGTCATTTTATTTATTTAGATTTTCTTTATTTTTCAAAATTGGTATGGGATTTTTCTTGTATTTTCACTATAACACTATTTGAATGCTGCACAAATACTTTATACATTGCCTCTAAGTTAAGCCTGACTGCTTTTGTGCCAAGCTACCAGAACGTTAAGCACTGGTTAACTTAGAGACTTTTTTGGTTCACCCTGACAGGGATTATGGTTGTTGCTTGAGAAGATCCTCACCCCTCTCAATCAAAAAACGAATTTCCTACAAGTAGGATGTTAGTTAAATTATGTTGATTGTTTCTGATATTGTGGGGTTATTTGTTCCTAAATGCATGTTTAAACTTACTAGACATGTTTTTGTTTGGTACTGATTGTAAACGGACTACTTTTATTAGTGTGTCTTTTAAAGTTAATTCAAAACAAACTTGAAATTGACTAAAACCTTTCTATTGCTACAACTTTATCTTAAGAACTACTACAAAGACGTAAATCAGCAAAAATGCATGTTTTGCCAAGGTCACTATCTAAATTAAAATATTATTTAATCTTTTTAAAGAGATAAAGTCAATCAAAGAAGCCCATCATACAGATGTCTTTAGCTTCCCCGGGCTGGTCGTCAGAAGGGGACAGTCTTTCCCAATCACCCTAAACTTCAACTCATCTGTCGAAGGCTGGAAAAGTATCATATTCACTGCACAAACAGGTAATCATCATTATGCGCTAACCTCAAAAACATTTGATTTCCATTTCATAAATAATTTTAGGGCTGATCTTCTAGACCCACCTAATTGTAAAGTCCAGCTAGATTTTTTGGTTACACACTGAGGGCCAGATTTATCAACATTTCATGCAGCGCAATGCAGCAACACAACTTGTTGCACTGTGTCAAATGGGGAGGGCAGGAATGCAGCATATTTACTAATATAAAGTGCATTCCTGCTCTCACACTGCTCTGGCACACTATGTGTTGGCTAGGGCCAACGCAGCCAAACTTACATCATGGTCACCCGAAGGAATTGTTTTTTGCAAGAAGGGGCACTTTCTTGCACAAAAATAATCCTTCAATGCCTTTTCATTCTTCTAAGTGTGCTGCAGAACTCAGCACACTTAGAAAGAGGAAGAAGCGAGAAGAAATATAGATATTTCTTCGAGTCCCTCCTCTATCGGGAAGTGTCAAACACTCACACTTGTAGTGTCGTGTGAGTTAGCAATGATGGAACCCTGTTGGCTCCTGATGGACTCCCTAGAACTGTGCCGTAAGCGTTAGAGTGAAGTGAAGTGAATGCAGGTTTAGAATGTTGAGTTTGTGGTTACCCTCATAAGAATCATACTCTGTATGTGATGTTGTCCTTAGTGGGTACCCAGGCTGGGGAGGATGCTACAACACTGACTTATAAAAAGAAAATCACTGTTTTATGCTCATCCCAGGAACAGGAATTTGCATCACACAATATCTACAAAGGCTAGTGATATTTTTCATTCACTCCTTTCAGAAATAGATAGTGCACTAGAAATAATTATTACAAGTCAGATAAACACTCATCAAATATGTTCCTAATGGGCAAACAGTCTTTTTTCTGCACTTATGAGGTAGGGGGATCACTGACAGAATATCGGAAACAAAAATATCGTGTGGACAGAATATTTATCGTGGACCAAAATATCGAGAAGTTAGGGGCAAATAGGTAAGTATAGATAGATTTCCTATTCTTAACTCCACGTCTGGTACATTTAGGTGGAGTTATATATAGTAAAACTTTGCTTACCCATAGAAACGTCACAATATTTTGGTCCATGATATTCTTGGCATGGTAATTTGTCCATACAATATTTTTTTTCTGATATTTTGTCTAAACACCGAGGTAGGACAAGTTCTCAATATATGTTTCATAGCCGAATAAATTATCCTCATATATTCACTTCACAGACATAGAGATCAAATCACGAAAAAGGCAGTGGGTGCCAGATGTGAGATTACTAAGCTTTGGACCATGATTATATAACATGACTGACCCTTAGTCTGAAACTTTCCCTCGGAAGATCCTTATATTCGTAAATAGAGAGCTATAAGAAGCTTTAACCATCATTCACCCCATGTCACTACAGTCCTCATGTTCCACTAGAGGTAGCAAAGGTGGTGTCTGGGTGCCAAATGCAAGCCAAGGGGCGCACTCACTACCCATGCCTATCTCTGCTTACCCCTACTTGACCTCTGACATCCATGCTAACAGTAGAGTAATATACATCACATCTACTTCATAGACTTGTTACCTCCACTCCCTTTTGGCCACCAGAGCAGGAGTTTTAATCTTTATTTCCTCATGGTCATTTAAGATAATCACTAAGTAATCTGTGCCACAAAATCTCTCAGTGGCAATTTATCCCTGTCGCACACTTGCACATTTTTCCACACAGGCACGACTTAATTTCTTTCCTGTCTTTCAATCACTTACAACCATGGTCGGACCAAAATAAAACTGGCTTAGGGAATTAGAAAGCTAAAAAAAAAGTGTCCCGTGTACGCACACTGGGGCAGTTTTGAACTTGTAAAGGTGGTGTGTAAGTATTTTTCAAGGTACAGAAGACTTCTTGGATTCGAGCTTGCTGCAGGCAATGTTTGTTGTAATATCAGAGAAATTAACAGGACCTGCTCTGCAGACCATAGAACAGGCCCACAAAGAGCCAAAAAACCCTCCCACATAGTGATGTTTCAGAGCAGTCGGTGGGGCACAACCGGATGGCCCCGTAGGCCAGTCCGATCCTGTTTACAACTGCATGAACACTTGTTCTTTAATGTGTCTTTCAAGGACCACCAGTCGAAAAGCCATCCAAGACAAAGGTTGTCTTCCCGGTCACCCGTTTTTTGCGAAGTGGATCTTGGGGAGCGATGGTGGAGTCCAGTCCTGCAAACGCCCTGAATGTTATCATTTCCAGTCCAGCCAATGCCATCATCGGACGTTATGAGTTGAGTGTCCAGATCACCTTTGATGACGAGCCTAGCACCTACACCTTAGGGAACTTTGTTTTGCTCTTTAACCCTTGGGTTTCAGGTAAGCACACTTTACAAAGTTCTTGAAAATCGGTGATTCTTTCTAAACTAAAACTGTATTGATTGAGCCACGGATGACTCGGTCGACATTTGCTTACAACATGACTAGCAATAACCACATTTCGTTGCTTTCAGATGATGACGTCTACATGGAGGAAGAGGAAGAGAGGAATGAGTATGTTTTGAACGAGAATGGAATGCTTTACATGGGAACTGAAAAGAACATCCAAGACTTTGGATGGAATTATGGACAGGTATATCCAAAACAGACTACAGCATTTCAGCTTTTTCTCTGATAATAGAATATATTAGTGTGATATTTTAATATTCATCAAATTACCAAATGTAGCAATAGTGACATCATGCGCGCGCTGACTTATGATGGCATCAAAGAGTTGACCGACATCGTCCCAACCTTAGCTCCTCACAGGCCTCCTTTTTGCTGCTGAGGATTTGGGGCAAGGACAGTAACTCAAACAACCAGAAGTAAAGAAGACCTTGAAGCCCATCTTACTCTCTGCTACTCTGTGTGCTGCTGTTACCTTTGTGATCCCTGAGACCATGGATAGCAAAGGCAGTGCCATGGTGCTAAGATCAAGGTACAGGCAGCAGACACTACCCCTGATGGATATCCCTAATTGATGTCCATGAACACCTTTCTTAGTTTCCCTTTCACTTAGTCTGGGTACTAGCAGCTTAGGTCAGTAGTTTATTACATAGTTACATTGACAAACCTTCTAAAAATGGAGCCATTCTGGTTCATTTCTCAATGATACAGTGTACACACACCTCACTTTCTTTGCCTTTGCAGACATATCACATAGTTTATAGTTTATTAAATTTATCGAATAATTAAAATTATACAATATTTTTCCAAGACAATAAAACTAATTCATTTGTTAAACATTTAAAAAACAAGTTTCCAGTTCATATAAAAGAAAAACTTCACATGTAAAACGAAAATCAATCAAAATACTTTACTTTATTATTTTTAATAAAAATCATAAAAGCACAAAAATAGAACATTACAATTCATAAAATCTTAAAACATTCCATATAACTCAATTGGCCGTGCTAGACATTCAAAAGACGTATGAATGAGCATAACTCAACCTACTAATAATAAAAAATTAAAGCATTAATGACTTCCAGAAACGAATAACACCACAACAGAAGTGGAGCTAGCTCGATCTGTCCCACTAGTATTCAGCTCCCAACTCCTCCATCATGGCGTAATCAGGTGTGCAGCTATCAGCAGGACATGAGGGTGGCTTAAGGAGAAATGAAAAGAGAGAGGAGTGCGGATTGTGCGGGGTACTTAAAACACAATGGGGCATATTCACAAGGAGCTATCGCCCAATTAACGGCACTTTATCGCAGCCAAAGTCGTGATAAATTTATCTCCCCATTCACAAGCCGGTGTTAACAGCCCACAGCACCAGTTTACCCGCGATAGCAGCCGCAAAAAACATTGCCACAGAGGACCCCCGCAAATATCGCTAATGAGATGCAGAGTGGGCATTCCCGTGACAAAAGTCGAGACAACAGCACACCTCAACATTCACAACGACCAGCCACATCTGTGCTAAAAACACAAAACAGGCGATAAGGCGCGTTAGCACCAGGAAATCTACACCTGCTCTGACCTGGGGTAAACTCGGGCGGCAGCCTGCAAACCAAAAGGGAGCACAGCCCAGGGCTACATCCGAAGGGCAACAGATGCCATGGAGCCACCCATCATGCGGCCCGGACACCCAAGAGGGCCACAACACCCACAGCCACCACCCCCAGGACCACCCCTCCCTGGCACTCCCCCCCCGACCAAAGACATGCCACATCAGCCACACCTAAACATGTACAAAATATTCCGCATGATGCCGCACAATCACAACTGGTGACATGGATGTGTCGTCACAGAAATGACCAGCACACATTCACTTTCGAAGCAACAAATTAAACTTTATTAAAATGAACAACGAAATGAAATGAAGACACATGGCCACTCCCCTCCGGACAATACGTAGGTCACAGCCTGTAAGACAAAAAACATGATGGGATGGTGTGTCCTGCGCACATCAGAGGACAGAGAGAGAGCGAAGGAGAGAGAGAGGAAGAGTGGGAGAGAGAAGAGGAGTGAGAAAGGAAGAGAGGGAGAGAGAGAGAGAGAGGAAGAGAGGGAGAGAGAGAGAGAGAGAAGAGGAGAGAGAGAGGGAGAGAGAGAGAGAGAGGAAGAGAGGGAGAGAGAGAGAGAGAGGGAGAGAAGAGGAGAGAGAGAGGAACAGAGGGAGAGAGAGAGAGAGAGAGAGAAGAGAAGGAGAGAGAGAGAGAGAGAGAAGAGAGAGAGAGAGAGGAAGAGAGGGAGAGAGGAAGAGAGGGAGAAAGAGAGAGAGAAGAGAGAAGAGGAGAGAGAGAGGAAGAGAGGGAGAGAGAGAGAGAGTGCCGCCCCTGCGCACCCAGGTCACACTGCTCACCTGCTGCCACCGGTGTGTCTCCAACCACGTGCCGGTATGTAGGGCAGTTCACCAGGTCACACATCTGATTCAGAGCCGTCAGCTGAAACAGAGCCCAGATACATGACTGGCACAGTACACACACTTGCACAAGACAACATCGCCTGCCCGCCCATGCACACCCAGGCAGAGGCACCCCAACCCCTCCCGCCGTCCATCGGAGCATGCCCGCCCATGCACACCCAGGCCTCAATGCTCACCTTCCGCCACCGGCGCGTAGACAGGAGGTCCCACCACGTGCCACTGCAAGCCACAAGCCCGGGCCCGTGGACATGGCACCCTCCACATCATGCAGCCACGCTCCGCAGGCCACCAGGTCTCACGTTTGGTGCTGGGTCTTGATTACTCCATGGCAGTGGACATACCAGTGCACCCGGCACCATCGCAGGCTGCACACCCGCTCAGCCCAATGGGTGCCACCAACTCTGGGACCCCGGAAGCGACGCCACGTGGCGGTAGGCCCGCGCTGCCCACTGGCTCTGGCCTACATTGCGGTCCAGCAGGACACACAGAACCTGAGCTGTCCGGACCGCCTGGACAGGGCATCATCGCAGGCTGCACACCCGCTCAGCAGCTCAAGGTGCCACTGACACAGTGCACCTCAAGTCACCGTCCCGTGGCGGGGTGCCTGTGCCGTCCGCAAGGCCCCGGGTGCCACTAACCCTGTGCAACCCCAGTCTGCGCCACGTGGTGGTAGGCCCGTGCCTTACTCAAGGCCTTGTGTGCCACTAACCCTGTGCAACCCCAGTCTGCGCCACGTGGTGGTAGGTCCGTGCCTTACTCAAGGCCTCGTGTGCCACTAACCCTGTGCAACCCCAGTCTGCGCCACGTGGTGGTAGGCCCGTGCCTTACTCAAGGCCTCGTGTGCCACTAACCCTGTGCAACCCCAGTCTGCGAGACGTGGTGGTAGGCCCGTGCCGTCCGCAAGGCCTCGGATGCCACTAACCCTGTGCGCAACAACTCATGGCCCATGAGTGAGAACCGTGGAGCGGCCGTCATCCAGTCACCACCGGAAGAGGGGAATGTGATGTCGTCGGCCCCTTATGTTGGCGGAGTCACATGGCCTGTGACGCCTGTGCCGGATGGGTGTGGTGTGTGTGAAAACCTGCCCTCAGGGAGTGGCTGTGACATGCTGACAACTAGACCAGTGACCTGCACACCACCAGCGAGTATGGCTGCGATGGGTAGCAATGAGGGGCCCCCCCTCGGGGCATTAGCGGAGTGGTCTGGCCTGCTGTACGCCCGACCAGTGCAGGGCTTGCAACAATGACTCGTGGGCTCTGGGCGTGGTCCAGTCCTTGTCCGGACAAGGAAGTGACTGATGCGTGTGTCCCTGCTGTAGTGTTCACGGAACCCGCTACACAAAATGCAATGTTGCACCCTCTTACTGGCACCCCACAGGATGAACATCATTGACGCAAGGGAAGGCACTGTCCCCACATTCATCCACACAGGAATGACGTAAGACATTACACAGCAGTGCGTCACTGGATGTTTATCTGCACATCCAGTGCAGTCATGCAGCTGGAGGGGTACAGGGCAATGCCAAGCACACCACACAATATGGGCCCGTGGAGGGCCAGCCAGTGTCCATCCCGGGATGAGCTGTACTGCGGAAGAGGAAGGGTACAGTCCGCAGTCTGTCCGCCGTGTCATTGGTCATCAAACAGGATGTGGCAGTCCATGTCGCTGTCCAAGGTGAGTGCCTCGGAGTGTATCGGGGGTCAGTGGTAGGTCTTGAGGCCATGTGCGGCACCAAGCAGAAACAGGCAAGGTGGCGGAAATGGATGCTAGTGCCTGGCCCTCCTGACCACAGTCCCATCCACGTCCTCGTCCCCGGGTGTGTGCCCTGCCCCACCTGTGGGTGTTGCAGCGCCGGCTGCGGCACTGTGTGCCACTGACACATCAGGGGCCGGAGGAGGATTGTCGGCCGCACTGTGTGGCAGTGACACATCAGGTGCCGGAGTGGATACGCCTGCCGCACTGGGAGGCACTGACACACCAGGGGCGGAGATGTGGATGGTGTGGGGGCAGCAGCATTCATCATCGCCAGGCCTTGTGGCAGCAATGCCATGACGAGGACATGCAGGGCACGGTAGATCCCAGCTACATTTCGCTGATGTGCAGCGGAGGCTGCCATCCTTTCCGCCTCCATCCGCACCATGTCCTCCATGAGCCTCCGCATGTGTGCCAGCTCACGGCTGGCATCGCTGGGGCCACTCTGAGCGGACAGGTATTCTTCCCTCCGCGTCATGACTCCAGAGATGTCAGTCAGGGCTCGCTGGAGTCCATGGGGCGGACATAGACACCCAAGGATGGCGTCCAGTTTGTTAGCCATGAGCTCGAACCCCACCCGCACCTGCTCGGCCGTCTCCCTCTGGCCCTCCAGCACACGGCGTTGGAAGGCCATTTGTTGTTCCTGGGGGTCTTGGGAGGGTGCCGGGGATGTGGGTGCCTCCTGCTGGGTGGTTTGGGTGGTGGGTGGGGTCTCATGGATGTAGCTGGGCTGCCCTGATCCTGGAGGTGAGTTGCGGATGAGGTCAATGAGGTCTTGGATGGTTTGGGTGTCGATGCTGGTGTTGTCCTCCTCCTCGTCATCAGTGAAGAGTGGCTGTGACTCCTCTGCAGGAGGTGTTGATGATGCCCCTGCGATGTGAAGGGGAGATGGTGTATTACAATGTGTCCACATGTATGTAGCCGCATAGTACAGGTTGACATTCAGACAGCATGGCATTGTACATTGTGACAGTCTGTGGGTCTGGGCGAGGACCCAGAGTGATTGTGGGTGTGCACTGTGCCCTGCTTGCTTGTGCATGTGTGCCATTGTGGCCATCTCCCCCCGTCCCCCCAGTACCTGGTGGTCACTCACTCTGTTGTGGTTGTGTTGTGTCCTGTCGAGCAGTGTCCGGTCCCCCGACTCCGGCCACAGTCTCCACACTGATGACTGTCGACACCAGCTCCTCCATGTCTTCCAGCTCCAGCTGTGGCGCTGGGCCCCCACCTCCGGTCTGCGTTGCTGCCTTCAGGTTGGCGGAGAGTTTATCCTTGGTCTTCCGCTTGATGTCATTCCATCGCCTCTTGACCTCGTCCATTGTCCGCTTGTGCTCTCCGACGGCATTCACCTTGTCGACGATGTCCCGCCATATTCCAGTTTTGGTGCCCAATGACACGTTGGAGATGACGAAGAGTTGTTGATGGTGTTCCATCACCTCCGTGACTATGATCCTGTTCGCCTGCGGACTGAACTTGGTCTTCCTGGTCATCTTGTCCTTGCCCTTCCCTGTCCCCGAGGTCCCAGGCTGGTTGTCCGGGGTGCTTGTGGGGTTGCGCTCGCCCTCTGCGCCTGCTCCGGCTGACTCCATGGTGCTTGTGTGTTGGTCAGTTTGTGTGTGGGTGTTTTTTTCTACTTTTATGGAGGTTTTTGACGCCTGCCAGGTGTGTGTTGCAGGCCTGGTGCTGCTTGTCGGTGGTTTCGTCATCGCACTTTGGCCCATCGCGTGTTTATTGGTGTTGTGGTTTGTGTTTTTATCTCCATCGTGGTGGTTGTATCGCGGACTTTGTCTGCGGTTTCGGCTGACTATCGCATGGTACCGCCTTGTTGTGAATTCTACGTTGACACGGGGTTATTTTCCCGCGATGGGCTGCGATATTGAAAGTTGCGTTACGCTACTCTTGCGGTAGTTATCACACGTTCTTGTGAATATACCCCAATATTTTTCCAACTAATCAACATTATTTAAGACCTTCAAAACATAGACGAGAGAGAGTGTGTGTTTTTGTAAGTGTGGGCGTGTAAAAATCCCAGGTGAAGTCCGACAGGCACTTCACATTACCCGACTCAAAGCACTTGTACCCATTTATTTACTATGCAATACATTTTTAGGGGGGTATAACACCCCAAGCAATCCCTTAGACTATGTCCCTGGGCGTATTTTTTATTTATTTATTTATTTGAGTTTTATATAGCGCTGGCTAGACCCAGAGGTATCAGAGCGCTTTACATAAGGTTCCACTAAATTACAAAATTACATCAGTTACAAATTACATCAGTTACTAGAAAAACATTTCAAGAGCATAGAAGACTAAATAAATAGAGCTTAGAAGGGTAAGGGGGTGGAGGTAAAGGGGTAGGAGGGAGATAAGATGGGGGTAGGATGGAGAGACGAAGGAGAGTCTGCCCAAAGTCCGGCTGGGTAGATGATGGCCGAGGTGGAAGTCCATAGCCCATCTCCTCTATAGCTATCAGGTAGCTCCACCGGGCATCAGCCAAACAGCTAGGTCTCAACGGGAAAACAATTAGGGAGCAAAGAGGAGGGATAAATGGAGCGTAAAGGAGAAAGTGGGTGGAGTAAAGGGGTAGGAGAGAGAATATGACGGAGAGACGAAGTAAGGTCTGCCCAAAGTCCGGCTGGGAAGGTCATAAGATTACACAATGAGGATCAGAGTTACAGGCTAACATGTTACATTAGTTAAAAGCAATCAAAACTTAGTAACCAAAGAAAAAGGGCAGAGTTACAGAAAATTTGTCATAGGAGGGGGAGGGGAAGGGAGAAACAGGGAGACGGGGAGAAACTGTGCCCAATGCCCGGCTGGGTAGGTGGCGGCCGAGGTGATGAACCAGGGCCGATCTCCTCAATAGCTGAACCAAGCAGCTCCACCGGGCGTCGGACATAATGCTCGGACTCAGCTGTCAGGGTAGTGAACTGGTGTACTCAGAGAGTGTCAAGAGTAGCGCGGGGTTGGGGGGGTGCGAAACCATGGAACAGGAACACAAGGAACGAGGCGAAGAGGTGGGAGGGGACAGATTCCAAGGTCGGAGCTCCTCGTGGTGAAAGTCTCCCCTGGTGGCCATCTTAAGGTCAGGCAAGGAGTTAAAACCCCTGTAGGTCCCCACATCCGGGTCCTTTTCACGGATTGCTGAGACCATTCCTAGGGCCCTGCTATTACTGCTTTCCCCCCTCAGGGTGCCTCTGGGGTGCCCCCGCACCATACCTGAAAAAGGGAGGGACGGCCTCCATTTTGGAGTCAGGCGGGGCGCCACAGGGTCTCCTACCCTCTCAGTCTGCCTTCAGTTCTTGGGGCCCCCTTGCACCAGTACCGTAGCTCCAGAGTCTCCGTGCACCGGGGGGAGGGGGGGGGGTCCTTTTAGTCCCGGTCTGCTCTTTGAAGTGTTTGCTGCGCTCGGGTTTGGCCAGTTCTTCTTGTGTCCCCGGGCTCCGATCCATCCGTCTGGTTTCTAGCCCTCTATCTGCCGCGATCCCCCCCTTCCGATAGTAGACTGTCCCTCAGAGCTTCTTCTCTGCCGGTGTTCAGCCCTTGCTCCGGTCCGCAGCATAAATCCGGCGATTGCGGCGGGACGGCGGGGTACCCCAGGCAAACGCTGAAAAGAATGTTTTTCATCTCTCTGGAGACTACTAACATTCATATGTCCCCAGATACTGGAACCGTGGCACATCACGGTCACACATTTACGGATGGAGATGTACAATTGAACAGCAATCAGTTTGCCCCCCATATTTGTGGTCATATGAAGCAACCAACAACTGAATGCAAGAAGCGTTGCTTTCTTATTAGCAAACAGGAGTGCCAGGCATCAGTCCCATCAAATGTCACATCTATTTAGGAAAAACTATATGCTGTCTCTAAGTGATGCCACTTAATAGAGAAAACCCAAGTGCTAGATTTTTTATGACTGCAGTTCATGAAGAAGATTTTACTAAAATTAGCATCAAGACTGAGTTTATCGATGAAATCTACAAAGGCGTCAATCAACTTTTTTAGGCCGTTGCCAGTTCTTGCAATTAGAACTGCATCATCAGCATAAAGGAGTGCAGATAAAGGCCTGTTCTTGACCGTGGACATTAGAAACAAAAACCCTACAAGAGAAGGGAATATGTGTCACCTGACTACAAGATAAACAGAGCGCACAGCGTCTCTCAATGGCTGCACAAATGTGACAACCGGGAAATAGGGCCCAGTGTGGGCTCAGACACCTAAATAAAGCGAGAAAATGGCAAAAACAAGTGTCCCTAGTATAAAAATATATTTTATTCAAATTCTATTGATTGATAAGTATTTTAAAGAATCTTTGTAGTATTTAAACTAGATAATAAAGCAAATCAAATTACATGATCATATACATATTCTTTTCAAACTTACACTACAAAAAACAGTGATGTGATTCATAGGATGTCCCCCAATCCCAGTGAATCACGGCAAAGGAACAACTAAGAAATCATCCTATAAATAATATAAACAACATTCTTCCATCAAATCAGTCATACTGTACTAACATCCATACATCTGTCATACTCAACAACCCAACAACAAAAATTACACATAAAGTCAGGAGCCTCACGTGAGATATGGTAGAGATATCATGTACAACTCAGAGTCTGGGTACGACCTGTGGTGTTATATATAGTTGTGCAGACAAAAGTTAATAGAAATACTGCAAAGGTTTAGATGGATGGGCTAGTGTCAGCAGATAACCATGTACATATTTCGTTGGATCTGTCACATTAGTTCAATAAGCATTGCTTTCATGTGTCCATGGAGAGAGGGGATAATAGATCAGGCACATTTGAACCTTATAGTAATCTCTCTTTCTTTGCATGTATCGCTGCGAGGTTCCTGTCAGGGCGCAGTGCACTTGTACCCATTTATTTACTATACAATACATTTTTAGGGGGGGTATAACACCCCAAGCAACCCCTTGGACTATGTCCCTGGGTGTAATTCTGAAGTGCCAGGGGGTACCCCAGGCAAACGCTGAAAAGAACGTTTTTCATCTCTCTGGAGACTACTAACATTCATATGTCCCCAGATACTGCAACCGTGGCACATCACGGTCACACATTTACGGATGGAGATGTACAATTGAACAGCAATCAGTTTGCCCCCATATTTGTGGTCATATGAAGCAACCAACAACTGAATGCAAGAAGCGTTGCTTTCTTATTAGCAAACAGGAGTGCCAGGCATCAGTCCCAGCAAATGTCACATCTATTTAGGAAAAACTATATGCTGTCTCTAAGTGATGCCACTTAATAGAGAAAACCCAAGTGCTAGATTTTTTATGACTGCAGTTCATGAAGAAGATTTTACTAAGATTAGCATCAAGATTGAGTTTATCGATGAAATCTACAAAGGCGTCAATCAACTTTTTTAGGCCGTTGCCAGTTCTTGCAATTAGAACTGCATCATCAGCATAAAGGAGTGCAGATAAAGGCCTGTTCTTGACCGTAGACATGTCATCCCCTTCTCAATGAGCCACAAACCCAGGTCATTTATGTTTAGAAGGAGCAATATGGGAGCTAAGACACATTCTTGTTCGCCCCTTGCTAATTTGATAGGGCTAGTGAACTCTCCATTGTTTCCAAACTTCACAGGTGCTGACACATCCATGCATAATGCTCCACAAAAATCCGCCAGATCCTTATCTAGTCCTTTCTCAATAAAATTGACCGCAACCTTGATCTGTTTATGCTATTGAACGTGCATGACAGATCTAAGAAGGAAAAGTATATACGGGACAGAAATTTGCATAGGTATGTTTACTGATTACTAGGTTTATGTTTAAACATTGTTCTAATGTGCCAACACTTTTCTGAAACCCATACTGGGCCTTTGCCAAAATGTTGGATCCAGCAATTCCAGCCATTATCCTGTCCGGTGCAAATCTCCCTATGACTTTGGCGGTTGAGTCCAACAATGAAATTGGGCAGTATTGATGAGGATCATCTCAATTATCTTTTTTAAAGATGCAGACTATTGTAGCAGATCTCCAGGATGTAGGCAACACTGTTTTAGAGGCTGACTTAATTATATTAGTAAGAAGGAGTACAGCTGGACCCACTCTTTGTATAGGTCCCTGTGAACCTCATTGGGCATCAGAGCTTTGTTTGAGGGGCTTCTTATAATAGCAGATATAACTTCAGCAAGCGTAAATTCCACTGAGAGAGCGAAGATGGGTGTGGCTGACTCAGGTACATCATCATCCTCTTCCATATATTTTATTAAAATGGTTCACCCATTCACCGGGGAAATATTCACAGCCAAGCTAGAAATCGGATTTCTAATGGATTTAACTGAATTCTCTGTTTTCCAAAAAGTACTAACACCTCTAGTCTTACACAAGAGACTGTGGGGCATATTTACAAGGCCCCTTCGCCACAGGGGCATCACTTTTTGTGGCTCTCTGATGGCACACAATGCTGAGCCATATTTACAAGGCCACTCAAAACCGCCCTGCGTGGCTTTTCATGACCTTGTAAATATGGTCCCTTTCACACATTACTCTGCGTGAAAGGGGTATTCCATTGGTGTTGCTGTGGGTGTTCCATGCAACACCCATGGATTCTGACTCATTCCCAGATTTACTCGTAAACCTGGGAATGCGTCAGATTCTAACGCCACCCCAGGAGAGGTGTTCAAGTGGCACAACGAGAAGAAATACTTTTATATCTCCTCGTATTTTGCTCTTTCTATGTGTGCTGCATTTTGCAGCGCACATAGAAGGAGGGAAACACCATCAATGATTATTTTTGTGCAGGAAGGTGTCCCTTCCTGCACAAAAACAATCATCCCTGCAACGCAGGCACCCTTGCACCATGGCGCTAGGCAGCCAATTGTGCGCCAGCAAGGGGGATAGCACAGGGATGTGTCATATTGCTGTAAATACAACACATCCCTGCACTTTCCTAATGATGCAGCTTGGCGCAGCAAGATGGCTTGCAGCGCCGGGCTGCGTCATGTTCTAGTAAATATGACCCCAGGGCTTTCCATGCCTCAATCTGGAGTTCTTGTTTCATGTTTTTTAACGTGCCTGTTTATTGATGGTTCTGCACTGGCTATTCAAAAGATTTACTTTTGGTTCCCTTTATAAGGCTTCATGAAGCCGCCTATTTGCAGATCTGCACGTTTTCTCAAAGCAGGCTTTGTGGTCCCGATTTACGGTTTTAATGGGTTTCATAAGGAGATTTCTGATTAGCCCACCCAGCCTATCAAAAGACACCATAACTTTAACTGGAGTGATATCTACAGATAGAGAAATGAGCACAAGTGCACTGTTATTCTCCATTAGCTTGTGAAGCAATAGGCCCATTCAGTCCCCTTCCAAACTAATCATCTTTCATTCTCTTTAGTTCCCATCTTAACGCGGCCCTTGTTGCTATCAAAGGATTTTCCTTTAGGAGTAGTCAGAGTAATGATGAAAGGATTAAGATCACTATAGATACTAGACATAACAGATGTCATTATAATTAAAGGGCACAGTCATCTAGAAAAAAAATATAGAGCCTCATTTACAATATTTTGACTCACAGCAGCGCAGCAAGCCTTTCTTTTCGTACATCCAACCCTAAAATGGGTAAATCCTCAATAAAAGCAAATAAACAACTGAAGTTATGATTGTCAATACCAGAAAAATCATTATTATAAAAATGAATTAAAAGCTCAAAAAAGAAAATCATATTGCAGTATACGAGGTTTTTCTGTCCTAATAATGTAGCGCTACATTTAAATAAGTCAGCTGTAATTTTGAGATCTACCCCAATCATTGAGTGTCTCAAGGCTTCTTTCATTTGACAGCATTACTTTTTATTGAATATTGGCCTAAGCCGTATTTGCCTTTTTGGTAGAAGAATTGTACAAACGCATAAAATATGGGTCAAAGTTTCTTGGTTGTAGCCACAGATGTATTCTAACCATGCGTGTCAAAATTCCTTTAATGGGGATGTATAAAAAGTTAAAATGGATAAAAGTATTTCTTGTTGCTTTGGACAAAGGAACAAAAAGGTAATTTGGAAGAGGTATTTTGGTGTGAATCCTGACAATGTAATCTCAGGGACCGATTCACAAACGTCTAAATTTACGACTTTGGGAATTCACAGAGGTACTATCTTTATGTCCGTTAGATCCGCCCGAGTGTGGACATAAAGATAGCACTCATAAATGTGAATAGGGCCTAATCTAATCTCAGTGTTTCATTATTCTCAGTGCCTCAGTTTCCATTGAAAAGGACAGGGCTTTTACTTGTTTCTTGGCCACCATTTTAAAATTCCCCAAAGTTGTAGAGGACGTTCCAAAAGGCTTGCAAATGGAAAATACTCAATGCATTGTTAAAGTAATTTGACCAAGGGGTGTATCTAGATTGATCCAGTGAGAGAGTGTGCCTGATGACAGATTTCATACAGCCGCATTATGTAGTGCCCAGCAAATCAGTAAGACATGTTTTAATGATGGTTGCTGCAAATGAAATTCTAATTTGATGTGTGGTTGGCTCGTAGAATTAGGTAAATTAAAGGTTTCCCTAAATTGATTGCACTGGGTTCTATGTAGCCAGGGGTCCACCTTCCCTTAAAAAACAGAAAAGCCGTTATCATTAGACTGGAGCAATTTTGTTTTGATTGTCAAGAGTAGGGGATTAATTGAGGGAACTTTGAAATTATTATGGAGGCGATGGATAGCATTTGGCAGGGAAGCAATGGTAGTCTTTAAATGAGCTAAATGTTCCTTTGGGTTGCTTGATTGTAAATCCACACTCTAAGGTGGCAGTATTTCCTGCGCTTCTCTCCCATGGTTTCCGCCACGTGCTATCTGTTCATCTTCTATTTCTTACTACTAATAACCAGACCTGCAGGTCTATTTACATTAATTGTTAATTTATTAACAGCATTAAACTTGTTCAGGGCTCTCAGGGATTTCTGCAGACTAGTAGTTGTATGATCTAAAATAATAGCATCATCCGCGTACCTGTGAACTCTGTTCCTGAGGCATGTCACCCTCCTTTAACAACTGTATTAACCTTCATAATCTCTCTCTCGCTCTTGTTGTATCCCCCTGAGTCCTGATGATGATCCTGCCATTTTTATCGGGATAGAAACCACCATCGACTCTGAAAACACGGCCCCTGTATGATTTCTTGTATTTGTTGATACACTTGTTGATCACAAATTATCACTTGAGTGTATCACCTCAAAAGAGAGCACGAGCATGTCTGTTTTGCACCAATATTCACTTGGCTGCAATGTGTCTTGAAATTGTTTTTCATTAACACCTTTGAATAAATTATATTCGTCGACTGGTTCTTTGCATCAAAAGTATTGTTACTAGGGACCAGTGTATTTTTGTTAGATTCATGAAGATCTTGGCATCTGTATTCAGAAACACTATTTTACGATATGATGAGTACTTTTCAGAATCCCTTCCTGGTTTAAGAATCAGAGTGATAACCGCATTGCCCATCGTGAGGGTCCCCCCTGTCATCTCTGAGATGGGGTTAAATAGTCTCTCCAGGGGCTGGACCAGACAGTCAGTGTTAGTTTTATTGAAGACTAACGGGAAGAAATCTAAGCTGGGGATTTATTAGGCTCCATTGGTATTTTTAAGATATCTTGTTTTTCTACAGGTTTACCAAGCTTCTCCACCCATCTTGGGGCAAACACCCCACACATGTTCACGTTTGAGGGCCCTCCACTTGTGTCTATGGAGAGCCTGAGTATAGATTTCGATAAAATTGGGTAAACGCTGGTCTCTTACTCTGCTCACATGAAATTATGCCTTACCGATCTGACTTAAGGTATGCTATGTGTGCCTTTGCACTCTGAGCACAGAGGCATAATGCCAATAGACTGTCTTATTCCCCCTCTTGTAAAAATATTGCTTCAAACAATGCAGAGCTAGCTACACCTTTTGAGTCCTAAAGGCCTGTAACTGGGCCGCACGGAAAGTTATATTTCATTGTGCTTTCAAGGAGGGGTTTTGCTTATGGGTCTGCTCTGCTACATTTAATTGTTCCTGGCCTTTGAGTTCCACCAGCTGGTTGTCTTCAAACAACCGTATAAGCATCCTCCCATTGACCTGGGTACCCTTGAGATCTTCCTTTCCCACTCCATTTCCACCTAGGAATGATCTGAAATCGTGCCCCACACCATACGAGAACTTTGAAGCCCAGGCAATATACTCTGGAAAACAAACAGATAATAAATCCTGGTGTACATGACAAGGAGCAGAGTGATCTTTCACCTTTTGACTGGCAAATAGCCACACATCCTGCTCCGATATTCTGTCCTTGAGTTTCTTGACTAGTGCTTTAGTGTACTTCGCCGACCAAGCTGATCTATCTAGTATCTGGTCCCAGGCCAAGTTTAAGTTTCTCCCCCATGATTAACACCGCTTCAGCCCCACCAGCATAGATTTCAAGAATTGTAAAGAGGAACTATTCTTATTGCATGCTGGGCCCATACATACTGATAAAAGTGTGAAGCATGTCTCCCAGTGTAATGTGGTGAACCGGGTAACGCCCGCATGGGTCCTTGGTAATCATATATTTAGAGGCTGTGACTCTATCTAATCAAGATGCCAACCCCTGCTTATTTAGTTTTGGTGCATGCCCAAAATTATTGCATGTAGCGCCCACTGTGCATGCAGTGGATGACTCTCTGGAGAAGATGCATCTCTGGCAGAGATATAATATCTGCATCTACTTACTTCAGGTATCTCTAAACCTTGCACGTTTATGTAGGGGAGTTAAGGCCCCTAGCGTTTTGTGAGCTTGAGGCAAAATTATTGAGTCTTTGGACTCAACAGTATGCCCCATATGTTGTGGTCTACCCCTGGAATGGTGAGGTAAACCTAGTTTACCCTTCCTCTGCTCCCAACAATTTAAACAGCAACAATAAGTCAAAAAAGATAAATAAAATAAAAATCTCTAAACTCTTTCCTCCACCAAGCTCAAGTACTATACCTCATAATAACCTGTGGTTTCCAGTGTCCATTTTTCCTGGATGGGCTTCAGCTTTCATCTGTGTCAATCTCTGCTTTTTCCCCCAGATACCTGGGATCAGACTTAGCAAAAAAAAACTCCTGAGGTTCCGCTAGGATTTGTATGCATGCATTGTAGCTAGTTAAGATAGCCATCCGCTGTTTTGTGTCTTTTTCTTAGAGTTAAAGGTGATAACCTAGTTATAAACCATTTATTAAAGTGCATTCCTGAGCATCCACATATGACATCGTCAAGCCAGCTATACTTACCTTAATTTTTTAGCCTGTCTTGTCCTCGCTTTTTTCTGTAGTAGTCTTCGATACCTTGACCGAGTGACCTGAGTTCACCTTGCCTCTTTATGAGCTCTTTCCAGACCCTCCTCCTTGTACTGGGGTTTCTAATTTGTGTACCTTTAGGCCTTCCTTGGGTGTAGTTATTGTAGTGCCTAGCCCTTCCAAAGAAATTGCAAGCTCTCAGGGTAAAGACATTTATATTTTATATGGTTTGTTCTCAATTCTTAGTGATATCTTTAAAAGCTTTCCTTTTGGATAGCTTGACTGCAGCCAAGTCTTGGTATAAGGCCACTTTGCTGTCTTTTAAATAATTTTTTTTAACTTTCTTGCTGCTTCAATAATCCTTTCTTTCAGTGGAAAACTCATTTGCTTGACCACCACATCCTTAGGGTGAAGCCCCCTTCATCCAACTCTATACACCTTTTCTATGGACAGAGTGTCCCCATCCTTCAACTGTACGAGAACAGAGAACAATTCTTGCACATGTGATATAGTGTAAAAGTCCTCTGTCTCCTCCTTCAAGCTTCTAATGCGGACATCTTTAGTTAGGTCATTGGGGCCTTTTGTCGCCATTGCTTCTGCAGGTATGGCTTTTGCTGCCAGGAAGAAATGTTATATTTTGGTGGTCATGCCTCAATACCAGTGAGGACATCCATATTCCATGTAGATTCACTACATGTGATTTGTAGTGGCGGTGTGTCCCAATAATTTGGAAGCGACAGCACACTGAGTAGCGTTTTCTGGAAAAGGAGACCTCTGGCCAAGTACTAGATTACAAGTGTTGGGGGGAGCCCACACTGAAAGTTGTTAAAATGTAGGACTGCAAGAGTGGGTGCAAAAAAACTGTTTAGTGACATGCGCCCCTATGCTCCTACATCACTGTCAGTCTGGTTAAACTGAAGTTCAGGTTCTCGGTGTGGCGTTTAGCTCACTCATCAGGTTTTAACCTTTTCCCCCACATTATTCATCAAGGCTCTGGGTAGGCCACAATGCCCCGGATTTGTTTCTATGGATATCTCCCTCATTGTGTTTGTGTACCGACACAGCCCGGCAAAACCTCCACTAGTGAAGGTACATTCTGAGGCTTTTCCCGATGTCCTTTGGGAATTTCTGCAAGGATCTTCTACCCCATTCTGTCTGGTGGCATATCAAGGAGTATTAAGGTAGTTGCTTCTCTTCACCCATGATGAAGATCTTCTCTAATGTTAGCAACTGTGGTTTCTGTTCTCCACAGAGGTCTGAAACTTGATTGTGGATCTTGCTGGATAAGTTTAGATTTAATTAATTCTGCAGTGGGTTTTTACAGCAAGCACCAATGACTGCATATTTATGCTGATTGGAAGCAAATCCTTCGAAGAAGGAAGTATTTCCCATGCTTGTGCTGATAGTCATGGAGATAAAGAAGAATTATTTCAAGTGGGCTGCAGGGCATGTTTCAATATACAGGATAGAGGGTTTTCTTGGTCAATACAACGTTGACTTCCACCTGCTTAAAGAATGAGGGGGAGACCTGAAGTAGGGGAGGGCTGATGGGTTGCTATGGTAACAATATGTGGTTACCTGAAATTGAGGCTGCATGTACTATATTTTTACCTTCTAAGGTGGTCTTTGTCATGCTAGTGAGAAGCTTGTGGGTCAATATTTCTACATGGTTATAAGTTACAAATAGATGTTAAAATCTTTGTTTGCTTGATTTGGTTCAATAGAGAGGTATGCTATTTTGACATGCTGTTTGGATGCATTTGTGTTTCAGCTAGCGAGAGGTTCAGTGAAATACTTGATGCTCTAGTGAAACAGAGCTCTACAAGTTGTCAACACCTTCCACGGAAATGTCACCATACTGTCTATGCAGTGTGGGCTTTTGATCTGTCCTACTGTGTAGTAAAGGATGATGTTCCATGCTTGAAAGAGGGATGGTAATTAGTGAGTGACCTGACCATATCTGTGACTGTACTAAAGAGCTTAAACCCATTATACTGCATGTGAACATCAAGTCTAGAATGTGGCGCCCAGAGAGTGTAGTCCACTAATTATCCTAAAGCATATGGGTCGTTGATTAAGCATGAAGTTGTCTAGGAATTGAGTTGGTCAGCCAGAGATTAAAAACATTCAGCAAAAGAATTATATAAGCGTGGACTACAACTATATGGCAAGGTCAACAATTTTTTCCAAGAGGGTGGAACCAGAGATTGGGGAATGATATACCTTGACTAATGAGCTGCCATGTTGTGTAATGCCACGCACTTAAATGGTACGCATGATAGGTAAGCTATTACTCTACAGGTGAGTTTTGGGGAATAGAACACAGCTCTCTTCCTCTTCTAGTATAATTGTTTCTATGCAGGAGTTTAAAACCAGGAGGAATCTTGCCATCCAAGATGGTGTTGAAATTGTTCCTGGATCAGGTCTCAGTGAGACTGAAATTGTGGTTTTGCTCCTCTTAACGTATGTGAAACACATATGACTTTGACTATATTTCTTTCTAAGATGGTTGTCGCAAGAAGGAAGTAAACCTGGACATAGATATAGACTTCATTATGGGTTCAGTCCAGGTATATGTATAACATGGAGGCCTTACTGATCAAAGTGTACGGGGTGAATATAGGGGTGTACTCATCCATGCTCACCTGGATTCTGTTTTTTTGGCAACTGAGTTGCTGTCCCAGGCATGAACGCAGATTGATACGGTGGGTTTGAAACTGGGTGATGTTGCACTGTCACTGTGTGTGTGGTGTCTTAATTGAAGAGAAATTCTGGTCTTTCAGCCTCATTAGTTCCGCAACAATTCTATAGGAGCTCGTAACAAAAGTGAACTTTCTTTGAGTTGGACAGAGGTTGTCTTCACTTTAACTGTAAAGAGTACAACATCTGAGGTTAAGTGGTGTCCTCTTTCAGGGTAGTGGGAACATTTTTACCAATTAACACCTCTTTGTGTTTTTTACAGTTTGAAGACAATATTCTTAATATCTGTCTTGAACTACTGGATAGGAACACCAACTATCGAAATGACCCAGTTAGAGACTGTTCCCATAGAAATGATGCTACCTATGTGGGCAGGATAGTAAGTGCAATGGTGAGTAACTGATTTATCTATGGTGATAATTGTTAAAGAATAGATAACCATATTTTAGTAAATGTGTAGATGAGATTGTTTGGCCCAACTTATTGATAGAGGCACATATCATGTAATTCATTAATTCAACTTTCAGTGATCACACTATTTTGATGGATACAGAACAGATAATGCTGGGGTTAACCCTCAACTCTATACAAAGCAGCAATTTGTTTTACCGTCTCCTGTTTATTTTTATTCTGTCTCTCAGATTAGGAGTCTTGTTTCACCTTTGTCATCTCAGTTCTTCACATTCTTGATTTCAGTCACTCACATAATTAGATATCATAAAAGTGATTCATCCTAATCAGCATTTAACTTTCAAATGTTATATTTGAGGTGAAGTTCCATAAGATTCTTTCGGTGTTACAAAATGTTACTTCCTAACTCTTCTCTTGATTTTTCTTCTTCAATTCCTCATTCTGATTTTCTTTTTTTTTTACCCTCCTTCTCTCTTTTTGTGAAATTCTCTGCCAGGTTAATAGCAATGATGAATATGGTGTTGTGGAGGGAAGATGGGAAAAGGATTTCCCAGGTGGGGTGGAACCAATTACCTGGAGTGGAAGTGTTGAGATCCTTAGGAAGTGGCAGAGTGATGGATACCAGCCTGTCAAGTATGGTCAGTGCTGGGTGTTTGCAGGAGTGATGTGCACAGGTATGTCTTAATATAATTATGTTTCTCAATAGCGTAGACACACAGAGCCCAATTCACAAAGTCTTTGCTATGGGTAGGTGTGACTTACTCATGCATTACGTCTTGCTTTCTCATCAAAGTCAGAGTAAGGCAGTAGTGATACAAAAGTAAGTCAAAGCAATAGCTTTGTTAATTGGACCCACTATGTTTTATCATATTGAAATTGAATCTGTTGAGCCCAAAAGAGAATTTCAAACTGTTCATTTTAACTAAATTGCTTGAAAAACTTTGTCCAGGGACAAAGACACTGTTGAAGTGCTGACCAATCACAGCTCATGAAACAACATAGCATGATGACAATTTTAACTTGCCTGAGAGAAAGTTGTTTGTCTGTAGGCAAATGACATGTTGATATGTGATCACCTGAACACTACCTGAAGCTCCTTGACCACTTACGACTCCTCTTCTCAGCAAGCCACTTGCCCAGTTAAAAATGTGGATACTGATTTGTGTCCATATAATTGTGTGACACTTAAATAACTAAAGCTCTTACCAGCCCCACCCAAAACGAACCAAAGCCACCGAGTTGTCCCCTCTGAGCCATGGTTTACTGATATACTTAGGTTACAAATACAGCTGTGCCATAGGCATGAGCGTAAATGGAGGACCAATTACTATCTTAAAGCTAAAGAAACCTATAAACTCTCCATCCAAGCCTATAAAGATTTGATTCATAAGGAAAAGGCTTTGTACTTTACTTCTAAAATTGAATCAACAAAAAATTCCTCTAAAGAGTTGTTTGCAATGGTCAAAAAACCTATCCAAGCTCCCCGAGAACAATAATAATATGATCAACTAATCGTTCTGCAAACTCTAGCCACCTTCTTTCAAGAAAAGTTTAAATCTGTCTATAATATTTTATCGGTTAACAGGGAGCCTTTCTGTCTCTTGGCTGGAGATACCACTGTGGGTAATTTAGACCTAGTAACAGAGTCTGAAGATCTCGGCCAAAGAGATGCCTTACTGGCTTAAGAAATTGTTTCAATTTGGTCCAAGAATGACAACAAATGTTCTTTTTAGGCAGATGACAAACAACTACGACTAGCCATGTCTTGGACCATCTTGAAACAATTCGTAACCCTTGAGCAAAACGTATGGGTGAAGAGCTCTCCAGGCCTGTAAATGGGGTTATGAATGCCAGAATCCTTTTGGGAATGCCTAGCGGATGTAAAATAGTCACCTGTGGTCATAAACCTAAGTGTATGACCACATTTACCTCTATGAATAGAGGTCTGAAACATCACCGGGCTGTGTAGCATACTCTGGGTATCCATTATTGGAGTATCAGATATGACAGCAGTGGAGGAGGGGAGTGGTGTTCAATCTCTTAACAGGTGCAGAAAGGTTGTAAGTTTACATTGTCTAGGTGACTTTCACCAGGAAATGTTTGTTTCTTTTTGATTTTTGCCTTCATTGTGCTCAGTAGTGCTTACTTGAAGTTTAGAAGAGGAAAGAGAAATGCCTCATTTGTATGAGAGCTTGGGTTCAGATTAGTGATTTAATATAGCTTGTTTCCAAGCTGAATTTGCTGAAGGTTTATGGGGAGAGTTTTTTCCATGGGGTAAAGAATTTTCCTTGCATAGAAAAATTGTGTTTGCACATGGGATCCAGATCCCCTGAGTGGAGTTCTCTGTTATGTGATGTGAGTATGTTATGTTATGCTATGTTACAGTATGGATTTTAAGTTTTCTAACGTGTGACAAATCCCTGAAAGGGTGTCCTGGCCTAGAGAGATCTGAAACAAGGGGGTGATATCTGTTGGCAAAGCAATGTAAGCCCCTATATATGAACTGGAGAGGGATCATCCTTATGTTAACAGCTAGAGAGTTCCAGTGTATTGAAGTCAGGAGGGAGAAGAAACGAGCACCACCAGACCACCTGGGATACGAGGGATGGCAACCAGATTGGCAGAGGCAAAGCAAAGAGAGCAGGTGGACGGTAGGGACTGAATTTGCGTCTGAGATTTAAAGAGCCAATATTGGAAACAGCATGATGGACAATGCAGAGCGATTTGAAAATAGTGCACTTCCGAATAGGAAGTCAGTGGAGATTTTTAATGCCAGAGCTGATAGAGACACGTGACGGCAGGTTCAAGATGAAGCGGCCTGCAGAGTTTTTCACATTATGCAACTATTGTGACAAATATACTGGGATGATAAGACAGAGAGAATTTCCATATTCCTGGAAAAAGATGATAAAAGACTGGATCATAGTGTTACGAGCTGAGACAGAGAGCATCCTTTACAAATAGAAATAAAAAGCAGAAATCTAGGTAAGATTATGATCAAATATAAAACCTGGGTTTCTGACTGAGCTCATGGAGGGCAATATGTAGCCCAGCTCAGGAGGCCACCATAAAGATGCCCAAATGGACGGCTTGTTACCAAAATCAGAACTGCAGTTTTGTTACTGTTTAATTTGAGGCAATCATCTTCCATTCATTTACCTACCGCAGGGATACAGAACAATTTTTTTTTAAATGCCAGAGATGTCTGAAATAGACAGTGATTTGAGTTTCATCAGTGCTTGACGTGATATAAGTAGCTAGAGGAGTAATGTACATGGTAAATAAGTTGGGTTAATGGGTGACATGTGGGGTACTCCACAGACGATGGATACGTTCACTGAGTGAAATGGAGAGAGATAAACCGATTGAGGTTTTACTGATGGAAAAGAGCATTTGAGAACTGGTTGACAGATACCCAAACGGAAGAGATGGGAAATAAGCATATGACAGAGAAAGTATCAAAAGCTGCAGATAAGGACCACCTTGGTTCAAGATCATTCCTAGGTCTTCCGATACAGACCATGGGGCAGTTTTGGTGTTGTGTCATAGTTAGAAACCAGATTGGGCTTGATTTCAAATAATAGGAAAGTTGCAGGTTAACTGGCCTTTCCAAGTGTTTGGAGGGGAAAGTCAGTAGAAAGATAGGCTGGAATATTGCTCAAGACCTTAGGTTCCACAGGGTGGTGTTAGAGTAAGAAAATAACAAGAGCATGTTTCCAAGGGTCCAGGACCCTAGCAGAAGTTCACCTCGACTCAGTGATGTAAGACTTTCTCCATATGTGTTCTAGAGCTTAAGACTGGCGTGTGGCATCACATAATTCATCTGAGTATCATCTGTGACTAGCAGTGCAAGTCACAAAGAGCAACGTGTGTTAAAGTTAGTAGTAGATTTTTCATGTCGGATGTTTCTATTAAAGGCCCTGAACGAAGGTGGGAGACTAAGGGCCTGATTTTAATTTTGTACCACTTGTTTCAATAACCTTCTTCCCAAGAGGTTAACAATCAACCTAAAGAACATGCATTGTAAGAGAAGGGGAAGTGTGTGTTAATTCAGCCCATGTTTCAAAACTAACCTATACAGTCATCCCTTACAGTCCAAGTATAGCAGGCTTAGCTAACCAATGCTTCATTAACCCCAATAGATGTATAATCCACCAGTTCAGAAAACATCTTTTCTGAGTGAGTCCCTCTAATAAACAATCCCTTGAGAGACTAAGGCCAAGATAATGTTGATCATAGGTGACCTTAACTTAGGGTGAAAGGCCAGACATTAAACCTGCCAAGGACCCTCATGACAACATGTAGATCCTTGGCTTACGACAGGAAGTGAGAGGTGGCAAATAATGGCAAGCTCACACTGGATTGGATCTGGATTGTACGTTTAATGACAACCTTGAAATAAGTTTGAACTTGCAGATGCACTCACAAATACAGTCCTACTACTCTCTCACCTGCAACAACAATGTCAACCTATGTCTCTTTCAGTGCTGATGGGTTTGATTCAACTCACAATGCAAAAAATCCAATCTTCCCACTTGCATGTTAACCTCTATTAAAACATATAATCTGTTTTTGATATATCTTAACACCTTCCAAATCTAGAAAACCCAAGAGGGGCATTAAAGCAACAAAATAGTGGTTCACTGAAAAACTAGCAGAGCCAAAACATGTTAAATGCAGTCTGTAACAGCACTGGTGGATGTCAGAGGGAACACAGGACACAATTATTTGCAAGTTAAACATGAAAGGATACCACAAAGCCAACAAAAGACTAAAAAAAAAACTTAATACAACACTAAGGGCCTGATTAAGAGTTTGGGGTATGGCATATTTTATCACAAACGCGACGGATATCCCATCCACGGTATTACAAGTGCCTTAGGATATAATGCACTTCTAATTCAGCAGACGGGACATTCGTTACATTTGTGATGCAGTATCCCATCTGGAAATCTTTAAATCAGTTGCTAAGGGCCTGACATACGTTGGTGGTAAGTATATTCCGTCGCAACTGTGATGGAGTATGCTTACCACCAGTGCTGATCATGTTAGATCAGGGGTCTCCAACCTTTTGTGTAGTGAGAGCGACTTCTGATCACTGAAAATCATCATGAGCTACTAAAGGCCAAGCAACTCGCACATTTTTACGAGAGACCCCCCTCCACGCCCAGCTTCACTGATTTAAGCCTAAATTCTCGACTGTTAAAAAAATAGTTTGTGGCCTTGCCGCCCAGCGTTGGCTTTTACTCCACTGAACGGCCTAATCAGAGGCACCTTGGACGGATGCCAATGGCATCGCTTGAATCAAAGATACATCTTCCCATCCAGATTTGTACCTCTCCAGCTCTTTATGTGTTCCACACCTCACTCTTCCATCTACATAACCTTTGCATTGGAGCTGACATCTGACAGCAGAGGCATGTAGGTATTGGCCCAAATACTTTCTCCATGGTACCTTTAGGTGCCACATGGACTCTGTCCTGCAGTAATCAGAGAGGGGAAGTTCACTTCTGTGCCACAAGTTTTAACCTTCGGGCAGCAGACGCTGCGCTGATACTGGAAAGGCTAAACTACTATTCTAACTCCAGTCCCAAAACATATTGGGGAAAGTGAGCCATTACATATATATTCTAGATTAGTTTATACATTTTGTAAGTAAGCATCTCAGAGCAGTCTGAGTGACTGTGAACCCAGGCTCAGCTGAAAGCGAACAAACGGGAATAGCATGTTTGGCCTCTCCTGATCGCTGCAACCAGAAGACTCACTGAGCTAGCACTAAACCCATGGAGGCCAGGCAGGGTTGTCTAGCATTGAAGGATGCCCACAGATCAAGTAGTGCCAGGGTGCCCTTGATGTACGAATGGGATAATTTTGATTGTATAGCACTGCCTTAAGCAAATGACATGTTGCCATTTGCATTCTACCTTTCAGCTAGCAATGGCACCTTTTGTGAAGCTGGTACAACATGGCGTCCTCTAAAGGAATACAGAAGCGGAGCTGTAAAACAGCTGCCTGAAGTGCCCTTAATGTGGCACTGAACCTGCGCCTTAGCTCACCTCTAAGAGCTGAGTTAAAGTTGCTCTTCCAATCTTTTTCCATTTATGCAGTTTCTATCCCCTGCTGATGGAGAAATCCACCCTGTTTTTAGTCAACCGAGGTATTTGGTGGCATAAACCCAGCAGGGCTCCAGCTGTCGCTAGGCACCAGAATTCACACCGCAGGAAGCTGCCAGGAATCCATGAATAATTGTCTTCTCAAATATGTACATATACATTTCTGTTGCTCGATTGCTGTCAATACCTGGTGTGGATTTTAACAGGCCACATGAATAGTGTAATACTTGCTGGGGAAGTCGACACCCGGCAGGGGAAAATACCTTACGAGGCCAGGCAGACAGCTTGTGTTCTTTTCCCCCATGCTGCCCCACAAGCCACCACTGCTCACAACTAACAAAGCAACCGCAACTATTTCAGGCCAGGGCTTACCGATTTGTCTGCTGCTCCACACGCAGATCAGAGATGCGGTGCCAGACTGGAAAAGGCAGGTGGTGAGGGTACTGGTAGGGTAGCAGTTCAATACTGCCTGCACCATGCCACTCACACACTACCAAGCTTTCAGGCCCGTTTCTGCACTGGCACACGTAGTGCAGGTTGAAAGTGTGGTGCCAGGCTGCAAAAGGCAGGTCGCGCGGAGATCGCTCAGATGATGAACGTCGTCCTCTTCAGCCCGCCCCCAACTAAGCTCAGTTAAACCCATTAGATCACCTGGTTTGGGTGAGGGCGGGCAACGGCTATTAAAAAACAGGCCGAAAAATGCTAAAAGCCAATAAAGACCTACAAAATCAACATGTTGACGCGAGCTACCAGTAGCTTGCAATGGACCGGTTGGAGACCCTTATGTTAGCTGTTTCAGCGGCTGCTTACAGTCTCCCACTCCAAACTTTTAGCGCAGCTCAAATCCATAGGAGTAGTGGGTCAAGACCTGGACTGGCTGGCTTCCTTTCTGGAAGGGAGAGGTCAGGAGACTTGGATTCCTCCTTCCTCCTCAAAGTCGGTTGAGCTGGCAGTGGGGGACACCCAGGGCTCAGCCCTGAGCCCAACACTCTTTAATGTGTACCTCACTCCACTTGCCCAGATAGCAGAAGCCCTAGGGGCAAAAGTTACATCTTACGCTGACAAACCCTCAGCTGTTGTTCTAGTGTGGCAAGGGAGAAGAGATATCCAATGATTCTTTTAAAGCATGCTTGACTGTGGTATTCCACTGGATGGCCATACACCAAATAAAGTGTAATGCAGACAAAACGAAATTCTATTCTTCGGTAATACTTTCACTGAACTCTGGAAGAACTTTTGGCCTGAAGATGCCCCCAACCCGGGCACCAGGAGACACAGTCAAGAACTTAGGGGTCAAATTGGATAATTGTCTGTCATTCAAACCACAAATTAAATCAGTGGTTGGCACGTGCTTTGGAAAAATGCATTCTCTAAAAAAAGGTCCTGCAGTACCTCTCATTTCCAGCAAAACAAATTGTCATCCAGGCACTTATAAACTCAAGATTTGACTACGGTAATGGTCTCTATCATGGACTTCCTGAATGCTTACTTGACAGACTTTAGGTGGTCCAGAACGCTGCAGCCTGCCTTCTTTAATACCTACTTTTAAGAATGCATATGTCCCTGCACCTACACGCCCTCCACTGGCTTCCAATAGGAAAATTAATCATGTTTAAGGCATTAGCGTTGGTTCAGGGGGCACTCTTCCAGACAAATGCTGGCTATCTTAAAACAAGGTTTCACTTCTAAGCCCACTCGAGAAATTTGCACTCGGCTAAAAACCTTTTTGGCAAGATCCCCAGAAGTTGCTGCTGTAGAGTTCTGTGCCAGCTGCATAGAATAAGCTCCCCCATGAGCTTAGCACGGTGCATTCTATCTCAGTGTTAAAAAAAGGTTGAAAACTTGGCTTTTCATGAAGGAAAAAATTATCTTTCCATATTCCACTCTGCGACCTTGAGCTAAACGCCGGGAAACTCCCTGAAGTAGCTGTGTGCGGTACAAGTTGCCTTTCTTCTTCTCCTACCAACATAATGGTCTGCTCGCCGAAGTTAGATACAGGGGGACCATAGTTTGGTAACGCGGGGGACTACTCCATTTTTGCTTTGGGAAAACTTCTCAGCCCTAATAAGGGTCATAGACAAATGGCTGTATGTCCTCCCACCCAATGTAAATGGGCAGACAATTAGCTTTTTTTAACTGCCAGTCACCATCAGGAAACCCTTGTAGTAAGGGGCAATAAAAAATGCCCCCTGCACCATGGGAGATGACTTCCATGGCAAAGGTGGCAATTTATAACATTTTTAAATAACAAAATCCACTTTGAAAATAAAGAAAACTTTTGAAACTTTGCCATACGGCTCCATCATATTTGACGGAGCCGTACGGCAACGTTCCAATACATTGGTAGGAACCGGCTTGAAAGCGGTTCCTGTCAATGGTTGAAATGTCTATCAGGCAAACGAACATATTAAAATTTGGCAGGTGGTTACTCCATCACAGTGATGGAGTATGTAGTAAAAATCACCCTTCAAAATTTAAATCAGCCCGTAAAGGAATTTGCAAAAATCACAAGATATTGAGGGAACACCAAGACTCAAACCGGATTACCCTGTTCCAGCTCTGGCCTATATGCCACATCCTCTCCTTCTTTCAAATACTACATTTGGCAATATTGAGGTTTCTATGGGCTGTCAAATAACCCCAAATTTGATTTAGGAAGTGCGTTCTGCCACCATATGATGGAGGCTTAGGCTTAGCCGGCAATTACACTACTAGGCAAGACAAATTATTCCTATAAATGTCTGGCTATGCTCGGATCAAGAGGATCCCACGGTGGCATCAGAACTGAAAAGTATAGAACCATATGGCCGACTTCATTTACTTTATGGCACACATACACACCTTGACCTCCCCAAGCTACAAAGAAGAACATGGCCTGCTGGCATCGAGCACTCCACAAGCGTGAGAAATACAGCAAGGCTGGATGACTTTAGAGAATGAGACCTTACTTGTGTCTCCAGGCTCGGGAATATTTGGGAGGCAGATCACATTAGACCCTTCTCTCATTTGCTTGAGACATACTATATGCATTGCACTCAATTATATTGATAATTGCAAATACGTTAGGCGCTGGAAGCCCACCAACAAGACCTCACTAACTGCTCAGAATATAATCCTCTAAAGAAACAAATTACTCTTTCAGCCATAGATGGTAAGGCCATGTCTAGACTTTACCATGCACCAGTGGCTACTACTGCTGACGCCTTGATGACACTGAGCGACAGGTGGGCAAAGGATGTCAGCCCTTTAGATAATGCAGACTGGGTAGAAGCAAAGATGTCCCCTCGAGTAGTGACCATGAGATTAGGACTCATTCAGTTGAAATACTTGCACCGATTATACAGCCCATCTAGGCTCGGCAAAGTAAAGAAGGGTCTTGACCCCTCTTTTCGCAGGTGAAAAGTTGAGCAGGGCATCGTTTACCATACTGTGTGGATGAACCCAAACATACAGCGATGCTGGGCATGTATCCCCTTGATTCTTATGGAGGTAGTGAGCAGAATGGTTGTGGTCAATCCCATGATGGCCCTCCTGGAACAAGCTGATGAAGGGGATGGCCATGAACTCCAAGACTCTTTGTGGCTTTGGGACTTCTAGTTGCTAAATGAGATACCGCTCATCATTGGTCCACCAAGAGGGCACATTCTTTACAAGAGTTGTTGCATGGTATGGATTGGTGCACAGGGGTGAGGAATATGTTTAGAAATCATGGGGCTGCCCCTAAAACATATTAAAGTATGAAGTGTATGGCTGAACTATTTCCCCATTGCAAGGATCTAGGCAAGAAACACTGTAATTATGTATATGATTTGATAATTTACCTTCAGGGGTGTATGATTGTGCCTATTGTTTTTTTTTTTTTTTTAATGGTTTTTATACATGCTTGTTTTCAAGAAAAACAGTGTTATAAATAAATAAATTTGAGAGTTCTTTATTCTACTGACATTCATCCTGTTGTTGCACTACCCTCTGCTTACCAGATTCAATGATCACTATCGGGAAGTGTATTATTAGTTGGTGCGGGTGCGAGACTTCATCAAGTAATAATGTCACTATTCTGTATCAGGTCCAGTTTCTTTTTTACCAACACTTAGCTCAGTTCTGGATAGCTGTGGCACAGAGTAGTCGAGATTAACTCAAAGGCCAAAATAGTCAATAAGCAAAAACTGAACACAATAAAAATCCCTCTCCGATTTATAAAAATTGTAAATATTTTTTTATCTGCAGATGGACAAGAAAATGACAAAAATCTGCTTTTATGGTCGATATTGACCAAATAAAGATTCTTTGCCTGACTGTCTGACTGACAAAAATCTGATGAAGGGAACCTGAGTTATGATTTTGCAGGGTTTTCATAAATCACTGCAGTTCACTCCAAAATGTTTTGTAAATCACTGCTTTTCACTATTTTCAGAAGTCTAGGAACTTGTACATGATGGTCCATACCAAAATCAAAGTTTCAGGCCAACCGTGATGGAGTGCAGGGTCGGGTGCAGGCGCAAGTGCCGGGGTGGCCTCGGTCACAATTTTGCCTTTGTATTTGAAACTTTTCTTGTTGTTTTTCTCAATGACAAGCTCATCAGTGAGGTCCTCAGCAACTTGAGTCCAGTGTTGGTTTCGAAGTTGGTAGACAGTCGAAGTCCAGTGGTACAGTGAACGTCTTGGCTCTCGACAGCGTTCGAGGCTACCCATGAACTGACAGGTTGAGGTAGCCCATGCTCCCTGGACTCTGCCCCAAAAACTTTTGCTCAAGGCTCTCAAATTGTGTTTCTGTCAGGAGAAAAAGTACACTCTAGCACCAGGACCCAGACCAGGGCCTGGGGAGCACCTAGGACTCTATCTCATGTTTACACCAGCGGAGTCCAGGGCAAGTCCAGTTGCAAATGGTGCAGGGCTTTTCTGGCTTTTGTATCCCTGAGGCTTAAGAGGAGGCTAGTCAACTAGCCACTGGGGTCCACTCACTGGTCTTTGTCACAAGTGAGAGCAGTCCAGTCCTTGGGGTCTCTTACCATGGGTTTAACAGCAGGAGCAGTGACGTCCAGTGACATGATGTCAATGATGTCACCTGACTAGTGCTCATTGTTCAAAGTCCAGCAACCTTAGGATGTTATATTACAGCATTCCAAAGAGGTCAGTTGGGCTGAGTAGAGGAGCTGGCTGGGGTGATTTGAAGAAAGCTCTTACCTGAACTGACTCCACAGATGTTGTGTGCATTAATACGGAACATTTAACAAGCATCATTTCTCTTTCTGAAGTCCTGTCTTGGTTCAGCAGATAAAGTAATGCTTGGTGCAGCCTTTATTTCTGTGGTCTACAGTTACAGCAGATGCAATCCTTCTTCTGTTCTTTCTGTGTCCAGCCATATTCTGAGACTAGAAGTCACAGGTGCCACTTTTATGCCAATTTTGACGGGGGGAGGAATACCTAGCAAATGGGAGCGAAATTCCCAAAGGGCAACTCTACCCACTTTTACATCACTTCTTCTCGAGTTGGCACTAAATAATCCAACAGTGCATCTCTCTGCCCAAATCCAAAATGCTGGTACCCTTCTTCCCTGGGTCAGAGCTATAGGCACATCCATGAGTTGTGTCCAGTATAATTAGCCACTCCTACGGGAAATTTGGTTCTGCAATGCTTTTTCCTCCCCTCGAGGAAATGCCAGCCTGTCTTCCTACACAAAGGAGCGGGCAAGCTAAGGTGTGAATTGCATTTGCCTCTCAGCAGTGGTAGCCCCTGTGAAGCAGGGCCATCTGTGGCTACAACCCTCTAGCCATCCTGTCAGAAGGAGGTCACACCTAACATGTGGAAGGGCTGGTGAACGTGCAAAAAGAGTCATTTCCTTACAATCACCAGCAGCTACTTTTCTTGATTGTTCTTTAACATGATTTACCCTTTCAGTATGTTTGCAATGAAAAGTATGGGTTTGTCTAGATGTTTTCATTTTAGTCAGATCACTCTTGGCTATGTCCACAATAATTTTTAAATCACCCTTAATGCATTGCATTCATTGATGAGTGAACTCTTTGACCTACCAGAGCACCAATTTTCTACATGCATACTTACCACGCAATCATTTCTGAAATGCTGCCAGTTGACTCACTGTTCAATGTTGATTCTAACATTTATTCTCATGACCCAAGCTTGTCTTTAACTCGTGTGACTGAATACCATACGTCCCCACTCTTTGTCAGTTTCATTTTGAGAACATGGATGACTGTCAGAAAGAGCTGCATGTTGGTTGAGATAACTGACTGTGATTTTAGAAATGAAGGGGAAATATTGATGATGGGTGAGAAATTGATGATCATCATTTTCTTGGTGGTGCCTGGAAGACAATAAATTCAACAGAATTCTGTGAAGATCACAGAGCAGAACCTATTCCAAAAACCCAGAGATCTTAATCACTGACTAACAGCTGTAGGTGGGTCTCATGACTGATGCCCTGGATAAACCAATATGGAAATTGAAAAATCTACTGAGCTATGTTTAGCATAATTAGTTATCCCAGTATGTTCAGATGAATGAAAGACAATAATTAGAGTGATCTACAACTGCAAAACGGCTGTGTAGCACTCTACTGCGATTTTCAAGTAATGGTGCTACATTTATTGAGTATGATGAAAGGAGTAATCAGCCTTCTCAAATGCAAAAAGTTCATCTGCAGGTTACTTGTCAATATCTGAAGAAGGTACGTCGATGGATTAAGCTATCCCACTAGCACGATGAATTTGTAAAATATTGATAAATTTCAACAGTTATGTGGGAGTGCAATCCAATAGTCAGTGTGCGGTTAGAAGTAGTCAGCTAGGACATCAGAAGTACATAGAAGCACATATTGAAGAAGTTCATTCAACTTATGAATTGTTAGATGTTGCTGTCATTATAAATGCTGAGTATTCATATATTGCCTTTTATTTATTAGTGCTGCGATGCTTGGGTATTCCCACACGTGCGATCACCAACTTCCTTTCTGCTCACAACACCGATGGTAACCTGGACATTGATCTATTCTACGATGAGAATGGCAAATTACTAGACGACATGACCAAGGACAGCATATGGTTAGTTGAACAAACTCACTATCCATTACATTGTCATTACACACCATCATGCATGAGGTTAGAAGGGAGAATATACTTCCTGTTGATGATGTAAGATAATACATTATAGTTAGCGGTAGTACTTTATGTGTGTATATTTATCCAAATGTGTAAATATGTAATTTTGCAAATAAAAGAATGCTTTACTGTACATGATTTGATCACAAGGTAGAGCAACGTTTTTAGAAGCAAACTCAATTTGATGTAAGACTGGTAAATACCTTTCATATAGGGAGCCCCATTTGATAACCCGAAATTGGTGGCTGGATTCACAGAATCTTTTCTGTACAATACTTAGACTTGCACATAGAAAAATTGGTCAACTCAGCACACAGAATTTGATCCTAAGTTACAAATGTAGTATCATCGTGGAAATGTCATGAGTGCCGACGTTCTTCCAAGTATACAGATTTTACAATCTCTGTAATGGTACCTATGCAAAGACTGGTATTTCTTCTGGGTGTGTGTCCTTGGTGATAAATATGCACATGTGGTGAACATCGAAAATCATAACTTTGTGGGTAATCTTGAACATGTGTAGTGCCTTTCTTATACTTTATTGCACTTCTGCATTTAAGTATTGAATGAACCACGCCCGGGAGGAGCAGAAGTTGGGGGAAAACATACCATGCCACATTTTTCCAAGGTGTATGAGGGAATTCAAGCTTTCACATTAAATATATGCCTTTGAAATGAAGAAAACATGCAGTGGAACAACATTTGCGTCAATTTTGAAATTACCTCATACTAATATACACATTTTCATAGGATTTCCCCATAAGGAGCAAGGAAAGACAGATGTAGCCAGAAAGCTACACAGTTCCTACTAAATTCTCACATATGCCTAATGAAATACTTTTTTACTTTTACAGCCCTAGCTACTCTTAAAATTGTATTAAGAGGATTTTTAACTATAGTTTGCATCCGTACAGGGATATATGGATTCTTTAAGCCAAACTACAAAGCAATGGAATGCTTATAAAGATATTATTTTTATTTAAGCATTCTCCAAAAATAATATCATTCTATATATTAATTGTGAGAAATCAGGACCTGTTTGCAGTGTCCCCACACTTTTTGTCACCATTTTGGCTACTAGATGCTGGTTTTCTGACTCTGTCTGTGCCCTGGGCTCTGCTAACCAAAACCAGGGCCTGTGCTCTGATTAAAAGTACATGGTAATTAGGTATAATTACAATTGGTACTGACAACCTACCTGTAAGTCCCTAGTATATGGTAGCGCATGTAGGTTTAGAGGCCCAGTAGACTTAATGCACTTAAGTGTGCACTACTGTGGTGGCTGTTGTCATTTTAAAAGCCAGCCCTGCCTTGCAGGCTGCTTTTAAAGTTGAATTATAAGCAAATTCGACTTTGGAATTAAAGGCACTTCCAAAGTAGTAATCTACCTTATTTTTACATATGTGACGCCTAAGGTATCCCTGGGTACCCCAGGGGTAGGGTGCCATGTAACTATAAGCATGGACATTATAAAATATGTTTTTTAAACCCTGGTGAGGGAAAAACTGTCAAACTAGAGGCTTACATTGCAATATTTTATTTAAGTATAAATATTGACAGGAGTGAGATCAAAATGTCATTCAAGGACTTAAAATTATAGTTACGATAAATCCAACAACTTGCCACTGTTAGATATATAATAACTATCACAGAAAATAAGTTATTAAATTTTCTTTTCTGTAAGCAAGAATCCAGCCTTCCAGCTGCCCTCTCCTGATTGGTTAGCCTCTGCCAGGCTGAGCCAAGCTGTCCAAAAGACCTGCTAGAGAGACAATGGATTTCATGTGGGTGGAGGACTGCAGCTGCAGAAGCAAAAAACAGGATGTGGGTGGGGTGGGGTGGCCAAACTGGTCTTTAAAGGGAAAATGGTACTTTAGGACAGCACAGCCTCACCCCCACATCCTGCAACCCCAGCCACACAGGAGCCCCTGTTATAAGATTAGGGATCGAGATGGAAGGAGAGTGTTAGGGAATCTTAGCTACGCCAGTAGGGTTGGCTTAGCCTGATTTAACCTCCAGGGAGAGAATTTCTCCATGTTGGATTTTGAAAGAGTAGTGCTTTCTGGGACAAGAATATGCCACACTTTGGAGGAAGTGGTCATACAGCTGGGTGGCGCCCTGCATCCCATTGTTCAGGGGTGCCCCCCTACTTGACGCCCAAGAACACAGCATAAATATAGATCAGTTTCCAAGCATATCAGATCTGCTGCCTAAAACTTCAAGGAGAAGAAGGACTGTCCTGCTGGAAACCTGATCAGCATCTGCAGGACTACACCTGCTGCTAATTCTGGGACAGAAGCTCTAAGGACTTTGCCTTGCTTCAAGAAGGATTAAGGAGTGGACTCCCTGCAAGCAACAGGTTAACAGAGCCCACCTGCATCATCTCCACCAAGGAGTCCCGATCCTGGAGTGCATCCAGTGGACTTTTAAGGATTTGGCCAGGTGCATTGTGGGAATTGTAGTCCCAACATCCCAAGGACCATCTCAGAGTTTCAAGTCCCCTGGATTGGTGTTGTGGACACTTTGAACCCTCAAGAAGACCTTCTGGAAGAAGCTCCACAAGTTTGGAGAAGTTTGGAGCAACTTTTGTAAAAAGCTCCATAAGTCGACCAGGTGCATTGTGGGAGTTGTTGTCCCGGACTCCAAGAGGCAAACCAGAGCTTCTGAACCCTTGGCTGGGGCCGTGTACCACTTTCCTGCATCAAAAAACACTTCTGTAAGTAAGTGTAAAGAACTCTTGACTTTGTCCCGGTCCAGCATGAATGTTTTTTGAACCCTTTGAGTGCTATTTGCTTCTAAACGCTAGTTTACTTTTAATCTTTAACCCCTTCGCTGCGTTCGTCGGCCAACGGCCGTCGCGAGCACTACCTCGGTAGTGCTGCGCACGTCCGTTGGCCGACGCGGCCCCGCCCACTCCTTTAAACCGCCGCACCACGGTGGAATGTTCGCCGCGGTAAAGGGGTTAAAAAGTCATATCTCTGGTTCTCTACATTGGATTTTTGTTGTTTTGGAGTCTATTTGTTCACAAAGATATAATCTATTTTTATAAATTGGTGTTGGATTTTTATTGTGTGTTGTGTCTTACTTATTTAATGTATTGGTGTTTTTAAATGCTTTACACACCTGTCTCCTAAGTTACACCTGCCTGCTCATTGCCAGCTACCAAGGGTTGAGCAAGGGAATAATTTATTGAGACCTTGACTGAACCTTTTATTGTGTTTATGGCCTTATTACTAGTGGTAAGTCCCTACTTATCACTACTACCCACTTCCCAACATTAATATTCTGCTCAATATAGTAATTATACAGGTTACAAGAAGTTTAATCATTTTAGTGATATTGGCATCTTGTTGCAAGGTGATTATATGTGTATCTGTTCATGTGACTTCAATATGAGGCCTTAACGTTTTTATCCCTACAGGAATTTCCATATGTGGAATGAATCCTGGTTTATTCGGCGAGACCTGGGAGATTTCTATGATGGATGGCAGGTTCTGGACTCAACTCCGCAGGAGGAAAGTCAAGGTAACCTCAGAGTTCTAGCAGATGCCACATTGTCATCAGTATGTATGACTTCTGAAATCTCAGGAGGCTAGTATGTGAAAACTTTCAAGTGATTCAAAAAAAGTCACAATCGTGTTAATGGCATGTTTTTTCATAGAGCAATGTACGCTAACACATATAGCCCTTGTCATGAGTAGTGGGTGTTAAAGTTGTGTTGATTACACCACCAGAATACTTAGCAGCAGGAGTGTACTAATACCTCATCATACCTTGTCATGGATGTGGGAGCACTGAGGATTCCATTAAAATATTATAACACACTTGAGTGACATTCTGTTTGCATTTACTTTCCAGCTTTATACTTGATGTTCTGCGATCAGGGATTCAAAGTTCAAAGTCCAATGGGCAGATAAGCTAATAGGAGAATTGCAATCTTACTTAAGTTACTAGCTTAATACATTTAAATAAAAAAATGTAATTATGCATTAGAAACAAGTAGACAAAATGTATCATACATATGAATAATTGATTTTTAACTCTATGTGTGTATTCTCTACTTTATTAATCTTCAAACCCTTAAAACGGTATTGAATTATTATTTTACGAGCAAAAATATAGTTATTTAGCAAATTATTTAAAAAGAATGCAAACTTGTGCCTCATTGATGCATCCTTGTTTTCGGTCAGTGTACTGCTGCACAACTCTTAATGCAGTGAGCGTTTACTTCATACTTCATATTTGCTGCAGGGTTATTTCGCTGTGGTCCTACCTCCGTCAAGGCCATCAAAGAAGGGGACATTCAGCTGAAGTACGACGCACCCTTTGTTTTTGCAGAGGTGAATGCTGACCGTGCCAACTGGGTTTACTATGGTCCCAACAGGAAGGAGAGGGTATATTCAGATACCTACTATATTGGCCAGATGATGAGCACCAAGGCTGTGGGCAGCAATGAGCGCGTCGATGTCACTGATACCTACAAATATCCAGAAGGTAAAAAGAATTACACATGCTTATCAATTGTCCCTCCATTTTAATAGTGACTCAGAAGTTCTTCATAAATGTTCCTATATTGCCTATAATCAAAACTTTGTAGACCTATTCCTTTTTCTACATTGGCTGATGATGCCAAGTTTTGTGGTGATTAGTTAAGAAGGTGCAAAGAAAAAGGGGGTTTCCCAAAACACGTTTTTTCCACCAATGTATTTTCCATAGACTTTTCACTCAGATATAACGACAAAATAGGTGAAAGGATTTACATGAAATTTGCCAGCAAAATAGAATAATGGTGTTGAAAGGGTCCTTTTTGTTATTTGATGTAAACTCATTCAGTAGTTTTTAAGTAATAAGGGACAGAAACGTAGTGATATATTGGGCCTCAATATAGCACAGTAAATTTCAGTTATACCACAGTTCATACCAATGACAAAACACAATATTATTGATCGATGAAAGCCCTTACAAAATAAAAAGGCAGCCAAATTGTTTAGACCACACTTTGTCTTTGTTCTGAGTTTGAACTTCAAATATAGTTTTATTACTGCTTTTGTGATCTATAGGAAGAAATGAGACATTGTATCAGCGTCTGTATAGGTAGGGAAAAGTATTTTAATTGTTTTATATATATTTAAAAAAGAGTACGGAGTACCGTGGTACTTCCTCAAAGCTATCTAGGAAGTACCACGGTACCTATTAAAATAAAAAAATAATTGCATAATACAAAACAGACTCTCTGACAAGCCACACCACTCTACGACATGCCACTACACTCTGCAACACGCCACTTCACTCCACAACACCCCACTCCTCTCTATGTCACTCAACTCCACCTATGTTACTCCATACCACTCCATTCAATGACACTGCACTCTACGACATGCCACTCCACTCTACAACATGCCACTGCACTCCACTTCATGACACGTCACTCCACTTTATGACATGCCACTCTACTCTAGGTCACTCCACTCTAAGACACTCTACAACATGCCACTTTAAGGCACACCAGTCCACTGCCCTCCATGACACTCCACTCTATGCCACTCCACTCAACAATTTTCTGCTCCACCAGATGCCTCTCCACTCTACGTCACTCTACTCCACTCTACAATATGCCAATACACCCCACTCACCCTCTTTGCCACTCCATGCCACTTCACTCCAATCTAATCTATGACACACTACTCCACTTTACTCCACTGTACTCTACTACTTTTTTCTATGCCACTTCACTTTATGCCACTCCACTCTGAGGCCTTGCACGACCCAACACTGTATGACACGCCACTCCACTCTACTCCATGACACAGCACTTCACTCTATGCCACTCCACTCTACAACACTCTACTCTATTCCCCTCTTCTTACGCCACTTTCCGACATTCTACAACGTGTCACTCTATAACACTCCACTCCACTTTAGTCTATGACACACCACCATACGCCACTCCACTCTACAACAGTCACTCCACTCTATGGCACTTTACTCCACTCTATGCTTTGCCACTCCACTCCACTGTGCTCCACCACACTCTATGGAACTCCCTCTACGCCACTCCAGTCTACTTCACTCCACTGTACTTTACGAAATACTACTCCACTCTACTCCATTCTACTCCACACCACTTTAATCAACTCCACTCTAAAACACTGTACGACGCAACATGGTATGACACGCTACTCCACTCTACTCCATAACATGGCACTCCACTCTATTCCACTCCACAACACTCTATTCTACTCTGTGCCTCTCCACCTTCTGACACTCTATGACAGTCTACGACATGCCACGCTATAACATGCCACTCCACTCTACTCTACAGTACAACATGCCACTCCACTATACGCCACTCCACTCTATGGCCATCCACTCTACGCCTCTCTACTCCATTCTACAACACTGTACGACATGTCACTCCACTCTATAACATGCCACTCTACTCAATGCACTCCACTCTATGACACTCAACACCATTCCACTCCACGACATGCCACTCCGCTTTGCAACATGCCACTCCACTATACGCTACTCCTCTCTACGCCCTTCCACTATAAGACACTCTACGACATGTCACTCAATGACATGCCACCCTACTCTACTCTACAACATGCCACTCTAATCTACGCCACTCCACTCTACTCTATGACACACCACTCCACTCTATGACATTCCACTCCACTCCACTCTAGGACACGCCGGTCCACTCTACAACACACCACTCCACTCTAAAAGATGCCACTCCACTCTATGACATGCCACTCCACTTTGGGGCACTGCACTCTGCTCCGCTCTAACACACTCTGTGACATGCCACTCTATGAGACGCCACTCCACTGTACTCTACAACACACCACTCCAATCTACATCATTCTACTCCATTCTATGCCCCTCCACTCTATGACACTGTATGACACGCCACTCCACTCCACTCTACGACACACCAATCCACTCTATGACATGCCACTCCATTCTACGACATGTCACCCCACTCTACGACACTCCACTCCACTCCACTCCACCCTACGACACTACACAGCACTCCACTCTACGACATGCCACTCCACTGTATGCCACTCCACTCTTTGGCCCTCCAGTCTAAGACACTCTATGCCATGCCACTCTGTGACATGTCACTCCACTCTACTCTACGACACTCCACACCATTCCCCTCTACGACACGCCAGTGCACTCTGTTACACGCCACTCCACTCTACGACAGGCCATTCCACTCTACAACAAGCCACTCCACTCTGTGGCACTCCAATCTACTCCACTCCACTCTAAGACACTCTATGACACGCCACTGTATTACACACTACTCCACTCTACTCTACGACATGCCACTCCACTTTATACCACTCCACTCTTCAAAAATCTACTCCACTCTATGCCGCTCCACTCTGCGCCACTCAACTCCACTCTGCGACACACCACTCCACTCTATGACACTTTACTCCACTCAATGACACTTTACTCTACTCTATGCTACGCCACTGCACTCTACTCTACTCACTCTGTAACACTTTATTCCACTTTATGGCACTCTACGACACTCCACTCTACTCCACTTTAAGTCACTCCATTGTACCCCACTCTACGACACTCTACTTCACTCTGTGACACTCTATGCCCCTCCATTCTATGACATTCTACTCCACTCTATGCTGCTCCACTCTACAACACTCTCCTTCATTCTATGCCAATCTACAACACTGTACTCCAATCTATGGCACTCTACAACACTCTACGCAACTCCCTCTATGCCACTCCTTGCTACTTTACTCCAGTCTACTCTATGACACACTTCTACACTCTACTCCACTCTACGGCACTGTCCAACACTCAAGGGCATAGGATGGCAAGCTAGTCAATTTAAAATCTCTATTCTCCTTTAGGCTCTGAGAAAGAAAGAGAAGTGTTCAACAAGGCCCTCCGTAGACTTCAAATGAATGGAAGCATGGTGAACGAGAATGTGGAGGAGCGGAATACCCCAGCGAGACTGCGTAACCGAGTTAGAGAACCACAGCCCAGGACAACAACCCGGGCTGGAGATGCTGCAGCCCCTGCTATCTCTGGAAAGTTCAAGATAACATCCGGCGCTGTGGTTGGGGAGGATATCAACCTTACTTTGAATCTCAAAAACCTGTCTCCTGAGACCAAAAAAGTGCAGGTGAAAATAAGCTGCTTCTCCATCCTCTACACTGGAAGACGGATACAGGACATTTTCACAGATAACAAGTTTGTTACTCTTGTTCCAAAAGGAGGTAAGTTTGCAGAACGAGATAGATAATACACAGATGTGAGACTGATGTGAAATGGAGTCCTGTTATAAAGGAGAGTAGAGGCGATTAAAAGCCCTAAAACTGGAAATTTACACACAATGGCAGAGATCCATCATTGCCCACTATCTGTGTACTCTAGGGGTTAAGAATAAAGGACACCACAGGGAGGAAGATATATCAGTACATCACCAGCAAAAGGTACTGAAAAGAAAGTAATGTGTAGAGTCAAATGGTGAAACAAGAAGGTGCTCAATTTTGATACAACATCTAATAAAGCGTGAAGAGTGAACAAGGGCGCCATGGGAGAATAGGGCACAGTCAGCTGGAGCCATTAGGAACATTATGGGAAGTACACTGAACTTGAAACTAGCCAGCAGAGGTCAACATAGTAAGGGAATAAAAATTTCCATCCATACATTAGTGTTAAACAGAACAGATAAATATCCACATATTTGAGGATCACTACAAACCCAAAGTAATGCCTCTTTTGTTTTATCTATGAATTCTTTTCTAAATGGAAAATCAAAGCTGTAAAATGGCAATTATTTGATATATTGAATTTGTTTTCTGCAGAGACCAATATTCCATTAATGATATACTACACAGAATATGGAAGGTATTTGGCCAACAACTCTATGCTTGCAATGACAGCACTGTGTGAAGTTTCGAATGGAGAAAAACTGCTAGTGCGGAAAGACATCTCGCTTGACAACCCGGCCGTGCACATCAGGGTAAATTTACTATGGGAAATGGTAGCCTGAGGTCAGGGGACACAAATGTTGGACTAGACATATCATCTTTTTATTCATAGGACGACACCTTTTCATGTAGACTTGAACACTCTATGGAATTTCCTTCAAGTTTCAATCTTGTCAAATTATGATAATAGGATTTCAAGAGAATATTCAAAGTTATTTATTTATTATTAATTTATTTAGTTTTGTAAAGTGCTCACAATTCACTGAAAGGGCCACTTCAGAGCACTATAGAAGAGTTAAGCTAATAGAAGTACAGAGTATAGCGAGAGAAAGAATCTTCAGATTCAATAGGTAAACAAGTTCAAATAAATTGGGATTTAGGAGTCTCGCCTAAACTATAGAATCCGAAATCCATTAAAGTGAGTCCTTTTGTAAAACATTGGTCCCAAAGCATAGAACACTTTGCATTCTTAAATCAGTGCAACTAAATTTACCAATGGAAAGACTAAGGGCCTGATTTATAATCTGGTGGATGACCTGTCCTCCGCCAGGTCAATGGAGTAAATTACTCATTTTCCCTGACAGAGGTGTCGCCTGCCAAATTATGAAACCTCGCCTGGCTCAGTGGACATTTCAAGCATGATGGCGGTTCCTTCCAATGCATTGTAAATTTGCCAGACAACTCCGTCAAACATGACAGAGCTGTGTGTCAAAGTTAAATTTTTTATTTTTTATTAAATCTTTTTATTAAAGTTAGGCAGTCATACAGCAGATGTTAAAGTGGGATTTTCTTTTCGAAAATAACAAAATAAAAAATGTCCCCCTCGCGATGAGAGTTTCTTCTCATGGCGACGGGAATATGAGCACTTTTCAGTGACCCTTAACCCCAGGTTTTTCCTGGCGGTGACAGGCATTGAAAAACAGCTGTATGTCCACCCATCTAAATTTTGTGGACATACATAGAGGTAAACCTCCGACGGCTCTTACTCAGTGGGGCCTTTGGAAGAGTTTAACCACAGCAGAGACGGAGTGGTCTGCCCCGTTGTTAAACTATGGTCCATCCAAATTTAAATCAGCGGGTGAGTGGACCACAGTCTTGGTAGGGAGGGACCTCCATCGCCATTTCGACAGAGTTCCTTTTCCACAAAGATATAAATCAGGCCCTAAATTTGTGATGTACAAAAGTAGTTTGTGATTTGTAATTACAATTATGAATCACAAAGCACACAATGCAACCTTTTGCGAAGGCAAAATAGAAAACATTGTATGCACAAATAATGTGTGATGATTTTTGTGGATGAAAATCATTACATGTTTGTCACCTGCTTGTGCAAGCTGCCAACATTGGAGGTTACAGACATTAATCTCATGGATAACTGCATGCACTAAAATGCCTGCATACTACGATTTTGGATGCTCGGATAGAGGTCTGATGTCCCGAGCAGGCCTCCCTCCCAGCATTTGCCACTTTTCACTAGGAATCACAAGTCAATTTCTGCCTCGTTATTTATTATTCATGATCCAGGAGGTGACAACTCTTAGGTAAAAGCGAGTTTGCCCTGCAAGGGCTCTGAATATAGCTTGTACCGCAAAAGTAGTGTCTGGTGACAGCACAACACAATAATTGTGCTGTGACCAACCTGTTCTGCAGAAAAGGCTCATACAGTTTTACGTTACTTTTTTATCAGATAAAAACATAAATACTACTAAAATAGTCCCCAAAATAGTTTGTTATTGAAATGCAGAATTTTCAAAAACGAACCTTAAGTTTAAGTTTTTCTAGTTTTCTATGGCTGATTGGGCTTCTATCTCATTAAAAGCAAGGAGTGCAGCCCCGAGAGATGTGCGTGAACCAGCAGCTGCTAGACAAGAGGCTGTGTGGGCGTCACAGGAGGTTGGAGCTGTGTTTTTTCACCCAAACATTTGGGTGATACATTGCTCCTGCTCCTGCTGCACTCTCGATTTTCCCAGAGCGCACAGGAGGGAGGTTGGGACCTCATCACCCTCAGAGTGCTTCCTTTGCAGGCCTGTAATAAAATATATGTAGCCAAAGAAGCCTTCTGATTCACTAGCCAGCCTCAAACCTTTCACTGCAGGAGCTAATTAACCTCTCAGTGCAGCACCCACTGTCAAACCACAACTGGGTCAGGTACTCTGTGCAGATCATCAAGGGCACATCACTGACACAACAGTCATCCTCAGAATGCACAAACTGTGTCTGGTCCAGTGTCAGTGTATCAACTACTGCTTAATCCTTCTGCAGTTCCAAAGCTTTTAGGTCACACTGGTGCTAATGTGCTCTCAAATCTTCGTATGCTTGAACTGGATACTGGACATTATTACTGTGACCAATTCAACACTAATAACCAAAGCTCATTAGTATTATCTATTTCTGCAGTTAGTTAGAATCCCCCAATCCATGAAGCATAATCGGCACAGCCTGAAAATGACATGTAAGACTTTGCTCACACCTCCGATTCTTAATATTTCCAACCGATTTCCTATGGTCCTCAGTAGGTTTGTAAAAACAATTATTTATTATAAGGAGCTCTTACTACTTGGAATTAGCCTGATAGGGAGTGCCAATGTTTAATGAAGAGGAAATTGAGGCCCAGAGAAAAACGTGACTTGGCCATAGAGGAGAGGTGTGGCACAGTGGCTAGGACGGCTAAGGCTAACCCGGATTGCAGGGTTTGATCCCCAGGGGCAACTCAGCTCAGTGCCATGTGACTCTGGGCAATAGCTCACTAAGTCTCCCCGACGCCCCCTGGCGCCTTGAGACCCCTAGGTCGCAGTTTGCGCTTTACGAATACCGGATTTTATTTTATTATTAGAATCGCCCAATTTGTTCATGCAGAATAGTGTATAATAAAACTCAGCTCACATGGGTCCAATCTATCACCCTAAATTATCAGACCATAACTAGAGGAGTTTGGAAGCTACCCTAGACTCCCACGCTACACATATATTTCTTTTACCGCTTTCCTTCTCTGTCTCTAAAGATGTCTCCCATTTTTGTTTTGCAGATCCGGGATCAGCCTATTGTTTATGAGCCAGTGAACGTGGAGATCAAATTTCTGAATCCTGTCATGCTGACAGTGGATGACTGCATCTTGGTGGCTGAGGGCAGTGGCCTGATTGATGGGCAACTCAAAACACAGTAAGTGAAATAACAGACAGAGTTTCCCACACTGAAGGGAAAAGGATCCTTCCTTTTAATGCTCATGTACTATGCTTTCATGAGAAAAAGTCAGTCTGACTATAACAATTCCCCACGTCTTGCTTTTAGAAACACTGGAATGCGAGCTTTGATGGGATCTGAACCCGGATGTCCTGCCCTTAGCAAAACATGCTTTGTTAAAGTAGCATTACCTTCCACCTACCAGCGTAGCTCCTGTTAAGATCAGGTTGACCTGTCACTTTGATTAGTCAAAAAGCTGTCTCTAGAAGGTGTGAAATACTGATAACTAGCACATCGCCAACTGTACTAGTCCAGAGTTCTAAATCGGGCTAAATATTAATCAGGTTATGTGATTGTGATGAGGGGGACTAACTCTTATAGTTTTGGAGAACATTGGAGATGAGATAGGTTATAATTAGTTTGGAAGGAAATCCAAATAGGTAATCATTTGATTTGATTTGATTTAAAAACTTCTAAAGCACGCAATTGCCCTAACGTATCTTGGCGCAAGCATAATTATACACCCAGCCACAGATCCATTGATAACCAACACTAGGTGCTACCGTACTTTAATAAGAAAGAAAATAACCATGTTTTTAAATGCTTCAGAAAACAGAGAAAATTAGTCTGACTTTTAAGATGTTGGGGCAGGCTATTCCTGACATTGCATGTGGAATGGACAAAACTATGACCACCCCATGCCACTTTCTTGATCCTGGAAAAAATCACTTATCTTGAGATGGCTGACCTTAGGAATCTTTGGGAGAGTACCATCTGAACTAACTTTTCAAATACTCCTTGTGTCAGGCACAAAGCTTTAAAGGCAATCTTCTTCCTTACTTGGAGCCAATGAAGCTCCAGCAGTGCGACTGCTACTGGATTGAACTTTGGAATTGATTCAGTAGGCAACAAGCTGTATTTTGCAACATCTGTAGCTTGTTTAGTGAACTTTATTTTATACCCATATTCAGGAAATTACAGTAGTCGAGCCTTGATAGTACTAGGTAGATAATCACTGATTTTTGCAGATCTAGGGGGATGGAAGGTAACACTATCTTCAACATTCTTATAAAAGAACAGGATGAAGATAGTTTGTTTAGCTTAGCCTCAAAAGGCAGCTCGGCATCACAGATGACACCTACGTTTCTTACTATAGAAACTGGCATGGGAAGAGAACTGAGAGACTGAGGCCACTGTGAATGATTCCAGAAACTAACATGCTTCCCAAAAAGAAGGACCTCGGTTTTTTGCAAGTTCAATTTTACACAGTTTCTACTCATCCAACTATCGATAGCTAGCATACATCTGTTGTATCGGTCTGCCACCTCCTTCACGTTACTGTAAATCGACACCACAAGCTCGTCAGCATACGCTACTGTGGCAAAGCCAAAAGAATGGATAAGTTTGGGTAATGGGGCCACATAGATATTAAAAAGCATAGGGCTGAGAGATGACCCCTTGGGGACCCCACAAAGCAAGGAAAAATATTTTGAATTAAACTCCCCAAGGGCCACCCTCTGCTTGCGACCTTCAAAAAAGAGTCAAGGAGATCCAGGGCTGGTCCAGAAATCCCAGCATCTGTCAGCTGCTTTAACAGGACCACATGGCTCACCGTATCGAAGGCCGCAGAGAGATCCAAAAAGATCACAGTGGCCTTCCCCCACTCCTCCATGATGGATCGTATTTCTTCTGAGACTGCTACCAGTGCAGACTCAGTCTTATGGTTTGACCTAAAATCAAACTTTGCTTCATTCAGTATTTTATCTTTCTCTAAATAATCTGTCAGAGTTTTGTTAAGATGTTTTTCTATAACTTTTGCAGGAAAAGGTAACCGGTAGATAGGATGATACTTATTCTCTATCGTAGGGTCAAGAGTTGGCTTCTGCAAAAGAGGAACAACGGAAGCCTTTTTCCATTCCTTTGGAAAAAGTTCCTCCTTAATGATGGTGTTACACAAAGTCGCAAGAACAGGGGCTATTTTATGAACTACATCCTGTAAAGCCCTAGACGGGCAAGGGTCTGAGGGGGCTCCTGACTTTGTATGTCTAATTAAATCGACCACCTGATCCACTGTTAAAAGGGAAAAAATACAAAGCTCAGCGTTATTGACAGTCAAAGGGATGGACTCATCATCTTGGTCCTGTGAGGCTCTAATAAGATCAATGTCACTGTACACAGCTTCCACTTTATCTATGAAAAAAGTGGCCAATTTGTCACAAAAGGACTGACTTGGAGGGGGACAACTTGAAGGGTGAGGATTCACAAGTGTTTGTACATGTTTGTAATGCTAAGTGACCTGTTGTAATCAGATGACCTCTTTACGCTTCAAATTATTGCTCTAAAAGACTAAATATTAGAGGACAGAACTGGCCTCTGCTGAACATCCACTGTCGGAAAAGTGTACATTGTTTTCTATCACTGTGCCACACTCAGCTGTCATCTCCCATTGGACCTGATGTCTAGGGCTAGATTTCATATTGGTTAGGGCTAAGGTTCCTATTGGTCCAAAGTCATCTGATCACTAGCGCTATTTGACCTTAGAGGGCTCAGGACATCCAGATAAAGGGCAACAGGTTAAGGGTGTTGCCTTTTTGGGCCTGCTAGTGCCTCAAAAGGGCCTAGGCCACCATAAGAATTTCAGGTAAGCAACACAAACTCTTTATCAACTAATAATGCCTAAAACTCCTCCTGTACTAAATACACACCCCTCATATAAAAACGCTGAGTGATTTTAAGTACTAATAAAATATCCCATCAACCATTTAACTTTTCTAAACAAAAGCAACACCAACACCACCCAACCTATCACTAACAATAAAACAATTCAATAACCACAACCCCAATAGCCTGCAGACATGATCTCACTTACCAGAAGAAAACTAAAAATCAAGGGAAGGCTCAAATGGTTGAGCACAAGGCTCCTTAATCACACCTTCCCACCACAACTCTCCACACTCTACACTAATCACCAGCCAACACATCAGTCACAACACTATGACTCACCACAAAAAGCCCAAACAGACACAAACATATATCAAAAATACACCAGCCACATCAAAGTGCATTATGTCGCTCTATCACCACTCATGCTACAGACATGAAAAAGAAAGAAACACAACAACTAAAATGCCTCCTATTCATGTTCGGTAAGCTTGTATAGTGCGCAGCTGCCCCAGCGAAGGGGCGTCCCGGCGCTGATGGCAGTGTCGGTAGAGAACAGGGGCTAGACTGTAGGAAACAAGTGAGTTTTGATGGCCTTACGGAAAGGTAGCAGGCAATCTAAGCGGCAAATCTGAACAGGGAGAGAGTTCCACAATTTAGCGGCAAGACAGTGAAAGGACCGGCCCCCCGCTCTGATGCGTTTCACCCGGGGGACCGTGGCCAGAAATTGCTCAGCGGAGCGTAGCTGGCGTGCGGGAACATAGGGGACCAACAAATTAGATAAAATCTCAGGAGACGAGAGTTTTAGTATTTTGAAGGCTAGACAAAGTGCCTTGAATTCGATCCTCTTAGGAACGGGTAGCCAGTGAAGGCGCCGCAAAGCACCCGACGTAGCTCAGGTTCTTGGGAGCCTGAGCAGGACTCGAGCGGCTGCATTCTGGACTCGTTGAAGGTGATTCACTTCCGCCTTATTGGCGCCTAACATCAATGAGTTAGCATAGTCCAGTCTGGACAAAATAGTCGCCTGTACTATCAACTGGCGTGTGGCTGGGTCAAAGAAACCCAATATAGGCCTCAGACCCGATAAGAGTCCAAAGCAGGTACCAGCGATCTTTTTGGTATGCTCCTGGAACCCAAGAGTGGAGTCTAGCCAGATCCCTAGGTTCTTTACCACCGGCTTAGGGGTGGGGGCGCTGCCCAAGAACGCCGGCCACCATTGCATACTGCAGAGCCCCTGGCCGTTCCCCACCAACAGCACTTCTGACTTGTTGGCGTTAAGTTGAAGGCAGTTGGTGGTCATCCAGCGTGCGACCGCTTCTAGCCCATTCCGGAACTGCGTGGCGCCCCTAGAATGGTCATCGGAGAGGGCCACCACCAGCTGCGTGTCATCAGCATATGAAACCATGGTCAGGCCATGGTCCCGTGCCACTCCCGCCAGGGGTTGAACGTAGAGGTTAAACAGAACAGGGCTTAGCCCCGAGCCCTGGGGAACCCCCTGCTTGATGGAATGGGCGAGAGAGAGGAAGGGGGGGGCAGAGACCTGGAAAGCTCTGTCAGATAAGAAGGACCGGAACCATTCCAGTGCCAGACCGACTACCCCCGCCTCCTCTAGGCGACGCAGGAGGATCTGATGGGAGACCGTGTCAAACGCGGCGCTGAGATCGAGCAGTATCAGAGCCGCAGTTTGTCCCTCATCCAGAATGGTCCGCAGATGTTCACTCACTGCTAAAAGCGCCGTCTCGGTACTGTGACCGGGACGGAAACCATTCTGGGAGCGGTCTAAGGTACCGCTGTTGTTCAAAAAGCCCGAAAGCACTTTATTGGTGTGGGCCTCAGCAATTTTAGCGACCCAAGGCAGGAGAGAAATAGGTCGAAAATGTTCCGGCTTAGTAGGGTCCAATGAGGGTTTTTCAGCAAGGGGACCACCCTTGCTTGCTTCCATGACGAAGGCACCACCGCCGTGGTGAAAGAAGAATTGATCATCTGACATAAGGGCGTGAGAAGTATCGGTAAGCAGTCTCTAAATTGGGCAGGCCTCATGGGATCCAGAGGGGAACCTGATTTGACCTTCGTGCTCAATGTAAGAAGCTCGTCCTGAGAGATAGGGGGTATTGCTGCCAAGGTAGCAGTAGGAGGAGAAGCTAATGGAGCCACGAGGTCCATGGGGCATATGGGGAAGGATTTATAGATGGCTTCTACCTTCTGAACAAAGAAGGTGGCCAAATCCTCGCATTGCTGCCCGGACGTGATCGTCGAGGTGGGGGGATCTTTCCTGTTTTTAAAGTCGTTGAGTATTTTAAAGATACTTTTCACAGGGTTTTTGCTGGACTTGATCTCGTTAGTGAGGTAGGCTGCTCATGCCAGATGTATGGCCTTGTGGTATCGTTTAATCTCGTCCTGGTACAACTTTTTAACCGCCAGGTCGTATTCCTTTCTCCAGGCCCGTTCTAGCTTTTTGCATGTGCTAAGCAAGGCGGCTAGAGAGTCATTGTACCAGGGATTGGAGCTCGAACAGCGACCTTTGGACCATTTAGCAGGAATAAGAGTGTCTAATGCTTGTAGTATCCAGTCACAGAGTGCTTTATACAATTGCTCTGGGTCAGTGTCTAAGATAGGGGGACAGGATGCCAGGCAGGCAAGTAGGTCCTCTAATTTGAGTTTATGCCAGCAACGTCTGAAGGTGACCTTGAGGTCAGCTCTGGGCAATGGCTCGGAAAGCGGGAGGGAGATGGAGACTAGGAGGTGAGCGGACCAGCACACCGGGCTAGGTGTTTTGACCGTAAGAGAAGAGATGTTAGAAAAAACTGGGTCAAGTAAATGCCCAACAGTGTGGGTAGGGCCCATCACCAGCTGTCTTAATTGACAGGCAGCAAAGTCAGCGAGCAAGCTGCTGATATCCGGATCGGAGGGACGGTCGAAGTGTATGTTTAGGTCACCAATGAGACTGAAATTCGCAGCTGTCAACGCCAGGGAACTCACGGCCTCAATAATGGCGGATTTAAATTCCGAGATCGGTCCAGGGGGGCGGTAGACTAATAGACCTGTGATAGAAGAGTGTGCACTAAAGGAGATTACAAAACGAGCGCATTCGCACCCGGATACATCCTCCTTAACAAATGTAAAGTGGAAGCGGGACTTAAAGATAACAGCTATGCCCCCGCCTCTAGTCTCCCTGTTAAGAGTCAGAATGCTGAACCCCGGGGGGAGTGCAAGGCCTGGTTCAGCTACTGTGGCATCAGTTAGCCAAGATTCGGTTATGAAGAACACGTCGGGAGATTCATCCTCTATAAGGTCATAAATCTCCATATAGTGTTTAACCAAGGAGCGGACATTAAGGTGTAAGATTTTCATAGTGGGTCTGGATGGGGCAGGAGGCAGTGAGGGGCAGGAGTTAAAGCCACACTTGCGACAACAAAAAGGCCCTTCCACTGCAACCCCTAGGCGCAAGCCGCAAGGGCTTATCCGCTGGCCGATGGACATCAGAAGCTCCCTGGAATGAATTGGTACCCCTGATTGGAAACCGCCAACATGTCTGGCGTCTGGCGACGTACAGGCGCGGACGGGCGCAGACGGGCTTGCCTTCGGCGCGCCACCGGCGCGCCCGCTGCACGCGTCCTCTGCGCTCCCGCGCCATGGGCAGCCTAAATAGTGTGTCCTGGAGCAGGGGGGTGTAAAGACTAGCCCGCCTCCCCTGGCAAAATGGCGGCAGTGAGACGGCAACCGGAAGTGGATGAAAAAACCACACCGGCCGGATCTATGAACCAAAATCGTTTTAACATCTTTGACCTACTCACGGAAACAATACAAGACCTCACCTTTATTACAGAAGCATGGTTCAGCTGAGATTCTGCACCCACCTGCCACAAAGCCATCCCTCCTGATTTTAACATCATCAACAACAAAAATAGTATTGGCAAAATAGGAGGAGGGTTGGCTGTCGTCCATAGAAAACTCTACAAATAGCAATAATTGGAAACCTCACCAAGGACGTCTGTGAATCTTTGATAATAAGAAGTCATCCACTCCAACTATTACTTATTCTTTCCTCCTAATATAAAGACTACCATGCACCAGTGCCAACTTGACGTCCTACTTGATACAGTAACCAACACCCATCTGGACTGGCCAAAGCTATACATTGCCTTTAGGATTGATAAGGCCTGCCTTAGGAGTGGCTTATAGGTTTATATGTGTGTATGTATTTAGTGATATAGGTAACCTATATCACAGTAAGGGGTGCATGCACCACCTTACCCAGGCTGCAGTAGCAGACCTGTGGTGTCAGTTTGGATGGCCTTCCAGGGGTGGCATAATACATGCTGCAGCCCCTGGCAGGCCTCTGAGGTACCTATGCCCTTGGTACATAGTATACCATATACTAGGTGTAGGAAGGTGGAATCTGACTATATGGTTGCCCCCACTTTTTTTTATGGTGTTTTGCTGGTTTATGACTTAGTTGGACTGGGATCCTGCTATTCAGGGCCCCAGTCTATCTGCTTTCTCTGTAAAAAGGTTTCCATGTGCCTTAGGCACATCTCTGATTGGAATCTGGAGTGCCCTTATAAGACCCTAGTATATGGTATACTATGTACCAAGGGCATAGGTACCTCAGAGGCCTACCAGGGGCTGCAGCATGTATTGTGCCACCCCTGGAAGGCCATCCAAACTGACACCACAGGTCTGCTACTGCAGCCTGGGTAAGGTGGTGCATGCACCCCTTACTGTGATATAGGTTACCTATATCACTAAATACATACACACATATAAACCTATAAGTCACTCCTAAGGCAGGCCTTATCAATCCTAAAGGCAGAGTGCATGGTTCCTATGTGAGAGGGTGCCCCTGCATGAGCAGGGCCCCTCTGCAGCGTTCGGAGACCATCTCTGATGCTGTTTGTAGTGCAGCCTGACCATATACTCTTAAGCGCATTATATCCTCGCGGTAAAATGCTAACTTTGGAATGGCTGCACCTAAACATGTCGTGTTTGGTGTCAAACATCTTGGAATACTACCCCCCGCCAATCCTGGTGTCGGGGGTAGCATTCCACCCTTCTAGAGGGAAAGACATGTTAACTCTGACTAGTCCGGTAACTTCTTTCCAGAGCCCTGGCATCACAAAATGGATGCTGCTGCCACAGACACGAGTCTGGCCTCCTGCTGCTGGACGAAACTCCGGCAGGGGAGGCCTGGACAATAGGTTTCCTGTCCCAGGGAGGTGTGACCACCTCCCCAGACAGGATAATGTGTATTGGGGCTGGGCGGGAGCACTTTCGGGTGCTTTGAAGTCCTGCACTGGGGGCACATTTGGTGTCCCTAGTGCATACCCCAGTTCAAACCGGATCAGGGCTTGCAGCCCCTGCTTTGGCGTGAACTGGACAAAGGGAAAGGGTGTAGCCACCCCTCTGCCCTGACCCACCCACAGGTGGGGCCACAGAGTAGTCCAACCCCTATCTTTAGTATAAAGATAGGAACCCAGTCCTTAGGACTTTAGATTATACCTGGACGAAACTCTGAAACTGAATCCTGGACCTTCGACGCTCTACTCACGATTAGAGGACTGAAGAATCTCCCTTGGGGTCAAGGAGTGACTCCCCTGCTTGGCAGGCACCAAAGAAGCATCTGTCCGGTTCGCATTTCTGAAGCTCCCGTCGGACGCCGAAGTCATCGCATCACCAGAGGTGGATTCTCAGACTTCCCCGAGGCTACCCTGAGTCCCCAGCAAAGCTGAGGCCCGTGGCTATCGTGGGTGACTTGAGACCGTGACCCCTGGACACCGAGCACAGTTGCAAGTGCATCCTCTTCTGGGTCTCCCAAGAAGTCGTGCTTTGGGCTCCGAGTAGCCCTAGCCTCCAGCATCACCTGCACCGAAGATCACTGGCCCCCACTCCACGAGTGTCCTGTAAGCCAGATCCACGTGCGGCGTCACAAGGCTCCTTCGCGGTCGCTAGCCCGTTGGCTAGTAGCCCTTAACGAAGGCCAATCCTTTTCTTACTTGGCATCCTGGTTGCTCCAGGCCTGCCCTCACTTACCCTCGCTGCGTGAGTTCCACAGACCTTGCTGGTCTGCACCATCGACGATCTACATCTTCACCAAGACTTGCCGTTGCCAAGGCTTGTTGGGTCCAATCCGATCGCCAACACCTCAGCACTCGACAGACATCGTGTACCTGCCCGAATCCTGCTCCTGGTCACCGACAACGCCTCCTGGACCTCGTGGCTGAAGAGTCAAGACGACCGTCAACGCACCTGAAGCACTCGACATCGGTGGGCATCTGTCCATCGCCTTCCTGGTCACTGGCTAGTGACCCAGACTCTGTCCCCTCTGCTTTCAGGTTCTTCAGAACTCCGATCCACTCTTGGATCCACCCGGACACTTTTCTCTTGGCCGCCAGCAGCACTTTGCAGCAGATCGCCATTCGAATCGACGACGAAACCCGACCCCGAAAGGCACCTATGCACCCGGCTTCCCTGGGTGAGGTAACACGAGTACTCCGGTGCTCCCGTGGGTAGAGACTCTTCAAAGTCCTAGATCTCAAAGGGTTTTGTCCTAGTCCTCTTTTAAGTGTCCCTTTCTCTATTTTCCCGATCCCGACTTTCTCCATAGAAGTCAACGGCGTATCGCGGTTGTGTATTTACACTGCACGCGTCTCCCGTAGGTCCCCTGTGTCACTACCTTGGGTGGTTCCTTGTGGTCCAAGCACTTCTAGAGGCTCTAGGCCTAGTGTCTAGTTCAGTCGTGGTTCGCATACCACTTTATTGGTATATGGTTTGGTACGCCCTAGGGCCCAAACGTGTATTTGTGCTATTACTGTGATTTAATAACTTATACCTTATGTACTTCGAACTCTAGCCTCATAAAGAGACTAGAGGGGTGTGTTTAGCAATAAATACATATATTTTGAATATATACCTGGTGTGGTGCTCTTTCATTTGGTCACTCAAGAGATTATAGACTGGTAAAACAAGCTGCTTTACATTCCTTCAAGACAGCCTGAAGGCTGCTCTCCATAGCTACCACTAGGATAGCTTTCAATAAGGTTGTCTTTAACCTATCTCCAATAAGGGGTTGTTTGGACTGGTGCAAGGTGCCCACTATAATTAGTGGACAGCATATACCAGGCCAACTTCTCACACTAGGGACTTATAAGGGCACTCCAGATTCCAATCAGAGATGTGCCTAAGGCACATGGAAACCTTTTTACAGAGAAAGCAGATAGACTGGGGCCCTGAATAGCAGGATCCCAGTCCAACTAAGTCATAAATCAGCAAAACACCATTAAAAGAAGTGGGGGCAACCATATAGTCAGATTCCACCTTCCTACATAACCCCCCCCAAACGAAAGGAGATAAGGCTAACCTTGGCCAGTTGAGCCTTCATTGACTAAGTGGTCATATAAGGAAGCACCTGCACTAGCATGGTTGCCCCCTGTCTTATGGTCCACTAAGCAATCCCTCACCCTAAGGGTATGAGAGGGTCTCCACCATGGGGAATCACTACCTGTGGTGTGCTTAGGTAAAGTACAAGGCTGGTGAGGTGTCTGAGTAGAGAAGTGAGGCCCTAGGAATGTTGGCCTCAGCTTCCTCAAATTACTGGTCACCATGTATGCCTGTCTTTCCATGACTGAGTTGCACTTTGCTCTAAGGGTCAACCTTTGGCTGCCTACAGCTGGGGGTTGGGTCCCTTTGGATGGACTACTGGAGGGACATGGCAGGTTTGGAACCTTCTGGTCCCAGGTTTGCCCTTGCCTACCAGAGTCCTTCTGGGGGAGGTCCCTACATAAAGGTATGGGGGATCCCTCAGTGTGTAGAGGAATTTTCACCTGGCTAGGGCTACTAGACTGGGTGCCCCTAATCTGCTGATGGGGGCTTTCTCTGGACAGGGGGCCCTGGGGGTCCACTGACCTCCCTGACCTCTGCAGCCCTGGGCTGACTGAGGCAGGGTAGAGAGGGGCAGGTTACCTGCTCCAGACTGGGTACCACCTTGGAAGGGTCCTCTGCCATCAGGGGGTGGCCAGGCCAGGCCTGACTACCTCTGTGGCAGTTCCTTCACTAGGGGTAGGGTCAGCTCCCTGAGGAGGCTGACCCTTACCTACTGTCTGGGGGAAGAAGACTTTTCTTCAACCCTTGTGCTCTCTTTGGGGGAGAGTGGGCCATTCTTTCAGGCTCCATCTCTCCAAATTCTTGGGCTGGGGCTGTGGCCATCACAGCCCCACTAACCTTTACAGGGACGCCCAACATCCTAAGATGGGTTTGGTGTTCAACTTCAGCCCAGGCTGAAATTTCCAAATCATTGCCCATCAGGCAATCTACAGGTAAGGTGGGGGACACTGCCACTCTCTTTGGGCCTGTGACCCCCTCCCAGCTGAGATTGACTATGGCCATGGGGTGATCTGTTCTGACACCATCAATGTTGGTCACCTGGTACTTAAACTCAGGTAAAAACTGGTGAGGGGGGACTAGTTTCCCTGCCACCATGGTGACACTAGCCCCTGTGTCCCTAAATGCCACAGCTTTCTGACCATTAATTATTGGCTCCAATCTGTACCTGCCCAACGCTGTGGGACCCATGGTAAAGGTGGCAAATCCTATACCACCATCAGAGTCAGAGGAGTCTGTTGAGGGGTCCCTGTCTAAACTAGGGCTCACCTCTGTTCCTCTTGCAAAAGCACCCAACTTTTTGGGTGCACTACTCCCAACTGGAGGATTACTACTGGTAGTACCAGGAGGGGTGGTAGTAGTTGTGGGAGGAACATTTTCTTTATTGCCAATCCTGGGGCAACTGGGATCAGTTTTCCAGTGCCCAGGCTTTTTACAGACATGGCAATATGGTTTCTTTTCAGGAGAGGAAGGAGTTTGGGACCCACCCCCAGAAGAGGAATTTTGGGGCCCTGTAGGGGACTTATCCTTAGATTTATCCCCACCTTTCTCTTGGGACTTAGTAGAATCTTTCTTCTGGTCACCACCCTGATTTCTAGTTTTTACTCTGGTTCTGACCCATTTGTCTGCCTTCTTTCCCAATTCTTGGGGAGAGGTCAGATCAGAGTCCACCAGATACTGGTGCAAAAGCTGGTTTTGACAATTATTAAGGATCTGCTCCCTCATAATCAAATTGTACAATCCTAAAAAGTCATGCACTTTGTTGCCATGTATCCAACCTTCCAGAGCCTTTGTAGCACAATCTACAAAATCAACCCAGTCTTGAGTCTGTGCTTTTGGGTGTCTCTGAACTTCAACCTGTACTGTTCAGTGGTTAGGCCAAACCCATCAATAAGAGCACTCTTCAAGACCTTGTAATTATCAGCATCCTCCTCTCTAACAGTGAGGAGCTTATCTCTACCTTTGTCAGCAAAGGAGAGCCACAAGATTGCTGCCCACTGCTCCTGAGGGACCTTCTGAACCTTACAGGCCCTCTCTAATGCAGTTATCCATTTGTGGATGTCATCCCCACTCTGGTAGGGAGGGACAATCTTGCTCAGGTTCCTATGGTCATAGGACCTTTCCCTGTCTCTAGGGACATGGCTGCCACCATGGGACTCTAGTCCCAACTTTCTTCTCTCTCTAAGGAGATCTAGGGATTCCCTATCTAAAGCCAATTGCTTTTTTCTGATTTCCAGCTGAGTTTCCTCATACTGGACCAGTCTGGTTCTCCTCTCATGAGAGGATTCCCTCCTGTGAGAGGAGATAGAGCTCCTATGGAGGTGCCAGAGTGGTTAGACTCCTGAGAAGGAGATCTAGACTTCCTGGGCACACTCTTAATCCTTCCTGGGGGACAAAGAGGGCATCATTCTGATCATCCTCATCATCTTCCACAGGAGGGATTGGGTTATCCAGGTCAGGGTCATTGTCACCCTCCTGGCCAGTTTCAGAGGGGGGCTGGGGGTATTGGTACCCCTGGCCTCGTCCTCTTCTTCTGCCCCACCCTCAGCTCCTACCCCTTCAGTCCCTACAGGCTTACTAAGGTCATAAGCCACCAACAACTCCTTGAGGTGTTGGGTGGTGGGGCTTTGGCCTGTCCTTATTTTTCTCAAGTTACATAAAGCTCTCAATTCCAAGAATGGGAGTGTATCATACTTGGAGGGTGGAAGCTCAATGGCTTCCTGCAAGGATTCTTTGGATCCTGCCCTTAAAGACATTACTAGTGTGGTGTGGTGTATGCACTACCTACTCTAGTGTGGCCTACTAAACTCTCTTGAGTTGTAGAAAGGGTTGTGCTATCCCTTAACACACAACTCTAAGTTCAGTAGAACTTACTGTATTCTAAGCTTAAATTATATGTACCTTAGGTACCTTTAGTGGTTTTCAGTTGATCAATTCAATTGAGATTATCTGGTAAAACAATAGCAAGCTGGAATCCCACACGCTGCACACCAATGTGAGAAGTTGGCCTGGCATATGCTGTCCACTAATTATAGTTGGCACCTTGCACCAGTCCAAACAACCCCTTATTGGAGATAGGTTAAAGACAACCTTATTGAAAGCTATCCTAGTGGTAGCTATGGAGAGCAGCCTTCAGGCTAAGTCTTGAAGGAATGTAAAGCAGCTTGTTTTACCAGTCTATAAACTCTTGAGTGATCAAATGAAAGAGCACCACACCAGGTATATATTCAAAATATATGTATTTATTGCTAAACACACCCCTCTAGTCTCTTTATGAGGCTAGAGTTCGAAGTACATAAGTTAGAAGTTATTAAATCACAGTAATAGCACAAATACACGTTTGGGCCCTAGGGGCGTACCAAACCATATACCAATAAAGTGGTATGCGAACCACGACTGAACTAGACACTAGGCCTAGAGCCTCCAGAAGTGCTTGGACCACAAGGAACCACCCAAGGTAGTGACACAGGGGACCCACGGGAGACGCGTGCAGTGTAATTACACAACCGCGATACGCCGTTGACTTCTATGGAGAAAGTCGGGATCGGGAAATTAGAGAAAAGGGACACTTAAAAGAGGACTAGGACAAAACCCTTTGAGATCTAGGACTTTGAAGAGTCTCTACCCACGGGAGCACCGGAGTACTCGTGTTACCTCACCCAGGGAAGCCGGGTGCATAGGTGCCTTTCGGGGTCGGGTTTCGTCGTCGATTCGAATGGCGATCTGCTGCAAAGTGCTGCTGGTGGCCAAGAGAAAAGTGTCCGGGTGGATCCAAGAGTGGATCGGAGTTCTGAAGAACCTGAAAGCAGAGGGGACAGAGTCTGGGTCACTAGCCAGTGACCAGGAAGGCGATGGACAGATGCCCACCGATGTCGAGTGCTTCAGGTGCATTGACGGTCGTCTTGACTCTTCAGCCACGAGGTCCAGGAGGCGTTGTCGGCGACCAGGAGCAGGATTCGGGCTGGTACACGATGTCTGTCGAGTGCTGAGGTGTCGGCGACCGGATTGGACCCAACAAGCCTTGGCAACGGCAAGTCTTGGTGAAGATGTAGATCGTCGATGGTGCAGACCAGCAAGGTCTGTGGAACTCACCCAGCAAGGGTAAGTGAGGGCAGGCCTGGAGCAACCAGGATACCAAGTTAGAAAAGGATTGGCCTTCGTTAAGGGCTACTAGCCAAAGGGCTAGCGACCGCAAAGGAGCCTCGTGACGCTGCACGTGGATCTGGCTTACAGGACACTCGTGGAGTGGGGGCCAGTGATCTTCGGTGCAGGTGGTGCTGGAGGCTAGGGCTATTTGGAGCCCAAAGCACGACTTCTTGGGAGACCCAGAAGAGGATGCACTTGCAAATGTGCTCGGTGTCCAGGGGTCACGGTCTCAAGTCACCCACGATAGCCACGGGCCTCAGCTTTGCTGGGGACTCAGGGTAGCCTCGGGGAAGTCTGAGAATCCACCTCTGGTGATGCGATGACTTCGGCGTCCGACGGGAGCTTCAGAAATGCGAACCGGACAGATGCTTCTTTGGTGCCTGCCAAGCAGGGGAGTCACTCCTTGACCCCAAGGGAGATTCTTCTGTCCTCTAATCGTGAGTAGAGCGTCGAAGGTCCAGGATTCAGTTTCAGAGTTTCGTCCAGGTATAATCTAAAGTCCTAAGGACTGGGTTCCTATCTTTATACTAAAGATAGGGGTTGGACTACTCTGTGGCCCCACCTGTGGGTGGGTCAGGGCAGAGGGGTGGCTACACCCTTTCCCTTTGTCCAGTTCGCGCCAAAGCAGGGGCTGCAAGCCCCTGATCCGGTTTGAACTGGGGTATGCACAGGGACACCAAATGTGCCCCCAGTGCAGGACTTCAAAGCACCCGAAAGTGCTCCCGCCCAGCCCCAATACACATTATCCTGTCTGGGGAGGTGGTCACACCTCCCTGGGACAGGAAACCTATTGTCCAGGCCTCCCCTGCCGGAGTTTCGTCCAGCAGCAGGAGGCCAGACTCGTGTCTGTGGCAGCAGCATCCATTTTGTGATGCCAGGGCTCTGGAAAGAAGTTACCGGACTAGTCAGAGTTAACATGTCTTTCCCTCTAGAAGGGTGGAATGCTACCCCGCCGCCAGTATTGGCGGGGGGTAGTATTCCAAGATGTTTGACACCAAACACGACATGTTTAGGTGCAGCCATTCCAAAGTTAGCATTTTACCGCGAGGATATAATGCGCTTAAGAGTATATGGTCAGGCTGCACTACAAACAGCATCAGAGATGGTCTCCGAACGCTGCAGAGGGGCCCTGCTCATGCAGGGGCACCCTCTCACATAGGAACCATGCACTCTGCCTTTAGGATTGATAAGGCCTGCCTTAGGAGTGGCTTATAGGTTTATATGTGTGTATGTATTTAGTGATATAGGTAACCTATATCACAGTAAGGGGTGCATGCACCACCTTACCCAGGCTGCAGTAGCAGACCTGTGGTGTCAGTTTGGATGGCCTTCCAGGGGTGGCATAATACATGCTGCAGCCCCTGGCAGGCCTCTGAGGTACCTATGCCCTTGGTACATAGTATACCATATACTAGGGACTTATAAGGGCACTCCAGATTCCAATCAGAGATGTGCCTAAGGCACATGGAAACCTTTTTACAGAGAAAGCAGATAGACTGGGGCCCTGAATAGCAGGATCCCAGTCCAACTAAGTCATAAACCAGCAAAACACCATAAAAAAAGTGGGGGCAACCATATAGTCAGATTCCACCTTCCTACAGGCCCTTCCCCTTAGTTTCTTTTACAAGTCAGAAATGGTTTTCACCAATCTTATAGAAACAGGTCTTGCAGCAGCAGGTCTCTTGGGCCAGATCAACACCTGTTCTCCCTACACCCCCAGCCTTGGAAACCACAAATAGATTTGCTCCCTTGAGTAACCTGGCCTCTTGTGATTTGCTTGTCCATACTGTTTTATCTTTGTCTCCTGCTGTCTCCCTCTTCATACCCACCCCTGTTGATATACCGGCTAGAAGCTCTCATGATTTCTTGTTGTTATTATGGAATATTGCAGGCCTGGCAGCCAAGTTTAATGGTTGTAACTGAGTGTATTTTGCTAGGAAATGTAGCATCCTCCCCAGCCCGGGGACATATAAATGATTACGCCACACAAAGAGGTTGGTATTACATGTCTTTATTTTCTCAGCGTGTAACCATTAACTGAACATTACCTCCTCATCCGTCTTCCTGGATGCAGTACTTACGCATGAGATACTTCTCCTTTCTGGCAGAAGGAGAACCAATTCCCTAGCTGAAACACAAAAATTCCCCTAAGATGGCCCCGTTACCCAGGAACCACCACAAAAGGGAGGAACTACCGAAGCACTTCCTGTAACATACCACACCAAAAGAAGAGTAAAACAGGAAATAGTCAGCCGCCATGCCTTGGCGGGAGGGCGGTACTCGGGGCTGCATCCAGGAAGATCAGAACTCGGAGTAATGAAGATTACCGGAAAGTCTTGTCATTTCTAACTCAAAAGACACTATGGGGCAGATTTACTAAGATTTTGCTCCGTGTTTGTGTCACAAAAGTGACGCAAATCGACGCAAAATCTTTTTGTCCGATTTTTTTTCCAGCGCTAAACTTGTTTAGCGCTGGAAATAACGTGAAAGTAGCACGAAGCAGCGCATAGCACTGTTTTGCATTACTTAGCGCAAAGGTGGCGTACCAGGAGTGGTGCCTGGGCTTTCTCGTGCAACCACCCAAGGTTTCTGAGGCTAAACCCAATTTACTAACTAAAGTAAACAGAGTTTAGCATCAGAAAATTGTGCACCCTTCAACCAGGCGCCATGAAGGAGAAATGCTTTTTTTCTCCTTTATTTTCTGACTTCGTATGTGTGCTGCACTGTACAGCACAGATACAAAGTGGGAAAATATTTAAAATTAATCTAAGCATAGTATTTAGTACTGGAAGTGTATCCTTCCAGTATAAAACCTATGCTTGAGTCATGGAGACACCCTTGCACTATGGCGCAAAGGTGACCCAACAGCGCACGGCAGCACATTTACGCACATTTCAGTAAATTTGGCGCTCTCCTACTATCTCCTTCTCACGCAGTACAGCACAGCATTTGCAGCTGTTGCACTGCGCTGCGTGAGAAATTGGTATATCTGGCCTTCCATCTCCCCCTTTGTTAAATAATTTTAGTGCTCGAATCAATTACTCATACCTTGTTGTGTGAGACTGCAGAGGTACAAGAGAAGGGTCCATGACTGGCACTGATGACAGAGACATTGGTACAGTCATTGGGTTCTCCGGATTCATAGGTGGATAAGTCTCACCTCTAGCATTTGGAGTTGGCGAAGGTCAAGGCAGGCGCTTGAAATGTGAAGAGTCTTGCGTAATGGACTTTCCAAGACTGAGACCAGTCACCATGGGCCTGATTCACAAAGGTAAAGTTAGACTTTTGGTCTAAATTTAGACCAAAAGTCTAACTTTACTACTTTTCGGTATTCATAAAGGTAAGTTACGAGTAGTATCTTTACGACTGTGGAGTTTCCGCACTTGGGGTGGAATCTCTGCACCCGGGGTGGAATCTCCGCACTCGGGGCAGATATTCTGCTCTGAGTGCGGAGACTCCGCCCCGAGCGTGGAAATTCCGCTTTCGTAAAGATACTACTCGTAACTTACCTTTCTGAATACTGAAAAGTAGTAAAGTTAGACATTTGGGGCCAGATGTACGACGCTTTTTAGCGTGCGCAAATGGGTCTTAGACCCGTTTGCGCATGCTAAAAAGCATGGGCCCATGTACAAACAGTATTTTGCGACTCGCAAATAAATTGCGACTCGCAAAATACTGTTTTGCGACTCGCTATTAGGAAGGGGCGTTCCCTTCCTAATAGCGACCACAAAGCAATGTACCAATGTTTTGCAATTGCGGTTGCACAACACTTGCAAATTAACACCTACTTCAAGTAGGTGGTAATGCATTCGAAAAAGTTTAATTTTTTAAAATTTCAAATGCATCCTGTTTTCCTTTAAGGAAAATGGGCTGCATTCTAAAAAAAAGCTGCTTTATTTAAAAGCAGTCCCAGACATGGTTGTCTGCTGAGCCCAGCAGGCCACCATCCCTGGGAGGGCCTGTTCTTCCCAATGGGCTCGCAAATTGCGAGAGGCTCATTAATATTCATGAGCCTCGCAATTTGCGACCCCATTGGGAATCGCAAACAGTGTTAAACACACTGTTGTACATGCCTAATAGCGCCTCGCAAATTGCGAGTTGCAAATGCGACGCAATTTGCGAGGCGCTATTTGGCAGGTCGTACATCTGGCCCTTGGTCTAAACTTACATCAAAGCTTTACCTTTGTGAATCGGGACTATAGTATCCTTTACTAGTCACACCAATCAGTCAACTTCAAAAGGAGCATCAGACTTGCGTTTCAGTTTCTGAACACATTGCTCCTAGCATAGCCGCCCTTATCTGCGTAGGTCTTCATTCTTTGTTTGTGAGATGAATCAATAACACAAAGTTTATCAAAGTCAATAGATTGTTCAGCGGTCCATTGGGGCACCTTGGTGCCTATGGATCTCCCAAATATTAAGGTGTCAGGGCTTTCACCCGTGGTAGAATGGGGAGTTTATCTGTATACACGAAGAGCAGACTGAATTGAGGGCAAGCTTTTCCAGCGCAGTGCGCTGAATGGTCTTCTTGAGGGTGCTCATGAACCTCTCGACAACACCATTCACCTGTGGCCATAGAGGTGTGCTTTTCTGATGCTTGACATTCAGATGAGTGAGAAAATCTTTAAATTCTCGACTATTGAAAGGTGGTCCATTTTCAGATTTAAAAATCAAAGGAACACCCCAGGTTGCAAAAATACTTTCTAATCTCTCACTGACTATGTCATGAGTAGTTAACAGATCTTCCACATGGGTAAAAGGGGAATTTTCATCAACAATGACTAGTAGATGATGTCCATTGTCAAGGGGTCCAAAGAAATCAATTGAAATCTTTTCCCATGCATGTTTTGGGAGATCAGACGTGTTTAAGGAATGCAGGAACTTTTAGATGACAAGCAGTTGCACAAATGCCAGGCCTTTAATTCTTTTTCAACTCTTTCATCAAGACGAGGGAACCACACTTGGTCCTGTAAAGCTTGTTTAGTAGCAATAATTCTACGATGCCCCTCATGTGCCAGTTCAATAACTTGTTGTCTCAGCCTCTCAGGTACGACAATTCTCAACCCTGGTAAGATGATGTCTTCTCGAGTGACTGAAAGTTCTTCCAGCACATTTAAAAATATCTGGTATTATATGTCATCATGAAGAGGTAAAGCTTGCTTTCTCCATGAGTGATGAGTGATAATGTAATCAGCTGCTTTAGTGCCATGTGAGAAGTAGTCAGAAGGATTTTGATCCTTTTCTGGATGATGAACAACCCTATAATCATACTCCTTCAGTCGCAATCCCCATCTCTCAATGTGAGGGGGCATCTTAGCTTTAGGATTGCTGAAAATGATGAGCAATGCTTGGTGGTCAGTGACAACCATGAAATGTTTCCCTTACAGAAACACTTGAAATTGTTCACATGCCCACACCACAGCTAGGCTTTCTTTTTGAGGTTGTGAATAGGCATGTTCTATCGATGGCAAACTCCTGCTAGCATACACTATTATGTGTTGTGGTGCACGTGGGTGTCCAGTGTGCTGGGCAAGGATGGCACCCAAACTCACTAGGCTCACATCAACAACAACCTCTGTTTGCAATTTTGGATCAAAGTATGCCATTTCAGAGGCATTCTGAACTGCATATTTTATTGAAGCTTTGTTCACAGTCAGGTGGCCAACGGAATGGAACATTTAATTTTGTTAAGTCTCGCAATAGGGCGCTCATAGTGGCAAAGTCATGTGTGTAACTTGAACAGTAACTGGCCACACCAATAAAGGTTCGCAGCATAGTTACATCTTGTGGGGTAGAAGTGGATGACAATGCTTGTACTTTACTTGGATCTGAAGTAATTCCCCGATCAGAATAGATATAACTGAAAACCTTGAGTTGTGTTTTATGAAACACACTTTTCTGCATTTAAAGTGAGACCTACATCAGCAGGTATATGACACACTTCTGTAAGAGCTTTATCATGTTTTTTTCGTGTGGCCCTAAAAACTAGTATGTCATCACTGTAATTGAATATATGTAAAGAACAAGGGAACCCAATTTAATCGGTCAGGGACCTTGGGACTAACTTATTTTAAGAGACAGTGGTCCCTGTGTAAACAATTGATTGAAATTAAATAAATATAGACCCAATCGGTACTATATTGTAGCCATTGTTCCATCCGGAACAAGGCAGTTTTAATATGCAATTATGAATATACAAAACATAAAACTTAATAACAGTAGGACACAAGCCTGTATCCAAAAACTCACGTCACAGAACAAAGACAAGAGAAGGCTCAGGCAGCATGCAGTTGTCTGCGTCTAATTAATATAATGAAGCAAACAGTGATAACAGGAGGTCACCTTTACACATAATGTAGTTAATAAATAACAGTGTATAAGGTTGACAATTTTGTCGACGGCGTTTCGATCCTTAACACAATTAGCGGATCATCATCAGGACTTGCAAAATAGTGCCTGAAAACATTTAGCCTAGGGGCGAGAACAGGATACAGAGCGCTGTGGGATGAGTAATGAGCTTCCAAGGGTGATCGGAACGATTTCCAACCTCATGGGTGGGGTAGCCGATCGCGTTAAATTCGCATGGAATTAGGAGTCCGTATGGAGAAGAGCCGCAGGCATCTGAATGGGCGGCAATTGAACCCGATCACGGGAGGGAAGGCAGCATAGTGGCACCAGTTATCCAATTGGTTATTTAACGCGATCGGCTACCCCACCCATGAGGTTGGAAATCGTTCCGATCACCCTTGGAAGCTCATTACTCATCCCACAGCGCTCTGTATCCTGTTCTCGCCCCTAGGCTAAATGTTTTCAGGCACTATTTTGCAAGTCCTGATGATGATCCGCTAATTGTGTTAAGGATCGAAACGCCGTCGACAAAATTGTCAACCTTATACACTGTTATTTATTAACTACATTATGTGTAAAGGTGACCTCCTGTTATCACTGTTTGCTTCATTATATTAATTAGACGCAGACAACTGCATGCTGCCTGAGCCTCTCTTGTCTTTGTTCTGTGACGTGAGTTTTTGGATACAGGCTTGTGTCCTACTGTTATTAAGTTTTCTGTTTTGTATATTCATAATTGCATATTAAAACTGCCTTGTTCCGGATGGAACAATGGCTACAATATAGTACCGATTGGGTCTATATTTATTTAATTTCAATCAATTGTTTACACAGGGACCACTGTCTCTTAAAATAAATCACTGTAATTGAAAGCATTTGTGACTGGGTGTATTATGTGACGAAAAACATCCTGAAAGAGTTCTGCAGCTGATGATACTCCAAAACTTAGCCTCTTACATCTAAACAACCCAACATGAGTGGAAAGGGCAGTGACGGACCCGCAATTTTCTTCCAGTTGGAGTTGATGATACCCTTTGCTCAAATCGAGGTGTGGAAAGACTTTGGCTCCATTCAGCTGTGTAATCAGCCAGCAATGTGCGGACCTGTATGTCGTTCCCTTTCAATCTCCTTGTTCAATTGGCTGGTATCAATGTAGATGCACACAGAGCCTCCACTATCCTTCTTCGGCACTACCTCCACAGGGGACACCCATGGCGTCTGACCAGTGGATCGTTCAATTATGTCATGTTTCAATGATGTCTCAATTTCTTTCTCAACAGCCTCTTGTAAATGAAATGCAATTCGTTGATGTCGTTGAGCAACAGGACAGATGTCCTAATTTATGAGAACTTGCACTTTCATTGTCTTAAGTTTTCCTAGTCCATGAAACAACAATGGAAACTGACTCACTATCTCATGATGGGCATTGACGTTGTAGTTTACAGAAATTAGCCCCATGTCAGCAGCAGTGCTAAAACTGAGTAAACAGGCATTTGGTGCAGTGCAGGCACTGCGCCAAGTGCGTGTTTACGCAGGACATCAATTGATGCTTGTACTTTCAGGGGCATATTCTCAAGGACTCATCACCGATTTATCGGCACTTTAGCGCCGCAAAAGTGGCGATAAATTTATCGCCCTATTCTCAAGCTGGTGCAAACTACCGATATCGCCAGTTTTCCTGCGATAGCAGCCGCCAAGAACATCGCCACGGATGACACCGGCAACTAACGCTAATGAGATGCAGAGTAGGCGTTCCTGTGCAAAAAGCAGCGAAAAGACCACTTCGCAATATTCTCTACGACCAGCCAGATCGGCGATAAGATCCCAAAACAGGCGATAAGGCGCGTTAGCAGCAGGGATTTAACACCTGCTCCTACCTGGTGTTAAGTCGGACGACAACCTGCACCACAAAAGGGAGGCCAGACCAGAGCCACACCTGAAGAACAACAGATGCCATGGAGCTACTGATCATGCAGCTCGGAGCCCCAAGAGGGCCACAACACTCACCGCCAACACACCCAGGCCTGCCACCCCCCCCCCGGATCCCCCACGCCCCCCCCCGGACTACCACAGAGGCAGCGCAGACAAAGACAGCAGACCTTCAGAAAACGCACCAGCCTCACAGACTTAACACCAGAGGATGTCATTGCCCACCACAGGCCCAAAAGGAAAACCATCCTTCGCATCCTGACCATCATTGCCCACAGGCTGACGGTACCAACACAGCGGACAACCAACATCCCTCCGCAGACAAAGCTGCTGGCTGTGCTGCACCTGTTGGCCTCTGAAACCTTCCAACCAACAACTGCAAGAGTCGGAGGAGTCTCACAGCCAGCCCTATCCAAGTTCCTCACACCTGTCTCGGATGCCATCATCAGCTTGGTACCCCAGCACCTTTACTTCCCACACACTGCGCAGGAACAGCTGGAGACCAAGCAAGGCTTCTATGCCATAGCTAGCTTCCCGCACGTGTTGGGGGCAATCGACTGCACACATGTACTCCTCGTGCCCCCTGCCGCCACTGCACACAATTACCGCAACAGGAAGCACACGCATTCCATCAATGTGCAGGCAATGGTGGACCACCTGGGACTCTTCACCAATGTCGTCGCCAACTACCCAGGCAGTGTGCATGATTCCTTCATCTTCCAACAGTCCATCATCAACCTGCGCTTTCAGGATGGCACCCATGTGAATGCATTGCTCGTTGGTAAGTACCAAATGAACACACCACACACCTCAACTCCACAGTCATGCAACTCACGACTCTGGGAATGCACACGTTACAAACCCACATACAACATGCCAAACAACTTGCCCACGTACCAGACACGACAGCACAACTTACTGTAGTAACCTGGGCCAGCCATGTACACAAGCCATGAATGGCATGGCACCTCAGCCACACAATAGCAGAATGTGGGGAGAAGTGGGAACCAGGCATGTGCGAAGGAGGCAAGTGACCCATGAATGAGAATGTGCACAATGCCAAGTGTGGCGTGGATGTGCTGGCCAGACTGCAGTATGCAGACCACAGACATGTCCATGTCGACAAATACTGCTGGTATCTGGAGTGTAGAGGACAGTGGACGCAACCATGTCACCCCAGGCAGTGGGGAAGATCGCGGAAATGTAGCTTGTTACGCCCCCCCCTGTAAGTGTGAGCGGGGTGGGCTGGCCTGGCGTACGCCAGGCCAGCGTAGGGGTGTGAAGAAAAAGCACGTAGCACTGGGCCTGGTTCTCTTCCGGAATGGCCAACATGTCTGCCAGGGCGGCGCCTCTCAGCCCGCCACGAGGCCGACGCTGTGAGCGGTGGTGCCTGCGATCCTGTGCGCCTGCTGCACCCCAGGCCGCTGGTCCCCAGACCCATCTTGGCCGCCCCTGCGCAACCACGCCTCACTGCTCACCTGCCGACACCGGCGTGTGTCAAAGAGGGCCCACCACGTGCCGGTGCAGGCTCCAAGCCCGAGTCCTTCGACCTTGGCAGCCTCCCCAGACCATTACGGCCCCCGCGACACAGGCCCCCAGCACTCCTTTTTCGTTGACGTACTCCACCGCTGTCTCCGGACTACACCGCGGTCCAGTAGGCCACACAGTTGGAACTGAGTCTTGATAATTCAGTGGCCGAGTGCAGATCACTGTACGCAAGGAGAGGAGTAAGAGGAAGACGCGAGTCAGTCCGGAGTAAAAAAGGATCATCGTCATGGAGGTGATCGAACAGTACCAACAACTGCTCTGGTGCCACTAACTCTGTGCATCGCAAGCCTACGACACGTGGCTGTGGGCCCCTGCTGACCGCTGCCTCCTGCCTACACTGTGGTAAAATAGGTCACACATTTGGAACTGAGTCTTGATTTATTATGGCAGAGTTTATACCATTGCACAGGCCTCATCGCAGACTGCATCCCCTTTCAGCTCTGGTGCCACTAACTCTGTGCCATGAAATTCATGGACACTCTCTGGTTGAACTTTGGTGGCGTCTCAGTCAATGCCCTGGGGGTTGTCTCCATCATCATGTGGCTGCACTGACTTGGTGTTAAACATGAGTCTGTAGCATTCATCTCCTCCATATTGCCTGTTTCTGCTTGGTTCTGCCCTCTGCATCATGCCCTGGAAGAACACCTTCCACTATTCCCCGGAACACTCAGCGACATTCGCCTTCGACGAGGACCCGCTCAGCTCTCGTGGCCCTACCTCAGTGCACCGCAAGTCACCGTCCCGTGGCGGTGTGCCTGTGCCGGCCGCAATGCATCCGGGGCCACTAACTCTGTGCAGCTCAAGTCCGAGACCCTGTCTGATTGAATATTGGATGGCCTCTGAGTCGATGGCCTGGGGGTCATCGACGCCATGTGTCTGTGGCCCTGCGCTGACCGCTGCCTCCGGCCTCAACTCCGGTCCACCAGGGCTCGCACATCAAATCGAGTCCTGACCTGCCCGGACGACACATCACCGCTGGCTGCACACGCCACCACCGCCAGGACCACCTCCAACCAGACCACCGGAGTTGCTCACACCTGTCTTGGATGCCATCATCAGCTTGATACCATGCTCAGCTCTCCAGGTGCCACTAACTCAGTGCACCACAAATCATGGACTCTGTCTGATTGAGTCTTGTGCTGTGTACAGCGGACGCAACCATGTCACCACAGGCAGTGGGTAAGACCTTGGACATGTAGCTTTGTCGTCCCCCCCTTAATGCGTAAGAGGGGTGGACTGGGCCGGCGTACGCAAGTACAGCATAGGGGTGTGAATCATCATCCCTGGGCGTGGTTCATTTCTGGGCTGGACAGGAAACCAACTGATGCGTGTGTCTCTGTTGCAGTGTCTGCGCCACACGGCCCGCAATCGACAATGTTGCATGCACCCGGAGGGCGCCCGCGCACGAAGGGATTGTACAAGGAGCACAAGGCCACTCGGGCTCTTGGCTCATGCATGCCAACTGTTGTGTGTGTATCGCCATTGGTGCACCATGAGCCTAAGGCCTAGCCTCAATTGCAGCGCGAAAGCCACATCACATTTCCAGAATGCAAGCAGTAGTCAGACTAACATTAGGGATGAAAGTTCCTTTGTCTCAATACAGAAGGCGGAAGGACATCTGCACCTCCGACCTTGGTCTTGCATGAGGCAAGCACCACCTTGAGAGAGATATATCAGATGATGACGACTCCCACACTACGCACAGTGCAAATGAAAGTCCAACGTATCCACACCCCACACACAGAAGTTCTTGCTCGAGGTACTCTTGCATGGAATGCCCTTGACACTTACGTACACAACAACCCATACGTCCAGACGTTGAACACACATACGACTCATTGCTCCGGGCTGTGGCATATCATCCACATAACTGCCGCAGGTCCGAAGAGTGCCGGTTCTACGAGAGCCACCAACGCAATGGCAGAACATCCCGGGCGCATGCACAACGCCTGTCACGTGGAACTGTACCGTGTCCGAATGCTGCCTGTTCCTGTCTGATGCATTGTTCTGCATGTTGTGGCCCTTGTCTTGCCCGTACTGACACGCACATGTCAATAAAGTCTACGCAACTTCACTAGTGTTCAACTGTGATGAGTGTTGATTAGAATGACAAATCGTGTGCCTCAATGAGCATTGTCCGTACACAGGGAGGGACTGACTGACGCATTTCACTTAGGGGTGAGTCCCTATTGCCAGCTCCACCTCTGTGTGCCAGATATAGTGGTTGGGATAGTTGCTGATAGACCTGTGCTCTTACGTGTCTTCAGCAAGGTGAGTATGGTGTCCATATTCTTGCCATGTGTATCAATGTGATCCATCACTACAGGCTATGTCCACCCAGTTGTGTGTGAGTAGGTATGCGAAGAGATGTTCTGTTGTCAAATGTGATGGTGGACACTACTTTAGGCCTGCCAATGACTTTGACATCTCATACCCACCCCTATTTCTAACATTGCGTGGGGCAAAGCTGAGAAATTGCGCGATTGTTGTTTCAGAGCAATGAGGCCACAGCTAGTGCACACATTTCCAGTCATCTCACTTCCTATGTGTGTCACGGTCACACATGCGCATTGCTTTCATTTCCCAGGGTGTACCTTTTTGGGCAATCAATGTCCTTATATTCATCCATACTTTCATACTAGAAAGATTATGGACATGACACATCTGTGTGTATTTGGATGATTTATTCACATTCGGTGGAGTGTCGGAGCGTGAGCAGTACATGGCCATGCAAACCCCACATTACATTGTAGCCCAGTGGAGGGCCAGCCAGAGTCATTTAGGGATTGACAAGTACATAATAGGAGGAAGAGTACAGTTCGCAGTCTGATTGCTGTGTCATTGGTAAGCAAACAAAATATGGCAGTCCATGTCGAGGTCCAAGGTGAGTGTCGCAGAGTGTTTCGGGGGACAGTGGGAGGTGTTGTTTCAGGGCATGATGCAGAGGGCAGAACCAAGCTGAAACAGGGCATATGGCAGAGTAGAATGCTACTGGCTCCTTCTTACTACAAAGGTGGAATCATCCGCATCTTCGTCCTCTATGTCATCTGTCTGACATGTGGATGCTGATGTTTGGTCTGCAGCACTGTGTGCCACTGACACATCAGGGGCCGGAGATGTGTGTGTAGGGGGACCAGCAGCATTCATCAGCGACTGCCTTGGTGGCAGCAATGCGATGATGAGGATCTGCAGGGCATGGTAGATCCCAACAACTTTTCGCTGGTGTGCATCCGTGGCAGACATTCTTTCCGCATGCATCCGCTCCATGTTCTCCATTATCCTCAGCATCTGTGCCAACTCTCGGCTGACATCGCTGAGGCCACTCTGACTAGGCAGTTGTTCTCCTCTCAGTGTCATGACTCCAGCTATGTCGGGCATGAATTGTTGGACATCATGGAGCGTACTGTGGGTGTCCGTTAGGGAGTGTAAGTGGTCCCTGATGGGACTTAGACACCCACGTATGTCATCTAGTTTGGCTGCCATGAGGTCGAACCCCACCCGCATCTGTTCAGCCACCTCCTTCTGGCAGTCTGACACATGTCCTTGGAATGCAATGTGTTCTTCGGTGAGGTGCTGGGAGCCAGCCGTGGTGGTGGGTGCTTCCTGCTGTGTGGTCTGTGCAGGGGGTGGGGTCTCCTCGATGCAGCTAGGCTGCCCTGCTCCTGGAGGTGGGTTGCCGTAGCTGTCCATGAGCTGTTGTAGGGTGTCGGTGTCGAAGGTGTGGAGGTCCTCTTCATCATCACTGATGAGTTGTCTGGTCTGCTCTGCAGTAGGTGTTGATTGTCCCTCTGCACTGTGAAGGGGAGATGCATTTTAACATTGTGTTGACATGTATGTTGACGCATTGTTCAAGTTTACATACAGACTGCATGACAATGTACATTGTGACTGTTTGGGAGGAGCTGACTATTTGATGCGGGACAGTGGACATTTGAACTACATCACGGATGTGAGGTTGTACATGTACATTATCATCTCACAGTTTCCTGCTATGCCAGATGTGATTGTCCAGTTTCTACGCACAAGCGGGACCAGTTGTGCCCTCTGTTCTGTAGTGTAAGTGTTGCACTTTGTGCCACATTGTCATCAATGTTGGTGTGCAGTCATTGCTATGTGTGTGTGCTGCATTGTGGGAGAGTCGCCCCTGCAGCTGTGATTCTGCTGCCCCTTAGCCCTTTGAGGCGGTGTGACTTTGTCTTCTGTGCTTCTACAGTGCTGAGATGTTGCAGACTTGGCTAATTTTGGCTCAGGTTCGTATTTTGGACTCTTGGGCATGGTTTATCCGCAGATGTGTTGTTGACGTCAGTGGTTGTTTGTGTACGTGGATGTGTCAGAGTGTGACCTGCCCCTTTACGGATGTGTTCCACACTCAGCCACCTCAGTGTCGTGGCGTGCACCATGTCATGATGATTGGACTGCAGCCATGCTGTTAGTCATGCGGTGTCACTTGCATTGTCAGTGTGGCTCACAGACATGCAGCTTTGCTGGTTTAGACACGCGTGCATGGGTTGGTTGTGAGATTGGTGCTGTGTGGGGAGGGACCCCTTTGTGCCTATAGTGGACGGGGGCCTACTTGCTGTTTGTATGTGTGCTGCAGTGTGCCAAGGGGATCAGGGACATGATCCAGAGTCATTATGGGTGTGCAGTGTGCTATACTTAATTGTGCATGTGTGCCATTGTGCCCATCTCCCCCCCGTCCCCCCAGTCCCTGTTCGGTACTCACCCTGGTGCTGTTGTGTCAGGTCATGTCGAGCAGTGTCCGGACCCCCAACTCCTGCCACTGTCTCCCCACTGATGGCTGTGGCCACCATTTCCTCCATCTCATCCAGCTCCTGGTGTTCCGCTGGACTGCCACCTCCAGTATGCATTGCTGCCTGATGGTTGTCAGCGAGTTTCTTCTTGGTTTTGCGCTTCGCATCATTCCAGCGCCTCTTGTCCTCTCCAATTGTCCTCCTCCTCACTTCGACTGCATTCACCTTGTCCAGGATGGACTGCCATATTGCATTTTTATTTGCCAATGTCACGTTGGTGGTGACGAACAGTTGTTGGTGGTGTTCTATCACCTCTGTGATGATGATCCTGTTTTCCTGCGGACTGAACCTCGTCTTCCTCGTCTTCTTCTCCTTGCCCTTCCGTGACCCCGAGGTCCCAGGCTGGTCCTCCTGGGGGCTTGTGGGGTTTTGGTCGTCCTCTGTACTTGCTCCGGCTTCCTCCATGGTGCTACGCAGTTTTAATTATTTTGTTTGTGTTTGAGGTGCTTTTGTAGTGCATTTTCCCGCATGACGCGTGGGAATTGCAGGCCTGTCGCTGGTTATCGCTGCTTTTTTTATCGCGGTTGGCCACATCGCAACTTTTTTTGCGTTTGTCTTTCGCGTTTTTTCGGCGTCGCGTTATTTTTTGCGTGGTCATTTTGCGCGTTGTCGTGGGACTATCGCATGGTGCCGCCGGGTTGAGAATACACCGTTAACACAGCAGTATTTTCCCGCGATAGACTGCGATGTGCAAAGTTGCGTTAAGCTAATTTTGCGATAATTATCACACGTTCTTGAGAATATCCCCCTCAGTTTTTTATGTTGGACAGTTGCTGCAAATGAACCTTGGCTTTGCAGTGGCGCCAAAGCAGCCCTCGTATACGCTTTGGTTTTCAATGGGGTTAAACGAGGCACTGGAGACAGTTCATTGTACTTGTCAACTGGCATAATGTTTATCGACGCACCACTGTCTATGATAAAAGGTATGGAACACCCACTTACCTTCAGTATGGTTTTAGGACAGTGTCCGAATTAATTTTTCACTTTCAGTTGTTGATCTCTTTTCGACTGCAAAAAAGCTATTCCTACATGCACACATCTTTCTGTGGTCAACATTGACATCACACACCCATCTTCCTCACTGTCACTCGACAGTGACAGTGCCAAACATTTAGACGAGGAATTCGATGACAATCGATGTAATTCCGTTTCTACTTGCCTCAACTGATGTTGCCACTTGGCCTTGTGGTTGGAATGTCTCTGGAACATTCTGGCATTCATTTTATTTTCTTGACGTGACACACTTGATCTATCCTCCATTTTGTTTTCTCAACGTCGCGCACTTGATCTTTTCCTCGCTTTGCAGACCGTCACAAAATGGTTCTCCGTCCCGTAGCCTTTGCATATCTGTCCAATGGCGGCACATTTACCTTCTTGTGGAAAGGGAAATGCACATTAAAAACACAACTTCTTTTTCTTTGGAAACATTACTTTATGGACTTTTACCTTGTGTTTCAGCTTGCTTTTCACATTCAGCACTGATTCATTTTGTCCCTTTCCAGCCTCCATATTAGCTGCTTGTCTGTCAGCTCTTTCTTCCACTCTAGCAGCCATGAGTACTCGCTCCAGGCTGAGGGTCTCTTTCAGCATTCATCGTCTGAAGGAATCAGAGAGGCAATCAACATTACTCTGAGACACATGACCTCTTCATCGTTGAACTCATTGAACTTGCAATGCTTGTTGAGTGAGTCGACTTTCTACAAACTCATCCCTCATTTCACCAGTTCTCTGTCTTTCCTGACTGATGATGTACCTTTCATAGTGGACGTTTGGAATTGGATTGAACTTGGGGGTCGATTACAATGTCGGTCGGAAAGGATCCGAATGGGATTCAGTTTGTCAGAATCCGATAAGAAAGCAGTGTTTCTGACCGACTCAGAAACATTTCCGACTGACTGATTACGATGGTCGGAAACCATTCGGACTGTCCGACTCGGTTCCGACTCGAATCCGAATGGCATTCGGAGACACCGAGCCGGTTAGCCAACTCATACATCTCTACGGGCTGCGTTTCCGACTGAGCGATTACGATGTCGTAATCTGACTTCGGGGCCCGTAGCAGACACCCCTTCACCTTGAGGCCTCCAGTTGGGGCCCGTGGGGTCACCCATGGGTCCCCTCTTTCTAACCATGCACAGTGTGGTAGGCACTATGGGGTGCCCACCACAGGGTGCAAGGTTTTCCGCAACCACCCCTTTTTTCAATGTGTCTGTGTTGTTGGTCGGAACACAGGCTCCCATTGAAGTCAATGGGAGTCCGACCAACGGTGTTCGGAACCATCATAATCGGTCGGTCTGACTCCCCAAACCCGAGTCAGTCGGAAACCATTCCCAAACCGAGTCGGTCGGAATGTTTTCCGATCGACTTCGTAATCGGCCCTTGGTGGTTAACGCTTCTTTGATTTGCAAGTACGTCATTTGACCACCGCGTGGTATTTTCTTTATCACTTCATTAACTCCTTCACCCACCAAATTCCTCAGACACGTAATGATCTTTTTGTCATTTGCTTCGTCCAGCACATCAATAAAGTCATCAAAGGTTTCGATCCAGGCAGTCCATATGTCACCAATATTCTGCTTGCTGGCAATATCAGAGGGAGGCAGTGGTTTTAAGAAGGCAGTGGCATCATGACCAGTTATGGCCCTTTCTGACAAGAATATATGCTGTTCACCTGGACTTGCACCATTCAAACTAACGGCAAGTCCTTGAGACATGTTTGCTTCAGGATCATCATGGCCAATCTGAACTTGGATGGCCTCTTTTCGCGTTTCCTTTGGAGCATTTAAATTTCTGATGGACTTTTGAGTTATGCAGAACGCACCTGACACCGTTTGTCCTGTCCGCTTTCAGGATCGCCGGCTCCGTGTTCACAACCCCTGGGCCAAATGCTCTGGTATGATGACTCTCTTTACTCAGGTTCTGGTAAACGTGAATGTATTCTATATATCTCTGGTTGCCTCGGTCTCTAATGTTTCTCTGCATTTCTCTGCTTCCAATCACAGGGTTCTCTTGCACCTGGCTGTCGCTACTCATTGCATTTTCCATACCTGGTTGTTGCCAACTTTAGTGTGTCTTGGTGTTCTAAATTTGCTTTTAGTGCTTCCTTGCATTCAGTGATCACTTTTCGATACCTGGTTGTTGCTAGTGTTATCAAACTGTATGAATGACGGCTCTGGTATGCTGTGGCACAGTACTTCTTGTCTCAACTTTACAAGCAAGTTTCTAGCTGACGACAAATAGACTTTCCATAAGGCCTTCACTTTCTTCACAGACCTTGCACCGGCTGTAGTGGTGCTTTGACTCCACATATGGCAACCGTCGACTTTCACTTTGACTGAGGCACACGCAGCAAGCACGAGCAGTTTTCTGGAGCACGACAAACCCTCCGGGGGGGCACTCTCGGTTCTTTGGGTCACAGGCTTTACGTAATCCCCTATCTCGTCGTCAGTTATAGCGTCCTCCCCATCCCGGGTACATGTAAATGACTATACCACACACAGAGCTTGGTATTACACGTCTTTATTCCTCAGCATGTAACTGTTATCTGAACATTCTACAGCATGAACCCTATCCCAACACTCAAGCACTTATGTCATTGCTCTACGGAGTCCATCAGGGACCAAAAGGGTCCAGTCATCTCTAATTCACAAGACACTACAAGCATCATCAAAGTAATTGTGTTATTGGTAAGATCATCAATATTTATGATGAGGGTTATTGCTATGCAATTATTATAGTCATCAATGATTTTGATACTGTTATGATTCGTTGTAATGTGTTGAAATGTAATGTTATGACTATTTTAATTATTGTTTCTTATTTTCTTTGGTATCAGCAGTTATGAAATGAGCATTAGCCTTAGCATTTGTTTTAGTATTATTTGAGGTATTAGTATTTTAAGTCGATGGTTCTTAACCTGTGGTCCCAGGACCACTAAGGGTCCCGTAGGCCTACAGAGGAGGTCCGCACCTGTTTTGAAAAATTAAATATTAAAATTATTAAATTAAAATTAATAAGATGTGTACAATTAAAGGAACAAGACTGAAAATTTGAAAACTTTTCTTCTCTATTTAATTGTGAATTAAACAAAATATTTCAATATTTGAGCATGTGGTTGCTGTATGCTTGTTTTTACATTTTTTTGTCTATTGCTTTGAGGTTTAAATCATAGAAAGCTTTTAGGCCAGGGTTCATGACTTCTAATAATGACTCAGTGGTGGTCCCCTGATTCAAGTAAAGATTCAGTGGGGGACCATAGAAGTAAAGAGGTGAAGAACTACTGTTTTAAGCCATTTCCTGAGTCACACAGGTCACAGGAAATCAGTCTGCGTATGCATGAATTCATGTGCAATTTCTAATTCAACACTAAGGGGCAGATTATGATGTGGCCCATAAGGCTCCAACCGAACGATTGGAGCCTTGCGGGCGGCATCGTAATCGGCCCCTAGGTTTACTTTCTGACCGCCGCATTACAATGCTTGCGGCCAGAAACTAAACTAGCCGGTCATTCTGGCTGCCTTCTGATGGGCTCAAGGAGCCCGTCGGCCAGTCGGAACCGGCTCGTAATCCCAAAGGGCTGGTCTTTCCATCCTTGGGATTACCATTGCATGGTTTCCGGCATGGTTTCCATGCCGGCCTGTCCGACATTGAAGCCATGTGCGAAAGCGTGTTTGGGGGCCCCCACCAGGGCCCCCTGGGTTCACGGCCTCCGGTTGAGGGCCGAGCCCCCTGTTGATCCCTGCACCCTGTGGCAGGCACCTTGAGGTGCATGTATTACGGCTGGTTTAAGGCCGCAATGCATGCTCCCATAGGGGAATGTAGGAATGCGACCGAACGGTGTTCGGTCGCATCCTAATTAGGCGGTCGGGACTGCTGACCAGAGATCGGTCGGTCCCAGGACCGAGACGGTGTTGGTCGAACTTTTGCAATGAGCCCCTAAATGCTGTCTATGCACCTTCAGGGATTTTTAAAATTAAATAACACCTGTGTCTTTAACGTCTTTTGTGTAAACCGAGAAAATGTATGTGTTTACCTGTAAGGATACTGAAGAATAAAATGCAAGAATAGTTTATATAATTTTGCACGGACTCTTTACCGCACATAGTAGTACAACAGGATTGAAAGTGGAGCACACTACAGCGTCGATAAACTTTTGAGTGCAAAACAGTTTTTTGCACCCAAAGTTGATGTAAGTGCATCACTACATAGTTTTGCATGGCATAGCTCCAAGCCACATATACTTCATGAACCTTGGACAGAACAGGACTGGAACCACATAAAAATCCATGCAAAGGATTCTATGCAAAGGCTAATCAATTAAAATAGTTCAACATGGCTTTGCATGGTTTCCTAACTTCAAATGAAAAAATACACATGCAATTGGTATCAGCTCTCAAGGCAGTCTGGAGGGGAAAGAAAAAGCCCAGCCCTGGTGCAAGTTAAGGGTCCTCTGGAACTTCTGGGACACAGAATGGATAATTTTTTTCCACCACATTCCCCCTGACTGTATACCTTATGTCTTTATGCTTAAAGATGTTTCAGTTTTAGCCCCCCACACACGTGAAGACTTTTCTGCCTTGAAAAATAAAGTAATCCACGGGCTAAGGAGTAAATCCGGAGAGCCCATTGATTTTTCTAGGGAGATTCTAGTGATCAGAAGAACATCCTGGATTGGATCCGGTAAGAAGGAAGCTCCCTGGGACTGTATTATTATCAACTTTAAGTCGCCTTATTTGGCTGAATCATTGTTAAAGCACTTTTATACCCAGTGATGGGATTTAGGCCCTGTAGAGGCCCTATCATTGGGCTATTTTTTTAGGCCAAAGGTGCTGCCCTTCAGATCAGCGCAAGAAACTTTCCTTCACTCGGGGACTGTGTGCCAAGAATTTAATGATGAAGTAAGGAATTCTTTTGAACCACTTGCCTCCTTAGAGGACCTGGACTGACTTCCCCCTAGTTTGGAGGGGGCCATGCAGCATGGTTTTCAATTTGACAATAAGGTGGTTAAAGAATGATGTGCCTGAGAGGCAGGAGGGGCCTTGGGAGATCAGTCTTCCTATGGTCGCAGAGGCCCCTATACCCACTCCTGATGGTTCTGGGGCAAAAGGTCGTGGGTTAATGGTTCATGTCCTGGAACATTGCTGGTCTTCACAATAAGCTAACAAATCCAGACAGTCTCTCTGTATTTGAGAATGAAGATATTGTGTTACTACAGGAAACTTGGTTTTTAGATGATTTTAGTGTTAATGATCATTATTCTTTTTGTAGTGCAGCTACCTCATCTGGATCAGGGCGGGCTAAGAGGGGTTTAGCTATCTAAAGTTCTGTCAAACTAACAGGTCTATCAGCCAGAATTATAAGTCTATCACCCCACTTCCAGATGATTTTTTACAGTACCCAGATTCATTTAATATGATTTTGATTAACCTGTACAATAATGTATTTGATCAACGAGTGACGGATGTAATTGAGGGTGTGGAGAACGTTCTAGAAACTTTTATGGAGAATTACCATAGGGAGACTTTAATAGTCTGGGCAGGTGACTTCCATATCAGACTGTGTGGGAATACTGCAACCTCACCCTGTGGAACTAAAGATAAGGATGGGGGGATTCACAACACTTCCAACATACTCCGGTTGGAGAAATCTTGAATGGGATTATGGTCTCCAGGCATTTGGTCTTTGCTAAAGAATTCAGGGCAGATGGGTCTACCCTGCTTCCCACCTATAAAGGGGCTGCCAAGGGAAGTGAGTTTGACTTTTTTCCCTTGTTTTAAAACATAGCAAAAATTAAATCTGGGGTGTGAGGTAAGAGCTTCCTGTATTATTGATCATAATCCCCTGGTATTGGCTATTAATTTACACTTGGGTGATATTGCAGGGAGTCAGGGGGCTATACCAGTAACCAAATAATGCAATAAGGGCATAAGATTAAAATGGGAGAAACTTAATAAGGGGTTCTTCATGTCTAATCTGGTCAAGGAGAATTTGAATTCTATTTTAACATTGACATCAGCAGAGGAACCCCTTAGTTCTATTATAAATGCTTTTAGTGCCCTCTGTACTGCAGTGGATAAACGTCTGAGATCTAATAGTGTGGCGAAACCAATGCCACCCAAAGGTTGGTTTAACCATGCATGCACCATTAGAAGCTGAAACTGAAACCCTGCAAAATTCCTCTCTAAAGGGATGAAATTAAGAGTGCATGCTGATTTTACAAAGTTACTCTGAATGCCAGGAGATCTGAGTTTAGGAAGGCTACCTGGGAAGATTTGGAAAAGGCTGCCAGATCGAGGCACAGCGCTGCCTTTCGGAAGGTTGTATACCAACCTTTCTTCACAGGATATGAAAAACCGACACTAGATACAGTTATCCAGTTGGAAGTGTGGGTTGTTCATTTCAGCAATATTTTCAGTCCTGGTAACCTAGCCACCGTTAGAGTAAGTACTGAAGTAGTAGTCTATAACTCAGCAATGTATGATGCTCTTAGTGAATCTTTGGATGTAAAGGATGTTATTGCTGCTATTAATCAAAGCCCTGCGGGAAAGGCACCATACCTGGACAGTTTCCCGCTGGATCTGTTTAAAGAAAATGTACTGCTTTGGGCTCCCTTTTTAACTAATATTTTTAAGGCGTGCATAAAAGGTGAACTTATCCCCACTTGGATCGAAGCCATAGTAGTCCCCATTTTTAAAAAGGGAAACCGAACTCGCCGGCCTGCTGTCGCCCAATTTCCCTCTTGGACAGCTCCCTAAAGATACTAGGAAGGAGCCTTGCATCCAAATTGGCAGTTTGGATGCGGGAAATTCAGTGTCTGTCAAGAGTCCAGTTTGGGCTCCTCCCAAGGGTCGGCACTGTAGAACATGCCTAAACCTTCAGTTGATCATTGGTAAGCACATATAGGCCAGGAGAGATTCCATTCGCCTTGCGTTTATGGATCTCTCCTCTGCCTTTGATATGGTCAACAGGGTGAAGCTATGGGATAGTATGGCTAGGATGGGATTTGATCTGGTCTTAATAGGGCTAATACAAAGGATTTATTGGAACAACACAATAAGGGTCAGGTTTGGCAGAGCAAGTGAACTCTCCCCGAATGTTAAGTCCCACCTGATGGCACCACTCCTGTTTCATATTTATATTAATGACTTAGAATCTCATCTGGCCAAAGTAGGGAAAGACCTCTCCTTAGAAAAGTCAAGAGTACTCTCGATTTTATTTTATGCAGATGATGCAGTCTTCATGTCAACAGCTCCTTTTAGATGCATTTTATAGCTTTAAGGGGGGGTCTTGATCTGAAACAAATCTAAATAAATCATTTACATGAGCCTTGGCCCTAGGAACCTGAAAACTAGGGACCACATATACGACATGTTTTAGAGGTCACTAATGGCAAATCGGGCCTCTTGCAAACTCCAAAGAGACTCGTAAATTAGGGTTTGCTGGTCGGTATTAGGAAGGGGCATGTCAGGGGCATCCCTTCCAAATAGCGAGTTGCAAGGGGATGCAAGAATGTTTTGCGACCGGAATGCAGTCGCAAAAACATTCGCAGTTTACTGCCTACTTCAAGTAGGTGGAAAGCCAGTCCCAAATTGGGAAGGGTCCCCATTCCCTTTGTGAATGGCAGCAAAAACGTTTTTTAAGAGCCAGGGACCACTGCCGACCCTTAAAATATGAAACTGAAATGTTTCATTTTTCGTTTTGAAACGCATCCTGTTTTCCTTCAAGGAAAACAGGCTGCATTTTAAAAAAATGTGCTTTATTTAAAAGCAAACACAGACATGTCCCCAGCAGGTCACCATTCTTGTGTTTTTGCGATTTCCAATGGCTCGCAAATTGTGACCTACCTCATGAATATTGATGAGGTAGGTCAATTGTGACCCCATTAGGAATCGCTAAATGTGTCTAAGACACATTTGTACATCGTATTTTAGGAGTTCCTAATTGAGAATCACAAAATATCACAATTAGGGACTCACAAAATAATTTGGTCATACATGTGGCCCTAGATCTTTTTACCTTGGTCGGTCGGAAATCATAAGAGTTAAGACGTTTACTTATTTGGGTTTCCCATTGGACCAAAATTTAACCTGGAAAAACTTGTATTACACAAGAGCTATAGAGTTGGTAATTTCTTTTGTCAGAAGACTTGGACAAATGCTGATTAGAGAAAGGATTAATATTTATAAGAGTAAATGTATCTCTGTGGCGTCTCATGAGGAGGAGGAGTTTGAGGATATAAAGGTCCTGGGCCTCTACAGCAGGTAGACAATAAGTTTTTGCGAAGATTGTTGGCTGTGCCCCATTCTTCTCCTGCCTTTATGTGTAATTCAGAGACTGGTCTGGTTTCTTTGGGTGACAAGATAAAGCTGGAATCCCTGATTTTCAGAATTTGGGGAAATCCAGAAGCGCAATTATCGAGAGATGTATTTGAAGACTACCTTACCCTGGTTAATATTTACGCTATCCCTTGGTTTAATTTTATTAGTAAGGGATTCTCAGAGCTATACATTCCGGTTGGTAATGCTACGAATATAAACCCAAAGGTTGTATCTCAAGTGAAGGAGGCCTTTCAGCTAATACAGTGCAGATACCACCAGGCGAATTTAAATAAGCTGTCTGTAACTACTAATTACAACATAATCAAATTGGATTATGGGTGTAGGCCCTATCTTTCTTGGTTTCACAACCTGAACGCTAGGTTTTATTTTACAAGACTTCGTTTTAATCTGTTTCACCTTTTAGTTGATTTCCCTAAGTGTGGTTCTATGTTGCCGAGTTGCCCCTGTGACAATGTTGCACAACAAAGCACAATGCATTTTATCTTACTCTATCGCCCTTATGCTTCTGCAAGAAAGCGTTACCTGTATCCTAACCTCCACTCCTCTAAGATCAGAACTCATAAGGAGGCGTTTGCATTTTTGCAAAAGTTAAACAATGTGGACCTCTGTGTTGCTGTGGTAAATTTTGTTCGCCTTGCCCTGAGGATTAGAAACAGTGTAGCGAACTCTGAGCTGGAAGCCACAGGCACCTCATATATGCTGAGGTCCTCAGGTCTGCAGATTTTGTTTGTTTGTACTCCCCCTCACGGGTATAGGCCTATTTTTAAAAGGATTATTTAAATGTGCAAATGTGCTCTGGGTCAAACTTTGGTGTTGATTTAGACTTTTTAAATGGTTGATGGATTAACAAATTATGATTATGATTTATATAAAATGGTGTTTCTTAGGCTTTATGATGATGTCATGTATTTATATATTTAAGTACTCTTTTTATTGCACTTTTATGGCTTATGAATGTCCGAATAAAGTTTGTTTGACTGACTGGTTAAAGGATAATCATGTGACTTTCCCATGGGTAATAAGAACAATGTTCTATCAAGTTGATTGTCTCCACGTAGATATTTGTACAGAAAAGTGTTCCTGGGGTACAGAACTCATGCAAGTTACCCCTTCTTCCACTTTGGGTTATAGCACAATGCCTAGCAGTGTGCTGCAACAGCATTATTTGTGCAAGTGCGACCAAAGACATCATCACCTGCGACTTGTAGAAAGTATGGCGCCTCATTATTTTGGTAATTCGCCAATGCAGCACTGGAGATTTCTATGTGGCACAGCATTTGACAAAGTTTTGTAAATTTGTGTACATTTTGGTTTTTGTGCTGTAATGTAGAGTATCTTCTGATGAAATTCTCTTATTTCTTTGTGTCATATTTTAGGATTCCGCCCATGAGACCCAGAGAAAGGATGAGGTTTAAATTGGAAATCACGCCCTGGAAAAGTGGTACCCGGCAGCTGCTTGTGCACATAGTCAGCAGAAAATTCTCCATGAAAGGATTCAAGACAGTGGCTGTTGCACCATGGTAGCAAGACCAGTCCCTTCACGTTCCCCATCTACTCAGAGGCCCTACATTTGCTCCTGCCGTTACGTCAATGCAGTGTGAATGTTGTCTTCTCTGTCTATGGTCACAATCCCTGAAATACTCTTCCCGCAAGAGGGCTTTGCTCACTGACATCCCATCCTAGAAGTTGTTGTAATTTGATGATTTTACTAAGGTCCTAGGAATATTGACTTGTGCTGCTTCTTCCCAGGTGCATGTGCTCCTCATATCCTGAAACACTACTTGCATGAGAACAATAGCATAGTGGACCCTACAAGCCCCTGTGGCCCTTTTACATTCACCACTCGTTAGATCTACTCAGTCTGTCTCTTTTGATACTAGGGGCCAGATTAATCAATCTTTCACGCAACGCAACAAGACAACTTGCTGCACAGCATAAAGGGGAGAGGGCAGGAATGTGCCATATTTACTGATATATGGCCCATTACTGATCCACGCATTGTGCTGGCGCACAATCTGCAGCTTAGCGCCAATGCAGGCACCCTTATGCCGTTTTACACTGGTGCCTGTGTTGCAGGCAGGATTGTTTTTGTGCAGGTACAGACACCTTCCTGCACAAAACCAATCCTTATAGGCGCTTTCCTCTTTCTAAGTGTGCTGCATTTTGTGCTGCAAAATGCAGCACACTTAGAAAGAGGAAATGACAAAGAGAAATAAAGATATGTCTCCTCATTGCAACGCCCCTGGGAATGCGTAGCATTTTCAAGCATTCCCAGGTTTGCAAGTCTTGGTAAATCTGGGAATATGCCAAAATCCATTGGTGGATGTGTGGGGACACCCACATTCAACCTATGTAATGCCTTCCCAGGGCAGAGTAACACAAGGCAGCAACGTATGCTGCATTGCGTTACCACGGATTACCGTAGCATTGCAGGGTACGCAAGGTGGCTTTGCAAATCTGACTTAAAATGCTATGATAAATCTGGCCCCAGAGGTGCCCCGATGGTGAAATTTGTTCATGCAGATTAAAAGCGAGTAGTTTGTGATCCGCTTAAAATGAAACATGAGGAGAGTTATTGTTAAGGGAAACTTTATTGAAAGTCACAGATTGCATACATTTGTGTTGCGCAGGGCAATTTTGCTTTGATGTTTGCACCATTCCACAGATAAAGAAAATAATATTTGAACTGAATAATGCCAAACCCAGCTGAGCCATTTGGCTCAGTGCAAAAGTTGCTTTGCGCTCCTTGGTTGGAGTATATGTCAGTGAGCAATAGCTTTGCATTCTTGCAAATGTATGTACTCTGTCACAAAAAATATGTTTCTGGAAGCAATTTCCTCTTAAATTTTGAAATCCAGTTTAAACAGGAAACAACATATTTAAATATTTTAATGCATGATGGAACATCTTGCTCCCACCTATGCCAATAAATCGCTGTATTACACAATGTCTTTATGGGAATCACGAAAGCACCTGAAAAACCTTATATGTGGTAATGACCCCTTATGTAGAGTTTGGCGGGCGGTCACAAAGTGACGGTTTTCCCATCCACCATATTACAAGGCCATTGTAGCCTATGGCACTTGTAATACAGCGTATGGGATATCAGCTTTTCACGCAGAATCCCTTCTGCCAAACTCTACATATGGCTCTATATTTATGGGCTTTCAACCTATCAACTCTTGCCACACTATGGCACACAAGAAAGGCATAAAAAGTGTATCCGTTTTGTCAGGTGACTAGCACGTTTCATTGACATGGACAGCTGCTTCTTCTATAGATGGTATGATAGATGGCATAGTTTTTGAGCTATTTATATGTTTTTCTATAGATTCTAACTAGAAAAGGTTCCTATTTTTAAAAATGCTTCTTCCTCTGGTCTAGTACTCAGAGATTACCGTACATAACTACCAGGTATATAACTGGGAAAAATGTTAATTTATTTTACAATTAAACATAATACATCACAAGCCACTTGTCTGTAAATTTCTGTCTCGTCCTTTCTTGCTTGTCATCACCTGCACATATTGAAAAATGTAAATGTGCATGGTGTCTTTTGGAACTGGGCTAATAACTGGCCATGTTACTTGCTGTTAAACTTGTTACTCTAAGTCCAAGAGGCAGATTTACTAACACTTTTGCTTCACAAACGTAATGCAAACCTATGACAAATATTTATTTGGAATTTACTTTTCAATGCAAAACTTGTCCTGTGCTGAAAGGTTTCCTGAAAGTAACGCAAAGCAAGGCTATGCACTGCTTTCCATTTCCTTTGGTCGGGTGGTGTTCCATTGGTGGTACCTGGGCGTTCCCATGCAACCACTTATGGTTTTTGATGCATAGCCCTATCTACTAACAATAGTAGGCAGGGTATTGCATCAAAAAATAGCGCCTCATTGAGATTGGTGTTAACAAGGAGAAATGCTTTTATTTCTCCAAGTTTTTCCTACTTCCAAAGTGTGCTGCACTGTGCAGCACACTACCAAAGTAGGAAATGTATTAAACTGTCAAGAAAAGATTTCCCTTTACATCAATAGGTAGGAAACTAGAACTGTGATGAGGAAGACTAGGACTCGGACTAAATTATCATTAAGTGACCGGGCCATCTCATCTATTTTCCTCATACCCTTCCTTACAGCACAAGAATGTACCCAATTTTGAAAAAAAAACAGGGCCTTTTTCATAAAAATGTATGTATATATGTATCCTGACAAATGAAGACATTAACAACAGAAAAATGTACCACACCTAGTGGTAATTTAATATCTCATAAAATAAGAGAACAAAAGAAAAAGCAAATTGTGAGATAGACTCACAATTGAAAGAATTTGAGAACCAAAATCAGACTTTAAATTACCCCCCACTTGCAAACGATTATGTGATATAAAAGGTAGAGAAGCCCATGTTGAAGCACTCAAACATCCTTAATTGATGCTCCCTTAAAGGCTGCCCAGGAGGTAGAGACCTCCTAGAACAATGACCCTGTTGAAGAACTAAGGTGTAGACCTTGATTGGAAGCTCCTAAAGTGACAAATAAAGGACCAAACAGCAGGAAGGAAGCTGTATGGTTCGAGAAAATTATAAGTGCCCTATGAGCACTAAGGATATGTAGCTCTGTTCCTCGTGCTAGGGAAGAGATGAAAAAAACTAGAAGAACTTTATACTGAGGAAAATGACATTTCAAAGGGATTTTAGGAAAGAAAGAAGGATCTTGACAAAGTATAACTATGTCATCTAAAAATGTAAATAAATAGGCTGAACATAAAAGTGAATTTACCTCTCCTAAACACATCTTTGAAAAAATAGCAACCAAAAATAAAACCTTTGCTGAAAGGAACTTTAAATCTTTCACCATCAATAGCTCAAAAGAGGAATTTTGTAGAGTATGAAGTACTAAGGAAGGTACCAGGGAGGAAATGGCAATGAATCATTTGCTAAGAAAGAAGCATCTAAGAATTCTCAAAGCCAGTTTAGAGATGGATAACATTTTTGGAGCCCTAAAAGCTCACATGGCAGCCCAATGATTTCTTAAAGCAGGAACAGTCAATTCTAGAAAAACAAAAATCTCACAAAACATTTAAGACTCTGGTAGGCTTACAAAAGGAGTCTTGTAGTCAGTTAGAAGACCACCAGTTCTCAATATTCTGCCAATGCCTTGTGCAAATTTTAAGATTAGCTGCGTGGAAAGAATTTTCAATACATTCTGTTACCACATTAGAACATATTTGAGTTTGAAGAATTAGCCTTCCAAGCTCCAAAGCCCCTGAAGGAGCCAGCATAAGGAGGATTCTGAGACTAAAGGAGACCTGAGAGAAAATGAAAAAATTGTAAACATAACATTCAGTGGGACCAGGTGGACAACTGTAAGAGCAGAGGAAACAAAAGCTGGCAAGGCCAACAAGGACCTACCAGTAGAAATTCCAGATGATCGCTCTCAATTTTGCAAAGCACTCTGGGAATTAGGCTGATTGGAGGGAATGTGTACAACAGTCCCTGAGGCCACAGGAGAAATCGGGCATCTATCCCCCATGATATCCTGCAAGGCTAGAACAAGAAGAAGCAAGACGGGAGAGTATTCTTTTTTGTTGCAACAGGGTCTTTCCAAGGAAAATCCTTAGAGTTACTACTGTCTGAAAAATTGTTTCGATTTAGACACAGATCTACTAAGTATCAAAAAGTCCAGATCAATTGATCTGCATGTCAATTCTCACTGGAAGAGAGACTGCTGACAGAGACAGAATATAGATCTCTGCCCAAGAAAACTCTCTTGAGCAAAGGCATCGAGATCTGGAAAAAGAGTACCCTCCTGTGTGTTGTTGTAGGCCTTTGATGCTTGATATTCTATGCAGATAAGCAAAGCTTGGCTCTGAAAAAGTGGAATGGACCATAACAGCACTCATTGAGCTACTGCCAGTTCCATCCTATTGGACAAGTTATCCTTCTCTGATGGTTTCCAAGGTCCCAGTGCCAGATTCTCTCAGAAAGTGCTATACACGCACTCCACTTGCCTCTATTGTCAAAATCAGAGTTAAGGCAAGGCAAATTAAACACTCTTAATGTAACTTTCAATGGAGGGATCGTTGGATCTGAAATGCTACAGGCACTAGAAGTTTATAGTTCTTTGAGGCTGGGGTCCACCACAGTAATCAGTCTCTTACCAGAGGAAGAAGATGGATTCAAGTCCAAGAAATGACCTGAAGGCAAGATATAATATCGATCTGAATTCTGAGCAATTTAAGCTGATGCTTCTGGTTTCTTAAGCAGAGAGGACAAATTAGTTATTTTCTTGAGTTTGAGTGAACAACCTTTCCCAATTCTGACCAGCGGTAGCTTTGATTAATTGAATAGTCTGGGTGGGAGCAAAAAATGAAATGTTTTCAAGTTCAGCAACATATCATACTCTTGAAGAATCTGACACACCTGCAAAACATACTTTCAATCCTTGAATAAAAATAAAGACATTAGGCAGTCATCTGAATAGGGAAATAAATGTATGCAATAAGAATGAAGCCTACTCATCATAGGGACCAAGATTTTTGTAAAAACTGTTGGAGCTTACGAAAGGCAAAAGTGTAGCACTTGGAATTAGTAATACTGGTATAGCACAGAGAATCTTTTAGTGTGTTGATGAATATGTACATGGAGAAAAGTATCCCATAGTTCTATGGATGCTAGAAAGTCCCTTGTATTGATCATGGGAATAATTGTCTGCAGACTGATCATTTGGAAGGGTTGGTGAGGTATGAGAGTATTGACAGTCTTAAATCCAGAACTGTTAAGAGTCTCCTGACAACATTTGAACCAGAAACAAGATGGAATATGAGCTTTGAAACAGACACAGAACAGGAATAATTGCTGACTTCTCCAGAAGGTCTTGAATTCTTGAGGAACTGACTGTTTCTTAAGACTGATTTTGAACTGGAACTTTACAAAAGATATCTTAACTAGGTTCTTGAAAGAGAATCCTACACCCTGATGTAGTGATTTTTAGAGCCCAGGAATCTGAAACCAATTTCTGCGAAATATTTTTTTTTAAAAACATTAGCTAACCTCAGACTAGATCCGAGTCCTGATGAGGGAGGGTCGTATAGTCATGCTTTAGAAGAAAGTTGTTTGGGTGTTGAAACTAGTTGATTGGGGACAGGAATTGCTAGTGAAAGAGTATTGATACCAGGAATTGTCAGTGAAAGGGGTTTCCCCAGTGATGACCCTTGCCTCAAAACGGCTGACCAGAGTTCTTAGAGCAAGCTGAGGACCCAAACTATCTCCCAGAGCAAAACCAACTCTGTTGGAAATCAGGACCTGTTAGCAATGTCCCCCCACTTTTTGCCCCATTTCAGACCACTAGATGCTGGTTTTCTGACTCTGAGAGTGCCCTGGGCTCTGCTGGGTAGGCACAGGGCCAGTGCTATGTTGAAAACACCCACAGTTACAGTGAAAACAAATACACACATTAGGGTACACTATGTGTTAGGGTACCCCTATCTATGAATGGCATGACATACCCTATAAGTCCCTAGTACATAATAGGGCAGGGGGACTAAAACTACCTTTAAGTCCCTAGTATATATTAGGGTATAACAGTTTAAAGGCCAGCAGCGCTTTCTGCACTTGCATGTGTACACTGCTGAAAGCCTTAGGTCAGTTTTAAAAGCAGCCCTGTGTTGCAGGACTGCTTTTAAATGTAAATTGTGCCCAAACTTGACTTTGCTGGTAGAGGCACTTAAAAAATGATAAACTACAATATTTCGGCATATTAAGTACCCCCAGGGTCTCCCATGGCTGTCCCAGGGGTGGGGGGTCAGATACTTAGAAGGAGGGTCTTTATAAAAGATGTTTTAAATGCCCTGGTGATAGAGAAATTGCACATTTCAGTTCCCTCATTGTAGTAAAGAGATTCCCAAAATCGGCTTTTATGCTAGGAGCACTGTGGAGTGAGGAGCTACATTATATTTGCATATTCAGAACTCCTAAAGTCTCCCTTAGGTGTCCCAGGGGTAGGAAGTCCTGTAGATATAAGCAGGGTCCTTATAAAATATGTTTTATAGGCCGTGGTGTTGGAGGAATTGGACATTTCATTTTCCCCATTGTAGATCCCCAGTCCCATAGGTTAACATTGCAATAGTTTATGAACTCATAACTACCGCTAGAGATTACCAAACAATATAATTCAAGAACTTAAGAGAATGGTATTGATAAATCCACCAATATGCTATTGTTGAATTCATCCAAAAATATATCGAAAAGAAGTTATAAGACTTTTTTGTCTGTAAGCCAAAATTCAGCATTCCAGTAGTCTCCTCTGATTGGTCAGAGTTAAGATGATTAGCCAAGATGCTTTGAGGAAGTGATAAGTGGCACCCAGGGAGAAAGGGTATCTTTTGTGAGAGGACTCTGCTACACAGGAATGCTGGAGCAGGGGGAGGGGTCGTAAAGCATCAGCCTTAAAGGCAGAAGGGGACAGACAGAGAAAGCAAGGTCCATCTACCCCCATCCCTTATGAACCAGGTGGCAGGCTTAAGGAAGGAATTTGCAGATGTCAGGGATCCTCCTATTTGGAACTAAACAACTTTGCCCCGGTAAAGCAAAGGTGAATTAGGAGTCATTTCTGGAAGCCATCAGCTCTCCCAGACCTCATCCATATGTTTCTTCGTGCAGAGATGAAAAATCTAAAAGCTGCAACCAGTTCACACTGACTAACAAAAGAGATGCCCGAAAATCTCAACTGCTTCTCCATTATGGATAGAATAGAAATGCAATCATGGCCATGTTGCATTTGTTCGGATAATATCTGAAAGTCTTTGAGCAGAGATGGCACAATGTACATGGCAGAAGTGTTTTATTTGATGGTGAAATTTGAAACACAATAAATTATTTCACCAATTACTTACACCTTTTTATCAGCAGAATTGGAACCAGTAGTGTCCTAAAGAATAATTCTTCCTTGATATGACAAATTTTTAGGAATCTACCTTGACCACAGAAGGAAATTCTTCACCTAATCATTCTAAGGTATATCTTTTTAACATAAATCTCAGAAAGGATTGCTACGCCACCTTATTGTACACTCTGGAGAGCACCTTGAGAGCTGCACTGTGAAGAGGTAGGTTTTCAGGTTCCTTTCAAAGAACAAAATGACTTGTCCTAAAATAAAGCCTCATAAGATTTTCAAAGAACAAATGCATTATGTACCTCTAAACAAATCACTGAAATTAGAATACAAAAAAAACGGGTAGCTCCAGGCAATTCAGCAGTCAGCACAAGGCATGCAGTGCACTGGAATTTCAGTTTGTGTTACTAGCAATATTAGAAGATAATGAACCTAATTCACCAACCATTTCTGGCAGCTACCATCATAATATAAGTGATTTACCATCAGTCTGTGACTTTCTGCTCTGCCTGCCTCCTTGTCTCTGCTTCACTGCAACTCCCAGCGATTCGGGGTCCTTCTGAGCCGCACACTTCTTGTTACAGTAGCTGTTGGTGGTCCCATCTGCTGCTAAGCCCCATCCTTCATTTTTACACTGCCCTGCGGCTTACAGGATCTCAGCTTCTGCTCTACCCTGTCTCTACCTAGCAGCCCCTCTTCACTGTTCATTTCTTTTCAAGGCTAAGTATTTAAATTGCGAGTGTGCCTGCATGACAAAGGTTCATAGAGTGCTGATGCATACATTTTTGACAGCTTGCTTGACAATGTAGTGCCTCTCTATAACTACAAGCCATTTCAGCCACCATAAGTAACACCACTTGCATTATCACTGCCATCACCAGTATTGATACATTTTCTAGAGCTTTCTAGAATAACAGTTTTCGGTAATCTAGACCCCCCTGGCACACAGGACTCAGTTGATTTGCCAACCCAAATCAGCAAATCAGTTCAACTGCACCTAATACACAACCCCTGAGCACTGTTTGCATAAGATGAATTTTTGGTACCGATCAGTCCTATGAGATAAAATAATCAGTGTAAACCGAAAACCTCTATCATAAATTAATCAAACAGTCAAAAGCACTTTAAAATGTTTAGGGGGATATTCACAAGAACGTGTGCTAAACATCACCCAAAAATGTTAACGCAACTTTACACATCGCAGCCTATTGCGGGAAAATAACCCCGTGTTAACGTGGAATTCACAACAAGGCGGTCCCATGCGATAGTCTGCCGAAACCGCGGCCAATGTCCGCGATACAACCACCTCGACGGAGATAAAAACACAAACCACAACACAAAAAAACGTGCGATGAGCCCATTCGCGATGAGGAAAGCAGGGATAAGCACCGCCAGGCCCGCGACACACACGGCAGGCGGGAATAAGCACAACAAAAGCCTGAAAAAGAAAGACAAACCAAACAGAAAACAACAGCCAAGCACAATGGAGGCAACCGGAGCCAGTATACAACCCCACAAGCCCCATTGGCAACAAAACATTGTACATGGCAGGCCATCTTGGACAAGGTGAATGCAGCCGGAGAGCGGAGGAAGATAATGGAAGAAAACCAGAACAGCCGAAATGATGCGAAACGCACAAACAAGCAGAAACACGCCAACAACAAGAAGGCAGCAATACACATCGGAGGTGGAAGTCCAGCGCCACACCAGGAGCTGGATGACATGGAGGAAATGGTGTCCACCACATCAGTCTGGAGATGGTGGCAGGACTCAAGGACCGGAAACTGGCCAAAACAACAGACACAACAGCAACAGGGAGAGGAACCAGCAGGGACTGGGGGGACGGGGGGAGATGGGCACAATGGCACACATGCACAATTAAGCACAGCACAACTGCAGACAAACCATGCCCAAGAGTAACAACACCAACCAAGAGCACAAGTCACCCAACCCGGCAATATCACACCACTGAACAAGCACAGAAGTGAAAACCACACTGCCTGAAAGGGAGAAGGGTGAGCCAAATCAGAGCTGAAGGGACATCCCACACACAATGCAGCACACACACATAGGAAGCAGAGCACCCCAACATTGAACACAATGTGGTACAAACAGCAACATTTGCACAACCCAACACAGGACACAAGTGCACCCACTTGTGGCCGGTAAACGGCCATACGCATCTGGCAAAGCACGAAAAAGGGACATGATAATGCACAAGTGCAAACCCACAGCCCTGATGGTGTAGCAATAGATGTATGGCAGGGAGCCAGAGAGTCCGTGACACACACATTGGCATACAAATCAAGACACAACACAGTTGGAGACAAGTGAAAGTGCGGAAACTTTATCAACAAGTGCGTGTCAGTACAGCCAAGAGAAGTGTCACGATATGCAGACCAATGCAGCAGCATGTCTGAATGATTAACGTAGGAAAGCGCCCATGTCCACCTCGGGGGAGTCCATCACCAACACAAGTCAGTGCCAACCCGCGTTGGTTGTCCGCGCATGGATCAGGAGCCCAGGCCAATGCAGCCATGTCCACTGTCGTCTTGGGACATGTGACCAGATTCCCAACATGCAACCAGGCGTCGGGACACGTGCAATGGGTCACATCCAGTTGTGGCTGCAGGTACCTTGTCACTCGTCCATGAACGCGAGTGCAGCAGCGTAGGCCAACATCTCCAATGAGAGATCGTTGTCCACCACATCTGACATGTCGTCGACGTAATCCATCTGCTGACCCGGACAGATGTGCTGACTCCAACCACTGGCCCCAATGTGCACCAAAGCCCAATCGGGTAGTGGCTCAATGTGCTCACTGCACACGACGACTTGTGCAATCTCCCAGGTCCAGTTGCCAGCCTGCATGCCAAACATCCATGCATGCCATAAACGGGCATCACGGTGACACTCCTGGTCGTGGGCCAACAGGGGGCGCACACACACGTCGAAATCCAGGTCAGCTACCGTTACGTTGGAGAGGCAGACATCCATGGACCACTCGAATATGCACGAGCGACAATGCAACACAGGCTGAACGCAGGTGACGTTCGCAAGGCGGAAGCTCAGCCGGTAACTGATCAGTGCCCCCAGTACATGCAGCAGACGTGCACGGTACAGGTCCACGTGACTGGAGTCGAGCATGTGTCCGGGATGGTCTGCCATTGCGTCAGTGGCTCTGCTTGAAGCGGCACTGGCTTGCCCTGCGCCAGTCCTGTGGATGAAATGGCACAGCTCGGAGCAATGAGCAGTGTCTGTGTGCAACGGGTGCAGGCCTGGGGTGGGGTGGTAGTACGTGTGAAGGCCATTTCACGCACGCTAACTACGACCAAGGACTTCTGCGTGTGGGATGTGTACACGTTGGTCTCACGTCGGGCAGTGCATAGTGTGGGAGTCGCAAGCAAATGCTATCGTATCTGTCAGGGGGTGCTGGCCACATGCAAGTTCCAGCTCGGAGCTGCAGATGTGCTACCGCCTGATAGTTCAGACAAAGGACCTTTCATCCCTACAGTAACTTCACCATCTGCATGCATACAGGAGATGTACAGAGGCCTGTCGTGGGTGTGGTGGGATGTCTGCGACCCTGGGAATCATGGATGATATGCCCAGCACGTGACACATGAGCGGCCCTACTGTGTGTTACGTTGCCACACAGCTGCTCCCCCCTCCCACGAGCCCCCACACTTGTGTGCGCTGCGCGGTTGTATCACGTGCACTCCTACGGCACACCATTGTAATGCCTGTCCGCGCATGTCCAGCGGCATGCCAACAACACCGTGACGCTGGCCTTTGAAGGTGTGCGGCCATGTGAGTGTAGGCCAATGGTCCGGACAGGGTGGACACAGGTGTACAGCCCATGGCTGGCTGTGATCGCGCTGCGAATGAGGCCAGGCAACTGACTCATGCATCCGCAGGACTGATACACATAGCACTTGGCATGCATGTGCCAAGACCCCGAGCGGTCTTGCGCTCCTACATTTCCCCGTCCGTGCGGGCCCCCCCCCCCCTGGTGCATGCTACATTGCAACATCGACTACTGTGGCCCTGGTGGCGACAACACCCCAACACAGAGACACACTTACCGCACTTCCTGCCCAAGGCCAGGTCCGAGCCACGCCCTGCTCCCCATGCCGAATCAGCACACCCCTGCGCTGACCTGACGTACGCCGGACCAGCACACGCCGCTTGTGCATGCAGGGGGGGGCGTGCGAAGCTACATGTCCAGGGTCACTGCCAACGCTGAGGTGACATGGTAACGTCCGCTGAAGACAGCACACTGTGATGTTGCAGGGCCCGTGCCCATCATGCTGACACAATGACCACACGGACACACTTGCTCAGATGGTGTGAATGGCTACGGGCACGTGCGCCCGGCCACATTTATTAGCAGGCACACATACCGAGTGACACCTGTGTTGGATGTGTGTGGGGTGTGTGCACACCAGCCAGCAAGGGCTGCCTGGTGCAGTCAGAAATCGACAACAGTGTACATCGTAAAGGACACAACCATTCAACCATAAAGGCCCCATGACTTGTGCTGCACAGAGTTAGTGGCCCTGGATGCACAGCGTCCTCCACGGGCCTACCGCCACGGGCCGCTGACTTGCGGAGCACTGGGGCAGGGTCACGAGTGCAGAGCAGGTTTCCGTAGATGACAAAGGGGCTTGTCGCGGAGTGTCTCGGTGGACAGTGGAAGGTGTACCCACAGGGCATGATGCAGAGGGCAGAACCACGCTGAAACAGTCACTATGGTGGAGAGGAATGGAACAGACACATGTCGGACACCAAGTCCGGTCCAGCCAGATGAAGATGCAGAAAACCACCAGGCCATGGACTCAGACGCCACCAAGGTCCAACCAGATAGTGCCCATGACTCATTGCGCACAGAGTTAGTGGCACCAGTGCTGTTAGGGGATGCCGCCTGCGATGAGGCGTGTCCAATGGTGTGGACTCCTCCATATCTTACCCAAGACACAGTTCCACATGTGTGACCTACTGGACCGCAGTGTAGGCCTGAGGCAGCGGTCAGCACGGGCCATTCACCGAGTGTCGCCGGCTTAGGTTGGATGGCCCCACCGGCCTGCGTAGTTCAGGTTCAGTGGCACCACGGGACGCAGACTTGCGGTGAACAGGGTTGATGGTACCAGGTCAGTTGTTGATAGTGTTCGATCACCTCCGTGACTCTGATCCGGCTTTCGTCCGGACTGAGCCGCATCTTCCTCTTACTCCTTTCCGTGCGTTCACTGGTGTGGACTCTGCCATTCATGATTCGCGACTAAGTGCTGGATGTGGGACCTACTGGTCCGCAGAGTAGGCCTGAGCCCTCATCCACATGTTGCCGGCTTGCGTTGAACAGGGTTTGTGGCACCACGTGTCGCAGGCCTGCGATATGGAATTATGCCTCACTGATCGAAGGGAGTCTGGTGCTGTGGCCGCTGCCATGGACTTGGGGTCACTGCCATTCAAGACTCAGGACACAGTTCCATATGTGGGACCTACTGGAGCGCAGTGTAGGCCTGAGCCCTCATCCACGTGTCGCCGGCTTGCGTTGAACAGGGTTAGTGGCACCACGTGTCGCCAGCTTGCGTTGAACAGGGTTAGTGGCACCACGTGTCGCAGGCCTGCGATATGGAATTATGCCTCCCTGATCGAAGGGAGTCTGGTGCTGTGGCCGCTGACCCGGACTTGGGGTCACTGCCATTCAGGACTGAGGACACAGTTCCACATGTGGGACCTACTGGGCCGAAGAGGACGCCGGTGGAGTATGTCAATGAGAAAGGAGTAATGTGGGCCAGCGTCGGGGGGGCCAGCGATGGTCTGCGGAGGCTGCAGAGGTCGCGGGACTGGTGCTTGGAGCTTGCACCGGCACATGGTGGGCCCTCTTTGACACACGCTGGTGTAGGCAGGTGAGCGGAGCCTCGTTGGTGCGCTGGGCCAGGCATGACGGTTCTGGGGACCAGCGGCCCGGGGTGCAGCCGGCGCACAGGGACGCAGGCCCCGCTGCGCTCGGCGCAGGACTCGTGGCGGGCTGAGAGGCGCCGCCCTGGGAGACGCGTTGTCCATTCCGAATGAGAACCACGCCCAGTGCAACAGGCTTTTTGTTCACACCCCTACGCAGGGCTGGCGTACGCAGGTCCAACCCACTACGTACGCGCATGCAGGGGGGACGTAACGTGCGACATTTCCGCGTCCTGCCCCACAGCCTGTGGGGACATGGTAGCGTCCACTGGCCACTACACTCCATGCACCAGCAGTTGATCTCCACATGGCCATTGTGAGAAGTTGGCCTGGCATATGCTGTCCACTAATTATAGTGGGCACCTTGCACCAGTCCAAACAACCCCTTATTGGAGATAGGTTAAAGACAACCTTATTGAAAGCTATCCTAGTGGTAGCTATGGAGAGCAGCCTTCAGGCTAAGTCTTGAAGGAATGTAAAGCAGCTTGTTTTACCAGTCTATAATCTCTTGAGTGACCAAATGAAAGAGCACCACACCAGGTATATATTCAAAATATATGTATTTATTGCTAAACACACCCCTCTAGTCTCTTTATGAGGCTAGAGTTCGAAGTACATAAGTTATAAGATATTTAATCACAGTAATAGCACAAATACACGTTTGGGCCCTAGGGGCGTACCAAACCATATACCAATAAAGTGGTATGCGAACCACGACTGAACTAGACACTAGGCCTAGAGCCTCTAGAAGTGCTTGGACCACAAGGAACCACCCAAGGTAGTGACACAGGGGACCTACGGGAGACGCGTGCAGTGTAAATACACCACCGCGATACGCCGTTGACTTCTATGGAGAAAGTCGGGATCGGGAAATTATAGAAAAGGGACACTTAAAAGAGGACTAGGACAAAACCCTTTGAGATCTAGGACTTTGAAGAGTCTCTACCCACGGGAGCACCGGAGTACTCGTGTTACCTCACCCAGGGAAGCCGGGTGCATAGGTGCTTTTCGGGGTCGGGTTTCGTCGTCGATTCGAATGGCGATCTGCTGCAAAGTGCTGCTGGCGGCCAAGAGAAAAGTGTCCGGGTGGATCCAAGAGTGGATCGGAGTTCTGAAAAACCTGAAAGCAGAGGGGACAGAGTCTGGGTCACTAGCCAGTGACCAGGAAGGCGATGGACAGATGCCCGCCAATGTCGAGTGCTTCAGGTGCGTTGACGGTCGTCTTGACTCTTCAGCCACGAGGTCCAGGAGGCGTTGTCGGCGACCAGGAGCAGGATTCGAGCTGGTACACAATGTCTGTCGAGTGCTGAGGTGTCGGCGACCGGATTGGACCCAACAAGCCTTGGCAACGGCAAGTCTCGAGGAAGATGTAGATCGTCGATGGTGCAGACCAGCAAGGTCTGTGGAACTCACCCAGCAAGGGTAAGTGAGGGCAGGCCTGGAGCAACCAGGATGCCAAGTAAGAAAAGGATTGGCCTTCGTTAAGGGCTACTAGCCAACGGGCTAGCGACCGCGAAGGAGCCTCGTGACGCCGCACGTGGAGCTGGCTTACAGGACACTCGTGGAGTGGGGGCCAGTGATCTTCGGTGCAGGTAGTGCTGGAGGCTATGGCTACTCGGAGCCCAAAGCACGACTTCTGGGGACACCCAGAAGAGGATGCACTTGCAAATGTGCTCGGTGTCCAGGGGTCACGGTCTCAAGTCACCCACGATAGCTACGGGCCTCAGCTTTGCTGGGGACTCAGGGTAGCCTCGGGGAAGTCGGAGAATCCACCTCTGGTGATGCGATGACTTCGGCGTCCAATGGGAGCTTCAGAAATGCGAACCGGACAGATGCTTCTTTGGTGCCTGCCAAGCAGGGGAGTCACTCCTTGACCCCAAGGGAGATTCTTCAGTCCTCTAATCTTGTCGTAGAGCGTCGAAGGTCCAGGATTCAGTTTCAGAGTTTCGTCCAGGTATAATCTAAAGTCCTAAGGACTGGGTTCCTACCTTTATTCTAAAGATAGGGGTTGGACTACTCTGTGGCCCCACCTATGGGTGGGTCAGGGCAGAGGGTGGCTACACCCCTTTCCCTTTGTCCAGTTCACGCCAAAGCAGGGGCTGCAAGCCCTGATCCGGTTTGAACTGGGGTATGCACAGGGACACCAAATGTGCCCCCAGTGCAGGACTTCAAAGCACACAGATGGTGCTCCCGCCCAGCCCCAATACACATTATCCTGTCTGGGGAGGTGGTCACACCTCCCTGGGACAGGAAACCTATTGTCCAGGCCTCCCCTGCCGGAGTTTCGTCCAGCAGCAGGAGGCCAGACTCGTGTCTGTGGCAGCAGCATCCATTTTGTGATGCCAGGGCTCTGGAGAGAAGTTACCGGGTTAGTCAGGGTTAACATGTCTTTCCCTCTAGAAGGGTGGAATGCTACCCCCGCCGCCAGAATTGGCGGGGGGTAGTATTCCAAGATGTTTGACACCAAACACGACATGTTTAGGTGCAGCCATTCCAAAGTTAGCATTTTACCGCGAGGATATAATGCGCTTAAGAGTATATGGTCAGGCTGCACTACAAACAGCATCAGAGATGGTCTCCGAACGCTGCAGAGGGGCCCTGCTCATGCAGGGGCACCCTCTCACATAGGAACCACGCACTCTGCCTTTAGGATTGATAAGGCCTGCCTTAGGAGTGACTTATAGGTTTATATGTGTGTATGTATTTCGTGATATAGGTAACCTATATCACAGTAAGGAGTGCATGCACCACCTTACCCAGGCTGCAGTAGCAGACCTGTGGTGTCAGTTTGGATGGCCTTCCAGGGGTGGCATAATACATGCTGCAGCCCCTGGCAGGCCTCTGAGGTACCTATGCCCTTGGTACATAGTATACCATATACTAGGGACTTATAAGGGCACTCCAGATTCCAATCAGTGATGTGCCTAAGGCACATGGAAACCATTTTAGAGAGGAAGCAGCTAGGCTGGGGTTCTGATTAGCAGGGCCCCAGCCAGACTAATGTCGAAAAACAGTGAAGCATCAGCAAAAAGTGGGGGTACCCATGTGAAGCAGATCCTACTCTCCTACAGCCATTTCCATGGTTTGCACTCTGTGGTCTGTCTGGCACCTCCACGCCACACCTGGCATTGGGTAGGTTCACATTCCTTAGTCACTTGCCGCTCTCGCACATGCCTGCTGCATGCCTCTCCTCACATCCTGCTATTGTGTGTCTGTGGTGCCATGCCGTGGCTGGGTTGTGGGCATGGCAAGGCCGGATTCCCAATGGAGTCGTGTTGACGTGTCTGGTCGGTTGGCATGTTGTGTGTCATGTTGAATGTAGTTGTGCTGCGTGCCCATTGCCAGTGTCGTGAGTTGCATGACTGTGGGCTGGAGGTGTGTGGTGTGTTCATTTTGGACTTACCAACGGGCACTGCATTTCCATGGGTGCCATCCTGGGTGCGCTGGGTGATGATGGACTGTCGGGAGATGTGAGAATCATGCACTCTGCCTGGGGAGTTGGCCACAACATTGTTGAGGAGTCCCGGCCGGTCCACTATTGCCTGCACATTCATGGTATGCGTGTGCTTTCTGTTGTGGTAGTTGTGTGCAGTGTCGGCAGGGGGCACGAGGGGTACATGTGTGCAATTGATTGGCCCTGACATGTGAGGGAATCCAGCTATGGCGTAGGGGCCTTGCTTGGTCTCCAGCTGCTCCTGCGCAGTGTGGGTGACGTGGAGATGCTGGGGTACCAGGCTGATGTTTGCATCCAGGACAGGTGTGATGACCTTGGATGGGGCTGGCTGTGTGACTCCTCCGACTCTGGCAGTTGTGGGTTGGATGGTACCAGAGGCCTACATGTGCTGCGCAGCCGGCAGCTTTGTCTGCGGAGGGATGTTGGTTGTCCGCTGGGTTGGTACCGTCAGCAGGTGGGGGATGTGGGTCAGGATGCGGGGGATGGTTGTCTTTTTGGGCCTGTAGTGGGCAATGTCCTACTCTGGCGTTGGGTCTGGGCGGCAGGTGCGTTTCAGGTGGGTCCGCTGTCTTTGTGTACGCTGCCTCTGTGGTGTTCCCGGGGGGGGCGGGACGGGTCCTGGGGGTGGTGGCGGGCCTGTGGTGGTGGCGCTGGGTGTTGTGGCCCTCATGGGTATCGGAGCTGCATGATCATTGTCTCCATGGCATCTGTGGGTCTTCAGGTGTGGCTCTTGGCTGGGCTCCCTTTCATGCTGCAGGTAGTCATCCTGCTTAACACCAGCAAAAGGCAGGTGTTAAATCACTGGTGCTACCACGGCTTATCGCCTGTTTTTGGTTCGCATCGCAGATCTGGCAGTTCGTTGTGAAAGTGGTGTTGTGGTTTTTCGTGTGTTTTTGCACGGGAACGCCTACTCTGCATCTCATTAGGGTTAGTTGGTGGTGTCCACCGTGGAGATAAATTTTGGGGCAGTGATCACGGGAATACTGGCGATGTCTGCAGTTTGCACCCGCTTGTGAATGGGGTGTTAAATCTATCTCCACTTTTGATGGGTTAAGGTGGAGATAAATCGGCGGTAGGTCCTTGTGAATATGCCCCTTAGTGTTTTATTTTAAAGCCCAGTCTAGTGCGGACAATACAAACTGAACCACATGGGCTATAAACAATAAAGCTTCAAAAAAAGAATGAATATTGTAAACAGCAAGAAATATTTTAACATTGTTATTATATTTCTAGCAGTACCACCCTCATGTATTTTCTACTATGCTAGCTCTAGCAGATTAGTTTAGAACAAGTCAATCTTGAGTTTCAGAGATGGTGCGTACTCCCATAGCTGATTCAGAATAACTGAAAAATTGTTCTGCCCAAATGACAAACCTGCTATTTCTGTCTCAGTGCAGCTGTGTGGATCGAAGAACAAACACAGTCACTAGGGTAGCCAGTGAAGGCCACTCACCTCACAGCAACCTTCTTTTAATATGGGTGCTGAAGTCATGTCCGTTCTCTCTTGATAGCACTGGCGTAAAGATCTCTTCTCTACTGCTAGCTCTCTACCTTCATATTGGAAATTGGGTTACTGGTTGAGGGGGGTTGAAACCCTACTCAAGCAGCAGCCACACCTCTCTCAGGGTGAAGTCACAAGCAAACCCCTAATGAATCTGTGCTCAACCCTCTGGTAGCTTGGCACAAAAGCAGTCAGGCTTAACTTATAGGCAATGTGTAAAGAATGTATGCAGTACTTCAAACAGTAATAAAGTGAAAACGCAGCACAAGAAAAATACCACACCATTTTAGAAAAATAGAGTAAAATGGAATAATTTTTGGGACACCAAAACAACAAAACCAAATCAGTAGAACTGGAGGTATGCAATTTTAAAGATTTCAGGTTAGTAAAGCACCTAAAAGCACAAAGTGCCACTCACGGTTATCTGGTTGTGCAAGACTGGGCGAAAGTCACAAGTTCAGGCTGACTGCGATGGAGAGCGGGCTGGACTACAGGGATCATGTTAGTCCCACTGAAAGAGTTACCTTCAAAGTCCAACATGAAGAGTTCAGTTCACAGTGGAAAGGAATACAAAGAGCAGGGAGAGCGTTGCGGATGGTCTTTGACATAGCATAAAGAGCGGGCCAGGCGTCACAGTCAGTCATCACTGTAGCACAGATTTATACCTGGTGGCTTCTTTGAATTCGGAGACGTTTCTAGAGAATTTTGAAGTCCTTGTAGTTATCTGCCTCCCTTGCCTTGACTCCAAGTTGGATGCATGAACAATGCAGTGTTGACAACTTCTTTGTGTGAAGGCAGGGCACATCCTATTCAATTGCAAGTGGGGCTGTGCCAATCTCCACCCCCCCATCCTGCCAGTTGATGGCCAACCCAGGCACACCTAATCCCTGTATTGTGTCGCTTGGTGAGAGGAATACATAAAGTCCAACCACCAACTGCACCCAGCCATGTGACCCAGGAACAGGCTAAAGGCACAAAATGGTTAGGGCAGCGAAAATAGCATTTTCAAAATTGTAACTTAAAATTCGACTGTTCCATTAAAGAGGAATTTTAATTACAATTTCTCAGACACCAAACATGAAATCTTAATCTGTTCCCAATAAAACGTTATCACTTATCAAATGTAGTAAGGCAACCCAATGTTATCCTAAGGGAGAGGTTGGTGTTGCAGTAGTGAAAAATTAATTTATGAGTTTTTTCACAACCAGGCCATGTAAAACTTAAACGTACATGTCCAACTTTTTGAATACATTGCACCCTGCCCTTTGGCTGTTTAGAGTCTACTCTTGTATGTATTGAAAAGAAAGGCTTAGACCTGGTAAATGGTTTCTTTTGCTTGGTCGTATACCTTTCCCAGCCTCTAGCATAGTGCGAGCACTTCAGCTTCTCTTTGGACATCACTCAGACTTATTGATGAGATTTCTTGAAACGTTTCCCTAAAGTTAGAGACTGTACAGCTCCATGCACATTTTGTACTTGTGTTTCTGGTGGTAACACCCTTAAGAAGTATGTGCAATGCATAGTAGTATAAGTACTCATAAATATACTTTACCAGGTGTTGCAATGTTCCACTCCATTGGCACCACCGCAAGAGGAAGACTTATAGTCAGAATTCTATGCTTGTTTTGTGGTGTGGTGTGAAGATAGACCACTTCTTGCTGGTTGGTCTTACAAGCAATCCAGAATGGAGTGGCATCTATAGACAGACACTATTTTATTTAATAATCTAACTAATTCTGCAATGGTTAGATTTGCTGGGTCAGAATGTGGTGTATACCCTGTCAACATGGGCCAGGTCTCCCCTTCATTACTTAGTGGCCCATTCTAACATTTTGTACTTGATGTGGGAATTGGCCACTCAATCGTGTCTGGTGTTCTTGGTATCTCATTGTTGGACCTAGTACCATTGGCGTGAGTCTCCCTTCCATTTTTTACTGATTGCCTCCTCTGTTTTTGATATGTTTTGCTGGTTTAGATGCTTTGGGCACTGTGCCACTGCTATTCAGTGCCACAGTGCAAGTGCTCCCTATGGTAAATTGATGTATTGATTAGTGACTCCATGATTGGATCATTTGATTTACTTGTCAGACCCTAGTATAGTGCACCAGGTGTGCCCAGGGCCTGTAAATCAAATGCTGCTGGTGGGCTTGCAGCACTGGTTGTGCCACCCACAGAAGCAGCTTGTAAAGTGTGTCTCAGGCCTGCCATTGCAGAGCCTGTGTGCAGTCTGTGACTGCCATGTCGACTTGGCAAGTGCACCTACTTGCCAGTCCCTAAACCTTCCCTTTTCTGCATATCAGTCACCCCTAAGGTAGGCCCAAGGCCAGGGTGCATTGTATGTAAAAGTTAGGACATGCCCTGGTGTGTGTAGCATGTCCTGATAGTGAATTACAGCCAATTTCGTTTTTCACTATTGCAAGGCTACCTGTCCCCATAGGCCAGAATGGGCAGTTTGATTATAACATCTTATAATCCTAACTGACCCAGGGAACATGGTAGAAATTCGAATTTAGTATGCCTGAACTCAGAATGATAAAATACATCTTTTAGTGAAGTTGGTTATAACATTCTGTGTTTGAAAATACCACTTTTAGAAAGTAGGTATTTTCTTGCCTAAACCATCCAGCCTGCCTCTGCTAGCTTGTGTATTGTATGTCTGGTTTTGTGAGTGACAGGGGCTGGGGGCTCCAGGAGACAGGGTGAGTCAGCACAGGGCTGAATAGACCTATCTGCATGTAGAGTGGTGGGAGGAGTAGCACCTGGGCCTGAATAGGGCTGTGCCTGCCTTCCACAATGCTGGCTCCACCTCCTGTGGTGTGTCTGATGTCCCTGGCCCACACTGACAAAGGAAGAGGCTGTGCACTGGCAGGATGCACCCAGAACTGGTTTGGACTAGGTACAGGACCCTCTGCCTTCAGAGGACAAAGGATTTGCTGGTATAAATATTGGGGCCCTGACCCCAGAACTTTAGATCACTTCTGGAACAACAAGATGAACCTTTGCCAAGGAGAAGAACCAAGGAAGCTGCAGGAGTTTGGACTGCCCCTCTACCAGTGTGCTGTTTTCTGGGTTGGCCTGCAGTGGTCTTCATTGCCAAGGAAAGGAGAAGGAACTTTTAAAGAACTTTCATCATCTTGCAGAATATTCTCCAAGGGCTTGAACTAGAGCTTGCCTCCTGCTGAAGTCTCAGGGCTACAAGACTTCACCACCAGCTCCCTTCTGAATTCCCTTGCTGGGGATTCTGTCTGCAGAAGCCTGCGTGTCGCTGGGAGCTGGAAGCGCGATGCAACGAGAAGATGCGTGTCGCTGTCGCAGCTGCTGCCGTCGCATCGCCGGAGAAGCGTGTCGCCACCGCAGAGACCGCCGCCGCATCACCAGAGAAGCGTGCCTTCGTCGCAGCTGCCTGCCGTCGCATCACCGGGGAAGCGTGGCTCCGTCGCAACTGCCTGCCGTCGCATCACCGGGGAAGCGTGTCGCCACCGCAAGGGTCGCCGTCGCATCCCCCAAGAAGTGTGTCGCCATCGCAGCTGCCTGCCGTCGCATCACCGGAGAAGCGTGTCGCAGGGCCTGTCGCGGCTCCAAAAATACAGAGTTCGCCGCACGGCCGTCGGGCGTGCACGCATCGTCTTATTTATTTATTTTAAAGGTTTTATATAGTGCTGGCTGGACCCGGGGTATCAGAGCGCTTTACATGAGCGAAGATAATACAGGCATACAACAATTGTTCAAATCATGGAGATCACATAGGTTCGATTGACGAGAACAAGTAGCAAAATACAAATTAGCATATGTCGCAGCGAGAGGGATAAGAAACATAAATAAATGGGTACAAGTGGTCGAGTTATATATAGTATCCTGAGATGGAGGGGGCTGGGAGGTAGTAGGGTGGAGGGATTGGGGGTGTGAATGGGGGTAGAGAAGAATAGACAAAGGAGGGGGGTAGTAATTAAGGCGAGGAGTACGGAATGAAGAGGGTGAACAAAAAAAAAAAAAGGGGAAGGCGGGGAGGGAAAAGGAGAGGAAAAGGAGGAGGGGAGGGAAAAGTAGGGGAAGGAAAGGATTATGGACCCCAATATTTCTTGAGCAAGTGCAGTTTGAGGTCTTTTTTGAAGCTGATGTAGGAGGGGTTACAGCGCAGGTCTTTGGGGAGGGCATTCCATATGCTGGGGGCATATCCAGAGAAAGAGCGAGATTGTGTGGTTTTCTTTTTTGTCAGGGGTGGGACGAGGAGGAGGGCGTCGGTGCTTCTCAGCGGTCGGGCGCAACCTGCTTTGTTGAGTTTATCTGTGAGATATAGCGGGGCTTTTTGGTGAAGGGCTTTGTGCATAATGCATGCCATCTTGTAGGTGGATCTGCCGTCGATGGGCAGCCATTTAAGGGCTTTAAGGGCTGGGGAGATGTGGTCGGAGCGTTTGCAGTCAGTGATTAGCCTGGCCGCTGGGTTTAGCAAAGATTTGAGTGGGGCTAGGTGAACTTTTGGGGTTCCGGAGAGGAGGGCGTTACCATAATCAATTCTCGAGAGGACAAGTGATTGGACGACCGATTGAAAGTCGTCAGCTGGGATGAAGGGTTGAATTTTCTTGAGATGGCGTAGGGTGAAGAGCGCTCCTTTGGCCGAGTTTTTTATGTGGGCCTGGAGGGTTAGGCTATTGTCAATGGTGATGCCAAGTGATTTTACTGAGCTTGATAAGGTGAGCGGACAGATGAGGGCATTAAGGTCAGAGATCCATGTTTGGATAGGAAGAGGGTTGTTCTTTGGAGAGAAGAGAATGATTTCCGTTTTTTTAGGGTTGAGTTTGAGATGATTGGAGTGGAACCAGGATTGAATTTTAGACAGGGTGTTGTTAAGGTGTAGAACGTCGGAGTGGGATTTGATCTTTTAGTAAAGTTGGGTGTCATCGGCGTAGAGGTGGTAGTTGTTTCCAGCTTGTTTTAGAATGAGGGTAAGGGGTTCCATAAAGAGGTTAAAGAGCGAGGGGGAGAGAATAGAACTCTGGGGGACACCGAGGGAGATGGGTGTGGGGTTAGAGAGGCAATTGTAGATTTTGATTTGTTGTGTTCTGTGTTGCAGGAAGGAGGAGAACCATTTAAGTACCAGGCCATTAAGGCCAAATCGAACTTTGAGCGCATTAAGTAAGGCAGAGTGGTTAACCGTATCAAATGCTGCAGAGAGGTCAAGGAGAATGAGTAGGCAGGTCTCGCCGTTGTCAAGAGAGTGATGGATGTCATCAACAATACTTAGTATGGCAGTTTCTGTACTGCAGCCTTTTCGGAAGCCGGATTGTAAGGAGTCGAGTAGGTTGAAGGAGTCAATGTGTTTGTCCAGTTGAAGAAGGGCACATTTTCAAGAGCTTTTGAAAGGAGGGGGAGGTTGGAGATGGGGCGGAGATTATTCAGGTCATTGGGGTCAGCATTGGGATTTTTAAGAATGGGAGTGATTTGTCTGAGTTGGACACATCCCGAGGTAAAGGAGGAGTTGATGATAGAGGTCCAGTAAGGAGCAATGACGTGCTTGAGCTCCTGAACAAGGTTAGCGGGAAGAGGGTCTTTGGTGTGTGAGGACGGTTTAAGTTTGGAGATGATGTTAGAGACTTCGAGTTCCGTTACGGGGTGGAAATTGAGCCAGGAGACGTTGTTTTTAGGCTGTGGGTTAGAAAGGCTGGTATCCGGAGGGGTAGTGGCAGGAGGGAGGAAGGGGGGGGAGTTAATAGGGAGGGAGGTTGAGAAATAGTGTCATCGATCGATAGGGGATAAGGGGGAGATGCTAGGAAGGATTGGTCGATAATGGCTATTTTTTCGGAGAAGAAGTTAGCGATTTCTTCGCATCTGTCAGGTATGGCCGTCAGGGTTGGAGGGGCCGAGGAGGTTTGGTTTTGAACTATGTTGAACAGCTCTCTGGGGCGATTTTTCGCTCGATCAAGTTGAGTACGGAAGAAGGAGGCCTTTTCCGTGAAAATGTTTTTCTTGTATGTGGCTCTGGCGGATCTGAGGAGATCAAGATGGGCGGGGGAAGGGGGTTGTCTCCATGTTCTTTCTGCGAGTCTAAGAGCACGCCTTTCGTCATTGAGGTTGGAATTGAACCATGATTTAGATGGAATGTTTCTTAGGGTTTTAAGTTTGGACGGGGCAATTTGGTCTAGGACATCGATGACGGATTTGTTAAAATGTTCGGTGAGTTCATTAGCATTTAGGGAGAGAGGGGTGAGCAGAAGTTGTGTTTGGAGTTTAGATTCAAGTTCACCAGGGGGGATGCAATTAAGATTTCTGGTCCATTTTGAGGCTTTAATGTTGTTGGTAAGGGGGGTGGGTCCATGTTTGCGATAGAGAACAGAATGAGGTGATGGTCAGACCAGTCGATGGGGATGATGTTGGAGAGGGAAGCCAAGTCGTTGCTGGTAATGATGGCGTCAAGAGTGGCTCCTTTGGAGTGGGTGGGAGAGTGGCAAAGTTGTTTGAGTTCATTGATCTCAAGAAGATTGGTGAGGAGGTTGACTGAGGAGTTATCAGTCACGTTCCAGTGGAGATTAAAATCTCCAAGGAAGAGATTTTTTGAGTTAGAGAGAGAAGATTGGTTAAGAAGTTCGGATAGTTCCTCGACGAAGGGAAGTGGGTCTCCAGGGGGGTGGTAGATATTATGCAGTCGAATAGGGGGAGAACCTTGAGACTTAAGTTCAGTTTCAAGGTATTCGAAGGTATTGCGGTCGGGGTTTTTGATAAGGGAAAGTTGGAATTCATTTTTAAAAATAATCGCTAGTCCACCCCCTATTCTCTCTGTCCTGTCTTTTCTGATGATAGAGTAACCCGGGGGGGAAAGTAAGTCAAGGCTGGAAGTAGAGTGGTCATTGAGCCAGGTTTCCGTGAGGAAGGCTATGTCAATGTCTTCGCAAAGAATGGTTTCTGAAATTTCAGTTGCGTGTCTGACAGCCGAACGGCAGTTCACTAGCATGCAGGCGAGGGGTTTAGTACAGTCTTTGGGGAGAGGGCGTGAATGGATGGTGGTACGTTGGGGTGGCGGTCTGGGGGAGACGGGAGAGGGGGGGATCTGGTGGTCCCTACAATGACGGGAATGTTGGAGCTAGGGAGAATGCAGGAGAGGGGTTTAGGGAAGTCTATGGGGGGAGAGCGTGAATGGATGGTGGTACATTGGAGAAGGGGTCTGGGGGAAACAGGAGAGGGGGGGAATCTGCTGGTCCCCACAATAACGGGGATGTTGGAGTGAGGTGGGGGAGGAACGTTAATAGAGGAATTAGGAGGGTAGGAGTTGCAGCGGGTATGAAGGTCGAGATGATTCGATGTGCGGTGGGGCCTATGAGAACGGCAGCCAAGGGGAGTAGAGTTCCACAGTTGAGGATTCGAGAAGCGTTGAGAGCCAGGGTCGACGGAGTTAGAGCGGTTAGATAGGGACTTGGAGTAGAGGGAGTTGAAATCTTCTCTCAGCCGTGTGAGTTCAGTCGTCAAGGTTGCAAGATTGCGTTCAATGTTGGACAGAGTCTGTATTAAAGGAGTGTGGGAGAACGCAGTTAGGGAAGAGGTGGGGGAAGGAAGGCTTCTTTGTTGGTTGGAGAAGACCTGGTGTGAGGTGATGGAGACAGTTCAGGAAGGGGGATAAGAGGAGTGCATGGGTTGTAGGATGTATGGAGGGCCGGTGGGAAGGCCGGGACATTCCTAGAGTCAGGAGGTGGGGCTTGAGAAGATGAGAAGCCGTGAGGGGGGAGGATGTAGGCGACAGCGGGTGTAGGGGGAGGACTGCAGTTCAGAGAGGGTAAGAAAGGGGTCTGGGTCAAGTGAGGAGAATTAGGGGGTTCCGTGGAGGGGGGAACGGTGTCAGGAGTGTGGTCTGGGGAAACATTAGGGGTTGGAGGGAGAAGGTCATCGGAGAGCGCAAGAGTTTGGGAGACGGATGATGTTGTTTGGGGGCCGGGGGGGGGAGGCTCTCAGGAGGGGCTGTGTGAATGGATGTAGAGAGTTGGGGGACAGCATTAGCCGTAGAGACGTCGAGGGGAGGGAGGATTAGAGTCGGGGGAGATGGAGAGTGCCAAAGGGAGTCGAGGGGTTGAGTAGTAGGGGAGTTAGACGAGGGTTTGGATAGATGGAAGGACAGAGTCTGGAAGTACTGCTCAAAGATGGAGAGGTGGTGTTCGGAGGATTGTATGAGAATGTTACTGGTTTTAAATATGGAGATGTCAATTTCTGAGCGAAAAATTGGGGAAGGGGTAGTGGATAGTTTGAATCCATAAGGAATTTTGATAGATTTGGATATTGGGAGGTGTTGAAGGAAGATGCTCTTCCATTTGGAGGGGCGTTTGGAGTAGAAGATGTAGTTGGTTTTTATAGGGGAGGAAAGGCTGAGGTAGTTGTCGACAATGAGTGTTTCAGGATGCTGAATTAGTAATTTATGTTTAAAAAATTTCTTAGCATTTTTTGAGAGATTAGGAGGGTAAGTAATGGACCATGAGTTGGGGCCATGTCTGATGAGGGTTGAGTCTGGGGGGGTGAGGGTGTGATTTAGGGGGGGCATGATAGGTCGCTGAGTTAAAGGTGGAGAGATAGGGGGTGAGAGAGGGAGGTCGGAGTTAAGGGGGGTGAGGTAGAGAGCAAACGCAAGGGTCGAGTAGTTATTGGGGGGAGAAGTGAACATGTAAGTCGTTATTTTAAACTTGGATAACACACAGTATACGACAGGCTGCTACATGTAAGTCCTTATTTTAAACTAGCATAACACACAGTATAAGACCGGCTGCTACATGTAAGTCGTTGTTTTAAACTTGCATAACACACAGTATAAGACAGGCTGCTACATGTAAGTCATTGTTTTAAACTTGCATGACACACAGTATAAGACAGGCTGCTACAGAGTTTGCAAAAAGGATAAGATTAACGAACAGTGCATCAGAAAAATAGATTTTAGAATATCACCCAAAATAGTCTGGATGTGACGCACTATGGTTCAGCCCCTTCACGTGGCTCAGCTGGCCAATCTGCATGCACATCCGCCTCTAACATTCTCCCTCTCTCACAAGTGCAAGTAAACACCCAGCTCCATATGTTGGGAGCCGGGCCTAGACAACTCTATTTTGCGCTTAAAAAAGCTCTCATCTGGTGGTACAAAGAATAGTAGCAGATCACAAACTTACTTTAACTGCACGTCCGCCTCTTACATTCTCCCTCTCTCACATGCGCACGTGCACACCCAGCTCCAAATGTTGGGAGTTGAACCTCAACAACTCTATTTAGAGCTTAAGAAAGTTCTCATCTAGTGATTCCAAATGATAATAAATCACAAACTTGCTTTAACATGCTATTGAAAGTAAGTATTAATTGGGGTGATGCACACACCATTCCATCCTGTGGCTTTCACTTGAGAGTTAAGGCGTAGGCAGACTGTGTACATAGGTCACAAGAGCCTCAGGATGCAGCTGTCTAGGGAGGAGGTCGGATAAAGCAGATAAGCAAATGCCATATTTCCAATGTTAGATTTATGACTTCCGTTTACACATGGTTGTTTCTGCTTCTTTTTTTTCTTTTTTTTTCCACACCCACCAGTTTTGAAGTCAGCATACTTAATGTGAAAACCCCTCGCCGTGGGGTTCGGTGCAGTGATGGGCTTCGCAAGGGCGGGAAAATTTGACTTCCTCTGATCCGACGGGGGCAACACTTCAGGGGGGAAACAAGAGGACAGGCTCCACGCCAGCCGCTGCACTCCTGGAAGGTCCCGGGCAACGCAGGACACTGGGAGAGGCTGTGTGTGGCGTCAGGCTCGAGGGATCTCCATTGGCCTCCTGGGGTCTGAGTCGCTCATTGGCAGGCACCGGGTCGGACTCCGGGCAGGACGGGGCGCTGCAGTGAGGAAGGCCTCGAGACTCTTAGGGCAGGCCGGAAAGCACCGGGGTGGACAGGTCCTCCGGGGAGGTCAGAGGGCTGCAGCGAGGAAGGCCACAAAATGGCGCCTGAGCCCAAATGGCGTCCAGAAACAGCGCCACACCGCTGGTCGCAAAGCGAGACGTTGCTCCTCCAGGAGTGGGGGAGGGAGGACTCGCCGGCCGAGACCAGGCCTCCAGGCAGGTCCCAAAGGGCTGCGAATCATCGGCAGCAGGGCGAGACTCGTCACCAGTCACGTCGGCAAAGACGGGAAAGCCACAGCAACGGCGCCGGTATCGGAGACCTCGATCCTCTGGAGACAGGCAGGCACAGGATCATGGGAGCCAAACAGCAGGCGACAGCGCCGAAAGCTCGTAGTTGGATGTCCACCCTTTTGCTGCAGATAGGACCTGGGGCGAGAAACCAGCTGAGCCGAGCCGGGCTTCGGACCGCGAGGGCACAGACCGGGGCAGCAGCGGCAGTCGATTGAGCAGGTGAGTCGCGTGTCGAACTCAGACTCCCAGGTATTTTCCAGAGGGGGTGAGCTGTCAGGTCCTCGGGCAGGAGGGTTCAAGGCCGAATGGAACGGTTTTAACGGGGATAAACTACCAACTGGTAATCCCCAAACCGGGAGCTCCTCGGGAGGCTCCTACTCGGCGGCCATCTTAGCTCGTCTTCACATCGTCGCATCACATCAAGTGCGCACTTTCGTCGCATCGCACCGGATCGTCGCCCCGCATCGAGGCGCCTGCTCGCCGCATCGTCCTCCCTGCGGACCCTTTGTTTGTTTTGCGTTACGCATCCCAGGTACTTTTGAGAGAAACGTGTCTCATTTACCATCAACTTGAACTAAGTTACTTCTACCATCTTTAAGTCTATTTTGAGTACAGTATTGTCGATTTTTGTCGTTTGTGGTCTTGTGTTAAGAATACTTATTTTTATAAAACCTGTGTAGTGTCCATCTGTAGTGCTTTCACTGTATTACTGTATGTGTTCACAAATGCTTAACACACTGCCTCTGAGATAAGCCTGTCTGCTCGTGCCAAGCTACCAAGGGGGTGAGCAGGGGTTATTTTAGTAGTGTCCCCCTTACCCTGACTAGAAGCAAGGGTCCCGATTTGGACAAAGGTGTATACCATTGCCAACTAGAGACCCCCAGTTCTAACATTGGTGGTCAGTGGTGAGGATTCTGGACTTGCATGTGTGACTCATATACAGTGATTGGTGTACACTACTAGTGAGTGCAGACCAAACGCAACCACATACTTTATTTTTGGTAGAATTTTTTCTCCTTGGACTGTTATTTTTCTGAGAACTACCAATTCTTATTGGCATGAGTCCACCAGCATCTGTTGCATCTATGGATCCAGATTTTGAGGAAGAGAGGTTGGATACCTATAATGCCAAACAGCTGAAAGCCTTCTGTAAAAAATTTAAAGTTGCTATTCCAGGCCTCACAAAGAAGGATGAGTTCCACAAGGCGCTGAGGGCCTGGGTGGAAGCAAGAAATGCATCTGAAAATGTGGAGCACCCTGTGGGAGAGGCAGAGGAGGCAGAAGGGCAGCTAGATGGGCCAGTGGGTCCAGGGGGGGAGAAAGTACCTACCCCGCCAGGCAGCAGTGTTTCTTCCAAAGACCTGTCCCCAGGAGAGCTGGAGGATAGGGAGAGAAATAGAAGGCATAGAATGGAGCTGGCCAGGCTCAAGATGGAGGGTGAAAATAACAAGTTAGCCTTGGAGAGAGAGAGAATGAGATTAGAGCATGAGAGAATGTTGAGGGAGTTGGAGATCAAAGCTAAAAGCTTAGAAATTAATCCCTCTGGTGGCAGCACACCGTCTGTGCATGCAGAAGGCAGGGTATATATCCCAAAGGATGTCATCAAAGATTTCCATAAGCATGAAGATATTGGGCAGTGGTTTGCAGCCTATGAGATAGCAATGTTGGCCCACCGGGTCCCTGAGAAGGATTGGGGAGCGGGGTTGTGGGGCCGCTTTGTGAGTGAGGGGAGGGATACATTGTTAGACCTATCCAGTGAGCATAGGATGTCTTATGCCCATATGAAGGAAGCCCTGATGACAAGGTATGGTTTGACTCCAGAACTCTATAGACAGAGGTTCAGGAATTGTAAAAAGCTGGAGGCAACCACTTGGGTAGAATATGTATCTTTCTTTTGCAGAGCTATGGATGGTTGGGTGAAGGGTAGCAAAGTGAGTACTTTTGAGGAGCTCTATGATTTGTTTGCATGGGAGCACTTGTCTGGTAATTGTTTTCCAGAGCTACGCCAGCACCTTATTGATAGCAAGTTAACTAACCCTAGGAAGCTTGCTGAGGAAGCGGACCGCTGGGTCAGCACCCGGGTCCACAAGGGTCACGTGGGAGACTCCGCCAAAGGTGGGCAGGGTCCCCAGCAGAAGAGTAGGGGGACAAGGGTAAACCAGAAAGTTCCAGAAAGGGCCCCAAAGTAATTCCCAAGGGAACCAAGGGAAGGGTTCCCAGCCTCCCCCTGAGAAAAAGCAAGAGGCCCCGACAGGTAAACCTGTTCACAGGGGCCCCACTAAGTGCTTCACGTTTAGTCAGATGGGCCACCGTTGGTATGATGCACAGTGTCCCATGAGGGATTCCAAAGCACCACCACGTGCACCACCCCGTCAGATGGCGAGTGTAGCCCTTGGGGGGGGAGGAGATGGGTGCCCAAGGTGGGTGGAGTCCCGCAGAAATGTCCCTTGTCACACTAGGAGACTTTGAGATGGTCCCTGAGACCCAGCTGCCTGATAACACTAAGAAGTACAGGCAGTGGGTGACCATCAATGGCCATAGGGTGAAAGCTCTCAGAGACACTGGGGCTAGTGTGACAGCTGTCATTTGCCGGCTGGTGTCCAGAGAGCAGGTTATCCCCCATGCATTCTTCCCTGTAGTTGCAGTGGACAACTCACAGAGCCAGTGTGAGGTGGCTCAATTTCCCTTTGAGTGGGGGGGGGGTCTCAGGTATTCTTCAAGTAGCTGTGAGGCCAGCCATGCCTGTTGATTGTCTGTTGGGCAACGATTTGGAGAGCTCCCCTTGGGCTAAGGTAGAGAGAAGGTCTCATTTGGAGATGTTGGGTCTGCCTGAGTGGGCGTGTGTGACCACTCGGTCTATGGCAGCCAGTAAGAGTGTTGAAGCGGTTCTGGAGCCTGAAAATATGGCCCAGACCCCTGCCTTAAAGAGAAAAGGTGGGGGGCACGGGAAACCGGCCCCCACAGTTCCCACGGTCCAGGAGGAGGCAGACCTTGAGGGGGATGCCCTGGAACCTACAGGGGAACAAGTGGCCGAACTGGGGGACCTGCCTGAGCTGACCCATTGGCAGCAAGAAGGAGGCCCCTCCAGGGAGGAATTTTGTGAGGAGCAGAAGAAGTGCCCTTCTCTTGAGGGTTTGCGGCAACAGGCCACAGCCCAGGCAGCAGGTGATCAGTCTGGATCACATTGGATCTACTGGGAGAACGACCTCCTGTATAGTGAGCCTAAGGTTGCTGAGCCTGGGTCAGCCCATGTGCTGGTGGTACCCCAGCGCTTCAGAGCCTTCCTACTGGGTTTGGCTCATGATGTGCCTTTAGCTGGACATCTGGGGCAGAACAAGACCTTTGAAAGGCTTGTCTCCCACTTTCATTGGCCCCAGATGCGGAAGAGTTCAGACACTCATTGTAGGACTTGTCAAACTTGCCAGGCAAGTGGGGAAAGTGGAAGGAAGCACAAGGCTCCTCTCCAACCTTTCCCTGTAATCAGTACCCCCTTTGAACGGGTGGGCATTGACATTGTGGGGCCACTGGACCCCAAGACAGCCATGGGCAACAGGTTTATCCTGGTCTTGGTGGACCTTGCTACCCGGTACCCGGAAGCCATCCCGCTCAGGACAGTGACGGCCCCCGTGGTGGGACGTGCACTGATGGGGATTTTCTCCCGTGTGGGGTTCCCCAGAGAGGTGGTGTCAGACCGTGGGACAAACTTCATATCCAACTATATGAAGTCCCTGTGGCAGGAGTGCGGTGTTACCTATAAGTTCACCACTCCTTACCACCCCCAAGGTAATGGGCTGGTTGAGAGATTCAACCGGACCCTTAAAGGCATGATAATGGGTCTTGAGGAACCTATGAGGCGTAAGTGGGACGTCCTCTTGCCTCGCCTGCTTTTTGGTTTCTGTGAGGTGCCACAGAAGTCCCTAGGGTTCAGTCCCTTTGAACTCCTGTATGGTCACCCGGTGAGAGGACCTTTGAGTCTGGTCAAAGAAGACTGGGAGCAATCTCCCAGGAAACCTCCCCAGGATGTATACAGTTACATGCTGGCATTCAGGAACCAGACCAGGCGATTCAGGCAACTCGCTGAGGCGAATCTGGAAGCCAGCCAGGAAGAGATGAAGCGGTGGTACGATCAGAATGCCACTCTGATTGAGCTTCAGCCTGGTCAGAAAGTTTGGGTTATGGCCTCTGTAGAGCCCTGTGCGCTCCAGGACAGGTGGACCGGACCATTTGAGGTGGTGGAGCGCAAGAGTGATTTCACCTACCTGGTGAACTTGCGGTCTCCTAGGAACCCTTTGCGGGTCCTGCATGTCAACCGCCTAAAGCCCCACTTAGAAAGGTACGAAGTGGGCATGCTCCTAGCAACGGATGATGGAATGGAGGAAGAGACCGAGCCTCTTCCTGACCTCCTGTCTGCAACAGAGCAAGATGGGTCAGTGGATGGTGTCAGCCTCTCTGCCACACTGACCCCTGAACAGCAGCAAGATTGTCGCCAATTGTTGGGACAATTCTCTTATTTGTTCTCCCTGGTTCCTGGTGTCACTGAGTGGTGCGTCCATGACGTGGATACTGGGGACAGTCCTGCTGTGAAGCACAAGGCTTATAGAGTGACTGACAGGGTCAGAGCTCACATCAAGGAGGAGGTCTCCAAGATGTTTGCATTTGGAGTGATTGAGTCCTCTCACAGCCCTTGGGCCAGCCCAGTGGTCTTGGTCCCAAAGGCTGCCGTGCCTGGTGCCACACCCAAACTACGGTTCTGTGTGGACTACCGAGGACTCAATTCAGCCACCAGGACTGACGCGCACCCCATCCCCAGAGCTGATGAGCTCATTGATCGGTTGGGGTCTGCCCGGTACCTCAGCACGTTTGATTTAAAGTCTGGGTACTGGCAGATCGCCTTAACTGATGGGGCCAAAGAGAGGTCAGCATTCTCCACACCAGATGGGCACTACCAATTCCGGGTTATGCCCTTTGAGATGAAGAATGCCCCTGCCACCTTTCAGAGGTTGGTCAACTAGGTGTTGGCCAGACTGGAGGATTTCAGTGCCGCCTACCTGGATGACATTGCAGTGTTTAGCGCCAGTTGGGAAGAACATCTGCGCCACCTCTGGGAAGTGTTGATGGCACTGCGCAAGGCAGGCCTCACGATCAAGGCGAGTAAGTGCCAGATCGGGCAGGGTTCCGGGGTGTACTTGGGACACCAGGTTGGGAGCGGCCAGGTGGCGCCCCTACAGCCCAAGATTGAGACCATCCTGGCTTGGGAACCCCCCAAAACCCAGACAGAGGTGAGAGCCTTTTTAGGACTCACAGGGTACTACAGGAGGTTTGTCAAGGGGTATGGCAACATTGTTGCACCCTTGACTGAGCTGACTTCCAGGAAGCAGCCCAAGAAAGTGAACTGCACTGACACCTGTCAGAAGGCTTTTGACGCCCTGAAGACTGCCATGTGCACAGCACCCGTGATTCAGGCACCCAACTTCTCAAAGGAATTCATTGTCCAAACAGACGCTTCAGAGCAGGGTGTGGGGGCTGTTCTATCACAGATTAACGAGGAGGGCCTAGACCAATCTGTAGCCTTCATCAGTAGGAGGTTACTTCCCCGGGAACAGAGGTGGAGTGCAATTGAGCGTGAGGCATTTGCTGTGGTCTGGGTACTGAAGAAGTTGAGACCATACCTGTTTGGGACTCACTTCCGGGTTCAGACAGACCACAGGCCCCTCAGATGGTTGATGCAGATGAGGGGTGAGAATCCAAAGTTGTTGAGGTGGTCCATTTCCCTACAGGGGATGGACTTCACGGTGGAGCACCGCCCTGGTACAGAACACGCCAATGCTGATGGTCTGTCCAGATTTTTCCGCCTTAGTGAAGAGAACTCCCAAGGGGTTGGGTAGTTCTCCCCACATTTCAGCTGGAGGGGACACATGTTAGACCTAGTACCATTGGCGTGAGTCTCCCTTCCATTTTTTACTGATTGCCTCCTCTGTTTTTGATATGTTTTGCTGGTTTAGATGCTTTGGGCACTGTACCACTGCTATTCAGTGCCACAGTGCAAGTGCTCCCTATGGTAAATTGATGTATTGATTAGTGGCTCCATGATTGGATCATTTGATTTACTTGTCAGACCCTAGTATAGTGCACCAGGTGTGCACAGGGCCTGTAAATCAAATGCTGCTCGTTGGCTTGCAGCACTGGTTGTGCCACCCACAGAAGCAGCTTGTAAAAGTGTCTCTCAGGCCTGCCATTGCAGAGCCTGTGTGCAGTGTGTGACTGCCATGTCAACTTGGCAAGTGCACCCACTTGCCAGTCCCTAAACCTTCCCTTTTCTGCATATCAGTCACCCTTAAGGTAGGCCCAAGGGCAGGGTGCATTGTATGTAAAAGGTAGGACATGCCCTGGTGTGTGTAGCATGTCCTGATAGTGAATTACAGCCAATTTCGTTTTTCACTATTGCAAGGCTACCTGTCCCCATAGGCCAGAATGGGCAGTTTGATTATAACATTTTATAATCCTAACTGACCCAGGGAACATGGTAGAAATTCGAATTTAGTATGCCTGAACTCAGAATGATAAAATACATATTTTAGTGAAGTTGGTTTTAACATTCTGTGTTTGAAAATACCACTTTTAGAAAGTAGGTATTTTCTTGCCTAAACTCATCCAGCCTGCCTCTGCTAGCTTGTGTATTGTATGTCTGGTTTTGTGAGTGACAGGGGCTGGGGGGCTCCAGGAGACAGGGTGAGTCAGCACAGGGCTGAATAGACCTACCTGCATGTAGAGTGGTGGGAGGAGTAGCACCTGGGCCTGAATAGGGCTGTGCCTGCCTTCCACAATGCTGGCTCCACCTCCTGTCGTGTTTCTGATGTCCCTGGCCCACACTGACAAAGGAAGAGGGTGTGCACTGGCAGGATGCACCCAGAACTGGTTTGGACTAGGTACAGGACCCTCTGCCTTCAGAGGACAAAGGATTTGCTGGTATAACTATTGGGGCCCTGACCCCAGAACTTTAGATCACTTCTGGAACAACAAGACGAACCTTTGCCAAGGAGAAGAACCAAGGAAGCTGCAGGAGTTTGGACTGCCCCTCTGCCAGTGTGCTGTTTGCTGGGTTGGCCTGCAGTGGTCTTCATTGCCAAGGAAAGGAGAAGGAACTTTTAAAGAACTTTCATCATCTTGCAGAATATTCTCCAAGGGCTTGAACTAGAGCTTGCCTCCTGCTGAAGTCTCAGGGCTACAAGACTTCACCACCAGCTCCCTCCTGAATTCCCTTGCTGGGCATTCTGTCTGCGTGTCGCTGGGAGCTGGAAGCGCGACGCAACGAGAAGAAGCGTGTCGCTGTCGCAGCTGCTGCCGTCGCATCGCCGGAGAAGCGTGTCGCCGCCGCAGAGGCCGCCGCCGCATCACCGAAGAAGCATTGCTCCATCGCAACTGCCTGCCGTCGCATCACCGGGGAAGCGTGTCGCCACCGCAAGGGTCGCCGTCGCATCCTCCAAGAAGCGTGTCGCCGTCACAGCTGCCTGCCGTCGCATCACCGGAGAAGCGTGTCGCAGGGCCTGTCGTGGCTCCAAAGATACAGAGTTTGCCGCACGGCCGTCGGGCGTGCACGCATCGTCTTCACATCGTTGCATCGCATCAAGGGCGCACTTTCGTCGCATCGCACCGGATCGTCGCCCCGCATCGAGGCGCCTGCTCGCTGCATCGTCCTCCCTGCAGACCCTTTGTTTGTTTTGCATTTCGCATCCCAGGTACTTTTGAGAGAAACGTGTCTCATTTACCATCAACTTGAACTAAGTTACTTCTACCATCTTTAAGTCTATTTTGAGTACAGTATTGTCGATTTTTGTCGTTTGTGGTCTTGTGTTAAGTCTATATAAAGAATACTTATTTTTATAAAACCTGTGTAGTGTCCATCTGTAGTGTTTTCACTGTATTACTGTATGTGTTCACAAATGCTTAACCCACTGCCTCTGAGATAAGCCTGTCTGCTCGTGCCTAGCTACCAAGGGGGTGAGCAGGGGTTATTTTAGTAGTGTATCCCCCTTACCCTGACTAGAAGCAAGGGCCCCAATTTGGACAAAGGTGTATACCATTGCCAACTAGAGACCCCCAGTTCTAACACTCATGCAACGGGAACCTGAGCTATTTTTAAGAAGAAGATTCAATAACCATGAGATTCAAATTCAGAAATCAGAAAAAATGGGGAAAACCTTTATAACTTAAGTGCCTGGTAAACCTACACCAAATAGGAAACACCTACTCTAGAAGGAGGTAACTAATAATAGAACAGGCGTCTCTGCTATCAATAATGCTTGGGCCCAGATTTATCAAAGGATGGCGCTGCCATTGCATCGCACAAGGTTATGCAAGAGCAACACAATGTTTAAGTCAGATTTACCAAGCCACGCAAAGTCACTTTGTGTGGTCCTACGTGGCTTGGGAAATCTGGATTAACGCAAGGCAGCACAAGTCGCTGCCTTGTGTTACTCTGCGCCGGGAAGGCATTAAGTGGGTGGAGTGTGGGTGTTCCCACGCATCCAACCATGCTTTTTAGCTCATTCCCAGATTTACCAAGACTAGTAAACCTGGGAATCAATCAAAAATGTATGCCTTCCTGATAGAGACGCAAAAACATATCTTTAATTCTTCTCATTGTTTCCACTTTCTAACGGCCTGATTACAAGTGAGTCGGTTAATTATGACCCGTGAGTAAACCCCTGTTTATGCACTGGTCGGAATTATGAGTTTGGCTGTATTTAATGCATTCGCTAATTATCTGATGCATAAGATACCACTACTGTTATTAAATTTCAGCAGGTCAAACCTGCTGAACTGTTACGAGAAAATGTTAACAGTATTTACCGCACCCATGGAGTTTTGGTGCATTAACCAACAAAATCAGCATGTTATTCTCCAAAAACTCGTACTGGGTTTTAGTTATCACTCTGAATAACTAACGTACCCCGCAGTATTGTTATTTACCATGTGTGATAAATAACACCTAAATTCACAATCTGGCCCTAAGTGTGCTGCATCATACAGCACACTTAGAAAGAGGAAAATGCCGCTCAGGATTGTTTTTGTGCAGGAAGGAGTCTCTTCTTGCACAAACACAATGCTGCCTACAATGCAGGCACCTTTGCACCATTGCGCAAGGGTCCTTGCATTGGCGCTAGGTAGCACATACTGCGCCAGTGCAGTGAGAAAGCACGAATGCTCCATATCTTAGTAAATATGGTGCATTCCTGCCCTCTCTATTTGACGCAGAGCAACACAGCAAGTTGTCTTGCTGCTTTGTACTGCGTCAAATATTGATAAATCTGGCACGTGGTCTCTTAAGTGTGTTATCCAAAACTAGTCAAAGATCTAGATCAAATCATTGACCCACGCTAGGTGCCATGGAACATTTTCTAGAGATTTCTAGAATTAGAATAACAGTTGTAGGAAATATGCCTTTTTTCATGTTCACCCCAGACTTTTCACCTTTTGCTGGCCCTATATATTTGCTGGCTTTAAAACTCTGTGCACTTTTCCCCTTCTAAGCAGTGCCTGTGCTCCCCTTTTACCAGGGTCAAATAAGCATACTCCTAATTGGCATATTTAACTTGCCTATAAGTCCTCCTGATGCTGATTATGCTCTGGTGTCCCTGGGCATAGAATGTGCTTTCGATACAGTGAACAGGCAATTTCTGTTGGTGGTCCTGCAACGTATGGGCTTCAGCACTGAAGATATCAGCTGGGCAAAACTTTGTACATGGACCCCAAGGCTAGGGTATGTATGAGAGGAAAAAAAATCAGACTCCTGGGCCTCAGTAAGAGGAAGTAAATAGGAATAGCCGCTGTTGTCATTCCTTTTGAGCTGGCATTTGAACCGCTAGTTGTAGACTGAGACCTGAACTCCTTCCGTGGGGTTACTGGTTTGGCACTATGACACATAATATTCATCTCTGTGCTGATGATGCATTTGTTTCCCTGCAAGATCCAATTAGTTTGGTGCCCCGCTTGCTTGAAGACCTGATGAAGGTTGATAACATCTCAGGTTTAAAAACTAACCAAAGTAAATTTAAGCTATTTCCTTTGGAGAGACTGTGGCATTCTTCAGATGGTCTCAACCCAAATTTAGGGTTAGATTGGAGAATAGATAGTTTTAAGTATCTGGACAATATTTGTGATTACCTGTACGATGGCTTGGTAATCTCTTATTGTTGGTCAGGGGGGTTGATAGGTCCTACATAATGGGTCGTAATTCATTGGCTAAGATTGTGTTCTTACCCCGTTGTTTATATGTGTTGCAGAAAACTATGGGTCATATTACCAAGGATTTGCGATAATTATCGCAAAGCGCGCTTAGCGCTGTTTTTTTTATCGCCGGCTATCGCTGGATTTCATCGCGGAGATAACGCGTTATTATCAACGCTTATCTCCAAGGCGATAAAAAATCCAGCGATAGCGGCGAAACCCAGCAATAGCGCGAGAAATCCAGCGATAATTTCACTGCGCTAATGGAAAGCTTGCTAATAGGCAGGTGAGGACTTAACCTTACAATCCACCTCCCATTGACAAGATGGTTAAGTCAAGTTTTTAGCAGGTGTTAAATTCCAGCGATAATCCCGGTTAGCGCGACTTTTTTTATCGCTTCGCAGGCATTGATAATAGGGCGAAGTTGTGTTTGCGACCTGTGTGCTTTTAGTCAGGAACGCCTACTTTGCATGTCATTAGCGATATATATCGCTGACATGCAAAGCGGCACCAAAACGGTCGCTTTCGCCATAAAGCTGTCGCTAACAGCTGTTAGCGACAGCTTGCTAATAGAGCGATAGAAATATCGCCGCTTTAGCGGCAAAAAGTGCTGCTAAAGCGGCGATACCGCCCTTGCTAATATGCCCCTATGTGCCCTATCCCGGCCAGTATGTTCCTTCTGCCAGATAGCCTAATGTGTGCCTTGGTTTAGACTGGAAAGTGTAGCAGGGTAAACCTAGATACCCTGAAGCTTCCATGTTTGGAGGGAGGCCTAGGGCTGCCTGATTTATTTCTATACTATGCTCTGACGCAATTACAACATTCAATCAACTGGTTTGTGGAGGGATCTAATTGGGAAAACGTGCTCCTGGCACACTACACTCTGCCTGAGCTCTTTATGATGGGAAAGGGAGTGCCATATCTAATCCAACAGATGGCAGAGGTGTGGTGCTGTGTGGTGGTAAAGGTCTTGAAACTATCCCAATTTGCACTGAATAGTCACCTTGGGTCTATTAAGCCCTTTTATCCATGTTAAATTATATCTCCTTCCTTAGATGGCAAGAGGGTGACTTTGATACAGCTGGAGATTTATTAATAATCGATTCAGATCATTTCAGTAGGGGCAGGAGCAGTTTAGGGTGGGAGATTGGGAATTCCTACAGTATGATAAGATTGCAAGCACTGCATGGGTAATCTGGAACTCATTCCCCGAGATCCCCTCGGAATATGTAGTTATGCAACAGATGCCAGATTTGTCTGGATGTAGAAAATGAATAACTCAATTATACGCTGCGCTGGTGTCAAATAGAGGGACAACACACATAGACCTCGAGATATAGGAGCAGACTGTTCAGATGAGTTGACTGCAAGTGACTGGAAGAAGGCATGTAAACAGGTTTAAGAAAATATTCCCAAATGCTCGTTTTTAAAGTGTTCAGTTTTAATTTGTGAACCAAACGTACCTTACAACTAGGAAATTTACACAGATTTACTGAGACAGGTCGTCTGCATGTGGTATGTGTGGGAAGCCTGATGCAGTTTTTTTGCAAATAACATGGAACTGTCTGAAGATGAAAAGATTCTGGGAGGAAGTGGTACAAATCTTCGAGGGCCTGAATGGAATGGTGGTGGAGAAATTCAACCAAAAAAAGCCCGCTTGAGACAACCTGTGCATGAAAACGCAGTAAAATCAAATGAAAGATGTTTGCTTTGACATAGTACTAGCGAAAAGGATCACTATACCCTGGGGGGCAGATTTACAAGAAAGTGACGCATCTGTATAGATGCGTCACTTTCCCTGCGCCAGCCTCAGAAACCCTTGCGCCACCATAGATGCGCCGTATTTACAATACGGCGCACTATGGCGCAAGGATTGACAGATTGGTCAGAAATTCTGACGCATCTGTTGGCGGAAAAGTCACGCATTGCTGGAGTCGTGTCGCAAGCACGACGCAACTCCAGCAATGCGTGTTGAGGCCTATTCCCACTACACTGCGTCACTACTTACGCCTGCTTCAAGCAGGCGTAAGGTTTTGACGCAGTGGCGTCCTAAAAGTGGCGCAGTGAAATCTTGTAGCTTTCACTGCATCACTTCTACGAGGCTTTCCTGCGTGGGAACGCCCACCCTGCATACATTATACCTGACGCAGGTATAATGTGACTCAGGGCTTTACAACGTGACGCAGCTCCCTAGATGCGTCATGTTGTAAATAGGCCGCATTTTTTGCGCCGCCATTGCGTCAAAAAAAGTGACGCAATGGCGGCGCAAGAAGGCGCAAGGGGCTTGTAAATCTGCCCCTGGGTGTCCCTAAATGCTCCAATCAATCAATCAATCAATCAATCACAGAATTTGTAGAGCGCACTACTTACCCGCGAGGGTCTCAAGGCGCTGGGGAGAAAAAAAAGGGGGGTGCTGCTACTGGTCGAACAACCAGGTCTTGAGTAGCCTCCTGAAGGTCAGCAGGTCTTGGGGCTGTCGTAGGCTTAGTGGAAGGGTGTTCCAGGTCTTGGCGGCGAGGTGGGAGAAGGATCTGCCGCCGGTGGTTGTTCTTCGAATGCGAGGGACGGTGGCGAGGGAGAGGTCAGCGGAGCGGAGCTGGCGGTTGGGGACGTAGAAGAGGAGTCGTCTGTTGAGGTAGGCTGGGCCAGTCTTGTGGAGTGCCTTGTGTGCGTGGATGAGGAGTTTGAAGGAGATTCTCTTGTCGACGGGGAGCCAGTGCAGGTTCCTCAGGTGGGGGGTGATGTGGCTGTGGTGTGGTACATCGAGGATCAGGCGTGCGGAGGCGTTTTGTATGCGTTGCAGTCGTTTGATGAGCTTGGCCGGGGCTCCCGCGTAGAGGGCGTTCCCATAGTCAAGTCTGCTACTGACGAGGGCCTGGGTGACTGTTCTTCTTGTATCTGTCGGGATCCACCTGTAGATCTTGCGAAGCATGCGGAGGGTGTTGAAGCAGGAGGAGGAGACTGCGTTGACTTGCTTGGCCATGGAGAGCGTTGAGTCGAGGATGACTCCCAGGTTGCGTGCGTGGTCGGTGGGTGTCGGGGCTGCTCCCAATGTCGTTGGCCACCAGGAGTCGTCCCAGGCTGAGGGGTTGGAGCTGAGGATGAGGACCTTTGTTTTGTCCGTGTTCAGTTTTAGTCGGCTGATCTTCATCCAATCGGCGACGGCCTTCATTCCTTCATGGAGGTTGGATTTGGCGGCGAGGGGGTCCTTGGTGAGGGAGAGGATCAGTTGAGTGTCGTCGGCGTAGGAGATTATGTTGAGGTCGTGCTGTCTGGCGATGCGTGCGAGCGGGGCCATGTAGATGTTGAACAATGTTGGGCTGAGGGATGATCCCTGGGGTACGCCGCAGATGATCTCGGAGGCTTCGGATCGGAATGGTGGGAGGCGGACTCTCTGGGTTCTGCCGGCGAGGAAGGAGGTGGCCCATTCCAGGGCCTTGTCTCGGATCCCTGCGTCGTGGAGGCGTGCGCGTAGAGTGCGGTGGCAGACAGGGTCGAAGGCGGCGGAGAGGTCCAGCAGGATGAGGGCTGCGGTCTCACCGTTGTCAAGCAGGATCCTTATGTTGTCGGTGGCGGCGATGAGGGCAGTCTCAGTGCTGTGGTTGCTGCGGAACCCTAATTGGGATGGGTCCAGGATGCTGTTTTCTTCGAGGTATCGGGTTAGCTGTTTGTTGACGATCTTCTCGATGACCTTGGCTGGGAACGGAAGCAGGGAGATGGGCCGGAAGTTCTGAGGTCTCTCGGGTCCGCCTTGGGTTTTTTGAGTAGGGCGTTGATCTCTGCGTGTTTCTAGCTCTCTGGGAAGGTCGCGGTCTCGAAGGAGAGATTGATGACGTTGCACAGGTGGGGTGCGATGGAGCTGCTGGCTTTGTTGAAGATGTGGTGCGGGAAAGGGTCTGACGGGGAGCCGGAGTGTATTGTGCTCATGGTCTTGATGGTGTCATCGATGTTCACGCTGGCCCAGGCTGGCAGGGGGTCGTGGTCGATGGTGTGCGGCGGCTCTGGTGCATCGATCTTAGTTGGGGCTGTCTGGGTGTTGAAGCTGTCGTGGATGTCGGCGATCTTGCGGTGGAAGAAGGTCGCGAGGGAATCGCACAGGGCTTGCGACGGCGGGATGTCGTTGGTGTTGGAGCTGGGGTTGGAGAGTTCCTTCACGATGTTGAAGAGCTCCTTGCTGTTGTGTGCGTTGTTGTCGAGGCGGTCTTTGAAACAACAATGGCAAAAAAGACCTGCCAGAATGGACCTTGGTAGATGAGCAACATATGAAGACTTCATGGAGGTATGATGAAGTTACAGAGGATCTTACTGAAGGGGTAGAGATGCTATCTAAACTGATTGGCCCTCTGAAACATAGGATCTCCATGAAGACAACGTGTAAGTGAGTAGT